>OZ023298.1:7129021-8329021 GCA_964007245.1 Hypomecis atomaria | reverse complement strand
CAAGTTGGCGGATGTGAAGTTAGCTACAAGCTGCGCAATATCCGATCCTGACTGAAGCTCACTTATAGCCGCACGTTAATTGGCTATTGCGCAGCTTGTAGCTAACTCCACATCCGCCAACTTGTGTGGCGCGGCCTATATCTAGTTTATGTAGTTTTAGCTTATTTAAATAGTTTTGTATATTGTTATAGTTTATAAAAAAACACTTGCCATGTGATATTTTATCCGTTCTTCCATACAATAAGTTCATTGACTCTTTGAAAGTTAATTTCAGCTGATTCTTTTTTCGCGGTTTTGCAGTTGCTCCCATAGTAGGAGTTGTTTATAATGATTAGCATGTATATACTCGTATCTGTACAACTCCTTGCACTTTGTAAAACAACATCTTGTATTATGTAAAAGAACTCTAAATGATCTTCAGCATTTATATACATATAAATAAAAAGCGACAATAATACCATCATAATAATAACCAGTAGGTATCGGGGCCGATCAAGTATTACGTAAGCAGATTTATTACATTTATTTACATCCCCCCCCCCCCCCTCAATATTCGTACGTAAATTTCTAGAAATAAGAAAATAGATTTAGGACACAGGATTTTAACACACATAATAATATAATGCGTAAAGAAATAACTATTGCTGACGTAATCACGATCTAGAACCCCCCCACCACCCATGTCATCAAACATAAGCAAAGGATAAACCTCCGCCCCCCTATAGTGCTTACATAATACTTTAACGGCATCTATTAGATAAATGTACAGTAAGTTACCGGTAACTTAAGCGCAACCTTCAGAGCAACATTAGTACATCAAGATGGACAATTAATAAAATGAGACTAATCCGGAAATAACATAATAATAAAATTGTTTGTCGCCACAAATGGCACCACCTACTTCAACCGAGTACAGAATTGGAATAATTCGCATGAATCGATGTATCATCGACGTAGTATTTTTTTAATTGTTGATTTTTCGTAAAAGACCCAGCCGATTTTTATAAAATTTAAATGGGTACCACCTCGGGAGCATACTCTTGTGAACTAAAAAAAGTTTTTTTTTAAATCGATTCACAATTGGCGAAAATATCGATGAACATCCACCAAAAAATACACACATACGAGTACGAACATAGAACCTCCTCCTTTTTTGAAGTCGGTTAAAATATATCTCAGCTGTTCTCTAGTTTTTGGTTGATAGTCGGACTTGTCGAAAGTAGCTGAACTTTTTGTATGAGTGTTATTTTTTTGTGATTTCCGGGTTCTTAGATCCACAATAATAGTTGTCCATCTTGACATACTAGTCACCCTTAAAAGGTTGTTTATTTTTGCGATTTCAGGGTTAGCCTATAGTAAAAGTTGTCCATCGTGAAATACTAAAGTCGCCCTTAAAAGGTTGTGTGTAGGTTACTGGACTTACTAGTATACCCGTGTAGAGATCTATCCCCAGCAGTTTTATTTCCTAAAGCTGTCTTTGAACGCGTTCCTTTTAAAGAGTTATTTCTGTAATAAACATTTAAAAAAAAAACCGCGAACGCAGGATTTGAACCTGCATCTTCGGAATACCGTTCCAGAAGCTTCCAATTATTAAACCTAGATCTAGACTCTTTGAGATAAACGTAGTGTGGGAAGCACTATAAAAATAGGTTGTATTGCTGTTAGTTGTTTAAAAATATTATTATATTGTTGGTCTTTACGTTTCAATAAATTTGCCAATTTTATTTTCTAAAGTATAATTTTTGTCTTTTTAAAGTTTCAAACATTTTTTTTAGGTACGCAAACAACTGCTTATTAATTTAAGAATAATGTTATTGATACGATTAAACTACCATTTTAGCCTATAACGTCTTTCACAATTTTAAAACTAGCACTTATTCTTTGCTAATTAAACCCGGGTCCTTATAAGAGCTCTGACGTTCGGCTTCGCTTTTTCTCCTGCTCGCGCCAGTTACTCACGCCACGAGAGCGAGCGGGAAGAAAAGCGAAGCCGAACATCAGAGTGCTTACACAATAAGGCCCCTGAGCTAAAAACACATAAGAGTTAGTTTTAAAAATGTCGTTAGTTATAAGAAGTAATTTCTAATCAATAGTAAGTTAATGCTTTTTGTACTTCCTTCGTTCAATTATCATTTGTTACTTTGAGTGGCAAAATAGGTATCTACAATTATTTTTGTTAAGTTCTCGGCTTTAATATTTGCAAGATAAAGGAGTAGTTGTTGATATAATTTCTAATTTTCTAGACAAAAGCAAACTGCCCCCCGACCCGAAGTAAAAATTTTAGGTATGCTAATTTAGGCAACTGATAAATTGTTTCATTCCGCGATTTTGGTGTAGGTTCAATAGTAAAAGTCGGTCATAATTATGACTACAATGTTATGTTAATTATTTTTTACGTCTGGATATCAGAAATGTGTTTGTTTTTTGGTTTGGCTAATGTCCTTGTTCATACCTTCATCTTGGAAATATTAAAACGCCTCATAGTTTGTCGGTAGTCCGCCTTAGGTTCGTATTAGTTTAATATTGTATTTTATTTACCATTAATCTGTCGATTCTACGTGTTATTGTTTTAGAAGTACCGCATTATATTTAAAATTATTTTTAATTTCGAATTTAAGGTGTCAAAAGTTAAATTGATTTGTGTTTAGTAAATTATTTATTAAATAGCCAACTTTGCCAAGTTTCAAAATCTCAATCGAATTTCTGACTAATGTATATCTATCTATCAGCCGTAGGACGTCCACTGCTGAACGTAGGCCTCCCCCATGGATTTCCAATAAGGCCGGTTGGAAGGGGCCTGCATCCAGCGCGTTCCTGCGATCTTTATTGACGATATAAGACGTCCTACGCTGCGCATGCTGGTCCGTGGTCTCCATTTGAGAACTTTACGGCCCCATTGGCCATCTGTTCTTCGAACTATTTGCCCTGCCCACTGCCACTTTAATTTGCTAATCCGCTGGGCTATGTCGGTAACTTTGGTTCGTCTGATGACTAATGTGGCAGTCCACATTAGTTAGGAATTCGAATGAGATTGACCCGAGTGAAACCGAGTGTTGTTGTGGGTGGTTTCGCCCGGGTGCGATTGGCTAAAGGCATAGACTAACCTACTCAGGTAGGTGTACTTGAGTAGGTTAGTTTATGCTAAAGGTAAAATTTAAAGATTTTACTACACATCGTGCTATAGGCCCAATCAAAGTTAGCGTCTGTGAACCCAGATAGCATTATTGGTAGCCGTTACGAAACTAGTCGACACTAAAAAGACTAGTTTTGTAAAGGCTACCAAAAATGTTATCTGGGAAGGTAGCTACAAGCTGCGCAAGGCCCAATTTAGAAGCTCACAAAACAGCTGCGCGAGATAATTTCCGAGTAATTTTTAGGGTTCCGTACCCAAAGGGAAAAACGGGACCCTATTACTAAGACTTCGATGTCCGTCTGTCTGTCTGTTTGTCCGTCTGTCACCGGGCTGTATCTCATGAACCATGATAGCTAGGCAGCTGAAATTTTCACAGATGATGTATTTCGGTTGCCGCTATAGCAACAAATACTAAAAACAAAATAAAATAAATATCTAAGGGGGGCTCCCATACAACAAACCTGAATTTTTAGACGTTTTTCGCTCTATATTAATAATGGTATCAGGTAGATGCTTGAAATTTTCACAGAATATTTAGTTTTATATTCCTTTCAATAATAAATAATAAAATTAAAATAAAATAAATTTTTAAGGGGGGCTCCCATACAGTGCGCAACCCTCCGTGCGCGAGTCCGACTCGTACTTGGCCGATTATTTCTAATGCTGCTAATTTCACAGCTGAATGGAACTTTGATTAGGCCTATAGTTACTATGTGCCCTGCCCACTGCCATTTCTACTTGCCATTTGGTTGGGCATGACATTTGGTTCATCGAATTTTCTCATATTTGATTCGAAACTACTTTTACAAAAATATGAACTAAACAGAAATCAATTGGATTTTTCCAACAATATACTAATTACAACCGAATGGTACTCCACCTCATTAATACTAAATACTAGATTTAATTAATTGGCTAAGCTTTAAGGTGTAAAATTATAAGTATAAAAAGCAATACAAATATCTAAATTAAAATTACTTAAAGGTAAGTAGGATAGGTTTACCTATGTACTTTATTAGTTAAGGTTTAAACAATACTTATTTGATAAGTTTTTATTATTATTATGATGAAAGTGTAACAGTTTTAATTATTCAATAATTTAGGTTTGCTGAGTTGTTTTTAGAATATAACCATAATTATAACATTGCGTTCGCAAACGGACCAACTTTTTGTTTGTATTTTTTTAAAATAAAATATACATTATGAAATATCTCATTGATTTAAATTAAAACTACTACTACTTAAATTGCTAATGAATAATGATATATAATACCGCGTAATATAGACTATTACAGTATCCCACCTTTAAACTATTATCATGCTTTATCACAAACAAATTCTTTGGTTTTAATTCCAAACTTCGAGAAATCTTTGATTGATTTAGTATTTTTTTAGGATCACTGTTGTCCGTCTGTCTGTCCGTCAAGACCTTTTATTTCGGGAACACGTAAAGTTATCGAGTTGAAAAATCAATAAACGTTATCTATAGTCTGTTGCAGTTGTAAAAAAAGAAAAAAGTTAGAGCTTATGTAGTAAAAAACTGCATATTTCGACACTCACAAGGGAATCTAAACCTATAGGGTACTTCCGTTACGTTACTTCCCGTTGGCATAGAACTATAAAATTTGGCAAGGAGCATTGTCTTAGAGTACACATCACTACATAGTATAAAACAAAGTCGCTTCCCGCTGTCTGTCTGTCCCTATGTATGCTTATATCTTTAAAACTACTCAACGGATTATGAACGAATTTTTTTTTTTCAAGAGGATGGTTTATATGTATAATACACCTGTGCGAAGCCGGGGCGGGTCGCTAGTATAGGAATAAATCTGAAAACTGTAAAATTTAATCACAAAAAATAGGGCCCAAATGCAAACAATATGGGCCCAAATTTTGAAGGGAGGTAACCGTATCATGTGTGATATCATATGAAAGAGTTTAATTGGCACAAGCTAAAACAAGTTTTTAATTATTTTTATGATTAATTTTCGATGTACAACGAGAAAAGTAAAAAAAAACCTTTTAGCGATGATTTTGGTTACGCCCTGAGATTTTAACAACTTAGTTCCCAATTTTAAAGGTTTATACGGAACCCTCGGTGTGCGAGCCTCACTCGCACTTTTCCGGTTTTATTTTTTACTAAAACTCACAACTTAGTTTACATCTAAGTAATTAGTTTAGTTTATACATAGGTACAGGTTTGTTTGTATACCTAGATATTAATTCCTTATATAAAATACAAAAATAAAACCCCGACTGCAAAATAATAGATGAGCAACGCACCAAAAGACTGAAAAATTGAAAAATCCCTTCATCAACCCTTCATTTTGATACCCTACTCGTTCGGTTTGGTTAATAAAACGTATGTAACTATTTACAATTTGGCGCCAAAAAATCCGTCATTTTGTGTTCGGTCTGTAAAAACGTATCGTACGTTTGAGACGAATCTAACGATACCCTAATTGTCAATTGGCCTTTTGGAAGATACGCGGGAATAAAGAAATTTACAAACATACAAGATACGCGCGAAAAACAATACCATTCATTGGCAGTCGGGTAAAAAAAATACAAATACCTACATTTACTTAAATTAGTTATTTTAAATAATTCAACCCAAAGAGAAATAATAAGCTACAATGCTAGTTCAAACTTTAAAATTAAAACATAAATACCAAAAAAAACTTTACATAGTTCGGCTAAAAGCAACGGACTCTGACCTCATTAGGTAATGGCACAGAATAGGCATGATGACTGATAAAAAAACAAATATTAGTCCGCGAGTTAGATTACCAAAAAACATTGGACACGTATTTTTTCTTTTGTCAATCAAAGAATAAATTACACAGATATACTTTGTCAAAGTTCGGGAGTGGTGGTCGTGACGTCACTTCTCTGACAACAGTATATATGTGACTTGTGACGTCACGCGGAACTTAAACGGGCTATATCTTCATCAATTTTTGTTTAATTGACAAAAGAAAAAATACGTGTCTAATATTTTTTGACAATCTATCATATTATATTTTTTTAGTCATCATGCCTATTGACACAAAAGCCTAGTCTCCACCAAAGTGGAGCAGAGCGGAGATGGGCGGAGTAAATATGCCATTTTTGCAATTCACATTGGCGTTACTAGATTTTTTTTTATGGGGTTGGGAGACGATAGCTGTTTATTCTTTCCCATCCCGGAAAAATAGAATGTATTAACTTAAAGTTTTCTGCAGTGGGCAAAGAACTTACTATTTAGGCCCACACGTTTTTTTTATGTCCACCTATTCCTCTGTGTATATTTATTTCCGGGCCTTTTTTAATTATTATTTAAATTTTTACTACAAATATTATGTGTTAAAGTTTCTAATGATGAATTCTATTTTTAAGCTAACTTTAATTTTATACTTGTAGTATTTTTTATCTTATATTGTCGTAATATATAAATATGTAAATAGTTCCCAAGTGCAATTACATTTTATAGTTTATTTATACTTACTTTAAGTAAGGCCCACGCGTTTCTTCCCCTAGCTATAAACCGAATCGAATCACACTTCGTGGTGGCTGTGAAGTTAGCTATAAGCTGCGCACATCTACGATCTGTATACTGCGCAATCACTCGCCTTGTATTCACAGTCGCCAAGAGTTTGATTCGGCCTGTGCGTCCGTGGCAGTACATCACTACAACGCTCTACCCAGCCCCGATTTGGTGGAATCCAGGCTTGACTTGCCTTTGTTTATCTAGATGAGCTGTAATTTATCTTATCGTTGTTCTTTACAATACAACCGTTACCCTTCACTAGTCGCTATAAATGACCGTACATTAGAGTTAATTCTTGTTTTATTCCTAGATAGCTGTAGGTTTACACATGCCATAAGTACTATTAAGCTATTTTAAGGTATTTTCTTTCGATTTCGAAATTCATTTATTATTTACACATATATCTTAAAACAAATCAAAATTAATTAATTTACCAGTAATGAAATGTACTATTACAAAGTAATAACGGGCCCCAAACTAGGCAAAGCTGTCTTGGGCACCCTGTGGCCGGTTTCTATAGTTTGTTGTCTCGCTGAACGTTGTACACATTAATTTACATTCTTTTTCAATATTTACAGCAAAATTTACATTTTAAAGTACAAACTAGTTAATGATTAACAATTATGAGAAAAGCTTAGGCAACTTAAGACATACCTATATTTTACTAAAACATTTTTGTTCTGTTTCACTTTAATTTAAATAATTGAAATTTGTAGTTGTTGCGTACATTGATATTCGTCGTTCTAAGTTATCTTACGTGTGTGTGTGTGTGTGTGTGTGTGTGTGTGTGTGTGTGTGTGTGTGTGTGTGCGGAGCGTACGCTGCAATCTGGCAGTATAATGACCTTCGGATATTCAAACCAAGCATAGCTTATATGTGCGAGTGTAGTGTAGACATATATGTAAATAGTTTTTACTAAATTAAAGAAACTTAGATCATAAAACCATATTTTAATCTAACAATTTTGATAAGTTACCATCAAATGTAAAATTTTACAATTAATAATTTCTAATGTATTTTTTTGGAAGGCTATCCATCAAAATACAGGTGTTCTCACGCCTAGTTATTTGATCATGGCCTTCATATTTTCATATATATTTAATGTAATTTTCTGAAAGCAATAAAATTATTATTCATTTTCATATTTTATAAAACTAAAGTAAATATATATAAATACTACCTACTACTTACTTACTAAAGTTTTTACCTACTAAAGTTAAGTAAAATACTACCTACTAAAGTTTTTATTCATAACAGTTATTAGTTAACTATAAGGAGAGCGTCGTGCTCGTGAATGAAGAAAAGTTTTATTGGCGTTTTTTGTGTGCAATTTTTTATCATCATATTATAGGTTAGAAGGTATATTTTATGTGTGAAAGTTGTTTGTTTTATAAAACAGTTCTTACAGTTCTACGATTTGTTGTATTTTTGAGTTTCTTCTAATGCAGTACGTTCTAAAAGGTCGCATGTGCTGTGAGCTTCGAGCATATATCTACAGAGCCACAGTCCCTAAGTGAAAGTAGTAAATAATTCACAAAGACCCGTTTTCTAGAATCTCGACGTTAGGTCACCTTATTTTCTTAGTGTTTGTAACGGAGCACTTTGGCATCGTGTGGCGTTGTAATCGGCTTGAAATCGCCTTACGACTACCAAAAAAGCCTGCTCACTACGTAGCTTGGGCAGGGATATGGCTCGGACACTTTTTGTGCACGATTGTGACTCTATAGATATTATCTCGAAGGCTGTTAGGTATAAATGTGGATAAACCGTGACAAAAAATAAAAACTCAAAAAGTGATTTAGTAAACATAATCAATTCGACCTAAACTCTACAAAGCAAAATAATAAAAATATATTCATACGACAAAAAATGTTTAGCACCACAGTTCATTAGGAAATGTCGTGTTTACGTCTCGTATTACGAAATCACGGATACGAGTATATTGGCTATTTTATTTCCTTCAGGGTTTTATTGAGAACAGTTTCTAAGAAACTCCCAATTTCTAACATAGGTAATAACGAAATACGATTTTTGGTTACCACTTCAAAATTGTAATATTAGGTATATACTAGAATGAAAGTAAATATAGGTACTAGTAAAGTATATATATAGTATAGGAATTAAGGCTTGAAACTGCATTAAGCGGACACCCGCGTGTTTCTATTCCGTGTCCACGCGCTGCTGTCGCGTTTTGTATGGAAACTTGCGGACGAACAGCTGACAGCTACGGACTGCGGCTGTGACCTAGTCATCAACCAATCGCAGATCTTGATTTAAACATTTCAGCCACCGTTATTAATAATCATAATAATAAGTTTTTACCCTAAGTTTTTTTTATACCTAATCGTATATTGTAAAAAAGCCTTAAAATTAAGATATTAATTAAATATCTGAATAATAGTAAAATAAGTAAAAAGTAAATAAAGTACCTAGTAGTAAAAATTAGTATGTCATTACTTTTAGAGCCCAAACAGACTGAACTGACCTGGTATGCTGAATGCCACTAACATAAATAAGTTTAAAACAAAATTTGGCGAAATTAAATGAGGCAGGACATAATTGAAAATTATGCAATTTTTCCAGACATTTTAATAAAATATCAAATGACTGCACGATTATATATATAATGATCTAAATTTTGAATATTTATCCTATAGGTATATATATTATCATGAATGTAAAAACATCTAACCAGTTGGATAATTATTATACTTATTGACTTTTCATTACTTTCTATCTTTCTTATATAATTCTACTTTCATATTTTTGTGGAAATGTTAATTGTAATTCTTTTAAGTTTGACTGTGATAATTGTTATTATTTTTTATTGTTACTTTTTAAGCACCAATGTAATTTTATGGACGTTGATTGATCCAAAAAGAAACTATGTGTAATTACCAGTAGGGTTTGAAGATATAACAACTGTGCACAATTTAGTAGAGAAATAGAGATCAAAATTGAATCTCTTCATCAACTTGCAAATACTACAGAAATATTATCAAACGACATACATAATAATGTTTTTATGAAATTTGGAATCGATAAATGCTAACCAAACCATTGAGCTCGAACCTTTTGCCCTTAATTCTGATGAAGTAATAGAATCTATAGATGAAAACAGCTTTTATAAATAGGTGCCTCGGATTCCAGCAAACTCACCAACACTCAACAGCACAAAAACATACAATGTAATGAAAAATCTGCCAAGTGCGAGTCAGACTCGCGCACGAAGGATTCCGTACCGTATGGGATACCTCCCCCTTAGACCCATTAGCGTCTATCTGTTGCCGTTATTAATATCGAGCAAAAAAAGACAAAAATATCAAGTTTGTTTTATGGGAACCCCCTTAATTATTTATTTTATTCTGTTTAGCATTTGTCGTTATAACGGCATCAGCTTTCACGGTTTATAAGATACAGCCTGTTGACAGACAGACAAACGGACGGACAACAGAATCTTAATAATAGGGTCCCGTTTTTACCCTTTGGTTACGAAACCCTAAAAATTAAGTTAAAAGGAAATTTGGACACAGATTATTCCTAAGTCACAATTAATTGGTATTAAAGCCATAAATGCATTCGCCATCCCTGTTCTGACATACATTTATTAAGTATAACCACCTGGTCACAGACAGATCTTTTAAATTAACAACGTAATATTAACACATGACTAGTCACCGAAAACACCACCCACGTTCATGTATATAAAGACTAACTTTGCCGAGAAAATCGGGTGGTAGAGGACTTTTAAATATTATTAATCTCCACAACAAGCAAATAATAACTCTGTGAAAGTATTTCTTCAAACAATCTGACTGTCCACATTGCCGAAAGCAATTGTAAGCGGTGCTCCGATACAAAATATGCAACATCTTCTCTCATGCCCTTATGCCTATACAAACCGGAGCCTGTTTTAGATAAAAAAAAAACCATTGACTGTTCTGGGACCGAACCATAATTACTGATAAAACTGTGCACTTCAATAGACCCGACATTACGATTCTAGACAAAATCAATAAATCCATATTACTGATTGACGTTGCTATTCGCAATACCCACAACTTGCAATCCACTGATACCGAGAAAAGCTGATACAGCTAAATATGCTGATTTATCCGTAGAAATCAAGACCCAGTGGCAAATTATGAGTTTATTAAGATTAAACCCATAATTGTGTCTACTACAGTCGTCATACAAAAACCATTAGAAACTAACCTCACAACATTTGACATCCAAAAATCAACACATAAGCTGCTTCAAAAAGCAGTCATCCTTCATACCTGCAGGATTGTCAGAAAATTATTGTCACTTTCATCGCACCTGGCTCCGACCAGTGCCATATGCGTTAATTATAATAATATAGGTTAAGTAAAGAAGTAAATATAAAACAGTAGTAAATATGAACTACGTGTTGGGTAAATATTGGTGTGCTATAATTATATAGTTTTTATATATGATTGTTTATATTTATATATTGAGAGCTGTGGCAGTGTTACACAGATCTGTAGAGACTCGCATAGTTGAGGCAGTTTTACACAGATCTGTGCAGACTCTCGCATAGCTGAGGCAGTTTCATACAGATCTGTGCAGACTCTCGCATAGCTGAAGCAGTTTTACACAGATCTTTGCAAGCTCTCGCATAGCTGAGGCAGTTTTACACAGATCTGTGCAGGCTCTCGCAGCTGAGGTAGTTTTACACAGATCTGTGCAGACTCTCGCATAGCTGAAGCAGTTTTACACAGATCTGTGCAGACTCTCGCATAGCTGAGGCAGTTTTACACAGATCTGTGCAAGCTCTCGCAGCTGAGGTAGTTTTACACAGATCTGTGCAGACTCTCGCATAGCTGAAGCAGTTTTACACAGATCTGTGCAGACTCTCGCATAGCTGAGGCAGTTTTACACAGATCTGTGCAGACTCTCGCATAGCTGAAGCAGTTTTACACAGATCTTTGCAAGCTCTCGCATAGCTGAGGCAGTTTTACACAGATCTGTGCAAGCTCTCGCAGCTGAGGTAGTTTTACACAGATCTGTGCAGACTCTCGCATAGCTGAGGCAGTTTTACACAGATCTGTGCAGACTCTCGCATAGCTGAAGCAGTTTTACACAGATCTTTGCAAGCTCTCGCATAGCTGAGGCAGTTTTACACAGATCTGTGCAAGCTCTCGCAGCTGAGGTAGTTTTACACAGATCTGTGCAGACTCTCGCATAGCTGAAGCAGTTTTACACAGATCTTTGCAAGCTCTCGCATAGCTGAGGCAGTTTTACACAGATCTGTGCAAGCTCTCGCAGCTGAGGTAGTTTTACACAGATCTGTGCAGACTCTCGCATAGCTGAAGCAGTTTTACACAGATCTTTGCAAGCTCTCGCATAGCTGAGGCAGTTTTACACAGATCTGTGCAAGCTCTCGCAGCTGAGGTAGTTTTACACAGATCTGTGCAGACTCTCGCATAGCTGAAGCAGTTTTACACAGATCTTTGCAAGCTCTCGCATAGCTGAGGCAGTTTTACACAGATCTGTGCAAGCTCTCGCAGCTGAGGTAGTTTTACACAGATCTGTGCAGACTCTCGCATAGCTGAGGCAGTTTTACACAGATCTGTGCAGACTCTCGCATAGCTGAAGCAGTTTTACACAGATCTTTGCAAGCTCTCGCATAGCTGAGGCAGTTTTACACAGATCTGTGCAAGCTCTCGCAGCTGAGGTAGTTTTACACAGATCTGTGCAGACTCTCGCATAGCTGAGGCAGTTTCCCTTAGATCTATGCATATATTATTTTTAAACTTTCGCGATTTGAGCACATTATTCAATCTACCTGTGACCACGATCGATACAACTCGGTCGAAACGTCGGGATAATGATGCAATTATTTATCTTCTTTTTGTAGTGCGTGATTAGTCCCGTAGTATAGGAATGCATATCTTGCATATTTTGCAGTCTGCACAGATTTGTGAAAAACTGCGTTAGCTATGTGAGCTGACCCAAAATTACTTGGATTATTTATCTCTTGGTCTGCAACTCGCATAGCAATTGTTAACTAAGTACCTACTTCATTTTTCTAATGTTATAAGAAATATTTTGTCTATTTAAGAATACATAAGTGTGAAATACTTAACGTAGTTTGATAAATATAAATAAGAGAAAGATGGTCCCATTGCCGCAGTAATAATATAATTTAGCTATCCATGATCTTACATAAATGTGTTAAACATAGAGATATTTTATAAGGCGTTGACATAATATCAATAGTTTTCTGATAATTTATGTGTAGTTATGGAGTATAAAAAGTCATAAATATTGATTTATGTATTGACTATCTTGCCCAGTGAACTCGTAGTGTATTTTCATATTTTTTTATAAATATGTAAAATCGTTGAATTTAAATGTAGCATTATTATTGCATTACCATGTAAAATACTATGTGGCTTAGGCACAGCCTAGTCGTTAAGTAATATTAGTTTTTCGTAGAGTATAATAGCTATATCTACGTACCTACTAAGTACTTAAAAAGAAATTATTGACACCTGTTAATTTTTTTAAAATGTATGAATGTTTGACCATGTGATAATTATTGTTTGATAAGCACTAAGTGTACCAAATAAAATGTATTTATGTAAATAGGTACTTTGTTGTTTTATTTTATAAAAGTTTCGTTCCGATTTTTTTATAATAATCTTAACATATCTCACTGATGATTCTTAACATATACAGGTTATTGGTAATCATGTAACCTAGGTATAACATCGGACGCTTAGATTAAATCAATTAATTATTAATCTAAGATCAGACGATTATAATTCTCATCTCGTCACTTTTATTCGAAAAAGTTTACCCAGAAATTTTGGAGTACCGACACGATCTAGGTAAAAAAAATATGGATAGGATGCACCAACCTACAAAAACGTAAAAATGAAATTAAAAATATGGTCTATGTAGTATATCTGTCTCTGGCAGTCATATCTCAAGCTTTGCTTAGTTTGGGGTCAGAGACCGTGTGTAAGATGTCCCCTAATATTTATTTATTTAGGTATGTGAGCTAAGCCTGCTCACGACCGTGCGCTCGCTGCAAGTAGCTATCTACTTAGATATCACTTCGCCCAGTTCTCACTAAGGGGTCAGAATAGGTAACCAATTTTAAGTAGGTAAGCAAATATGGATACGATCTAAAATCCCGGAATCACAATGATTTCCGGAAATGTTTTACTGAAAAAAAAGAAAACAAAAAACATGAAAAAATAGTTTTTTAAAGTAGGTAAGTAGGTGGGTTTTTCGTTGAAAAGGTAGGTAATCCATGCTTCAATTTGCTGTATCTACTATTTAAGTTTTTCTTCACATTTCCAAATATAATCTGACAGAAAATGAAATACTATTTTCCAAGTTCAACACAAAATGTACAACCTCTAAAATAGTAAGTTTCTGCGGAATCCGCGAGGCATACCTATGTTTTAAATATCGCGAAATCGCAAGTACGTAAAATTGAACAACCTATAATATCCCGACCCCTAGTTCCCACACACAAAGCAAAGTAGGTACAACGCAAAAATGTTGTAGGTTCTCCAATGTGATCTTCACGTTTAGTCATGCTTATTTAAGGACATCAAACTTACTGAACGCTAAAATATTCAGGTTCTGGTCAAAAAGTTTCATAGATAGGTACGAGTCAAATCTTGTTTTATTAAGAAAACAGCAGTGCAGCCACAAACAAAAAACTTTACCCCTTCATATTTTTACAATTTTTAAGAAGGCTGCGTCATTCTCCAGTAATTAATCTTCCACCTAATTTTCCACTTTTTTCTTTCATAAACAAACAGCTACTACAGAAATTACGTTAGCGTAGTTAATTAATCTTAGAATGCGGTGGAGCTGACGATATGTAAATTACAATTAAGTCGACTTATACTATTACATATTCCACCCAGGTAAAACATGTTGCAGCTAGCCAAGGGTAGCTTAATATAACATGTTAGGTGTAATTTTTGAAATGTTTATCATAAAAAGTAACTCTTTGGAATATGTTAGGTCTTATGAGACTAGAGTGGCTAGCTCTTTTCGTTTAGTTTATAGAACTGTTCCATGGTTTATAGATATAACAGAAAGTAGGAAAAATACCCATCTATCTATCAGCCGTAGGAAGTCCACTGCAGGACATAGGCCTCCTCCATGGATTTCCAATAAGGCCGGTTGGAAGCAGCCTGCATCCAGCGCGTTTCTGCGATCTTTATTAGGAAAAATACCTACCCATTAAAGTTTAAAAACTGAATTGCAGGACTGCTTTTACATGCTCTAAATGCGCCGTGATGTAGTCGTCGATTCACGCGTAGCACCTTATCTTGCTACGCCGTAGCACATAATATTTCGGTAGATAATTATAATAGAACTTTCACAGGAACTTCTTTTTTTTTTCGATGTAATTATTTCAAAGTTACGGAAACACTGTAGGTACGTGTATGTCGAAATAATTTCGAATACCTACATAAATGTTTCGAAACCAGATTTGTAGAGACGTACTCGTAAGATTACAGAACCGCTACAAGGCTACAACATAAACACTACCTACTTACCTATAGGTAGACGCTACACGTTTGCTTTAACATTTACGTTTGTTTTGCTATGACTTTGTTATCAGAGTTCTAACCATCTGATTTTTAATATGCTACAAAACCTCATAGCGAGACACAGAGATTTATGGCAGTGAAATACTGCCATAAATCTCTGTAAGTTGGTTAGATGTACTCGTATATTATAGTGAGTTCATTTTTATGACGATATGAAACCCAGAAGTTCTTGACCTACTTTTGTGAAAAATTTCAGGACCTTATCCGGATATCCATAAAAACGTGTCTTTGAATGACTCAGCGTATTTAGTAGACCACAGAACTCATTAGATGTGATGTGACATGCCATCTCGAAGATCTCTCTTTTTCATTATTTCAGTCATAGGACTTGACCAACAAAGGCTTCTATACAAGGCTATTCGTAAAGGGAGTAGGCACTAAGTCGAAAGGGGATAATTCAGATCATTATTGATATCATTATGAACTTTTACCATGGGGCCAACCCGGAACTCTAGATCCTAGTCCTAGCGGGGATTTCGCCTAAATCTCTCAACTGAAAATGACAACTGACAACATTTTTAACCCCTTTTCAGTGAGGAAAACGTCAAGAATTATATGATTTCACTCATAGAGCATAAAACAATGCCTGTTAATAAGGTCTCATAAAAAACAGTAGGTATTTCATGCGCTTACAAGATTTTTCTGTCCTGTCTTTAATGATATGTCGAACAGTTTTTTTCATTCAGTACCTAATTGATTATAAACTTTTTTTCGTCCTGTGTTTATAGTTAACTATGTCAAAAAAGTTGATTATATTCCAAATACCTTGTACTTATTAACAAGACTGTGTACCAACACTTTTTGTTCAGCTAAAATGAGATCTAACTACGTAGATTTAAGGTAGCTATTTCCTTAACAAGTTGTAGTTAGACGAAACCGGTCGGAGCGAGGGGTTCCTTTGGTAGCTGTGTCCTTGTCTAACGTCTTGTCAGCTCCTCGTCAATCATTAATCATTCGGATTGGTGGAAATAATAGAAAATGGCATATTCTTGTTTTTTTTTATGTTTTTCTACAAGAAACTGTTCAAACTATTAAACGTTTTAAAATGTTTCTACAGTTCTTAGAAATAATTATGAACTCGATGTATTAAAAAAAAAATCTATGTATTAATTAGTTAAAGAAGTACTTAAATGTTTACGCCTGGTCATACAGAATGTAAGATGGTAGTTTTATGGACGTCGTTGATTGGTTGATTCATGGCTTGAACAGGCTTGAAAGAGACTACTTTTGGAACCCGCTCGCTCGGACCGTTTTTACCGTCATTCGTGCACAGTCTATTTATAAGTACAAGGTCTTTGTTTTATTCAGTAGGTAATTCATCGCAAATCTTTTTTTCAAGTTGATTTTATTTACTAATTCATCAATAACCTTGATTTTGCGGCGTATGCGTACTTAATTCAGTCAAGCAGGTGAATGCTTACGCGTCGGGTAGGGTAGCGACAAATCTTCTCTCTAGATCTCTATTTAGACGCACTGACCCACTAGACCGATATGTAGAAGACAGACATGGGTGGACAGTTTTGCGTGAATACTTAGATGAAAAAAAAGAGATAAAATTCACTTTGGGATATTAATTTATGCTTAAAGGCACATTTATTAGCCCTACTAACATAAATGTAATCTGTGTCTCTTTATCAATTTATTACTACCAAATGTGCATTTGAAATATTTTTTTATAGTAGTTATGGTTCACTATTTTGGCTATAATGGCTTACACATAAGATATTGATATACTTCTGTGGCGCGCTTTTTTTGTAGGACTATTTAAGATAAACGTTTCCATCATAGGTAGATACAATACAAATGTGTCACTCTAGCGGTTTTGGCAGCGCACGCCAGAATAGCTCGCAGATGGTTGATTTTTTCCTACTTACTTGACGCTTATCGTCATATTTTGGACAATTCACACAATATCTTTATAAATTGTAGCCTATGTTATTCTGATGCTTAAACTATATTTTTGTAAAGTTTCATTTAAATCCATTCAATAGTTTTTACGTGAAAGAGTAACAAATATCCATCCATCCATACATCCATCCATCCATCCAACCATACATACATCCATCCATCCTCACAAACTATCACGTTTATAATATTAGTAGGAAGTAGGATGTGTCTTCTTGAAAATTAATATTTAAGTATTGATATAGGTTGATTGTAGCTAGATATGTATATTTATCAACCTATATAAGCTAGAATAATCTAGCCCTTAGAAGACTAAAAATATGATAAATCCGTTAGCAAGATTACCATAAATCAGATACGTATATTGACAATAAACCAAAAAAATGATCCGCATGACGTCACTTATGGCGTAGGCACACTTTTTACATAGAAGTGGCAAGTGGCGTCACGACTCACGAGTCTGCACTGTCGAACGTTGACACGCTTTATTTATTACTTTTTTAGGGTTCCGTACCCAAAGGGTAAAAACGGGACCCTATTACTAAGACCCCGCTGTCCGTCTGTCTGTCACCAGGCTGTATCTCATCTAATAGCTAGAGAGTTGAAATTTACACAGATGATGTATTCCGATTGCCGGTATAACAAAAAATACTAAAAACAGAATAATAAAAATATTAAATTTCCCATACAACAAACGTGTTTTTTTTTTCGCCAAGGGGCTACCGGCACGGAACCCTTCATGCGCGAGTCCGACTCGTACTTGGCCGATTATTGTTTTATTAGGCAGGGACCTTACAATATTTTTTGATAATGTAGACAAATTATTAAAATATATGGCGGGGTAAAATAGGTAGGCTGTATTATAACGAACAATTTATTGATAGCAAACGCGGCCGACAGAAACGGAGTAGGTAGGTATTATGAGTATCAGCTGGGTCCGGGCCCCTTCTCAACCCCGAGGGTCGTCGAAACCGGAAGACGTCTGCTGCGGACATAACACCGTCTTGATGGTAAGTGGTTTGCTTCGAGGAGTAGTTATTACCCATTTTTATATCTATTTCATGATTTGCTAAGGATTGGAATTCTGTAATAGATATGAAATTACATATCCTAAAAATCATATGTTCAGTTTAGAAAAAAAAAAATCCATATGTAGGTACTCGTACTTATACCTACTCTATCCTAGCTGAAGTAAATCTGATCCAACAAAAACATTTCCATGTGAAATTTAGCCAAGACAAGACCACAGTTAGCACTATCAAACAGTTGTCAGATCTCATGTAGAGCCAAGCTACGCCTTAGCTCTACAAGTCCTTACTTCAAAAACTCTACAACTTAGTTGATATATGTGACTTGGCCGTTTCGTTACATCAAGAACTATTTGTATAACCGAATTAGTGAAAAGTTAATAAAATTAATCTTCACTTTACGCCCATGTGCAATTAGTGAAACAGCCAAGCCACATAATTATATTGACTAATATAATTTATATTTAGTACCAAAAAACACATAACAAACTTTTACATTAATAGTGATCCCTGAACTAGGCGATAATGCCTGTGTTTCAGGGTTCTGAGCACGAGTTGCTTACAATATTACCTAAGTTTAAAGTATTAACAGATCGATAATATATTATTATGATAACTAAGTCCTGAATTAATACTGGGGAAAACTGAGAATACTTATTGAGAGTTGGTAGGCATGGAGAGTTAGAAGCTTGGCTCCACATTAGATTGACAACTTTTTGATGGTGCGAACTGTGGTCTTGTATTGGCTACATTTAACTTCTTTTTGTAGATTATATAATACAAGAAGTACTTTTATTGATTTTCAGATATCTTCAAAACTTACGGAAGTCTCATACCAACTTTTATCTCCTAGTTTTAAGGGCTGGGGTCATTTACTAAAAATACGTGTTTAATTATATTTATAACATAGAGTGCCTTTATCAATTTTCAGACATCTGGGTGATAGGTGTTATCAGACATCATCAAAAGGTGATGTTCACAAACCTGCCTGGGTCGTGTTTATATTTTAGACAAAAATATGTCAAATCTCGAAAAAATACTGAAATAAATCCAGACGCAGAATAGTGAAAAATTTTTTGCGTCTTTTTAAAAGCGTCTGGGTCATCGTCATCCTTACATAGTATAAAATAAAGTCGCTATTTTCGTTTGTTTATTTATTTGTTTGTTTGTCTGTATGCTTAAATCTTTAAAACTACGCAACGGATTTTGATGCGGTTTTTTTAATGGATAGAGTGATTCAAGAGGAAGGTTTAAATGTAAAAAAATTCCCGAAATTCCCACGGGAACGGGCACAACGCGGGTAAAACCACGGGGCGCCGCTAGTTATATATATATCACTACATAGTATAAAGCAAAGTCGCTTCCCGCTGTCTATCCCAATGTATCTTTAAAACCACTCAACGGATTTTGATGCGGTTTTTTTAATAGATAGAGTGATTCAACCTGTGCGAAGCCAGGACGGGTCGCTAGTATATAATATAGAAAAAGGAACTGGCGACAAAGCAGACGTGTTTATTTATTATATACACACATATACACACGTTTGCTTCGTCGCCAGTTCCTTTTTCTTAATCTTGGCTGGAAACCCTGCCGCGTTCTAGATACGTATCGCCTACGAAATAAATTATACACAAGTAGATATATAAGTTCTACGTGTACAAAGGTAACAAAATCTACCAGCAAAAGTTAATAAAACACCTGAGTAAGTAGGTACATATTACGATTTCCTCATCTACCTCAAAGGTTTCTTTTACAGCGTCATAGACTGCTTAAATTTAGATTCTTGTATTCAAATGCTAACTTACTTGAGGCACCCACGTTATTGAATCACTCACGCAAAAAGTTGCTTAACTAAGTTTAATTTTCATACCACCTGCTCGAAAATGACGACGTAAAACGAGTAACGACCGCTCAACGTAAAACGAGTCATTATTATTATCTCGAGGGTTATGGCAGGTCAATAAGTGATTTAAATTTGGAACGTCTAATTCGTATTAAAATCTTTCAATTTATAACATGTAAAGACATCGTAAAAAGGTTTCATTTTGCAAAATCAGATATAACCTCTTTACGTTGTACGGCAACTGGCATTGTAAGGAGGTTCTACTCTACTTCACAGAATAAAACCTCATTGGTGCCCGTATCAGTTCGATATTATTGAATAAAACTCTTTGCAATGCCCGTGTTTGGCTATGATAATCGAGCTGGCCATGGTTTTAGTTTTTCATGTAGTAGGTATTTCCATTATTTTTTTTATTATAATTGTGTGCGATTCTATGAAAATTCGTAGGTTCATTCTATTTTTTTTAAATTTATTGTGAACAATACCTAGTTGCCTAATGAGTACCTATCTATACTTAGTGAATTACTCATATTTTTGGGGTTATATTTTCTCGCAGGATGTATGAAAAGTAGAGTATGGACCTCTAGAACCATGTTTGTTTTCGTCTTGGGCGACTTGAACCCCTCGCTTCACTCAGGACATGGGCGCCGCCAGAATTATTTTCAGGAAGGTGCATCTACTATTAACAATATAAAATATAACTATGCAGTAAATATATAGTATGCTGATAAATGCAATGTCAAATTCAAACCCCGCGAGTACTCATTTAAATTTATTTCGCTCATCTGATACATACTCAAGGTGATTTTTTATGTATTTTCTTACATGACAAGGGGGTGCAAGTGCACCACCTTGCTTCCTCCCGGCGCCCATGACTCAGGACTCAAAATCCAATTGTCGCCTGTAACATAAGACACCACTTGGTTCGCTTGGTAAATAATCTACTATTATGTACATTAAAGCAAGATCAAACTTTACGTGTATTAATTTACACGGATTAATATTTTTATGGATTAGGGTAACTCTAGTTCGGATTAAGGTAGTTATTTTTTTAAGGTTCCGTAAAAATTAAGTTTTAAAGATAATTTGAAATTGATGCTTTAAAAGTTCTGATGTTAAGAATTATTATTATTTGTTTGTGTGTTTATAAACAACTAGCTTTGACCGGCGGCTTCACCCGATTGATACAAGAAGACCATAATAATACTCCCCCTTTAAACTATAACCAAAAAATAAAGTAAGCCTGTCGCTTCGCTCCGTTCCTACGTAAAAATGTAACCAAAAACACATTTTCGGATTTAGATGGATTGATGAATGAACTCCCAATGACCTGTGGATGATCCAAATGATCATCTAAAATTTTTCATCACCTGTGAAAATTTCAGCTTTCTAGCTATAACTGTTCATGAGATACAGCCTGGAGACAGACAGACGGACAGCGGAGTCTTAGTAATAGGGTCCCGTTTTAACCCTTTGGGTACGGAACCCTAAAAAGCAGATTTACAAAATATGGTGACTAGGCATTTTGTTCTATGGAGGCTTTGACCATTTTGGACTAAGTTTTCATGTTATCGAATTACAATAATATAATAAAGGGCCCACAGGGTGCGGCTAGTTTTTCTGGATCTTTACTGTACCTCAGGGAAATTGGTATTTCTTTGTGAAGGCTATTTTCTCCGGAAGTGGAAGGAATGACACTAAATTGGACTATTATCTGAGCACCCTCAATTTCTGTAGCCGTAATAAGGACGCCATAAGGGCTATTAGCGGTTCGTTGTGGATGATAATAGAATTGCCCTCCGTTTTTTTGCTCGGCGTTCGATTGGAAGGATACTCGATGATAAACCAGCAGGGGTAACTCTGTGAGCAGGGGTCTTGTTTTTGAATTTCGAGCACCTAGAAACGTATACTTATGTGAAAGACAACTTTTTTTTCTCGAGATTTCTTTTTAATTAACGTTCCATTTCACAATTTACCCCTTTGCAGTTTATGGTTTGTGAAATTGCCATGTTCAGCACTGAAGTAAGTATTTCGTGAAATGGATAATTTAAAAAAAAATTCGAAGTTCAAAAATAAGGCCCCTGGTTCCTACCACCTCAATTATGAGAACCTATATTTTTTGCAATGGAAAAAAATGCTTGGAATTGCTAAAAACGTGAAACGCGTTCTTCGTACTACGGTGTGGCGTACCTACCTATCGTACCTACCATAGTAGTGTACGGAGCATGGATTAAGAAAAAAAATCTTAATTGTTATCTTTATAATGTTATCGTAATTCTAAAAGTACCCTAGGTGATGAAAATATTTTTTATAGGTAGTACCGGGTAAAATAAACTTATTATTACTAATAATCGACATATTGCACTGTATAGGTACATGTTTGGAGAAAATACTTGCCTGTCTGGAAGAATGACAGAAAAACTAGGTTTTCATTCTGTTGTACTATTACAACTTCAATTAATAAGATAGAGTTGTTACTGTGTTTAGTTGATAAAAGAAAAAATATATCACCAAGATTTTTTGATTTTAGATCTGATAGACCAACTAAATATTTCTAGATACCTATGTAGCCTATTCCTACTGTACTCTTGATCTATCTAGATACTTAATACAATACAATATAACTCTATTGTACACAAAAAACAGCTTAAATAACAAAGTATTTACAATACATAATATTCTTAAAATTTGGTGGTGCAAGGGTGATCTTATCGCCTTAAGCGATTTCTTCAAGGCTACCTTTGGATGGACAGAAATCAGAGTAAGTACAAAAATGTGGTTGGTGGTGTTTAATAAACAAATGTGGAGATTTTTTATATATAATTATTATCTTACAAACTAAATACAATAATAATATACTACATAGTCACATACATAAACAATTACATAAATATATAATAATTACAATAAATATCATGTACGGTTGTTATTTTACATAATGAAAGAAAGTGTTTGAAAACTAGGCTATTAAAATCTTAATCTGTTTACATAAAACATTACTCTCAAACTAGCTTAGTAAATCTACGATCTAAGCTCTTCTGTGGGCGTTGTGCTTAAAAGTGTCTACCCACTATACTCGTACCTAACGTACCATACCATGTCTGCGTTAGGAAAGGCAAAAAAATATTCTTTCTATTGAAAAGTATTTTAGACTAGCTATATCCCGCGGCTTTGCCCGCGCTTAATTTATACCCTATGACACTCGCAAATAATGTGGCTTTCTATTAGTAAAAGAATTTTCAAAATCGGGTCAGTAGAACCAGTGATTATCCCTAACAATCTCACAAACTTTACCTCTTTATTATATTAGTATAGATTATATTTATTAGACCGTTCCGTCACCAACCAGCACTGTCGCGTGCCAAGCACGGAGCGTTTCTGCACCGGCAAAATATTCTTGTTCACTATAACAGCTGACTTTTACGCCAAATTAAACTTAATGGCCGTTAGCCTTCGAGCAAATATCTACAGAGCCACAATCCCTAAGTGAAAATAGTAAAAAAAAATGTCTGAGCACCATCATACATACCGACTCGTTTTCTCGAATCTCGACGTTATGTCACCTAATTAGTGCTTGTAACCGAGCACTTTGGCATCACGCGGTGTTGTAGTGAGCTTGCAATCGCCTTACGACTAACTAAAAAGCCTGCCCACTACGTAGCTTGGCAGAGTTTTGGTTCGGACACTTTTTTTGCACGATTGTGACTCTATAGATATTTGTCGAAGCCGTCAGCACAGAGATACCAGAGGTATAATGTGGTCGATCGAGAAAAGAAAGAAAGAGATTCATTGATGCAATATAGCATGAGTTAGAAAGAGACATGAAAAATATCTCGATTCAGCAGCTAGTTCCCGTGTTTTCTCAGTAGTTCAAATTCCAATTCATATTTAACAGTTTTGACAGCTCTGGGAAATATTTCCCGTACATTTTTGTGGTGGAAAATTGCCTCTAGCGCCAACAGCGCTATCTCTCTCTGTAATAGCTCTGTGGCCGTTAGCTTTAAACTGCGTAATCCCCACTCCTTGCACCGCTGACATGTATAATTTGCTAATGCGCAATGACTCGCTTGCCGAATAGCCGTGGTGGTCTAGTGGTAGTGACACCCGCCTTACAATCGTGAGGCCGTGGGTTCAAATCCCGGTCCCCCGTACCAATGAGTTCTTCGGAATTTATGTACGGCATTTAAACAACTGCTAGTGTTTCGGTGAAGGAAAACATCGTGAGACAACCTGCATACGTCAGTAGAAGAAATTCGATGGCGTATGTGAATCCATCAACCCGCACTGGGCCAGCGTGGTGGATATGGCCCAATCACCCTTCGTGGGTAGGCCTACGTCCTGCAGTGGACGATTAAAAGGCTGATACAGTACAGTAATGACTTGCTTTGTGTTCACATTCGTGTTTGATTCGGGCTTTACTTACGTTGTATAGTTGGCGTATTTAGTAAAGCATTTAGTGTGAGCAAAGTAGAGCGTATCGTTTTGTTTTCCGTGCTTGATACGCTCCAAGCATATGGTACATGTGAGGAAGCCAGCGGTGTTAAATTCCGTACATAAATTCCAAAGAACTCATTGGTACGGAACCGGGATTTGAACCCACGACCTCACGATTGGCAAGGCGGGTGGGTGGCACTACCTCTGGGTCACCACGGTACAGTGGGTAGACACCTTTAATATACCGATAATAATTATTCGTAACCCAAATAAATAATTCCAGGCTTGCTAATCTCTGTACTACCAAACTTGACCGACAGTAGGCAAAGTTGGGTTATGATTGATGACAGCTCGAAGCCGAGAAACGTGAATCCATTAATAATGACGTCTACAGCTTTGAGTGGTCTTCTCTTCCCTTAACTTAACCGGACTAACCTTCAATAATTTTTGAATGTGCATTGAGTAGCCGTGAATTTGCATGAGAATTCCTTTAACCATGTATTATATTTTTAGGGTTCCGTTCCCAGAGTGTAAAAACGGGACCCTATTACTAAGACTCCGCGGTCCGTCTGTCTGTCTCCAGGCTTTATCTCAAGAACCGTTATATCTAGCAAGCCGAAATTTTCACAAATGATATACATGTTGTATTTCTGTTGCCGCTATAACAAAAAATACTTAAAACCAAATGAAATAAATATTTAAGGGGGGCTCCCACAAACCTGCTTTTTTGCCGTTTTTCACTCGACATTAATAATGGTAACAAGTAGACGCTTGAAATATTCACAAAATATTTAGTTGTATGTTTCAATAATTAATTATTAAATTAAAATAAAATAAATATTAAAGGGGGGCTCCAATACAGTACTTAACCCTTCGTGCGCGAGTCCGACTCGCACTTAGCCGATTATTTTATTAAATGATGTGTGTTCTTAAAAATCGTAGAATCAGTATTTTTACCTCCGTATATGGGTATTTCTAGTTGAAGCAAATGCCAGCGTCACTTGTCTGGTAAATATTTAGTAGTATTCCAAAGGACTCTTATGATTTTCCTAATTGGCATTTATTCATAATAATTCTTGAGCAAAATGAGCCACGAAAGTGACGATGAGCACATGTGGTAGGTTGAACTTTGATATGTGTGTGTGTGTGTCTGTGCTAAGTAAGTTCTTTTAGGCCGGGTGGCTGGCCCTGTTCGAGATCTTAAGCCGCCTCTATCTGCCTCTGACATAGCTAAATGGTAGAAACAACCAGGGACTACAATTTAACGGGTAATCCCAACCGCGGCAGCGCTCATTTGGGAATACCGCACCGAACGTTTCTTAAAATAATTTTCGTGATAGCTGATCGTGTCTGTGCTGATTTCAGGTCTCCCAAACGATTCATCCATCCATCCATCAGCCATATGACGTCTACTGGTGGACATAGGCCTCCCCTATAGATCTCCAATAAGACCGGTTGGAAGCCTCTTGCAGCCAGCGTGATCCTTGCTGTGAGAGCATCTGTCCACCTCTTAGGTGGACGTCCTACGCTGCGCTTGCCGGTTCGTCGTCTCCACTCGAGAACTTTTCGCCCCATCGACTCGAGAGAGCACAGAGAGCTGTACTTAAGGTCCTTGCCAAGAAACCTATCCGCTTGCCTACTTCTGACTTGTATTTTTTATGTAAAGTCACACACGCACACACACACACACACACGCACGCACGCACACAATCCAAACAGCTATTGTTGTCTTTTGTCAAAATTTTGTAATTTTAATTATAATATTGTCTTTTGTTTGATAATTTTCTGTATTGAAATTCATATAATTTTGTTGTCTAAATTCTTTTGCCGGAGGTGGGCGATGCTACCCGCGACACAGTCTTTCTGACTACTGCAGTTATTATCGTTCCTATGAGTAGAACGAAGATTTTGTGCCACATAGAAAAAAAATGCCAAGTACAACTCAGCCTTTACTAGAATAAGTTCACTCGCATATTTGCAACTCTGAGTACATAGGCATTGGAATTTCTAAAATCACCCTAAGTCGCATTTATCAATCATAATTCATAACACATCTAATGAATTATTCAATAAAACTTAAATCTATTTTAAGTATTGCACCTTAATATCATGTAGGAAAAAAGGACGAGTCGATCCTAACAGGTAAGATGATCCTTTTCAATTACACATAAACGTTTCTGTCGTGTGCTCATTGCTTTGGGCCCCAGAATCGGTCAAAAATTGTAAACAAATATTTTGTCACGTTTTATTTTCTGTAGTTTATTCTAAATGCCTAGGAAAAAAAACAAGTTTCGTTTTCATATCTTTCGATTAAACAACGTTATACTCGGCACAAAATTCAGCCCAAACAATGTTTCACTAAATACCACAAATAGAAACACCAGTTTTACAAAAAAATATTTAATACTGCGACACAACTTTCCGAGTTCCCGCTAAAATCTTCAAAAATGTTTTTTTCTCAAATAATTTGAATTTGGAAGCATAAGATAAGCCAATAAAAAAAGTCTTAGCTACATTGGAACGTGTGTGAAGATTGTTTATTCCGCCGTAACTTCTAGTCTAAGCGCCTGAAAAAATTGTGTTCGGTATCGCCTAGAATTTCGCATATAATAGCCTTCTATTGTCCTGTACCTGGGTGGAATTGGCAGCCAGGGATTTATTGTAACATTGCCTATATTTTCTCAAATTATAAGGGGTTGATATTTTCATATTCTTCTTCGTCGTATCGAGGATCTAAATGTCGTGTTTACAAGGCCTTTTCCCAACGCTTCGCCACTACCACTCCGCGAGGGGATGCTTGGTACAGCTCCTGGAGAGTGCAGGTTGAGCCCTGAGGGCATGCTAGCAGGTGCTGCATGTTTTGCACCGGGGCTCCACACTCGCACTGAGCGCTCTCTGAGTATCCCCATTTCACGAGGTTATCCCTGCAGCGGCCCACTTGGGTACGGAGTCGATTTAAAGACTTCCACGTGGGCCACGGAAGTTACCGGGAAGATATTGCTCTTGTCTTGAGCAACAAGGCCGCCAGTTGTTGCATAAGTCAGTTGATCATAAGTCTTTTTTACACTACCACCCAAAATGTAATAAATGTGTGTAACGTTTTCAGGGTTAATTCCAGTAGCCAATCATATAGTATAGACATGTTATTTATTGAATCAATAACAAAATGAAAAAAAACAAACAGCTCTTACAGTAACAAGATATATAAATAGCACTCGGTCAATCTTAAATACTGAATTTTTCTAATTTAATTTATTTATTTATTTTGTTTTCATCACAACCTGTCCGGGTAGCACGGCAAGGGGTGAAAACCGTTATATCCACTCTAAATGTCAGATGTCATTGTCAATGGTGGAAAGACTATTAGTCCCTTTGCCATGCTTCCCTTGCTGGTCTAGTTCTTTTTATATTAGGTATGCATGTTGTTTTCTGATATATCTTGCAAGTTTCCACGTGGTTTTAAGTTAAAAAGGTATAAGTTTACACTATAATTATTTACCTATCTACAATCTACACAATTATGTCCCTTTGTTAATATGATGATGATTGCTATGGTATTTATTTAGCTTTAATTTCAGATTGTTGGTCACGGATATCCGAAAACAATGTCGGCCGAGTTATTTGATAGGTTTGATGTATGGCTGTTTCCTTAACTAAAATATTGCCGTCCGGTTTCCTCCCAGTTTTTCTTTATTATTCCGCTGGTTTGTACGAGAATAGTCGTGTTTTGGTCAGACAAACTTTTGTTTATGTTACGGGACCAAAACAAAAACTATGCAATAGGGGTAAATTTGAAATTTATTATTGTGTTTTTACCTGTACCATATCCAGTTTTTGACAATCTGTCCTTTTGAGAATCTGTCTTTTTTAAGAATCTGTCCTTATGAGAATCTGTCCTTTTGAGAACAAGCCGAAAAAAAGGCTGAAAAATATTGCTCCGCCATAGGTATACTTATCTACCTAGCTCCTAAATGAGCATAATATTATGATCAATTTTATTACAGGATCATCGGCTTTACGATCCAAAAAAATATATTCGATTCAAAGGCTGGAAATATTATTTTTTTGTAGTTTTCGGTTTATTTCAAAGTAGAAATTCTGTGTTCCTTATTAATGGTACGTTACATATAACTTTTGCATTTCTGGTATAATCAAAACTTTAAATAAAGGGACTTCCTTGGTGGCCCGGTCGTCAATGACCCTGATTCCTAAGTCAGGGGCGTGGGTTCGTGGATCCGTGGAATTTATTCGATTGCGTATGTGAATCCATCAATCCGCACTGGGCCAACGTGGGGGATATGTCCCAATCACTTCTTGGGTAGACCTACGTCCTGCAGTGCTATTGCTATTGAAAAGGCTGGTACAGTACAGTATAGTACTTACGCCCAAAATGCACACCATCACTTCGACCCCTCTTATAGGGCAGCCAGAGAACTGATGAAACTGATCAAAACTACAAACAATTTCAAGCTTGCATGCTTAGCAGGCTTAGCTAGGCTAGTTAGGCTTAGCATTGAGATGTCGTTCTTCCAGAACGGATGAACTACTTTAGATTTAATAGTTTTGAATTCGTTTGAACCGTAAATTGACTTTTCAGTGTTATCCTAAATAAAGAGGTAATCACTGCATAGTATATATTAAAACAAAGTCGCTTCTCGCTGTCTGTCCCCATGTATGCTTGTATCTTTAAAACTACGCAACGGATTTAGATGCGGATTTTTTAATAGACAGAGTGATTCAAGAGAAATGTTTATGTATGATACACCTGTGCAAAGCCAGGGCGGGTCGCTAGTATTGGATATAAGAATATGAGAAATCTAGAAATAAATAATTTCCGAGCTTAGGTAAATATTTAATTTTCATTTAAGTATGAAACTGAAGAATTATAAATGCTCATTAGTTCTAGTTACTTGCCAATAAATCTAGTCGAACGGTTCTATTATGATCTTATTTTGTTTGGCTGGTCCAAGGCAAAAATACAAATTCGTGATCGAGTCAGTGCCCTCCCAAGCTCATCAAAGAAAATAACAAAAAATGGGCCAAGTGCGAGTCGGCTTCGCGCACGAATGGTTCCGTACCGTATAGGAGCCTCGTTCCTCTTGCGGTTATTAGGTAATACTGAGCAAAAAAACTCCTAAAAATCATTTTTGTGGTATGGAAGCCCCCCTTAAATATTTATTTTATTCCGTTTTTAGTGTGTGTATCTGTGAAAATTTCAGCTGCCTAGCTATCACAGTTGTTTTTTATCACGAATAAGTCCGCGCTTGACCACCAACCCGCCTGATGATAAGCGACGTTGTGGTCGAAGATGAAGCACGCAGACCTGGAAGATACCTATTCACTCTGACCTTGAAAAGCTTTAGATTATATCTCTTAGGAAATAGGAAAGCAGGATAGTTCATGAGATACAGTCCGGTGACAGACAGACAAACGGTCATCGAAGTCTTAGTAATAGGGTCCCGTTTTTACCCTTTGGGTGCGGAATCCGAAAAATGATAAAAACCCGGAAGTTTGCACAATTTATGACGACCAATGACCGAATGAGTCTCCATCGATTTATTACGGAGTCGATGACACTGAATCTTTAATCCAGATACGAGTATACAACGAGCTATTTGGATATAGGGTTGTCAATATTCACTGGGTAGGACGTAAGTATTTAGGTTTCCTTATGATGTCTTCCTTCACCGAAACCAGAGTGTGTTAGTTAGTGATCAGAAAGCAACTAGTAAGTGTTAAAACTAGTAGTTCTTTAAACAATAGACCTCGCATCTACTTAACTGAATCTTCGTAAGTCTCGATCTTCAATAAGTTGCTTCTACTTCCTTTTTCTGTTTTCAAATTCTAGCTTTTTTAAATATATTTGGTACAGAATCCTAAAGAAATATACTGCATATTCTATGAGCACAGTCAAGTAACCAGTTGTTCGTAAGTAGTAGGCTAGGAGAAGGAAAGTTTTAACTACTTATTCTGGACAGAATGCTCGGCACGTCTTCGCCTTGTCTTTAGAACGGGCGTTTTGTAGCCTAACTACGAATCTTGACAGGAACTATGATACTGAATATTCAGTAGTTCAACCTAAAAAACTGCGGTGGGTTGAAATTTTAATATGAAAATACGAGCTTGACTCATACAGTCCAAAGTGGAATACAAAAACTCTCTACTGGGATTTATGGAAAGAAGGAGGCCGCCTATATACCTTACAGTGGGATACTTAACACAGATGCTGTCGAATACTTTTAAGGATTAAAATTTCACTTAGGGTGTTTTCAGCTGTTGGAGTCTTTACTTACGAAAAGTTTGTTTTTACTGTCTCTGATTAGTAAAAAATCTGAAATCGTGTTTTGTAGGTAGTATAAATAAATATTGGGGCTATTTTGCGGGTATATAATTACCCGAAATATTTACTTACTCGGTAAATTTCGGGTAGGTATGCTATAAGTAGTTTTCTAGCGAAATTTTTCTTTTACGCTGGAAAGGCAGTAATCTGAATGAGATTTGTTTTAGTTACACTCGAGATTTGAACACGTTCTTCAAATCTTTGTTTTATCCGCTATGTTGTTGTAGGCAAATAAGTTTAAGGGTCCTATTTAATGCATTAATTAATTAATTAAAAAACCTTACAATTATTAATATTACAATAATTATACATTTGAACACATAATTTCACTAAATAGAGAAATTAAAAATAAATTTCACTACACCAAACAAAGAAATATTACTCTATTACAATTTAAAAAAATAATATGACAAAATAGTTAAATCACTTCATGACTTTTTAAACACAAAGAAGTCATGAAACCGCAGAAACCACAAAATACTATTGTTATATTCTGTGAGCCACAAAACCACTAAAGTTGCCAAACTGTTTCTGGCATTAGCGATCTCCGCTCCATAAATGCTTCGGACATGGAAGAAACCAGAAAGGCTACATAATCAGTTGTCTGTATAAGGAATATTCACTCTCATTCGAATTTGCAGCGTTCAACAGGGTAGGTACATGTTTAACTTTGACTGACTTCATTATAATTATGGGAGCTTAAATGGGAGCTGTGCTTATAAATTAAATTAAATATACTAGTCCAAATAAAACACTTGATTTCTTTTTGAATTATGGGTTGGTAAAGTTGCTTTAAATTATGTTCTGTTATCTATTATTATCTTATTAATAATTATTATTAACCACCCCTCTGTCTGCTTAGTGCCTACGCCCTTTCTGAATAAACATGTGCATTTGCATTTGATTGGAATGAAATGCGCTATATGTATTGAAAATTGACATCAACGACATCCTTCACTCTGCTTTGAAAGATAGAGAAAGCACGCTACACTACTACTCTTTAGAGTAGTTTTTGTGGATTCAATTTTTGAGAGCAAAAGTCTTTCTAATTTTTTCCGTGTTGGGAGTATAGATGTCACGTCTTCTAAACCCTCGTAAACCGACTTTTCTAGTAGTGAATAAATTATATTATCAAAGGTTATACCGATGCCAAAATAGAGAAGTAAACGTGAACGCGTATATAGACGCACCGCAGAAATCAAACGCGACTCAGTCATCATCATTTCATATAATGACTACGAGTATACATGCAACGTTGCGCACCTTTCTAAGTACCTTCCTGGCGGGTTCCTTCAAGAATTGGTAGGTAAATAAACAGTAAGGCTAAGAACTCACGGAGCGGTTTTTTCCCGTGCCCGTCGCGGTGGTGGAACCGTTATTTTATTTCTATACTCACACGACCTATACAGGGTTATTCCTAATCAGTTAGCATCCTTTTAGGGGCTTATTCTGTACATCAAAACTAACAACTTTTGTCAAAACTCAATAAATAAATCAGCTTTTCCATACATTTTGTCGCGGGTTTTGAGTTTGACAAAAGTCGCATTACAAAAGTTGTTAGTTTTGATGGACAGAATAAACCCCAATAGGATGCTCATTGATTAGGAATAACCATGTATATTATTTGTGCGGTTACGCGGCCGTCGTCAGAGCGAGCGGTTGCAAACAGCCGCGCCGAGGCTGCGGTAATTGCGGTTGGACGGCGCTAGTGGGAGCCGCAAACAACCGCGCACACCGCGGGCGTAAAACGCGCTGTGGGATCTGCTTTTTTTAACTAAAAATATTAAATCTGCATTCTACAGAAGCTGCGGGCCTGCAACCGCGGCGGGTGGGGCTAAAAACCAGTGAGTCCTTAGGCTTAGACAGGCGTGCGGTGCGTCTAGGTGCGAGTTCACCTTTGAGTGGACAAGTACTCCAAGGATAATGTGCCTGTATAACTCAGTGTTATCTCGCAGGCAGTGTACTAGATTATAAGTAATAACTTTACGTAAAAAATGGAACCACCGACTTCCACCGTGTAGGTACAGAAATCGAATATTTTGCACAAATTGATGGGACATCCATGTCCATTAGTGTTGATTTATCAAAAACGGCTCTGCCAATTTCGATATAATTTTAATGTGACCACTTTGGCAGTATACGCTTTTTAAAATCTTTTTTTTTTAAATCGGTTCACAGTTGGCGAAAATATCGATGAACACACACAAAAAATACATACACACGAATATAGTTCCAACCTCCTCCTTTTTGGAAGTCGGGAAAATTTAATAAAGTACTGACTTTGCTGAACTGGAACTGAGTAAGTATGACGAAGATTTATCTTTTGTACTTTACATGTAAATTTACTGTTCACTAAGATTATGGCTTTCGTCGTTTGCGGTGAAATTTCGGGCGTGATGAAATCTCAAATCTTTTATTTTTGGGTCTATTCAAGACTAAAGGATATTAATTAATTTCGTAACATCCGAAATTAACCGTCTTAAATATTTTGTTTTAAGACGGTATTATTAATGCTTGCCTGCCACAGCGAGTGAATTGGACCCATTACGGACTCCGATTAACTAGCAACGTCAAAATTCATAGGTAAAAGTACAAGTGCTTCTAATGAAAAAGATTTGACTTACTTAGGTAACCCTACCTAAGTAAGTCAACTCTTTTTCATTTCAAGTGCCCACTTGCATGAATTTTGATATTGCGAGTTAAACGGTTAAGCGGGCTTTAGCTTTTAGGCTTTATCTTTAACTTATTCCAACGCTGTATAAGTTGGTAGGAAAATAATAAACACTTCACTAATTTGGCGGGTTCGTAGAACAGCGTTTTAGCTTAATTGGACAAAGCATCTGGGCCGGAATCCCAGAAGGAATGCAGGTTCAAATCCTGCGAGCGCGTCAATTTTTGAAATGTTTATCACAAAAATAATATTTCTATAAACCTAGTGTGTGAAGCACGATAAAAAAATTATCTAATTTATCTTTTATGTGTTTGTTTGTACATACTTCGCTCTACTATACTCATCTCAAAATAAAAGGCCCGTTTTGACATTTGTCTTCGCGACGTAACTAGTAATGTAACCGACTCGGTACTCGATACTCACGATAAATCGATTCAAGTTTGCTTGAGTATTTAATCGATTTAAATATGTATTGTAAAAGTCATTGTTCTTTCATTGAATATTTTGGTTAAAATTACATTCACTCAACTAGAAAAAAATCGAGAAAAAGAGAAAAGTGCAATCTGCAGTCAATCATTTTCTTCAGATGATGATCCAAAATTGTCAGTTGAGCTATCGAGTAACTTCAAGTGTATGTGCATCTTTTTCTAACACCTTTTAAATTTCGCCTTACGACTAATTAAAAAGCCTGCCCACTACGTAGCTTGAGCAGAGTTTTGGCTCGGACACTTTTTTGCACGATTGTGACTCTATAGCACGAACTCGAAGACCTAAGTACTTACTCATTCAGTAGGTATAGGCCAAATCACACTTAATGGTGTCTATAAAGTTAGCTACAATCTGCACAAATTCCTCATTTAAGAAATGCTGATATTATGAATTTTCTCGCCTTGAGTTCACCGTTTTTTTTTCAGGCAAAAGTGCCTATGTTGACTACATCAAAATACAATACTACTTTATTATATAAGTGATTTGCTCTTCATCTAAGTGGTTAATAACATTCCTGGCTCCGACGCCCGCAGGTCTTCTGTCAACAGGATGATGTGGGTCACTTTATGATGCCATCAAAATTAATATACCTTCACCTGCGACAAAAACACGTAGGGACTTAGTTAATTGAAGGTTGTACGGGACATTTTAGTAAATTGATTAATCAGAGCTGAGCATCGACTTGGCATTTTTTCTGTGTAAGTAATTTAGGCTGTCCCATAGAGATCTACAAGATTTGGTATCTTGCTATTACTTGTTTATTTATAACTTTTTTTTAAATCAAAGAGTAGGTAATGTAATTTATTGACTTTGTTATTATACGAGTAATTTAATTTTAATTGATTTTCTTCTTACTTTTGTAACAAAACACCCAATTCCTGTACCTACCTACATTATTCAAGACGCCATATGTTTACAACTGTAAGATTTTAATAACTTGTAACAAAATTCTGTCAATAAATGTATTATGATTAGGTATAAGCCTCTTTAAATTCACCTTCGGTGCGACACCGTGGTCGTTCACTCGGTTTGTTACCTGTATTAGGTACTACCAGTAGTAAGATCGGTAAATGAATTACTCTTACTCATTACTACTACAGTTCAAAGTTGTAAGAACAGCATTAAAAATTACCCGTGTTACTACCTAAAAATTAAAATAACAAAACAAACAAAATATGACAGATATTACCAGTTCCAACCATTCTAGTCGAGATCATAAGTACAAGTCTTCAAGAAAGTTTAAGAAAACACAAAATGACTGCATTTTTACAATTTAATGACAAAATCTAACAGATCTTAGGAATAAAGATATATTTCTTATAAAGTACTCTACATGTTATTTTGAAACTTCCACGACTTGAACATATTATTTTTAAACTACGGGACTTACACTACACACCTTGACAGGCAACTGTCAGTACACACTGTATTGGGAAAACAGTCAATCATTTTTTTGCGTTAATTTGAACTAGGTGTGGCTTCGCATGTCCAGCAGTGCTGCCAACTTAGCGCTTTTAGCGCCAGATCTAGCGTTGTTTGCCTAAAAAGCGTTTTAGCGCCTGGCGCTAGGTAAATCTGGCGCGATTTTAAAATAATATTACAGTACCTAGCGTGAATTAGAACGCATTACTAATTTTTATAAACACACTGAAATGCTCATATTATGTATCGTAGCAACAATGAAGTGTTTTCATTACCACACTATGACGCTGACATAGTGTTCATTGCCATTAATGTGGTTAAAAATAAATTCCGATTTTGTTGAGTTTTAACACCATAAATTCAACTCGGCATTTTTGCTAACGACTTATTGACAAAAAAGTCACTACAATTTATAAGCTTCTGGAACACGTTTTAAGGGGAATAACATCGGCAGAGCACGTTTTTGACGTGCTGAAAGCGCGTTTTTGCCAAAAGGAGTTGGCAGCACTGATGTCCAGTTACGAGTAGCTAGTGACCACGGCTTGACCACGGCAATTCATCTGTTCTGTCGCTGAAAAGTCGGGATAGTGAGGTATTTAAATTTACTTGTCTCTAGTACCTACTATTATTTATTGCGCGCGAGAAGTCTCGTAATTTAACAATGAAACGTTCTCTACATTCATGATAAATGCAATGTACTCTATTATAAATAAATAATATGTTAAGTTCCACAGATTGGAAAAATAATCACATGAATTGATCTGCAGATGGCAAGGAAATCGCAGACAGCAAGGAAATACGCACAAAAGTGGCTTTAATCTTTAATCACTACCTCATTGTAAATTAATTGAAAGGATTATAGTAGATACTTATCTACCACCTATTTAATAATTTTTATTTTTTAATTTTTTAATTTACATGTTCTCTAATGTGATTTATTTTATCATCAAGATACTATAGGTACCAATAAAACAATAATTCTTATAGTACATTACACATTTACTATCAACAAACTACATTAGTCTGAAGTGAAACCAGTAGGTCATTATCAAATCGAATTATTAAAACCCTGAAGACCGAATTCAAGTTTATAAATATACTTAGTTAAATATTTACAAGTTACGTATTGAAAAGAACATAAACCATAAGTATTTATTTTATTTACACAAAATTATAATGTTGTGTTAAGTATATAATTAAACTACTTAATCTTTTCATGTTTCATGAGATTTTTAATAAAGACATTAACTTAAATTAATTAATAAATAAAATATTTAGTACAGTGAAAACGGACTAAATAACCCAATATAGGAGACTAAATCTAACAATCATTAATATTTCTATATTAATGTATAAAAATTTCTTTCATTTCAATATTTCACTTTTCCACATAGGCTATCATAATGGGAGCGGACTGTATAATACATGTATGATAAAATATACCAGACGAATTACCTACTTGTCTTGGTAAGAAACCTAACAAATAGATATTCTATCATGATTTTGTTCTAAGAATAAGAAATCTGAATCTGTTGTATTAAAACATTTATCTGATAATCCTAATTGGTAATGGTAAATAACAATAAAATCAACCTGGAACAACAGATCGCGATACACATCTTTAATAGCTAAAAACAATCATCCGATTAATCAAAATGCTTTGTAAATATTTACATATTTAGATAAATACCTATATTATTTAAAGTTATAAGGAAAGCCATTTTGAGAATTAGGCATTCTTATAAATGGGCCTTCTACAACTACAAGGGCATTTTCCGCCTATGCCATAAAAAATCAATAATTTTTGACGAACCTTCCACCGGGATACCTAAACTTACAAAGTTTTGTGTTGTTTTTTTTAAGAATTTTCATGTTTTAACCGATTATATAATTTACATTACTTTAATGGTTTTAGTAGCAAGAAACATTTATGAAATCGTGTACGCATTGCTCTACAATTACTCAAACCCAATGTAATATAAATATTATATGTTTTATAAGTAATATAGAATAAACATGTAACAACAATGACGACATTCCAAAAGTATATCTACAAAGTTTTTTGAAAATGTAGTAAGAGTTAGGTATCAAGTTTTAACCAACGAGACATTTAAGATTACTTCACTTCAATGGTTTTAACACATTAAACGCCGATTCAAATTTGGTGATGTTCCGTTTGGGCCATGGGGCTCACCGGTGAGCGACAGCAATACTACCCGTTCAGGCCGTGGGGCTCACCGGTGGCCGCGCGACGGGCTCGTGTTTGAACTCATTTTTCTCGCTGGAGGACTCAGTGCCGGTACAAAACTATATTGAGCGTGCCCGGCGCGGCCCTGGAGAACAGTTTACGCATGCTAGCTCGTTTCGACACTAGGTATAAAAAAAGCCTTTGTTGATTTTTTGGCTAAGTACACAAGATGTGGTTTTAAAATAAAAGAAGGTTTAAAAAATATATGTTTTAATAGAAAATATTTAAAAACGTTTTATTATACTTTAGGCAATCACTTATTTTTGAACTAAGTAAAAAATAAACTAAAAAAACTTCGAAAAAAACTTAAAAAACTTCTCAAAAAATTACTACGAATTTAAAAACTTTGTCATGAATATTTGGCACATAAATGAAATCAGTGTTAACAAACATAATTCTCTTCTTTGAGGCTAAAAAATTGGTCAATGATGAAGCACATTGAAGCAAGATATGCAGAGAAAAGGTTTCTCTGGGCATTGTGGACAAAACGTTCTCACCTTCTTAGTCTTGTTTTTGGCCAACTTTCTGCCGTAAGTAGCTACATTAATTTTGTAGCAATTCACACATGTTCGCCTGCTTGTTCTGGCTTGCCCTTCTTTTTGTTGCAGTTTGTGTGCCATTCTTCTAGGTCTTGCAACTGGAACATCTTGTTGGCTGCAAAACGACTTCAGTAATTCTAGCCGAAAGTCTGCCATTTGTATTTTCTTGCCAGTGACGCTTTGATACAAGACCACTGCATTGACCACTGCTGTGTTCAGGAGAAGGTTGATTGCATACTTCTTGTACCATTTTATCGATTTCCTCAGTGGAGTTGAGTAAGCAGCCATCTGATCTGACATATCTACAGCCCCTTTAGCGCCGTTATAGTCAATGACTATTTTTGGTTTGGAAACAGTTCTGTTGCGTTTTCGGACATTCTGGAATCGCACTGAGTGTTTTGTGGATAGCAATAAGACGTCTCTTTTATCCTTCCACTTCATTACAGTTATGCCCTCACTGCTTTCCTTTGCCACGAATTGGCCTCGCTTCAGTTTAGCATTTACTACATCCTTTGGCAGATGCTTCCGGTTCTTCCGAATCGTGCCTACGAGATGAGTCTCTGCATCCAGAAGTTTTTTGGCAAGATCTATACTGGTGTACCAGTTGTCGGTCACTAGTGTGTGTCCCTTGTATAAAAGATCGCTGCATAGAGACATAACGACGTTCAACGGTGTAGTATTGACTTCGTCGTTGTTCTTTCCTGCGTATACATTTATTTTGTATGTATATCCAGGAATGGTACATAACTTGAACTCCTTTATACCATATTTATGCCTTTTTTGTTTGTTGTATTGTCGAAAAATGATTCGCCCGCGAAAAGGCACCACGCTTTCATCTATGCAGATCTCTTCGGAAGGGGTGTAGTTTTTTTGGAAGTTCCTGTTCACAACTTCGAGTAATTTCTCAATCCTGTGTAATCTATTAGATTTATTGTCTTCGTCTTGCTGAGAAAAGTGCAGCATTTGCAACAGCAGCTCAAATCGGTTTCGACTCATTATTGTTCGAGGAAAATTCTGTTCAAGTACAGGATCTTTTGACCAATAGTCGGATATTTTGGGTAATTTTACGATCCCCATGAAAATAATCAATCCGAAAAATCGTTTCATCTCTGCTGCGGATGTTGGTTTCCACTGGCGAATTCGCGCAGATTTAGATGCTGCGCCAGACCCTGTGACTTTATTGATAGCAAAGCTATTCGTATAATCCGCCACCATTTCAAATACTTCGTCTGGTACTAAAAGATGATAGAAATCTGCTGGGGTCTTACCGACCATTTCTCTTACAAGTCGTGGATCTAATCCTGGGAATTCAGTGTACGGGATAATCCGACGCTGATTACCTTTTGGTTGGTGCCATATGGTAGATGATGCAGGAAGCGACGCGGTGTGACCAGAAGTACTTGGCACGACATTTTCAAGTTCAATGTCGCTCGTGTCAGTAATGGACAGAACTCGTCGACGTCGCTTTCGTAAAGGTGGTTGTAAGTCATACTCTTTCTCAGACTCCGAACTTAGCTGAAAGCTACTATTGAGCAAGGAAATTTCAATATTATCAATCTGCGTCAAATCGTCATTTGTTATTTCAAAGTCTTCAAAATCATCCATGATTCACACCACACTTTTCCTTAGAGTCAGGCAGGATACAGTTTATTCACTTTAGAGATAACCAGGGTAAAACTTTCACTAAATCAATCCAAAATAATTATGTAATATGAAATATAAACAATGCGCGTGCGTGACCTTGCATGCGATTGCTCTCTAATGGCGCGTGTCTAGCGCACGCAGTGCTTCCAGGAATTCCGGAGGGCGCGGGGTGTGGCCGGCGCCCCGACCCCCGCGGCCCCACGCGAACGAAATGCAGATTTTCTACGGCGTGCGCCGTGGTGGTCACCAGTGTACGGCAGCAATTATTTCGTAATTCTTTGGATAGTAATAAGAAATAATTATTTAGAGTGGGGTTTTTGACTATTTTAAACCGTATGAGCCAATAAAATATAATGTGTAAAATTTGTCGAAATCGCGAATCGGCGTCAGCCCATATGGAAAGTATAGTGTCGCTCACCGGTGGCCACCACGGCGTTCAAAGTGTTAAGTTGATAGTTTTATTTAAATATTAAGAAATGAAGAAAGCTTTGAAATCACAGCCGTCTTCGCTAATATCCGGGCAGATCTTTGACGTAGAGATATCTTTACGAAAGACTGGAGCGACAATTACTGACTTCTCAACAATTACATTATATGGCTATGAAATACATTTTTACAAATAGAATAAATGTAACGATATTGACATCCACAGCTTTACCTATTTCCAAAGTTTTGTGAAAATATCTTAATAATCATCAAGTTTAAACCAGCGAAACCAATAACATTATTTCAATGTCTTTTACATTTAAAAACATTTACGGAATGCAATATTGACAATCTTCTACGAGTATCGGCATATTTTCATATCTTAAGAAATGGAGAAAGCTTTGAAATCACAGCTGTCTTCGCTGATATCGGGGCCTATGCAGACTGGTGACGGATCTTTGACGTAGTCTATCTTGACGAAGGATTGACGAGAGTCGCGGTGGCGGTCACGAATGCTGGGCACGATGCTGGGCAGAGGCGTGACGTCACGGCAGATGGTGTGGTCGCACGTCACTCGCGAGTCCCGCCGCCGGACCACGCGCCGGCACAGCAACGTCTCTTGGAACGCTATGCGGTACCTGCGGAACAAACATCCATTCGTAAATTAAACAATAGTACATTACTGCAGAACGTATCAATTCTTAAACAGCTCAGGGTCACGGATAGACTCTCGACCATCTGCCTTAGACGTGTCCTTGAGTATTTTGGCATATAGCTAGGAAGAGGAAGGAAGGAGACAACTTAGAAAAGCTAATGGTTACGGGGAAAGTCGACGGCAGGCGGTTACAAGGTCGGAACCCGATGCGTTGGTCCGATCAGATCCGCACCACGCTGGACACGTCAGTTTACGAGGCGCTCCACGCCACCGAGGATAGAGGAACACAAGCAAGAAACACATTTAGAAATAAGACGTTTTTGACCGACGAACCAAACCGGAGGAGGAACTCAATTCGAAGGGTATATTTTTTTCTTTTATTTGATGTATAACTTCAACTTTTTTTGTAGTAGTCCGATTTCTATAATTCTTTTTAATTGAAATTTGTTCCATTAATATTTTATTGAAATCGGCGGACCCATTTTCGATAAATCAACAATAATGTGAAAAATGTAACATCTATCCGTGCGAAATATTCGCGAATTCTGTACACGGTTGAAGTCGGTCATGCTATTTTTTGCGAAAAATAATTATTGAGTACAAAACTAAGCTACATCCATCAAAATGTAAAAAAGTAATCGCACCTACTTTTTAACTCGCACCGTGGCAAATTAACCCCTGTTTTCAATATTAGCATGTAACGTACGAGTAACTTAGGACGATACAGAATCATGACCCGAAGGCGTCCAACACATTCGCGGATTGCTCCAGTACAACTACGAGTAAATCTCTTGCACAAGAGTCATCCTGATTGGTTGTTTCATATTGCTCACTTTTTTTTTTTTTATGTTGATGCCAGATTACGATTATTTTTTCAGATTAATCATATCACGAAAAAATCTAGTTGCCTGGCCTATATGATTCACCTACGTACCTTCGTCATCAATCAATGTCGTTCTAAAAGCTACCACTCCAAACGTATTATTCAATCACTGTCCCTCGAGTAATAAGGCTCACAAGTGTCAGGAATAGTTACGTAGAAAGCGACATGAATCACAATACTGAATACTCAATTGTAGTACCCAAATCATGCAGAAAATACTGAAATACTTTAAGATGCTGCCACACAGCGAGCGTTTTTACAAATTTCTTAGTGAATTCAGGTTATTATTTTTATAAATCTTTGGGAGAAATCAAATAATTACGTAAAAGTTGTAAGAAATCAAATTTCAAACAACTTTGGTGCCGATAATTAGTCATAAAAAATTGAAATAACACAAGTTATTGAAGAAACAAAATGACAACCCTATCTTATTCAAAAAATATCGATCTTACAAAAAGTTGATGGGAAACAAAAATGTAGTAAAACAAATTTTTAACAATTTTGCTACTTATTGTTTTTCGAATTACGCGAGTTACCGAAGATTCAATTTATCATCGAGGTGGTCCAAACATGCGAACCATCGCAGTACCTACCGGCAATAGTTAACTACATTAGGCCATCGCGGGACTGATCTGATGAACTGATGTGATCATTGCATCGTGTGTGCCCAGCTTTAGGTAGTGGTTCAAATCGTGAACCATCTATTCTTACCGTTGGATAAATTGATTGAGCTCCCAGTTGGAGTGATGCGATAAACTGATCAGTTCATCGCATCATGTATTAAAACCTTAAGTATCAAAGAACTCACTCGGGATTTGAACCCTTGAAACTAATTTTATTAATGACACCCTTGAAGAATTTCAAATATCTATCTAAATAGCCGTACTTCCAGACCGCACTGACGACAGCTTGCTGGCTGTGGGACCGCTTCTTTATTCGGGTTGGGGAATAATAGACATGCTCGTAATAAAGGCTATAAATACGACCTGCGTGGCTCCGGATATTTGCTATTGACAAATATATGAGGACCCAAACAGGGTTTACTGTAATGTGTAGCACTTAGTGTTACGGATAATAGGTAAGTACTTTCTCAGAACACATTTTATCTAGAATATTCCATCCATCCATCAGCCATAAGAAGTCCACTGCTGGACATAGGCCTCCCCTATGGATCTCCAATAAGACCGGTTGGAAGCGGCTTGCATCCAGCGCGATCCTGCGGTCTTAATGAGGTCATCCGTCCACCTTGTGGGTGGACGTCCTACGCTGCGCTTGCCGGTACGTGGTCTCCACTCGAGAACTTTTCGACCCCATCGGTCATCAGTCCTCCGCGCTATGTGCCCTGCCCATTGCCATTTCAACTTGCCAATCCGTTGGGCTATGTCGGTAACTTTGGTTCTTCTACGGATCTCCTCATTTCTGATTCGATCTCGCAGAGAGACTCCGAGCATAGCCCTCTCCATAGCTCGTTGGGCTACTTGGAGCTTACCAATAAGGCCCATAGTGAGAGACCACGTTTCTGTGCCATAAGTCATCACTGGCAACACACACTGGTCGAAAACTTTCGACTTGAGGCACTGAGGTATGTCGGACGAGAAGACGCTACGCAATTTTCCGAACGCTGCCCAGCCGAGTTGGATAAAATATAATTATATGAAAATAAATGTTTGCCTGTACCAGCTGTATGTGCTTTATAGGTTCCATCTATTCTATACTTCTATACTAATGTTTTATAATAAAGAGGTGAAGTTTGTGAGTTATTGAGGTTGTAGGAGGTAATCTCTGGATCTACTGAACCGATTTTGAAAATTCTTTTTCCAATAGCAAGCCACATTATTTGCAAGTGTCATAGGCTATAAAGTAAGCGCGGGCAAAGGCTAGTTAGATATCTATAGGTAAGGCCTATGTCCAGAAATAGACGTCCTGGTGAAATGATGATGGTTACATGATATTGATCACAATATGACATGCAAATACAGTAGACATGGGGCAGCCGGAATCAATAATGAAATGATTAAAGGTCACGTCATACAGAGGAGGAGCCGCGGGAAAGCGCTCGCGGGATTACTCGCGGTCCGAGCCGGCAATTATTGTAATAAGTATTCTATTTTGTATGCCACCTGATACATTATACATATGAAAATGAAAATCAATTTATTGCTTTTAGTATAATACATGAAATATGAAGCCATGGTCATCAAACTAGGTGTGAGAACACTTGTAGGTAAAAATCGTAAAAAATCTTAAGTTTTTAACTAAAACAATAGTAATTTTTATATTTGTTTTTATAAAAATATTGTAAAAATTAAATCTAAGAAGTTAATTAAATACCTGTGATTATAATGTTAAATTGGCATAGACACAGTAGACATGGGGCAGCCGGAATCAATAATGAAATGATTAAAGGTCACGTCATACAGAGGAGGAGCCGCGGGAAAGCGCTCGCGGGATTACTCGCGGTAAGACGCTACGCAATTTTCCGAACGCTGCCCAGCCGAGTTGGATTCGGCGATTGGCCTCTTTCTTGAAGTCGGACCTACCTAACTGGACTAATTGTCCTAGGTAGACGTACGAGTCAACGACTTCAAGAACCGAGTTCCCAACAGAGATCGGGGTGGGTACAACATGGGAATTACACATGATTTTCGTCTTGTCCATGTTCATCTTAAGACCCACCTGTTGAGAAACCCGATTGAGGCCTTCGAGCATCGTGCTGAGCTCTTCCATCGATTTTGCCATGACTACTATATCGTCGGCAAACCGAAGGTGAGTGAGGTATTCGCCATTGACATTGATGCCTAATCCTTTCCATTCCAGGAGCTTGAAGGCGTTCTCCAAAGTAGCCGTAAACAGTTTCGGAGAAATTACGTCTCCCTGTCTTACGCCCCTTTTTAAAGGGATCGCCTTGGAGCTCTCTTCCTGTACTCGGACCGACATAGTGGCGTTATTATACAAGCACTTCAACACTTCGATGTACCGATAGTCAACACGGCATCGTTGGAGAGACTCGAGCACAGCCCAAGTCTCGACCGAATCAAAGGCTTTCTCATAGTCCACAAACGCTAAGCAAAGTGGCAAGTTATACTCTTCGGTCTTCTGTATAACCTGCCGTAGCGTATGAATGTGGTCTATGGTACTAAAGCCCTTTCGGAAACCGGCTTGTTCGGAAGGCTGGAAGTCATCAAGCCTGCGCTCGAGACGATTCGTAATGACCCTTGAAAACAGCTTATAAACATGGCTCAGAAGCGAGATGGGTCTGTAGTTCTTCAATAAGGTGTTGTCACCTTTCTTGAAAAACAACACCACCACGCCTCTGTTCCATGCTTCTGGCGTGATGCCCTCGAGGACGACGGTGTTAAAAAGCTTCTGGAGGACTTTTAGTACCGGTGTTCCACCCGCTCTCAGGAGCTCTGATGTGATACCGTCATCACCCGGCGCCTTGTTGTTCTTAAGCTGATTCAGGGCCATTCTAATCTCGTACAGGCTGATGTCTGGGATGTCTTCGGTGAAGTGTCGGGTCAGCTTGGCTCTTGGATCTTTGGCCGCGCTGCTAACAGGCTTAGCGACCGAAGCGTATAGCTGTCCATAGAACCTTTCGATCTCCTCTAATACCTCTGCCTTGGTCGACGCTAAACTTCCATCTTCTCTCTTCAGCTTTGTCAATTGGCTTTGTCCAATAGACAAATCTCTTGCGAACACTTTGGAGCCTTTGTTCCGCTCTATTGTCTTTTTAATATGTTTAGTATTAAAAAGACGGATGTCGTGCCGCAAGGATTTCGAAATTTGTCTACTGAGACGCCTATATGACTTTGCATCATCGGAAGACTGCAATCTTAGCGAGCGTCGTTCGGCCATAAGATTTACAGTGTGATCGGAGAATTTCTGCGGTTTATTTGAACGGCGGGGTCTAAAGAACTTAGCACCCACCGTTTGGACAGTTTCTACGAGCCCGTTGTTTATCTCGTCCACCGACGCAAGGTTCTCTAGGCAAGCAAAACGATTCGAGAGCTCTAGAATCTAGAATATTACTCAGGTATTATTAGGTACTTCACTTCAGGTACCACGAACGCGTTCGCTAATGTAAATAGACATCTTAGTTTATTATGAGTAAAACTAGGCGTGCCTCCCGGTGTTACCCATTTGGATTATCACCTGGACACAAACGAGATCAGATGACCGATGGGGTCAAAAAGTTCTCGAGTGGAGACCACGTACCGGCAAGCGCAGCGCAGCGGAGTTCCACCTAATAATCCACCCACAAGGTGGATTATTAGGAGGTAGAGATTTGTATGAGACTTTGATGTTAATGTTGGAAAACTCAAGTAGTAACTTCACATTTTAAATAATAAAATACGTGTTTCAGGATTTTTGGTAAATCATCTTCCAATCCAAACAAAATTACTTATACATAACTACAGGGGGACGAAAGGATGTTTTTGCTAAATTTTAAAGCTACAAGACTTTAAATTCGCACAGTGACTCCTTGTTAAAAATAATATAACATGTATTTAATTGTTTTCAGTAAATCACCACCACCGATCCTTTAAATTAGGGAATTATCGCACGCAAGCGCTTAATGTATAAATAAAAAAATCGGCCAAGTGCAAGTCGGGCTCGCGCACAAAGGGCTCCGTACCATATGGGAGCTCTATTAGTCCTATTTCAAGCATCTACCTGTTGCCAATATTAATATCTAGCAAAAAATGGCAAAAAATCAAGTTTGTTGTATGGGAGCCCCCTTAAATAATATTTTTATTCTATTTTTAGTATTTGTTGTTATAGCGGCAACAGAAATAGGTACATCATCTGTGAAAATTTCAGCTTTCTAGCTCTATAGCTAGAGCTAGAAAGCGGTTCTCTAGCGGTTTATGGGATACAGCCTGAAGACAGACAGACGGACAGCGGTGTCTTAGTAATAGGGTCCCGTTTTTACCCTTTGGGTACGGAACCCTAAAAAATGATGATCGGGTTAATATTAATTTATACACTGTTTAAACACATAACACAAGAGTTATCACTACATAGTATAAAACAAAGTTGCTTTCCGCTGTCTGTCCCTACGTACGAGTATGCTTAAATCTTTAAAACCACACAACGGATTTTCATGCGGTTTTTTTAATAGATAGAGTTGATTCAAGAGGAAGGTTTATAAATACACTTGTGCGAAACCGGGGCGGGTCGCTAGTTTGGTATACAAGAGTTCAAAGTTGTTTTTTAACAGCGTGCTCAATTTTGATGATCGAGCAAACGAAGGATTAGAGTGGAGAGAGAAGTAAGTAAATAGGTTTAGTGATGTTTTGAATTCACAAACTTTGTGCACATGATGTTCTAAATTCAATTTTACTTTCCCCTCTAGCGGATAAATACGACTTTCGCACTCAGATATTATTATCGTCATGCCGAGATGGGGGGATGAAAAAGTTTTTTTTAAAGATTCTTTGACTATCCCTTTGATTCCGAGGTACAATGATTACGGCACTCCATTAATACGGCCGCTGCGCTGGTCAGTCAGCTAACACTTTAGTTATCTTTTTAGGAAGTACCACAGGAGGGTTATTATAGATCGAATATCAAAAATTGCATATATACCTAGGATATATTACGGAACGTGCTATGCTAGGGTATTACGGAGTACGTAAATTAAGTATACGCTAAGTAACCCCATTTTGTCGAAAACATTTTACTTGTGCAAAATAAGGTCAAAGAGTTGTTGCTTCGTTGTTTCGAGAAACAAACAAACAAAACACACAAACAACAGGTAATAGTACATTATGATATAAGTGCGGTAAGTTAACGGTAAGCCTCTGCTTCCTTACAGCCCTCGCCTACGGCTCGGGCTAGCAATATTGCCTCGGCTGTAATTTTCAAAGCGCACGTAAGTCATACGACGTTTTATAACATATTTGTGAGGAAATTAATAAAACTCTGACTTTGACTGAAAGTAGCACCGTGCGGAGTGAAAGTCGTGCATCAGTCGAAGCATCTTGCGCTTTACATTACATTACCGCACAAGTGCCGTAATGTCTCTCACTCTCTTGAGTGAAAGTAGCAGAAACGAGACCACAGAGTTTTGCAATCGGTGGCGGCGTGCGTTTGACATTACAATAAAGCACAAGTGCGTAATGAAATACATCACGATATTGAAATTGGTGTGATTACAGCCACTTTACGAGCAAATATGTTATAAAACACTTTTATTCCTACTCGTTGAATTGTTAGGATACGAGTATGAAAATAGGGATATTTTACGCTCTGAGGTTTTACTTCACATTGTTTTTCTCAGATAAAAGAAAGCATTTCAAATAGAAAAACATCCATTACTTTAGCTATAAGTCGTTTTGCATAGTGCTCTCTATTTTTCTTAGCTGTAAAAAAGATGCTTTTTCCAACTGAGATCGAATATCTTGTATTTTGTTATTAGTTTTCTTACATTTACATAAGGTTGACTCTTTCTAGAGTTTATAAAAGTTTGTTTAGATCTCTGATGCGATGTATTAATAAAGTTAGACCTTTCTTGTCAACTCGCGTAGGAGATTCTCGGCGGACAGACGACAAGCTCAAAGTCTGATAGGTTTACTGAACTGAAAGAAAACGTTATCGAATAGGGAATATTGTACGGTATAACGTTTATAGGTAATTCAAGAAAATTAGGGATAGAGATAAAAATAAAGCGAGATGATTTTGATCGTTTTGCCGTAGGCAGTATGTATCTACAATATTGCCATATGATCTTTAGTATTATTTACTTTCTCTGCAAAGAAAATATCAATACCTACGCCCTATTACTTACAAAACGTAGAGTCTGTAATTTTGGAATAGTTATTCCGTATTATTTAGTCTTATACAAGAAAATGAAAGATGTCAAAGAAAAAAAACCAAACGCAGACCCAATTAACTACTCCAAAGCTACTCTGCCTTTATTAACAAGACGGAGGAGTAGAAGAAGTTATTTTTTAAAGACACAACGTAAGACAACCAGCGGCAAGGTGGACCTAAATGGTTATCATCACCGCCGTAGGAACACGCTGGACGTCAAACGCTTACAATATATCTTATTGAAACTTATGTCCTGCACTGACTTTCCCACGGATGATATCATGATTAATTCAAAAACACTGTGAATTTAATTACATATCGGCCGAAATGTACAAATGTGTGAATGAGATAGCTGATAAAATTAAACTATTCAGCGTTGACTTATTATATTCTGATTTCCTGATAATTCTACAAAATCACGCACAAGTTCTAATCTTGTGGGTAATAAAATCAGAAGCCGATCAGTAAAATGTACATAAAACGAAGATATTTTACAAGGTTATGATTGACTGGTAAAATTCCCAACCGGCAGGAAACTCGAAACAAATTGAATCACTACCGTGGGACTCCAATTACAACAACCAGGGTTGGCAGATAGAACAGTTAAAACCTGGAGAAAAGATCTGACTATCTGGGAACAATATTGATATTTTTGGAAACCAATTTTCGGCTGGAATACTGAGATGAGCCTAAGCACTTATGAACAGGAGCTCGCGACGATGATCAGATTTACTGCAACTATAACGTGCCTGACAATGGACTACGTGATTTCTTATAATATCCCAAATAAAATAGCATAATAGAGCTTTATACTTTGACGAATTTGAGGTGCAATTTTAAACATATTTGCTACCAATTGTCTTTGAAACCATGACCCAACTTGTTAGTCGGGGATCGTTAATGCATGTATTGCATACATGATAAACTTTCACGTCTTAAAATAACGAAGGTCTAATCCTCGCGGACTCTTGCTGTATCAAATGCTTTGTAATTTGAAATTTCCCCCACGGTCAGCCCCTGCATGCGGTGAGGACATGTGCGCGTTAGCTTTAAAACCTTCGAGCAAATATCTATAGTCATAATCGTACAAAAAAAGTGTCTGAGGCAAATCTCTGCCTAAGCTTTGTGGTAGGCAGGCTTTTTAGTTAGTCGTAAGGCGATTGAAAGCCGACTACAACGCCGCGCGATGCCAAAGTGCTCGGTAACAAACACTAATCAGGTGACATAACGTCGAGATTCGAAAAAATTGATCATTGAGAATTATTTAATGTAGATATCGAAGTCGGTATGTATGTCGGCGCTCGGACATTTGTTTATTACTTTGACTTAGGGACTGTGGCTCTGTAGATATTTGCTTTAAGTTTAAAACGTAAATCTTAGGATTTGTCCTGAGATCTCCCGTCATGGTAACCCTAGCTATAGGATTCCAATTACGACGCAGGCAGAGTCAGAAGCTAATTTGAAAAGAAAATGTAGTATTTATTATGAATTGGCTTGAGCAAGCTGTAGGCCAATAGATTAGTTTTATCCCTTCAATCGAGGCGGCAAATAATTGGTTTCATATTTTTTATAACAGTTGAGAACAGTGAAAAGAACATAAAAATCATTGATATTAAATGTTCAACTAAAAGATTATAAATCCTTTCCTTTTTTGAATTCTTTTAGATAACGCGCAATTTTATTTATTTGTAATGCCCAAAAAAAATATAGAATATGAATATTAGTTTATTAAAATCTACTTTAATAAGCCTTTGAGTTAGCTCTGGCGAAACCTGATCAAATATTTCTTATTTTATGATTTGAGGGGTTAAATACAAAAATAAAAATAGTTAATTAATTTCTACAAATATAATTATAAATTTTTATGGGTCACCAGAACCACTACGCTCGCCAGATGCGGTTTTAACTTCAAAATCGGGTTCATACATTTTGTCGCTAGTCAATTTTTTAGGGTTCCATACCCAAAGGGTAAAAACGGGACCCTATAACTAAGACTCCGCTGTCCGTCAGTCCGTCTGTCTGTCTCCAAGCTGTATCTCATGAACCACTATAGCTAGAAAGCTGAAATTTACACAGATGATGTATTTCTGTTGCCGCTATTACAACAAATACTAAAAACAGAATAAAATTAATAATTAAGGGGGGCTCCCATTCAACAAACCTTTTTTTTTGGATTTTTTTCGCTCTATATTAATAATGGTACCAGGTAGATGCTTGAAATTTTCACAGAATATTTAGTTGTTCACTTCAAAAATAAATAAAATAAAATAAATATTGAAGGGGGGCTCCCATACAGTACGGAACCCTCCGTGCGCGAGTCCGACTCGTACTTAGTCGATTATTTTTAATCAACATGTGATTTTGTTGTGAATATAGGATTGGTTTCACAGAAAAAGTTTAATTCATGGTTCACAATGATATCTTAGAATAAATCCGTTGTCGTCTAGATATACGAGTATATCTTGCAACTTTACTAAAATGTTTAGAATTATTTCGCTTCGAATTTCCGCCCTCAATTTTTCTGATCTCTCTCAATTTCTCGAATTTTCTGATCACTCCATCTTGATTTAACTCACGTCACGATTCTCTTTAGCATTTTTTTCTTTTCTACGGAAAATTGCTTCTTATCTGGAGACTTTGCAAAACCAATAGCTGAGGACCACAAGTCTCGCGATACGGGATGTCGTTTTGACCTATACATGTAGTAAACTATATTGTTACCATATTTTAATTCTATAAACTGACTTGCCTTGTATGGCGGACATGTGTTAAATGGCCAATAAAGGATCTGAAATCCGATCTGATAGGGAGCTAACTCCGCAGGAAAATCTTGGCTAAAAATTACTATTACTTAACGACATCAATTTTAATTACGTCGTAATACTGACAGTATATTACTGACTGAGCACAACTAATCACTTAGGAATACTATGTGGCTAATTATGAAGGCGCCGTCCTAAATTTAATAGCAATTTTAAATATTGTTGTTTCTTTTTCACTATTTGCATTTGAAAGAGAGAACTATATTCTAAAATTGCTATTACATTTAGGATGCCGCCCTCATAATTGGCCCTAACTAATTATTTTTATGTACCTGGTTTAGGTACATATCTTCTTCTTCTTCTTCTTCTTTTCAGCCATAGGACGTCCACTGCTGGACATAGGCCTCCCCTAAAGATCTCCAATAAGACCGGTTGGTAGCGGCTTGCATCCAGCGCGATCCTGCGGTCTTAATGAGGTCGTCCGTCCACCTTGTAGGTGGACGTCCTACGCTGCGCTTGCCAGTACGTGGTCTCCACTTCAGGATCGACCCCATCGGTCATCAGTCCTCCGCGCTATGTGTAGGTACATATGCGCTTACATTATGATCAGTTTTACTTTATTTCACTCCAGTGATCGAATCCAGCGCCGAATTGCAACCGAAATAATCTAACCCAGCCAGGAATGAAAAATAGGTGTGTTTGTATGTAAATACCATTTCACAAAAATTATGTCTCATCTGGTTTATGAGACGAGTGATGGTCGTACCTCTACGACTCTCCCCCTATGTCTTAAATAAGCATATTGCGGTGTTTTATAGAATAGAATGGAATAAATTTTATTGTAAAAACTGTGTACATACTAAGTTAAACTGTATACCTACATAATAAGTTGGACACAACAGTTTTGTTTGGATCAAACATACAAAAGGGGATGTTCTCAAACCTGGCCCATACCTGGCTCGCTTTTATCTTATAGACAAAAATATGACGAATCACGAAAAAATACTGAAAAAAATCCAAACGCTTTAGAAAAAAAGCAAAACATTTATCATTATCGCAGGCCTAGCAACCCATGATTTGAATTTTCCGCCATCTAGTGTACCTAGAGAATGAAAAAGTTAACTTCAGCGTTGCTGCTTTGTGGGAAATCACCCGAATCACGGGGAATTTTAACTCGATTGGAAATTGAATTTAATCGCAGGGATTTTTTATATTATTTTGTCGATCATGGGGCATTATTATTTAAAAATGATAAAGGGTCTTCATGCTAAATATGAGTGTCGTAGTATGATTTGATAAATAGTTTTGTCGCGAATATCTAAGGAATTTCGCGAAAACACGCATAATTGTTGATTAGATGAGCTACGATATTTTTCAATCTTAGTGATTTCGAAAACACAATGTAGGTATCAAATCATCCTACTACATTATATATTACTATTTGTTATTGGAGAATTTCGCCTCATTTTTCTGGGAACTAAGAAAATAGAAACTGGTAATACTGTTTACGGTTTGCTATTGTTTTATCTCATTCGGCTTTAAATGTACGAATGCATTGTGATATCTTTGCGTTTGCGACAATTCGATTCTTATTATTTATGACATGGTTACGATAATATATGGACTTCGATGTATTACAAACCTGACAGGTCTGGCGATGACTTTTTTGGACAACCGTGTTAAATCTGCAGATTTTGAATCTTGTTGCCGATTGACTCCTTTCTTACATCCATGATCCACAACATGGTGGATGACTTTAATGGCGGTTAATATGGCAATAACGCAAAGCAAAAAAAAATTGTTTGCTTTTTAATTGACTGTTCGATTAAGAAACATTATGCCTCATCGAATTAAGTTGATTTTTCTCCCTATTATAGTTTATAGCCCGTCATTGAGCCAAAGTCCCATACAAAAAAGAACATGTCCTTTTCTATATTACTTAGCTATTAAATATATTAATAGCTAAATAACTTAGCATGTTAAAAGGGCAAGCCGATATATTTAAACAATTCAATAATAAAAATCACCAGTAATTGTACATTTCAAAATATTCTTTCATATTTCATCATACCTTATTAATGAGCCAGTCTTTTTTTAGTAGCTCAGTTTTTTTAAGCTTTTTTTGAATCTATTACACCATTGAGTACTTTTAATTCAATAGAGAGATGATTATAAACCGTTATAGCGTTAATGAAAGCACTTTTGTGATACATTGCATTATTACTTTGTGGAATGGTCTTTTTGTATTAATATTTCATTCTCAAACTATCGTGTCGTTTTGATTTGGTATCAAAATAAATATTTTCAATATGTTTCATAGACAAGCAATTCCAGGATATACAGGCCCGTTAAAGTTAAGAAATTATTTTCTTTAAATACTTGGCGCGTATTTGCTACATGCGTCTCGCGGAAAGAAAATGCCCTCTCTAGATCTCTATGTTCTGGACAATCTCACGCATTCAAAATTGAAATCTCGTCAGCACGTCTCGTTAAAAAAGCTTTAGGTTCGAAAAGTCAACAAGGACAAAGAAATCATGTCTCTTATCTAAGTCTGCCTTGATAAAATTCATTCGTGATGTATACAATAAGGATTTCTTGTTTTTACTTCTCTCCCAAAATTGTGTTTTAAGTTTAATTGAAATTTATTTTTTTCTATACATTTATAAAACTTTTTTAACTATAAACATAGATCTAGATTCACAGTCATTTGTCTGATATTTTTACTTGACATACTGAGGTACCTAAAACTGAGAAACATAGAAAGTAAATGAAGTAATAATAAAGACCACAAAAAGTCATTACTGGTAAGCCGTCTCGAAATTAATTTCTGATACAGTTATAGGTATTGTTAAAACCTATTTCCTTTCAATTGACCTTTGAAAGATACCAGTAAAATAATATATAACGTCGTCCCACCGACGGCAAACTAGACTAGCTACCGATTTGGCATTTTGGCTTAAGTAGGTACAATTTAGTACGAAGAATTTTTTTGACTCAGTTTTTACCTTAATAAGTAGGTAATTCGGCCGGTTATAACCATTTTTATCAAGTGTTATTACAAAACCTTAAAGTAGCAATAAAGTGGTATTAAAGTGACATACACACATAGTAGCGCTCGTAGCGTAGTTTGACTAGGTGATTGTCAGCGATCACCGAAATTAAGCAACGTTCCGCACGGTCAGTACTTGGATGGGTGACCGCGGGTGGCATTTTCCAACTGAGCGCTACCGTGGCGCCGGATGACACGTTAAATTGTAGGCCCCGGTTGTTTTAACCGTTTAGCCATGTCAGAGGCCTTCAGGCGGCCTAAAAACTCTGACACTAGGGCTAGCCACCCGGCCTATACGAACTTACTTACTTACTTATAGTTCAAAGAACGGATGGCCGATGGGGCTGTAAAGTTCTCGAATGGAGACCACGGGCCAGCAAACGCAGCGTAGGACTTCCACCGACTAGGTGGACTGACGATATAATAAAGATCGCAGGATCGCGCTGGATGCAGGCCGCTTCCAACCGGCCTTATTGGAAATCCATGGGGGAGGCCTACGTCCAGCAGTGGACGTCCTACGGCTGATGGAGGGATGGATTACAAAACCTTTATTCCGAAGAAAAATAACTAGGAATTAGTGGGAAACGATTTGTTTGCACGGTTAGAGTAAATAAAATTCGTAATGAATAGAACAAACTGCTTCATATTGTAACTGACCGAGCAAATGAAGTGAGAGATAGTTTCAGTTTTGACTCTACAATTTTGTTTTCGTCTGTTTGGATGTTAATTCTCATCTACAGGTTACATTTTTCAACCAATCTTGACGAAATGGTACACGAGTTCAATAATTTTATTTGTTTGATTTTTTTGACGGTGACTTTTGATTGTGTTTCCTCAAAAATGAGGGAAATTTGCTGTAGCGCTGTTAAACCGATTTTTATAATATTTAGTATGTAGGTCAAGAGCGAGTCGAGATATAGGCTTGTGAAGATTCAGTTAAACAAATGCAAGGTCTACTGTTCGCAGAACTACTAGTTTCAAAATGTAATTTAATACCATCGGTATTTGCATCGTAATATAGTCGCTCCGTCACAGGCAAATAACATTTTTTTAGGGATTGAGTGCCTATCTAAAAATTTGCACTATTTCAGTTTGGCTGTTTTGTTAATAGAACTTCGACAAATTGTTGTACAAATAAGAATGATTCGCGGAATTTAATTAACAAACTTTCTGAATCAATTGGAAACGAAAACAGAAACGTGACAAAATAAGTTGGGGGCTGAATTAGACAACAATGCTTAGGTAGGTATATTTACTAAAGTAGTCTAAGAGGCTCTACCTGCTGTTTGCCTGAGTTTTTTTCCGCTAAAGTACAACGTGGGTGTCTTCAAATCCCGAGTAAATATCGATAAAGGTATCTTTTAGGTAAGCGTGTTACACCCTAGACCGTATATCTGCTTAACATCATGTAGTGTCTAGCCAAATGCAAACCTACACGAAATAAAAAAATCACACCTTCACTACATAGTATAAAACAAAGTCGCTTCCCGCTGTCTGTCTGTCTGTCTCTATGACGCAACGGATATTGATGCATTTTTTTAATTGATAGAGTAATTCAAGAGGAAGGTTTATGTATAATACACCTGCGCGGAGCCAGGGCGGGTCGCTAGTAAAAAATAAAGTGCATCGACCGAGTAATTGTTCTGTGGCATCACTCAACTAAAACTCTTACGACTCAAAATCGCGCGCTGTTGGGAAATCGCGTTTCAAGCTTAACTATTAACGCAATTTTTCAACAATTTGCGATTGTGAGTTGATGTACTTTATTTTTAAAGTTGCGATTTTTTTATTTAGTTTAAGTTTGCATTTGATAACACACTGCCTAATGGTAAGCATGTTTGCGGCTTTCAAAAAAAAACGTTTTTCTGTAGATTTCTCATTCGCACATTTTAAATAGGCATTGAACTTGAATGCCGCAAAATTGTAAAGAATTCTGAAGAATGCCGTAAAAAGGACGAATGTTATAATTATCTTAAATTATAAGCGTAGAATTAAAACAATAGCTTTCACATTCAAAATGCAACAAAGAATCAATAAAATGTATGAAACAGTAGATTTTTTTATCGAATTCCGGGTTCTCATTGTAAGTATGTTTGTCTAGTAATCAATCATGTATCATTGTTATCAATTTACACACGTGTTTCGACACACTCTTGACGACTAATATCATAGTGATAATTATCCCTATTCATAGTGATAATTATGATGATAAGTAGTTATTATATTCCAGAGAATATAGTTTTCGTCTAGAGCTGAATAAAAAACAACTAGAGATCTAATAATACTGGGTTATATTCACAGAGCAGCATACTTTCTCTCTTCTGTGGTTACATTGTAAAGATAAAGGGCTACGAGTATTTTAACGGATAAGGCTATATTAAATTACTTTATACTAGTAAGAGGTACTTAAAATCTTAATGAAGCTTTTAGCCAAGTAGCTATTTTATTTTTATATGCAATATCGAAGAAAGTAGAAAATTTTCGACACAATCAGTTTTAGAGTCCAGCACATAGAATAATTATTTATTTTTCAGCAATAATGGCATAACCAACTTCCATCGTGTACAGAATTCGAATAGTACGAATTGATGTGTCATCTATGTAGCAATTTTCACATTATTGTTGATTTTTAAAACCGGCTAACCGATTTCGATAAAATTTAAATGGGACTACCTCGGGAGTACCCTTTCGAAACAAAAATATTTTCTTAATTGCTTCATAATTGGCGAAAATATCGATGAACATACAAAAAAATACTACACACATAAGAACGTAGTACCTCCTTCTTTTTGGAAGTCGGTAAAAGTTAGAGATTTTGAAAGTACCGTCATTTTAGTCTCTTCTTTACTTACAAAGAAATTATACCCGTTAATGGGCCTTATTTTATTTTTTATCGCGAGTTAGTCCGCGGTTTACCACCTTTTTTGTTGCGGGCCTTTTCTACAATTGAGCCCTCCATGAGCCTGTTTTATGTGGTCGGTTTACCACCAAGTTACCTGATTGTAAGCGACACCCTGTGGCCTTATTGTGTAAGTGCTGCTTGTGTCTGACATTCGGTTTCGCTTTTCTTCCCGCTCGCCCTCGTGGCGTGAGTAAGTGGCGCGAGCAGGAGGAAAAGCGAAGCTGAACGTCAGAGGGCTTACACAAGAAAGCCCCTGGTCAAGATGCACGCATACTTAAAATACCTATTAACTAAGACTTTGAAAAAGCTTCAAATAATCTATATATTTAAATGTTTATCCCTATTTCCCTTGGTCACGGATCATGCGTGAAAAAAATTGCGCGGAAAATAATAAGAACATTTTTATCATCTTACACAAAATGTTCCTATGTGTAAGTTTCCGTATCTGGCCAATGGTAGCGTCTCCATCTAAATTAGAATTGATCGAATAAGTGAGATGAAGGTTATATGACTTTCACCGGGTCAGCTAGTATCTATATATATGAAGGATATCTAGAAAAACAAAGTTTTGGGGCTCTAAGAATATAATTAAAGAACTCTTTTTTGTACGGAACCACCCAGCCACACACAGCTCGAGCCCGCCCTCTGCCAGTTTGAACAAAATCTTCCATTACCTTTGTTCTTAACCTTTTGAGGGCCACCGTCGTTACGTGTACTTAAATAAAGTGTTTTCAGGGACCACGAATTAAATATGAACAATCCTTTTTCCACAAATCGCCAAGCTAATTAAACAGAACTTTAATTAAAACCTTGCTCATTCAGATTTAAAAAAAACCTAGACTTTTCTGGCAACGTAAAAGTGGCTTAATACAATAGCTTTTTCTCCCTCTCGTTCAGAGTTTTAACACATTTTGAAAATTTAATTAAACAGTGTTATTTTTAGTTTATTGTTAACCTTTTATAGATTTTAACCAAATAAAATGAAAATGAGTTAATTTAAATTGTAAAATTATGTAATAGTAATTAATTAATTAGAATCGGATTAATTAAATAGTTTTGTGATGATACTATGTACAGGGTGTTACAAGAATTCAAGTCAATAAAGTTTTTGTATGGAACAGCTATTTTTAGGAATAATATCCTACAGTAAAAGTTGTTCTTCATGCTGTTCCTTGTTCTTTGCCAAACAGCACCTTGTATAAGAAGATACCTGAATTTATAGACTAAAATATCTCACGTTTACGTTTATACTACGTTTTTTTACGAGTGGTTGCGTAGCTTCTGGCTACAAACGTAGCTATTACTGCTACGGCAGTACGAGCTACGAAGCGTAGCGCGATATTATAATTGAGTGACGTAGCACGCTTAAAAATAAATCCAAACACTAAGCGCATTATATTCAACTGTATACCTACGGAATTATTTACTAGATTTAAAAATTGAATAACAACATATTAGGAGCCCAATTTTAGAACGTTAGAATTTTTTCTCACGTTCGCAAAGTTTCGTCTGCTATGCTTTCCCGTTGCCACAAGTATAGATTTACAATGCGCGTTTTTTCTTTTAATTTTGGTTTCGTGGCGTTTAGGAAGACGTCCAACTGTTCTAATGATTAAATTATAGAGTCTCAAGATTGTTGTATCAATAATATTGACGGAAAATAAAGTATCAGGTTTTAATTGTAATTATTTATCGCAAAAAATGGCAAAACTGACTTCCATCGTCTCCAAATCTATTATATAAAAGGCTTCGCTGAGTGACTGACTGACAGACAGCCTACAGCCCAAACCGCTAAAGATAGGAACATGAAATTTGGAACAAAGATAGATTGGACCACGTAATGGAGCACTAAGGACGGAATTTTGAAAAATCGACCTCTAAAGGGGTAAAACGGGCCCTTTTCGTTTGTATGTAACTTTTTATTTCCTTTACCGATTGACTTGAAACTTTGTATACAAGCTACTCAAACAAAATAAAAGTTACGTTTGTTCCTGTTTTTCCGAATATTCCTCATCTAAGGGGTCAAATAGGGTCCCAAAGTTGATGAAAAAAGCGTCTATTACATCCAACGAGCTGAACGGTTATGGATGAAATCTGGTATGGAGGAAGCACACAACATGTTTCAACACATGAACTATTATTATCCCGGAAATTCTATGGGGATCCTTAGGGATAGCCAAAATTAATCAGTTTAGGCTACAACCCAATCCACTAAAGATAGAGACTTAAAATTTCGAACATAGGTACAATGTACAACGTAATGAAGCACAAAGGACAAAAATTTCGAAAAATCGACCTCTAACGGGGTAAAACGGGCCATTTTTGTTTGCATTTAATTTTTTATTACCTTTACCGATTGACTTAAAACTTTGTATATATGCTTTACAAATAAAATAAAAGTTACGTTTCTTCCTGTTTTTCCGAATTTTCCTTATCTAACGGGTCAGATAAGTTCCCAAAGTTGGTGAAAAAAGCATTAATAATTACATCAGACGAGCTGAACGGTTATAAATGAAATCTGGTAGGTATGTAGAAAGCACACAACATGTTTCAATACAGTAACTATTTTATCCCGGAAAATCTATAGGGTTTCTTTGCAATAGCCAAAATAATCAATTATAAAGCTAAGATAAAAGGGGTAAATGAATTCTAACGAAATTTGGTACGACGCTAGACAATAACACAAATTACCACTTTGGGTACTGCTATCCCGGAAAATTTCAGTGGGTCCTTCAGGATATCAATTTCCTAAAAAAAGTACTAAATGACTGTTCGAAAACCGATGCAATATTGTTTGAAAATAGCTAACCCTTTCAACTAATACATGACTATTAACGTCCTGGGAAAAGTCCCGGATTCCTTGTCTAACGCTAAACCAAACATCCTATGTAAGCGTGAAAAATAACTTGATCGCGTTTTTTTTTTTAAACGTAGTGAAATATCTAGAATTAAATTGAGATAATTTAGATCCTTCAATGGGGGCAAAATGGGCCCCTAATAGTTTATGAACGATTTTATTTTGTGAGCCAATAGACTTGAACTTAGGGTACACACAAATCAATAACTACTTATTTTACTATGGGAACTACCCTGAAAAAGCGAAAATTACCTATTCTTTACATTTTGTCGCGGGTCGATGAATTTTTTGTGTTGAACAGCTAATTTTATTTACGTGATTTCTGGGTTGGTACCATAGTAAAAGTTAGTCAAATGATGAGTATTATGGAATCCTAGAACATGCCTGTCGTCTAGATGTAGGTGCGCTATGTATTTTTCAAATAAAATGTACCTTCTTGTGTGCTACTTTTCCGTCTGTACTTGGTCAGAGAATGTCTGAAAGTCCTACAAGTGTCTCGATCACTTTTGACCGCGTAAACGGTTATGGGCGAGATTGTCATTGGGATCAGAATAATCGAAATTAAATTTCTAATGACTTAATGAAACATGATGAATACCTGTACTGGCCTTTTTTAGGGTTCCGTACCCAAAGGGTAAAAACGGGACCCTATTACTAAGACTTCGATGTCCGTCTGTCTGTCTGTTACCTTACCGTAATAGTTGGGCAGCTGAAATTTTCACAAATTATGTATTTCTGTTGTCGCTATAACAAAAAATACTAAAAATAGAATAAAATAAATATTTAAGGGACATAGGTACAACAAACGTGATTTTGAGGAGTTTTTTGCTCGCTATTAATAACGGCAAGAGGAATGGGCTCCCATACGGTCCGGAACCCTTCGTGCGCGGGTCCGACTCGCACTTGGCCGATTTTTAATAGTCCACGTAGGCCTACCCACGAAGGGTGATTAATCCATATCCATCACGCTGGCCGAGCGCGGGTTGCGGAGTTCACATACGACATCGATTTTTCTCTAAGGACGTGCCTATGCAGGTTGCTTCAATGTTTTCCATCAATGAAAAGCCAGTAGTATGAAATTCCGTACATAAATTTCAAAGAGCTCAGTGGTCTGACCAGGATTAGGACCTGACGATTGTAATGTAGACCATGACATGCGAATGGAGTTGAATAAAATTTGGTATACGAGTGGGAAACTACATGGGACAACTCATCTTCTTTCGTCATATATCTCATCATAAATCGAAAAATATTCTTTTCTCGCTATAAAAAAAATCAGTAGGTATATTAAAATATAACTTTATTATGAAGTATTCATTTTATGACAAGTTATAAAAATAACGCGGTCCAAACCATGGGCTATTGAAGTCAAAGAACATTTATTGTTGAACTGTGTTACATTGAGATCTTACTACTAATCACAAAAATATTGAATTATCAGTTAAGTCCAATATGGCCATAAAATAATCATTAGAACATGAAAAAATTATACAATCATTGTTATTAAATTTAATTCGAATATTTTGCAATTTATCATCTAAAAATTGTCGTACTCCATAATATGCTTTAGATACAAGTAAATTTAAGCAAATACTGAGACAAAGCAGGCCAATCCGTGGGCTAATTATTATCCTTGCAAGTAATACGACAACGTGGGCTAAACCAAGAGCTATTATTTTAAGCTAAAAAAGTACTAAGACAACGCGGGCCAAACTGTGGGAAATTACCATTTAAAGTAAGTAGTAAGAAAATGCGGACCAAACCGCGCGCCATTATCATTTTAAGCAAATACTATAACGACGCGGGCCAGACCATGGGCTATTATCATTGCAAGCAATACGACAACGCAAGCCATACGGCAGGCAATTGTAATTTTAAGCAAGTACTTAGACAACGCGAGCCAAGCTACGTACTATAAATTACCATATTAAGCAAGTACTAAGAATGCGCAGGCCAAACCGCGACCTATTAATATTCTAGCTAAACACTGGGACAATTAAGGCCATACCGTAGGCAATGCCTATTACTTGAAAAGATAATGCCTACTAAGCATTATCTTTTCAAAAAAAAGATAATGCCTACTAAGCATTATCTTTTCAAGTAATACATTATACGACAATGCAGGCGAAACCACGAACTATTATTATTTTAAGCAAGTGCCAAGACAACGCAGGCCAAACTGTGGCTTATTATCATTTTAAGCAGTTACTCGAACAAAGCGGCCAGACCGTGGGCTATTATCATTGCAAGTAATACGACAACGCGTGCCAAACGGTAGGCTATTATAATTTTGAGGAAGTATTAAGACAACGCAGGCTAAGCTGCGTGCTATAAATTACCATCTTAAGCGAGTACTAAGAATACGCAGGCAAAACCGCGACTTATTATCATTTTAGCCAAATACTAAGACAATTCAGGCCAAACCATAGTCATTATCCTTGCAAGTAATACGTTATACGATAATGCTTTGCTAAACCACGACCTATTATTATTTTAAGGAAGTGCCAAGACAACGCAAGCCAACCGGCAGCCTTTTATAATTTTAAGCAAGTACTAAGACAAACGCGGGTCAAACCACGGGCTATTTTCATAAGCAAGTTGTCTACTAAGACAACGCGGGCGAAGCCGCGGGTTTTAAGCTAGTTGTACATAAAAACATTTGAAACCAAAAAATGTATAAAATTAAAACAATAAATTAAAAACACTCATATTTTATTCATTGACACGATATTGATGATTCCGCGATTACGCGTCACGTCAATAAGTAATTACCTAGATACATTCGTCCGTGACCATCTGATATCTTCTATTTAGCATTTTGCAGACAGCCACCATCATACCTACTTAGTTATTTGTACCTCTTGTAAAATGTATCTGCAAATAGAAAATCTCAGAAATCTCAGACTCAAACGAATTGTATTATATTTGTTCTAAAACGGTTACCTACTCGTAGGAGCACACGTACCTATCTACTTCTTAGTGTTGAATCTCCTGGAATAAAAACCAACGCTGGTAAACGTGCGCCCCTGCACCGGTTGGTGGATTCGTACAATAGACATTTCGTAGATATAGATATTTTTGCTTTGTCTGAACCTAGATTTAAAAAAGCTGTTATAGGTAGCTTTACTTGAAATGAAATACTTAGTTTATATTTGTTTAAATAAGGTATAATTATTATTATGTTTTTTCATATTTTTTACTGAAATATATTTATGTATGTACTTAGAAAACCACACCAGCAAAGACATTTGTTATTTAGTAAATGGTGGATAATGATGTTAGTGGCACATTTATTCATGTATTTTGTTAATTATTTTCTTGTAATATATATATGCTATTGTTTGTTATCCCAAATAAATAAAATAAAATAAGAATTGTTATTTACAGTGCACAATAAATCACTTATTTACATGCACTCACACATTTTGTATTCTGTAATGAGGTTTCATGAATACGCATTTTGCGGTATTTGCTACGTGTAGGTTTGTCTCGCGCTCCGGGTAAAGAAAAGGCATATCTCTGGATCTCTGTGAGGATAACACTGTAAATTGTATCGAAATGTCAATTACTCTATTGAAGGTTGAGGAGGCCTGAAATAGCTTTGTTCTCTTCATAATCTTATCTCTTGTTTACCTAATCCCACGTCAAGTTCCCACATCCACATATACTAAAGTTATATAAAGTTAAGAAGTCTTCAATTTTATTAATTCGATCTGCTATCAATCTAGCTCTTCGAAGTATTTTTCATGGTCTAGCAAATTAATGTACTCATGATTACGACCAACTTTAACTACGATCAAACTAAAAATTTAAAAAAATTAAAAGCCTTTAACCGATCTTATTACAGATGTATAAGTAGGATAAGTCATTTTCCAGCAGAGAACATCGCCTCGTCGAGGCGGTGTTTGAAATGATATGGATTATCATACTAAGATCCTAAGGTTCAAATTTAAAGTTCCTTTATATGAGACTTATGAAGTATGATCTACCAAAAAAGACTCATCAAAATCGGTTCCTGAAATTGGAGGAGTAATCGCGTAACATACGTATAAAAAAATACATGCGAATTGACCTCCTTTTTTTAAGTCGGTTTGAAACGTTCTTTTTCCGAAATGATGGTGATGATAATTTTTATACAAAATGATGTTTCGCAGACAGCAGCACGAAATTGCGAAGAGATGGCGTCCTCAACCTATACCCGTTCCCACGGGTGGGACGAGCGTCCAGGAACACGTGGCAGATCCCACTCAACGACTTCTTCCTGGGAAACCGCATAGGTGAGAGGTTGGACCTTAGATTAGAGTACTACATAAAGTTTTAATGGTGGACGAAGTTTCGTTTAAGTTTCAAAAGTGGACGACGACCTCATCATGACCGCAGAATCGCGTTGGGTGCAGGCCGCTACCAACCGGTCTTATTAGAGATCTATGAGGGAGGCCTTTGTTCAGCTGTGGATGTCCTATGACTGAAACGACGACGATGAAAGTTGAGGCGAGCTGCTGTTGTGGACTTTAGTGCGTGTGAGCCCATCGAACTAGGCACGCGCATTTACAACAATACTAATTAACTACTCTCTTAAGCAAGTCGGGCACGCAGCGGCCTGACCACTCTCATAGATATGACTTTTTGCCGGTTATTACTTATATAAACAATGAATTAATTTTTTATAGGGCAAAAGTGCTTTTAATAACAACAACAAAATCCAATACCTACTACTTTACATTCTAAAACTACCTACACTACTACTACATAAAAAGCATTGGATCATCCACAGACCCTTGACCACTGCCAGTTGGCAGCGTGCCCAGCATGCTGGCTGCAATATAACTACCAGAATCCAAATAAATACCAACATTTTGGTCACGCGTCGCGTCCACCAGACGCTCAGAAAGATTAATGAAAACAAGATGAGCTCCCGGTCCCCACGGACCCAATATCTCAACTCCCAATGGCTCAAATATGTAACCACTACCGAAATGAATCAGGTAATTATTAAAATATGCATTTATTTACTGGTACAGATTATGAACCAGTAGAGAAGCGTCAACTGTACGCGTTTCCGCGAGTGGGTCGCGCCGACTTGTCGCTTCTGCGAACCCAGGGACTCCCGCAAGGCCACATGGAGTTCAAACCCGTGCCGGCGCGGCGCGGCGCCAACGAGCAGGGCATGTGGTTCGGACCCCGCATCGGACGATCCTTCAAAAGCGAGGAAGATGGTGAGGAATCATATAAGTAATTTATAGGTAACATATAGGCCGAGTGGCTAGTAGCTCTGGCATCAGAGTTTTTAAAGCCACCGTTGACCTCGGTTATGGCTAAACGATTAAAACAACCAGAGCCTTTTTTACGAGGGGGAAATCTTCGTAAGATGACCGGCTGCTTTGGGGTGCAGTCGGGTTATGTAGGATTGTACCAACTAAAACCCCCTCGGTGGCCAGCCTTTGTGCCCTTTTGGGAGCTCCGGGATCTCCAAAAGGAACGCACTGGTGCTGCCAGCACTTTGTGTGACTACTCGCCTGGTACTAGGATCATGCTAGTGCGGATCCTCTACGACAGCTTTGCCACACACGCTGTCGTCCTCCCCGGGCCCGTTCGAGTGGATGGCCAGAGCCCCAACTCTGACCATCCACGAGCCCAGAGGTCCCCTTTTAGTAGACCTCTTACTACAGGCAGGGGATACTGATGCCGTATTCTATTACCCCGACATCAGGGCAATAGGGCCTACAATTTAACGTGTTATCCGAGACACGGTAGCACTCGGTGGTAAATGCCACCCGCGGTCACCCATCCAAAGGCTAGCCGTGTCGAACGTTGCTTGACTTCAGTGATCACTGACAAACATTAGTCAAATTACGCTACGAGCGCTACTGAGAGGATGATGGTATGGGTTCGGTTTTTTTTTAAACCTTATTTTAAGACGGTTGAAAATAAAGTTGTACGAGAACATGCCAGGGGTCCATACAAAAGCATGTTTTTGGGATTTCAGGGTTAGCTCCATAGTAAAGGTTGATGATGTCGATAAATGCAATGATAAATCATACTTAGATTCTAAGACCTATAATCAGAGGTGTAGTTATATCATGGGGTATTCAAAATGTTCAATTTTGCATTGGTTGGTTACAGACATTACCGTGCTAAATGAAAACAATGATCACAGCGAGCCAGAGCAAATGGAGTCAGTTCAAGAAGACAGAGAGTAACAGACGCTAACTTCATGTATTATATTCACAAAAATATCTACAACGACAATTAACACGATGACTTCTGTACTGCGCTAACTACTTTCAAGTCGTAAAAAAATAAATACGTAAATATTTTAAATGAAAAAGTATGGTCAATAGTAAAGTAATTAAAAATAATATTAGTTTAGTAATTTTTAAGTTGAAACCGTCTCATCTATATGTTTCTTTTACTTTGTCATTGCTCTTTTAGGAAAAAAAAAAGAAATGGCAGGAGTGGATTGGATAAGTGGAATGTCATTTTATTTATAAAGAGATGTTATTACCTGGATGTTTGTTTGGGTAGAACATCCTTGGTTATTACACTTGCATATTTTTTCATCTTTATTCTTTTTTTAGTTTAATTTGAGACATGACCATAGTTTTTCCATTAGGATGACGATCCATCGATCTAGTTGGATTCAGTACATATTTGTATAAATCAATGTTGTATGTTGACAAAAATTATTTTAGGCCTAGACTCTATTAAAGCGGAGCGCAGCTTCGTTGGTTGCAATGTTGTAGTCCGTGGGTGCACTTCACAAATGCCAATTTACTTGGCGACAACAAAACAGCCACAAGCGAACCGGAGCTGAACGGTAGTTGTTTCGTTAAGCAAATATGGCATTTATGTAATCGGCTCAGGAAGTCATGTCCGCTTCACTCCACTCATCTTCGCGTTGGTAGAGTCTAGCCTACTGTGAACGTTTCCTATACATACTTGAATAGGTATTTACTTGTTATAAAACGTCGCCAAAGTTTAATATAGTAAAATTATTTTGTGATTATTAGACTAAGCCTTAAAATTATACTATGTTGTAAGTAAATGTTATAAATTAAATTGTATCTATGTAGACAAATTGCCAATATTATTTTTAAGGCTGGGTGGATTTTGAAATCCATAAAATAATTTTGGCAATATCTTACTATACATAAATAAATAGATTTTAAACAAACCTTGTATATTACTTGGAATACATTTGTTTTCTTGTATTACTAGATTTTTGATGATGACCTCACAAAACTAGGCCTGTCTTTATTGTGGATGACCTCATTAATCGTTCGTATTTTGGAAATCATTTTTTTAATAGCGCTTCACACTCACACTTATAGCTTTCAATAGGATTAGCTAGACCCGGAACGCATATTAATTTTAATCACACAAATATTTGCTCCGACCGGGAATCGAACCCGGGACCCCTTGCTTTGAAGGCGTAGTTAGTTAGAAGTAGAGTAGATGGATAGGTCGTCGTCAATTTTAGTGTTCTTATGGCCATTTTGAATTTTTAATGATTGGTTGAACAAATTCAATATTAAAGAAATCTTCTAACTTTGACATTTATGCTAAAATATTTATGGTACATATTACATTGTTTTTAATATATTTTTGTAATATGTAATATTGATATCAAATGGCCAAAACCGGGGCAGTGGCCACAACCGCCACAAACAGATATCTATATTTAATAATTGGCCAAGTACGAGTAGGACTCGCGCACGCAGGGTTCCGTACTGTATGGGAGGCCCGCTTAAATATTTTTTTTTAATTTAATTAATTATTGAATTGTATACACAAAAAAAATTCTGTGTTTATTTCAAGCATCTTCCTGTAACCATTACTGATATCGAGCGAAAAGGTTCAGGTTCATTGTATGGGAGCCCCCCTTAAATATTAATTTTAGTCTGTTTTTGTTGTTATAGCGGTACCAGAAATACATCATCTGTGAAAATTTCATCTTTTTAGCTATAACGGTTTATGAGATACAGCCTGGTGACGGACAGACAGACGGACAGACGGACAGCGGAGTCTTAGTAATAGAGTCCCATTTTTACCCTTTGGGTACGGAACCCTAAAAACTCTCTAATATGTATTGGAATTCAACGTTATCTGTCTAAAAAACCCGATAAAATCCACCGAATCGAGATGTTTTTCATGTCTCTTTCTAACTCGTACTAAATCGATGCATCTCTTTCAGATTTTCGCGATCGACCACAATATCCCTCTAGTATCTCTGTGACGCCAATCAACTGCTGCTTTCCTAGTACTTATGACAACGGGATGCCAGTTTTCAATGTCAATTCATACTTTGTTTCCTCTTCCAAAGAATAAATTGGTGGAAAAACAATTTGTCTATTTACCTACCGTGGTACAATTTACAGGAGGGGCTATGTTCGGCTGTTGACATTTTATGGTTATGCTGATGATGAATTTCACATTACTGAAAATCCAAATAATTAATACAAATAATATAATTGAGGAAGTAACCCTTTCGTCAAATAAGACAAGAAACTTATAGCTTAGGACAGTCCATCCACCTTAATTCTAAGGTCCTTTCTAAATTTACTCAAACTGAGATGAATGGTTAATGTAAATAGATGCTTATTAAATATTGTTATAGAGAACGCGATTATGGGAGATTATCCTGCTCCAGGCAAATAACAGTAAATTAAAAATAACGTCTCGTAAAATTACTTCTGTACGTTTTGGAAATAGAATTGTTTTTCGTAAATAATTTCAATTCATTCAGATAGGTTGAATTTCTTCTTGTTTGTGGGAAATTAAGTAAAATGTAATTATATGCCTGTTAGTTAGGATCTTTGAATGCGATGTTCATGTTCGTATAATACGTACGTCCAATTACACTGGACTAGAAGAACGAAAAGAAGACAAATTTAACTTTAACTACATTAAGAATTAAATTTATTTGACACAAATAGGATTAATACATTCAACGAATGTTATCAAAAAAATATTGAATTAACCAAAAAAATTGTAATTTGATTATGAAATTGCTACGCCGTAGCTCGGCCGTAGCTCTTGCTACGTAGGCGTCGTCTCTTACATATTACTATCCTAGATGTTTTAGCTTTTGTGCTGTCCCATAAAAAACTTATATTTTTCGGGGGTAAATAGTACCCTATTACAGGCCGAATTATACAAGTGTGCGGAAGTGAATTTAGCTACAAGCTGCGCAATATCCAATCAACGCGCAGCTTTATGTGAGCTTCAGTCAGGATTGGATATTGAGCACTTTGTAGCTAACATCACATCCATCGACGTGTATGATTCGGCCTATATACTCTTAAATCTTTAAAATATATAAATAATATGCAAAAATCAAGTCAATCTATTGCATTGACAAGCATTGCCATTCAGCGTAGCAATGTAGCTAGGCACGCTGCCAACCGGCAGTGGGCTTGAGCATTTGGATTATCTTTATACCTGCAAGGGTCTGTGGATGATCCAATGGTTTTTTTATGTAGTAGTAGTGTAGGGAGTTGTAGCTTATATAAAGTATAGTACCTATTGTATTTTGTTGTAGTTAATAAAGGCATTTATGGCCGATCAAATCTATCTCAACAAATACTAAAAACAGATTGAAATAAATATTTGAGGGGGGTTCCCATACAACAAACGCTAAAAATCTATTCTATTCGTTGCTCGGTTGCTGCGTGAAAGCGTAAAAAACAAACTTACTCTCATATTTTTAATATTATAAGGGAAGTAGGGATGTTTAGACATCTTGTACAATCTGAAAAATAGTTCCTGCGTGAAAAGGAGCTAACTAATAAACCAACAAACACAAATTGAAATATATACCAAATATTTGTAAGGATAGCTTTAGAATCATAGACACTTGTCGCATTTTTAGGGTTCCGTACCCAAAGTGTAAAAACGGGACCCTATTACTAAGACTCCGCTGTCCGTCTGTCTGTCGCCAGGCTGTATTTCATGAACCGTTATAGATAGATAGGAAACTGAAATTTTTAGATGATGTATTGCTGCTAGAATAACAAATACTAAAAACAGAATAAAATTAATACTTAATGTGGGTTCCCGTACAATAAACCTGAATTTTTACAGTTTTTTGCTCGATATTAATAATGGTAACAAGTAGATGTTTGAAATATTCACAGAATATTTGGTTTTATATTCAATTCACAAACAAATAATTAAATTAAAATAAATATTTAAGGGGGGCTCTCCTACAGTACGGAACCCATCGTGCGCGAGTCCTACTCGTGCTTGTCCGATTATTCATGTTTCCATCATTGATACGAAATAGGAAAAATGCGACAAGTGTCTCTACATATTTATTCATTGGAAAATGTAAGCAGCGATTAAACAATGGTTCGTGTGCGCGTTGTACTGTGGAAGCTTTTACTCGCTCCGATGGATCAGTTGTGTTGACTTTGGATTATCTGAATACGCGGATATTAGTAATTTTATGACCACACTGTACTGTACTGGCCTTTTAATAGTCTACTGCTGAGGCCTATAAAATAGTGGATGGGCCTAATCCACCACGCTAGCCCAGTTGGGTTGGTGGATTCTCATACGGCATCTTGCTCCGTGTCTCGCGATAGTTTGCTTCACCGAAAAGCCAGTGCACTGGTGTGAAATGTCGTACACCAATTCCAAAGATCTCATTAGTACGGGACCGGAATTTGAACCAACGATTTCAGGATTCTAAGGTGGGTGTTACTACCACTGGACTATCAGCACTTATACCAGAGCAACAGAGCTAAACTAGTATGTGTATGTAGTGAGTATGAGAATGATTTTTAGATTTTCTGTTAGAGGGGTTAGTCCAGGCTTACATGTAACTTGAAACTAAACTTGTTTCCGTATGGCTCTATACATTTTTGTTCAGCGCCCCTGGTGGAACGAGACAGAACTAACCGAAATGTATGGAGCCATATACTCGAACGCAAAAGTCTAAGTAAATTACGCAAAACCTGGACTAAGGGCTTAGTAGTACCATTCATAAAACGAAAACTATGGTCGTTTTTAAGTGAGACCATATTTTTGTTGCTAATGGCTCTTTATAAAAATATGACGTTTATCACTCAGGATTATACGGCCAAAGTAAGTAATTTAAGCACGATTTCATAAGAGCGTGTTGCCTACATCAAGATAAACAACTTTCACTACAGAATAAACTCTAAAAATTTAGTCGCCTTACCACAAAAGATTTAAACAAGCATTAAACTCTGTTTAACCTGCAATTTGTACTGCTAAACAATGTCAAAAGCGTGCGTAAAACTTTTGTGGTAAGACTATTAGTGTTCTATACGAACTCAGTTAGTACACAGTTTTTTATCAAGCTTTTATTTAACTTGCAACGGATGTACCTCTATGTATGGATGTAAGTTCGGGTGGAATCTTGTAAGTACAACAAAATACAATTAGGTACTATATGCTAAACCTACCTACACTACTACTACTATAAGTACATAAAAAGCATTGGATCATCCACAGACCCTTGAAGGTCTAAAGATAATCCAAATGCTCAAGCCCACTGCCAGTTGGCAGCGTGCCCAGCAAGCTGGCTGCATTGCCACGCTGAATGGCAATGCTTATGCGTTGAGCCAAATAAACGCCAGCATTTTGGTCACGCGTCGCGTTCACCAGACGCTCAGAAAGACTTTTGAAAATAAGATGAGCTCCCGGCCCCCACGGACCCAAAGTCTCAACTCCAAATGGCTCAAATATGTAACCACTACCGAGGTTAGCATATTTGCGCCGCTTGTGCTGCTCCGTCGAATTGGCCGCCGCTCCAGCCCTACTCTGAGTCTCAGAAAGGTATCGGCGCCAAAGTATCTACGCAAGTTGCGTCCCTTACTAAGGGCCGGTCACACCTCCATGGGACCAGCGTCATGCCGTCAGGCCTTTTGCCATCACCACGCGCGAGCCCACTCGGTTCGAGTATGGCTGCGATATTGGCGGTGGCAAAAGCCCTGCGTATGACATCGTTAAGGCTGGCGTGGCGACCAATCCGACCAACATCTTGTAAGTTAATTTTGACGACTTCCCAGTTTCCGATTGAGCTGAAATTTTTTACGCACATGTACGAGTATATTACGTGACAACGCACTAATATGGCACCATCGAGCTGATATAATGTTGGAGTCGGAAGGTGGCCATAGAAACTCCAATACAAAACAAGATAGACCCGTCGTGTTTGCGCTTGATTTACTTGTCTTAGCTAGCACTCTGCTGCCACATGATATCCAAGATCTCAGAAGTTTGTATTTTGAAAAGTTATATTTTATAATAATTGTTAGTAGCAAAAGTACAATACAGCAGGTAAAGCCAAGAATATAAACACAGATGAAAAGGAGTCGAGGCTGTCAGCCGAGTTGCAGTGGTCGTGGAAACATTGGCAGACTGTCTCGTCAGAATCTTTCAATTCGTTCCGGACCAGCCGCAGTCACGTATTGTGCGGAATCGCAATGTTTCAATCTCGAAACTGTATACTGGAAAAGACCATAGATTTTAGTATAAAGTAACTACATCCGGTGCTAAAGTATTCCGTCATACAAAAATGGACCCTTTCTTAAAGTCATTTGAAGACAATCACATTTCTGAGACGCCAATGTGACATTTCATCAGAAGTTCAAGTTTCACTTACGTCATTGTTCGTGTGTTGTCATAGGGGCGGTGTTTGAAATGACATGGCATTACTGCTATCACTATAAAGTTCAAAATAAAAGCCCTACCTAGGAGACGTTTGAAGTTGGTACACCGTCTTTGTATAATCAAATTTGACATTAGATCAGCAGTTCAAGTGTCATTTGTGTCTAGATTACATAGCAGTAGTTCCATGGATTTTCGACGCCATGTTTATGGAATCATGTATCACAACGTTTTTACTTTATGTCACTTCTACTGTTTTTCCTTATTCTGAGTGTGTGGTTCATTATATCCGTAGGTTATATCTCTTCTCTGTCTACGGTTACATCCATATATTAGTGATTGGTCCCGCTCCGAGCGAGACCAATTATATCATTGATCTATTATATAAAAGGCTTCGCTGAGTGACTGACTGACAGACAGCCTACAGCCCAAACCGCTAAAGATAGGAACATGAAATTTGGAACAAAGATAGATTGGACCACGTAATGGAGCACTAAGGACGGAATTTTGAAAAATCGACCTCTAAAGGGGTAAAACGGGCCCTTTTCGTTTGTATGTAACTTTTTATTTCCTTTACCGATTGACTTGAAACTTTGTATACAAGCTACTCAAACAAAATAAAAGTTACGTTTGTTCCTGTTTTTCCGAATATTCCTCATCTAAGGGGTCAAATAGGGTCCCAAAGTTGATGAAAAAAGCGTCTATTACATCCAACGAGCTGAACGGTTATGGATGAAATCTGGTATGGAGGAAGCACACAACATGTTTCAACACATGAACTATTATTATCCCGGAAATTCTATGGGGATCCTTAGGGATAGCCAAAATTAATCAGTTTAGGCTACAACCCAATCCACTAAAGATAGAGACTTAAAATTTCGAACATAGGTACAATGTACAACGTAATGAAGCACAAAGGACAAAAATTTCGAAAAATCGACCTCTAACGGGGTAAAACGGGCCATTTTTGTTTGCATTTAATTTTTTATTACCTTTACCGATTGACTTAAAACTTTGTATATATGCTTTACAAATAAAATAAAAGTTACGTTTCTTCCTGTTTTTCCGAATTTTCCTTATCTAACGGGTCAGATAAGTTCCCAAAGTTGGTGAAAAAAGCATTAATAATTACATCAGACGAGCTGAACGGTTATAAATGAAATCTGGTAGGTATGTAGAAAGCACACAACATGTTTCAATACAGTAACTATTTTATCCCGGAAAATCTATAGGGTTTCTTTGCAATAGCCAAAATAATCAATTATAAAGCTAAGATAAAAGGGGTAAATGAATTCTAACGAAATTTGGTACGACGCTAGACAATAACACAAATTACCACTTTGGGTACTGCTATCCCGGAAAATTTCAGTGGGTCCTTCAGGATATCAATTTCCTAAAAAAAGTACTAAATGACTGTTCGAAAACCGATGCAATATTGTTTGAAAATAGCTAACCCTTTCAACTAATACATGACTATTAACGTCCTGGGAAAAGTCCCGGATTCCTTGTCTAACGCTAAACCAAACATCCTATGTAAGCGTGAAAAATAACTTGATCGCGTTTTTTTTTTTAAACGTAGTGAAATATCTAGAATTAAATTGAGATAATTTAGATCCTTCAATGGGGGCAAAATGGGCCCCTAATAGTTTATGAACGATTTTATTTTGTGAGCCAATAGACTTGAACTTAGGGTACACACAAATCAATAACTACTTATTTTACTATGGGAACTACCCTGAAAAAGCGAAAATTACCTATTCTTTACATTTTGTCGCGGGTCGATGAATTTTTTGTGTTGAACAGCTAATTTTATTTACGTGATTTCTGGGTTGGTACCATAGTAAAAGTTAGTCAAATGATGAGTATTATGGAATCCTAGAACATGCCTGTCGTCTAGATGTAGGTGCGCTATGTATTTTTCAAATAAAATGTACCTTCTTGTGTGCTACTTTTCCGTCTGTACTTGGTCAGAGAATGTCTGAAAGTCCTACAAGTGTCTCGATCACTTTTGACCGCGTAAACGGTTATGGGCGAGATTGTCATTGGGATCAGAATAATCGAAATTAAATTTCTAATGACTTAATGAAACATGATGAATACCTGTACTGGCCTTTTTTAGGGTTCCGTACCCAAAGGGTAAAAACGGGACCCTATTACTAAGACTTCGATGTCCGTCTGTCTGTCTGTTACCTTACCGTAATAGTTGGGCAGCTGAAATTTTCACAAATTATGTATTTCTGTTGTCGCTATAACAAAAAATACTAAAAATAGAATAAAATAAATATTTAAGGGACATAGGTACAACAAACGTGATTTTGAGGAGTTTTTTGCTCGCTATTAATAACGGCAAGAGGAATGGGCTCCCATACGGTCCGGAACCCTTCGTGCGCGGGTCCGACTCGCACTTGGCCGATTTTTAATAGTCCACGTAGGCCTACCCACGAAGGGTGATTAATCCATATCCATCACGCTGGCCGAGCGCGGGTTGCGGAGTTCACATACGACATCGATTTTTCTCTAAGGACGTGCCTATGCAGGTTGCTTCAATGTTTTCCATCAATGAAAAGCCAGTAGTATGAAATTCCGTACATAAATTTCAAAGAGCTCAGTGGTCTGACCAGGATTAGGACCTGACGATTGTAATGTAGACCATGACATGCGAATGGAGTTGAATAAAATTTGGTATACGAGTGGGAAACTACATGGGACAACTCATCTTCTTTCGTCATATATCTCATCATAAATCGAAAAATATTCTTTTCTCGCTATAAAAAAAATCAGTAGGTATATTAAAATATAACTTTATTATGAAGTATTCATTTTATGACAAGTTATAAAAATAACGCGGTCCAAACCATGGGCTATTGAAGTCAAAGAACATTTATTGTTGAACTGTGTTACATTGAGATCTTACTACTAATCACAAAAATATTGAATTATCAGTTAAGTCCAATATGGCCATAAAATAATCATTAGAACATGAAAAAATTATACAATCATTGTTATTAAATTTAATTCGAATATTTTGCAATTTATCATCTAAAAATTGTCGTACTCCATAATATGCTTTAGATACAAGTAAATTTAAGCAAATACTGAGACAAAGCAGGCCAATCCGTGGGCTAATTATTATCCTTGCAAGTAATACGACAACGTGGGCTAAACCAAGAGCTATTATTTTAAGCTAAAAAAGTACTAAGACAACGCGGGCCAAACTGTGGGAAATTACCATTTAAAGTAAGTAGTAAGAAAATGCGGACCAAACCGCGCGCCATTATCATTTTAAGCAAATACTATAACGACGCGGGCCAGACCATGGGCTATTATCATTGCAAGCAATACGACAACGCAAGCCATACGGCAGGCAATTGTAATTTTAAGCAAGTACTTAGACAACGCGAGCCAAGCTACGTACTATAAATTACCATATTAAGCAAGTACTAAGAATGCGCAGGCCAAACCGCGACCTATTAATATTCTAGCTAAACACTGGGACAATTAAGGCCATACCGTAGGCAATGCCTATTACTTGAAAAGATAATGCCTACTAAGCATTATCTTTTCAAAAAAAAGATAATGCCTACTAAGCATTATCTTTTCAAGTAATACATTATACGACAATGCAGGCGAAACCACGAACTATTATTATTTTAAGCAAGTGCCAAGACAACGCAGGCCAAACTGTGGCTTATTATCATTTTAAGCAGTTACTCGAACAAAGCGGCCAGACCGTGGGCTATTATCATTGCAAGTAATACGACAACGCGTGCCAAACGGTAGGCTATTATAATTTTGAGGAAGTATTAAGACAACGCAGGCTAAGCTGCGTGCTATAAATTACCATCTTAAGCGAGTACTAAGAATACGCAGGCAAAACCGCGACTTATTATCATTTTAGCCAAATACTAAGACAATTCAGGCCAAACCATAGTCATTATCCTTGCAAGTAATACGTTATACGATAATGCTTTGCTAAACCACGACCTATTATTATTTTAAGGAAGTGCCAAGACAACGCAAGCCAACCGGCAGCCTTTTATAATTTTAAGCAAGTACTAAGACAAACGCGGGTCAAACCACGGGCTATTTTCATAAGCAAGTTGTCTACTAAGACAACGCGGGCGAAGCCGCGGGTTTTAAGCTAGTTTCGAATAGTTCGCTCGAATCGATGTACCTATACAATATTAAATTTACATTATTGTTGATTTTTCAAAAACGGCTGCGAAAATTTCGAACTAATAAAGAAATGTTTGATTCGGTTCGCTATTGGCGAAAATATTGATGAACATAGACAAAAAATACATACAGACGAACATAGAATAGACTTTCTCCTTTTTGGAAGTCGATTAAAACTGTGTGTGAGTGTTTTTTGACTTTTTATTTTTACTTGGTTTGTTCATTTAGTACTTATAATGGCATAAATACGCAGAAACGTCTATTAAATCTTGTCCCAAAATTTTTAGTACTACTTAATAGGACACGTACACACTAGTCTTAAAATAAAATGCTATTTAGACATACTAAATCCCGTGTCATTGCTTCGCTGGTGTAACATTCAGCTTAGTACTTTATCTAAATACACTCAAATACAAAACTCAATATAAGCTAGAACGTTTATAAAAGACTTGTTTACTCTATTTCGAAATCCCTGAAAGATATAGTGTGTAGTAATTTGTTGTGGTAAACCTATTCCAAATACTTCAACACTAAAAACCAATCTCATCAGCCTGTGTGCGTAGTCAAAAGGGTATTTTGTTTCTCTAGCAAGTGGTTGGCTCATGTTATAAATTGTAGGTCTATATTTCGAGGATCTTTATTTTTGTAAATACTTGGTATGAATATTTTTGTTACTAGTAATTTTTCGCAAAAAATGGCTCCATCGACTTCCACCTTGTACAGAATTCGAATAATATGCATAAATCGATGTGATGTCCACATACATTATTGTTGATTTCGATAAAATTTAAATGGGACCATTTTCAGAGTACCTATGTACAACCTTTTAAAATATATTTTTTATATATTAGTTCAAAATTGGTGAAAATATCGATGAATGTCTTTGAGCAAATATCTACAGAGCCACAATCCTAAGTGAGAGTAGTAAAAAAAGTTCGAGCGCCGTCATACATACCTACCAACTTAGATATTTACATTAAATAATTCACAATGACCCGATTTTTTGTATCTCGACGTTAAGTCACCTATTTGGTGCTTGTAACCGAGCACTTTTGCATCGCGCGGCGTTGTAGTCGGCTTGCAATAGCTTTTACTACTAACTATGAAGCACTACTTAGTTTGGGCAGAGTTTTGTCTCGGACACTTTGTTTTCACGATTGTGACTCTATAGAAATTTGCTAGAAGATAAAATATACACAAAAAATACATACATACAGACAGAAATAGTACCTCCTCCTTTTTGGAAGGTAAAAACAAATGGAACCCTTCATATTTATTAGTCAGATGGATCTGTAAATTATTGCGTTTGTTGACATCATAATGAACAAGGCAGTAATAGACAATATCCATAGGAGATGGTGCCACAGTTTAGACAATAGTTACTGAGTATGCTCCACAGTGACATCATGCCGCGTTTAAATCGGCCGGATTTGATTACGATTTTCAATTAAAATAATAAATGTTTTTTTAAGAACTTAATATCTTTACGATTATTTGACAATGTAAGCTATCTTTTAAAAACTATCGTTATTAGAGCCGAAAAACAGGTCAGTGCTGCTAAATAAGCATCTTGCATATATTTTGATATCATAACAAGCTTCTAAAGATATTCATAAAAGTTAAATATGTATAAAGCGAAAGTTTACTCATTAAGTAAAACGTGGTACTTAATTTAAAAAGATGTGATAAAAATCATAATCCGATTAAAAAAGTTTTGGAAATTTAATTACAGTTAAACTTCAGCGACTATGTTCACAACAGTAAAATATTTAATTTGAAATATTTCAAAATAATAATTAATTTCAAGTGAAATAATTAATTTAAAATATTTTAATAGTTTTAGTAAACATGTTTAGTATCTTTTTTACATTCGAAAAGGTTAAACTTCCGAAGTGGTCTCATTAAAATTTTATGGAAATTGGTTCTTGATAAATCAACCATAGTGTACATGAATGTCACATCGAATCATGCAAACTATTCGAATTCTGTTCACGGTGGAAGTCGGTGGTGCCATTTTGCGAAAAATTATTATTTTTTCTTCAATAATTTTAATTCACTTGTTTAGACATATCAGAGGCCTTTAGCCGGATTAAAAACTCTAACGCCAAGACTAGCCATTCGGCCAATACGAACTTAATTCACTTGTTTATAACAAAAGACGGATTACTCCGATTAGGTTTTAGCTGTATATTGTGGCTAATTTTAAGGCGTCATCGTAAGTAGCAACTTAAAATATTGTTCTCTCTTTCAAATGCATATAGTGAAAGAGAAACAGCAATATTTTAAGTTGCTATTAAATTTACGATGGCGCCATTAAAATTGGCCACACTGTCTGTTTTGTTTGGGGGGGTTAAAAAAATAACGATCTCATAATTTTTTTATGAAATCAAAATAGTTTTATTCTGTAGTTTTCTACCTAACACAAGCACACTAGCACACAAGCCGTGGTGGTCTAGTGGTAGGGACAGTGCCTTATAATAGGACGTAGGTTCAAATCCCGATCCCGTACCAATGAGTTTTTTGAAATTGATTTATGGATTCTCACACCACTGCCGTGGCTTTTCGGTGAAGGAAAATATCGTGAGGCAACCTGCATACGTCCTTAGAAGAAATTCGATGGCGTAAGTGAATCCACCAACCCGCACTGGACCAGCATGGTGGATATGGCCCAATCAATTGTGTGTCCTGTAGTGGACTATTAAAAGGCTGGTGCAGGTACAGGTACAAACACACTACAAGGAAATACCTATCTAACACACAACACACAAGAAAAAAATAGTTTGTGTGATGTGAAACACAAATCGACTCATAGTCAGCGGATGTACCACGAATAGAATGTATAGAATTGCTTCTCTTTGGGATCCGTTGGAACATTCAAACGAGTAAAAATACATTAAAAAAAGCTACAGCCTAAATAAACAACGAACCAACTCCCAACTGTTTTTGGTCATAAATAACTTAGCTTTCGCTAAATTAAACAGATGTTGCTACAGGAGGCTGCGGAAGTCTCTGCCAGTTAAAACCACATAAACGTCGGCTTGGAGCTTTTAGAAATGAGACTGTCTTTTACTCTATTGAGATAGATTTATATTATCTTTGCAAAATATTCTGCTTTAAGAGATGCAGGTTGATGTGGTATACAGGGTCATAGGTCCTAACCTAAACGCAAATCCTTTTAAGGGCGGGTCTAGTACATCTAGACAAACGACTAAACCCTCTATAAAGCTCTTTATGCTATTGAAGACATGTGGAGTCTACTTGACCTGCGCCTGAGACTATATACAATCTACCCTCACCCTTTTACCCTGAGACTGTTCACTAACACTTGCACAGCAGCCGAGATATCAGATATCCAGTACACAGTCGCATACGTCGAAGAAGTCCTTGGTAATATGGAAACTAGGTAGGTGGTACTCGTAGATATAGAACAAAAAATATACTAAGGCATCCTACCTGCCTCTTATAAAATTGTTCAGTATCGGTTTAGCGATGGCCGACACGTAAACCTACAAAGTACCGGTTATATTGAACAGGTGCTTATTAGTGACGTGCACTAATAAGCACCTGTTCAATATAACTACCCGTCGATACAAAACAATCTATAATAGATCCAACCGTTTATTTCTTTTTGACAGCACCAATAGAACGTAACTGCGGCATGTTACGCAAAAGTTCACTTTTAAATGCGAGGTTTTAAAAATATGACAACTGCCTAAGTTTGCTCCTCGATCCCGTATACTAATCATCTTTGACAAATTGAGTCCATAAGTGTAGTAGTTTTTTTAAAAATTACATAAAATAACAAACGGATTTAAAAAATTACGTTCTATGGCTATGGTGGCGCGCTGTGATTGGTGATATTGGTGCTGTCAAAAAGAAAATAAACGATTGGATCTATTATAGTTAAACTCACCAGTCGCTCATAATTTAGTATCGTATCGTCAACACGTAGTACACAGGTCTGGTGCATTACAGAAGTGTTCAATTTATTGGTGACGTGGAACTGCCAATCGCCATAACAAATATGTACTCAAATTGCTCACCTGCCGCTCATAACGTTGTACAGTATTGGGTTGACAGTTGCCGACACGTAGTACAAAGCTCCGGCCACATTGAATAGATGCTCGTTGATGACGTGGAATTGAGGCAGCCGGTATCCGTAGATGTAGAACAGGCGCTGCACGTGGAACGGCACCCAGCACACGAAGAACGCGATCACCACGGCCGCTGTCAACAAAAAGTGTAGGTTTAGGCATTAGAGATTTGTTAAGGCACATAACCAATGGCATTAAACCGCCTTCCATTGTGCACAAAAATCGAATATTTAGCTCGAATTGTTTATATTATTGTTGATTTATCAAAAACGGCTCAGCCGATTTATGTAATATTCAAATACCACCTTGGGAGTATACCCTTTCGAACTAAAAAATAATTTTTCGATTTGGTTCATAATTGGCGTAATTATCGATGAACATACACAAAAAAATACATACACACGAACATAAGTCGGTTATAAATGTATTTTATTATGACACCGACCTAAATAACTAAAGCTATTAAGCATTAAGTTATTTTACACGAAATCCATAACAGAATTTACTGCTCAGTACACAATTTTGTTATGTGTCCATATCATCCACAAAGTTTAGCGAATGTGAATTTAACACGTCAATTTAATATTTCACATCTTGGAAAATGTAATTTGGGAGGAACGAGGCATTGAGATATAATAGGGGAGGGCTTACATTACAAACGTAAAACGAGTGATTTTGTGCCTTCACAATCATAAAGGCCAAAGTAATTTTTACTTTTCCTACTTTCCTTATCTCAAAGGTAAAAGAGAAACCCATATCGATTTCACCAGTTTTCTGAGAATCGAGCCGGATATGCATATTTTAGGTTGGCATTTTCCACTCATAATCATAATCACTTTATTCATATCATTCTGTTACACGTCACTTAAATTCAGTTAAAAACATCGCGTCTTGAATAATCTACAAAAATCATTCGTTCTTTTTACCTTGTAAAAAGACAATTATTTATCATTTAATAAGACAATCAATTCAATTAATAACAATTACGTTAATATGATAGAATTACAATTCTATAATTAATTAAATCATCATAACCAACTTTTACTTTGGTAACAACCATGAATTCGCATAAAAACAGGTATTCTATACAGGTATTTTATAGTTTCAATGAAGTGATTCTATAGATTTTATTTTATTTGAAAATATTTTCTGTAGGTAATCAAAATCATATTTTGGCTAAATTCTTTTGCCGGAGCTAGGCGATGCGGCTGTCTGTACAGTCTTTCTGACTACTGCAAGTGGTATCGTTCCTTTAGTTTAGAACTAAGTTTTTGTGCCAAATAAATAATTTATTCATCGAAATCCAACAAATGTTTTGTTTCGAACATTTCACGCAATTTCGGGGTTGATCCCATTTCAAAAGTTGATTATATATAATATTCCCATTTCAAAAGTTGATTATATATAATCAACTTTTGAAATGGGATCAACCCCGAAATTGCGTGAAATGTTCGAAACAAATTGATTATATATAATCAACTTTTGAAATGGGATCAACCCCGAAATTGCGTGAAATGTTCGAAACAAAACATTTGTTGGATTTCGATGAATAAATTATTTGCAAGTCACTTATGACAGGTCCATAGAACGTAAAATATTACGTAAATACATCATGTGACGTCACACCAAAAGTTGAATATTTCTATTTATCAGAGAAAACATTAAGCAAACTTACAAGAAAAACTACTAAAATAAACGACAAAGGACGCAAGAAATAGAATAAAGGTTATTGATTCGCGTAAACATATTCGCATTTACTTTTCAATTTAATAAAATATTAAATTCGTTAAATTGTTATGTTACGTGCTATTGCCGATCGTGACGTCATGATAAGAGGGCTGGGAAATCGACTATTGTTGAAGTCGAAGAATAATGAAAACAAAACATATTAATCGACTTGATTTAAGCAAGGGTTATTGTTAATCTGTACCCCTAGTACAAAAATTATGAAACATATAGTGCGTATTCGATACAAAAATGTATGAAAAACTTTGTTTCCATTTACCTCCGATGTTCACATAGACAATATAACGGATAATCAAATGATTATAAATCTGGAAGATTCGTCAAATGATGATAATGATGATAGCTCCGATGACGAAGTGACGAGGACATTATTTCCCAAATAAATCTTTTTTTCCCTGTCACTTTTTTATTTCTTTTTGATTCCTCTAAACCTATCGTCTAAGTACGAGTAGGTACTGACTTGTAGATAAATTCACCAAAACAGTTTTAGGTAGGTATATTGTTCGATAAGTACGTAAAATCGATAATAATCGGTAATTACAAATCGAATATAGGTGCGGTACATCATTAAAATTGGCAATGTATGTTTGACAGCTGACATTTCGGAAGTGTCGTAAGTGACTAGCTATTTGAAAAAGACTATAACATGCGATCTGATTTCACACGCGTTATATTAAAATAAAATGTGTAAAACGTCACTTCCCGCCATGAAAAGCTTCCTTCAGCTTTTGGAGCTAGAGGCAGGGATTTTATCAATATGCATATATCTTCAAAATAGACAGAGGTGCGCGCTTTGGGATGTGAACCTAGGATTTTCGATTAAAATCCAATTTCCGTTTGTCATTTTCATTTTGCTTGTCGTGTAATTGAACTCCCGTAAATATATATCTCTTGGATTATTTTTGGATATTCCGTAGTACCTTTCATTTTATAGAATAATAAAGTAAGTTCGGATAGGTGTGGCTAGCACTGCTGTCAAATTTTTAAGCCACCTGATGATCTCTGACCCATGTCAGATATCCGAGCCAAGCTACCGGGACTCGGATGTCTGACATGGATCTAGATGGCTAAACGGTTAAACAACCGGAACCTACAATTTGACGTGTCATCCCAGCCACGGTAGCGTTCAACTGTAGTGCGACTCGCAGCCTCCGATGGTATAGCTTATATAGCTAGGTCGTATGCGTAGGTTATGAAACCAATTAGGAGCAGTAAAGAGCATAAAAAATGCAACAGGGATAGCAAAACATACCATAGTTTACTAATGTTTAAAAAATTTAGCTCCAGAGCGGAGCAAATAAACTAAAATACCTATGCTTTAGTCCGAAACAATGCATTTTATATTACTTTCTACGATCAAGGATGCATATAATGGAACTGTGGACTCTATGACGTTTTCCCTCCAGTTTTCCTATAATCATTAAGATATCGAAATTATTTCCGTTACATAATCTAATAAGTCTCCTAATTAGACCGCTGGAATTTCAATTTCTTAAAAAATCAAATAATTTTCACACACATACGCGTCGGAGCGGTACGCGTACACCACACTAAACTAACCTTGGGGTCTTTGATCTTGTATCTGTCTGCAATAGTAGATACTAAATAATAATAAAACAGTATAAATTGTCATAGTCACGGTTTTATAGACCGTGATACAGGCAATAGAGGTGATTTTACCAAAATTTATTGTACCTTCGGGTCTATATAGCATGGACTTCTTAAGACTTTTCCAAACAATTTCTTGCCCTAACTGGTAGACTACGCTTAATGGCCTAAAAATCGAAACATTTTAGTTTTTGTATTCGAATCAATCCGTCAAATAAAGAGATTTAAAAAAAATACTGCAAAACGTGTGTAATTTTAAGATTAACAACAACAATTGCTAAATACTTATAGTTTTTGGCAATTGACATGTTGTGATTGCCAAAAATAAGAATGAAGTTTTACCCTTCGGGTTCCGTACCCGAAGGGTAAAACTCGTTGTCCGTCTGTCTGTCATCAAGATGTATCTCACGAACCGTAATAGCTAGGTGTCTAGACACCTTCATTTTCATAGATGATTTGTATTTCACAAATACCAAAAACATAATAGGTAAAATAAATATTTGTTTTCCATACAACAAACGTAAATTTTGTATCGTTTTTTACTCGATATTAATAACGGCTACACGTTTAAAATGAGGCTAAAAGGACTCATATTTGTTACGAAACCTTTCGTGAGCAAGTCCAAATCGCACTTGGCCGATTTTTTATGTTTGTTGATGTGAAATTGCGCGAGCGAGATGGAATTTAGCCCTTAATGAAACTAAACAAAGCTTTTAGAAGAAGTTGTTTGTTATGTCTGTAAACCTTGCTGAGCTAAGCTGATAACTAATCCTTTAATTTATTCAGGGCTATCAAATTGTATTTTGTAAAATGTATCTGATGTACTGTGTAATTAATAATACTCTCATTAGCTACCCGTTCTTTGTTAAATCAAATAACACAGAGTTACATAGAAATACATTGCACACATACATATATAAAATTATGAAAAAAAATACATGTAGGTGTTTATGTTTCACGAGATCAGACTGTCACTAAAGTATTCCTTCACCATCTTCACATTGAAACGCCCTGACATATTTTCGCTACCCATTATTTTAGTGACATTCCCTCAGCTGTTGAGAAAATTAAATGTAACAAATTTTGCCTTATTAATTTAAAAAAATCAGCCAAGTGCGAGTTGGACTCGCGCGCCAAGGGTTCAGCACCCTCATTACATTTTATTTTAATTAAGTTACATTTTATTTATTTTTGATGAAAATATACAACTTAATGTAATGTGAATATTTTAAACATTCCTGTTGCCGTTATTAACATCGAGAAAATAAATCACGTTTCTTGTATGGTAGTGGGAGCCCCCCCTTAAATTCATTTTATTTTAATATTATTGTATATTTAAAAGTGAATATTCAACTAAATATTTCAAGCAGCTACCTGTCACGACTATTAAACGAGCGAAACACGGCTAAAAATTCAAGCAAGATAGTAAAAAATAAATATTTAAGGGTTTTTTTTTATCTGTTTTTAGTATTTGTCATTATAGCGGCAAAAAAAACCTTTTGGGTACAGAACCCTAAAAATACATACATATAATATCCGCTGACACAATTACGATTTACGATTTTATAAAGATCGCAGGGACGCGCTAGATGCAAGCGGCTTCCAAATGATCATATTGTAATTGGGAAATTCTATGTCCAACAGTGGACGTTCTACTGCTGACATCACAATGACGATGATGATAATGAATTAATTAATTTATTGTTTATTTATTTACCCCCGCTGCGGCCGTTTTCTGGTGTAAGGGTTGGCCATCAGCATTCAGCGCTAAAATGCTGCCAGTGTGTGGGGACCTTCGCATCAGGGACAATCAGGGATTATTTAACTGTTTTATTTTTAACTAGCTTTTGCCTGCGATTTTGGCCAAGGCTATGACACGCACTGACCTGGGGCCTTACTGCGTAAGCGCTCTGACGTTCGGCTTCGGTTTTTCTCCTGCTCGCGCCTGTTACTCACGCCACATGAGCGAGCGGGAGGGAAAGCGAAGCCGAACGTCAGAGCGCTTACACAGTAGGGCCCTGGTATATCCATGCAAAAAAAAATTGATCTGTCATGTCTGTTGCTACGTGAAACAGTAACAAACACACCTTTGAATTAATAATATTAAATTAATATTAAATATGAAATAATAAGCCACACATAACTTTCTACAGTTTTAAATAATTACATCACATTTACTTTAGCCAATATAGCTAAATTCCGTCGAACGTATCCAAAACCTTAGTAAGTTTTCCGATGACGCCGTAATATACAAGTAGGTATACAACTAAATAAGCCGTTTAGTGTTTGAGTAGCTTACGCGTACCTAAAATGGTTCGAAAAGCTCGCATCCCTCATGACCCTAAAACTAATAAATCTATTATAATAGCGAGTAGTAAGTATTAAGCCTAAGTTCTAAATTGGATTTTGTTTTGTCTACAAAATGTTTGTTGAAACAGTATCCTCTATTTTTACGTTAAATTAAAATTTAATTTAAATATTAACGATATTTAAATGCGAGCTTGATTCGTTAAATAACGCAACCCAAACATTTGGTAGGTACCTACTTAAGACAGTTTGCAGGCAAATGTTTTCAGGCTTCTTACAAATGCTTACGAGATAATCTCTTTGTTATATTCCCTTTTGTGATATCTTGGTTGGAATAATAAAATGTTTATCTTATCATCCATCACCATCATCATCTCAGCAATATATAGCCATGTCCATATCTAAACATAGCTTCTACTAGATCTTCTATATCTTTAAATATCATAAAGAGGTAAAGTTTGTGAGGTTGAATGGGTAATCTCTGGATCAACTGAACCAATTTTGAAAATTATTTTACCAATAGAAAGCCACATAACTTGTGAATAGTATAGGTTATACAAGGTCATAGGTATTAAACGCAAAACCTTTTAAGGGTGGGTCTAGTACATCTAGAAAAACAACTTTAGTACTACGACTTTTGAAAATTTGCAAAAAAAGTCGCTTTCGCCATTCATTTTGTCGCGCGTTGACTAACTTTTTGTATGAAAATGCTGATTTTTTCTTCGTGATTTTCCAAAATTCCTATAACAAAAGTTGTTTGTCGAGATGTACTAGACCCGCCCTTGAAAGGTTTTACGTTTAATACCTATGACCCTGCATATTTACCCGAATAATAAAAAAAATCTTTCGTGGTTATTTTCATATTTACAAAAGTAAGCGCAAAAGAAGCCGCCGGAAAAGCTAGTTTCCAATAAAAAAGTGGAACACGTAGGTGCGCTTTGCTCTCTTGGTCGATAAATCAACCGTGACATCGACTAAAATTAGAAATAAAACCAAAAACAGTAATTTCAACGTGAAATTTTTCCCAAACAGCTTAAAGGAACCAAACCGCTATATCTTATCATAAATTTGATAAAACTGGTAAAATTTAACGATGTCTGGTCGAAACGCGGACTGTTAAAAGAAACCCACACATTCGTATAAATTCGCCCACGGCGCGGCGCGCACTGTACTGAAAACTTGTTTGACGACACCTTCTTCTAAATATTCAACGAGAAACGTGCGCTGCTACGGTAGCTCAAATAAGTAGGTTCGTATAGGCCGGGTGGCTAGCCCTGGTGTCAGAGTTTTTAGGCCGCCTGAAGGCCTCTGACTTGGCTAAACGGTTAAAACCACCGGGTCATACAATTTAACGTGTCATCCGAGCCACGGTAGCGCTCTGTTGGAAAATGCCACCCGCGGTCACCCATCCAAATACTAACCGTGCGGAACGTTGCTAATTTCGGTGATCGCTGACAAACACCTATTCAATCAAATAGCTCAAAAAAAAACAATTAAATAATTAATTAAAAATATGAGAGACATTTTTTAACTTTTGAAACTTATCAAGATTATCTTGGTTATCACCTATATCACGGACTTATTACAAATAGAATTAAGTACAAATTTATTTGTGAAGATTCTAAAATAAGAAAACTGGACCAATATTACAGGATGTTTAAGTTTTATCTTGCTTTTTACGCCAAATAATAATAGATAATATATACAATATTGTAACCGTGTATGCCGACTCGCAGTACAATACCTTAGAATTTTAATGATCGTTGAGTGAATCAGTGATAAAATGAAAGAATTTTGACTAGTAATCATTTATAAGTACTTCTTCGATTTGGATGAAATTTTGAAGTGATTCCTAGTTATATTGTTCTCTAGGTTACATAAAACTCAAAAGTTTAGCTTTATCTACAAGAATTTACAAGGGGTTGAAAACGGCCTGAATGGCGCCGAGAAAATTTCTGCCCGACTTGTTTTGCACAGCAATGCACCCAGATACCTTATTATTCCAACTTTTCAACCGTGACTACATTACATGCAACACAGTCGTGTTTTAAGTGCGCGATTAGTCTTGTAGAGTAAGAATAATTTGCTCAAATCGTAAAAGTTTATAAATAACATCTATGGATCTCGTGACATTAGGCCCGATTATACCTAGGCGCCAGCGTAAATTTAATAGCAACATAAAAAGCGTTCTCTCTATCGAATGCCTAAAGTGAAAAAGAAACAGAACTATGCTATTTAGCTATTATAATTACGATGGCGCCTCTGTAATCAGGCTTATTGGACGTCTTGATAGCGGATTTCTCGCTTATCTCTAGTAGCCCCGCCATAACCAACATTGTGCTACTTTATTAGTCATTTTGTTTTATTACCACGACATAGTTAAACCGATGAGCATCGAGGTCTTTCACTGGCTCTATTATAATCTTTATTATGCACTTCCGTCACTGAAAATACAATAGCAAATGCTTCAGGCTTGGACACCACCAACGCGGAGTGTAGTGAGTTGTGTTTTGTTCTTTGCTTAGTATATATATATATATATATATATATATATATATATATAATTGTGATATTTTTGCTACGATTTTGCGGATAACAATGGGCATCTGGCCTTAAGTGTGTAAATAAGATCTACAAGTTCTTTAGACTGATACGAAAAAGTTTTATTAGTTCGATTACAGTTAACCAGTTACTGTGATAACTGTAAGCAACAACACGGTGTAAGCATCGAAATAAAAAGCTTAGTAAACTTCTTCTTTTTTTCAGCCTTAGGACGTCCCCTGCCGGACATAGGCCTCCCCTAACAATCTATCATAAGGGGGTTTTTGCACATAATTGCCGCGCTGGGCAGGCGTGGTGGAAATCGCAGAGCGTAGCTCTCGCGACAAGGATGCTGCTGCTCATCCCCGCCTTGTTGCACTTGAGCTACGCTGTTTCGGATGGATATACCGCCATCTGACGGATCCGTAGTACCCACCTCAGTCGGCTCTTACGACACCTGTTACAGGGGGGTGCTATTCTACTCAGCCGGCACCCCGATCTACGGACCGTAGAACTAGTATGAGATTTTAAATTACTTACTAAGTGAGTAAGTAAATAATAATGATAAAGTAAATAACAATTTGTAAAGAAATGAAACTGTGCCAATGATAAAACTGAAAGTACAAAATACCATAAAAACTTAATATTACGTAAACTCTCGACTCTCGAGTAGGCAAAAAATTATATCTACTAGTGAAAGAGCAGTCCAAACCTCTGTCTAATGATCGGACTACAGATAACAATCCCCTCTATAACTCTCCAGTAAACACCCCTATAAAATAATAAATTACTTAATTTACAAACTAAATTCAGTTGTGAATTACCTACCCCAAGTTTAGTAGAAAATAGTGGTACGGAAGGTCGTCTAAGTACGAAATCAACCTAAAATTTTCAGAATTCCGTTCTGAGGGACGTTCTGAAAAGGCGGCAGACGCTAAGCTTAATTAAAATTGAGAACGATTATGATTTTAGTAAGTAAATCATTTTATTGTGTAGGCTGCCTTTATTACAGAGTAGTGTAGTGAACGGTGCTTTGGGAAATAACGTTGTTATTTATGATTTTCCTCATCATTATTTAGCTATACGGTACTTCCCCGAGGAAAGTGTTTACCTGAATATTTTACAGGCTGTTTGATTCGTCATTATCAGCCTGTATCAACTCACTGCTAGCTTTGTATGACAAATGGATTAAATCGCTTTATGCCGATTTAATGTCAGTTGTCAACGTCAATCCATATTAAGTTTCCTCTTCTAGGGGATAAATTGATGGGAAGACAGTTTATCTATTTGCCAGGATAGGGGTGCTGGGTATAGGTCTCTTCTCCCTTGTGCCATTTTTCCCTGTCTCCATATTTCAGCTGTCAGCTTATCGCATGACCCGCGATAGGTCTGTCTAATGTTTATTTACTAGAAATCACACAGGAGGCTCAAGCTTACTTATTTTCAAATTATATTCTATTGAGTCTTGAAAATAAAGTGTTGATACAATATATTATATCTGACATGACTCCGCCTTTATAAGTGTCTTAATTAATAAAAAATAAAATACTTAGAATAATAAATTAAACAAAAGTGGTGTATTAAATTTACATACGAATATGAATGAATTTCTTACAAAAATCTAGGTGGCGGCATAAGGAAAACGTCTAATTTTATGAGTCTTAAACTTGGAGAAACTCATCAACAGAGTTTCAGAATGCAGCGAAAGAATTCAGCCATGAAGTGAAAATATGCCAACGATATAAAATTCGCTTTGTACCTGAGCCAGCGTAGGAATAAAATACTGCGAGCTATAAAAGGTTTACATTTATAATTCATACTCGCACTATTAAATTTTATGAATAATTTTGTGGGCGAGAAAGTGTGTCTCCTAGACAGTACGGAACCCTCCGTGCGTGAGTCGGACTCGTACTTGGCCGATTTTTATTTAGTTTAATCACCTCCCCCTAATGACGACCCGCAGTCCAGCTAGTTGGGCAGCGCAATTAGACCACTGCCACATACTCTTTATGATGATGCTTTACGCCGCGAGATGCCATGGAACCATCGAAATAAAAAAAAATTATATGAAATACACACAAAAACAAATGCATCGAACAAAGGCGATATTCATAACAATTTTATTAGGTGACTGCTATATTTTGTATGAGCTACCTTGAAAAACATTCAATTTTCGACGGACTCATTCATCACTCCATTATTTTGCTCATCAAATTTCAATCAACGTTGCCTGAAGAGCAAAATATCACATTGACAAATGTGTCGAAAGGCGAGAATTCGTTTTGTTTATTTTTATTTCAGTTGAAGTTAGCTTATTCAGAAATAAACTTGTTATTCACATCCAGAGAGCAAATATCCTCTCCACATTCATGTCACGACTAAGAAACACGAACAGTTCCAGAAACAGTTCAAACGTTTCCAGATAGTTGCAGAACTTCCTGAGGCGAAATACAAATTTCATTTCACTCGTGCGTTTTCATATAGGTACTCGTATTCCAAAAAGATAAATCTGTTGCACCAGTTTACTACATTAATAAGATACCTATGTATTAATGTACTTACCATTTAACATAATATTAGTGCAGTAAATTTAATTTTTATTTTGATAATGTTTTTAAAAATAAGTGTTCACTTCTGTGACTTGTGATTTTAGCTAGACAAGGGTAGATAATTTTAGACACAGAAAACAATTTTAATTGGAAATGTAAGAGAATAAAACAAAGATTACAGGAAAAATAAATTACGGGCGGTTGGAGGTCGGGAAGGTTAAAAGGGGGCGAGTTATAATATAGGCTGTAAACATTAATTTATAGATAATAACAATATTTAGTAATTATTTAATAGACCTTTTCACTATAACAATTTGAAATGTATTTTAATTTTCAATTATTGAATTTTGCACACCTATCATGGTTGTTAGTGGATGGATATATGTTTGTATAATTTTAAGATCTTTTGTATACCCACTATCATGCAAATAAATACTTTGACTTTGTTAAAGGTTTAAAAAACATATTATCTCGATTTCCGGCAAAACTACAAGTCCCGTGGAAATAAATTGTATGGCAAAGTTGTAGGTAATAAAAGATCCACAACTTTTTCACATTACCTCAAAATTTATGTGAAAAATTCAAAAAAACTAGTTTTTTGGTTTTTTATTTTTATCCTTTATGAATACATTTTTTTCTACAAAATTTGGTGAAAACTAAGGCGATTTAAAAAGCAAAGAAAATATTTATGTCTTTCTGTAATTGATTGGCATTTAAATTCCTACTTTAACCCTTCTGCCATGTTGAGGCAGACTATTGTGACATAAAAAAATTCAAGTATCTTTACTTCTTCAACACTTTTGTTTTCTTTCTATGCCTTTCAATAATGAGGCCGATGCAACGTGCGGTAAGGTCTACGATATGAACGAGTATACAGTACTAGTATATCGCTCGGGCGTGATTTTCAGTGACTTTCAAAGATTTTTATTTTTCTTTTACTTTGAGGCGCATACTTTTTTATGTGCCATTGAACCTTAAGGGTCGGTTAACCTAATATCATACGTACTATACCAGCCTTTTTAATAGTCCACTGCAGGGCGTAGGCCTGCCCACGAAGGGTGATTGGGCCATATCCACCACGCTGACAGTGCGGGTTGGTGGATTCACATACGCCATCGAATTTCTTCTACACACGTATGCAGGTTGCCTCACGATGTTTTCCTTTACCGAAAAGCTAGTGGTGTGAAATTCCGTACATGAATTCTAAAGAACTCATTGGTACGGGACCGGGATTTGAACCTACTCACGATTGTAACGCGGGTGTCACTACCTCTAGACCACCACGGCTATAATATCATACGTATAGGATTACTGCTCGTATGCAGAATAGTTTTAAATAAAGTTAATCTGCACATCAAACTACTTTTTATCGATATTTGAAAGACCTACACTTGTAGATCTTTCAATATATAAATATAGATGTAGAATAGGTACTTACCTATTCTACACATTTTGTCGAAGTTGAACGATATTTTCCTAAATTACAGCAATATTTAATTTGAGGTTTTACAAAAAGTGGCAGTACAAAAATTGATTGTTTGAACAAAGGATATTGATCATCAATAAGTATTATTAGTTGGATTTTATCTGTAGCCCTTTGCAGATATTGTTTGGATCATCGACACGAGGAAGATTTAATAGCCCCTTATATTGATTTTATAATCTTAATTCAAATCGAAACAACATGTGTGGGTAAAAGTAGGAAAGCTAGGCAGGTATAATAAATTATTATTCTTATAAAATACAACTTTTAATATTACAAGTTTTTGAGATAATGGTTATACAGTAGCTGCAGAGTGTTAGCCAAGTAAAACGAGCCCAAACACGACGTTTCTAACTTGTTTAGTACGTGAATTCTTATGGCCACCTTCCGACTCCATCATCCGATCAGTTCCATGGTACCGTATTATATACATATGCCTGCAAAATTTCAGCTCAATCGGAAGCCAAGAAGTTGGTCCAATTTAACTTGAAGGTTCCACCCGAAGTTTCATAGCTATGTACATCAATTTCAAGTTAAATAAAAGCTTGTAAAAAGCAGGAAAAATCAACAAACTCATGATGCCATCCAAATCAATCTAAGTAATAAACAAGCAATTATCAACTTTACCCTTTTTGTTTATGAAATTGCTGTTTTTTTTCATTGAAAGGCACTTAAATCTGGCATGGCTTGCGAGAAAATGAACCGGTTCTACAAGTATGTATTTAAATTGTTGGGAAGCCGCAGCGCGAGCGTACTCCGAATTTTCCCAATGGGAAAAAAATCAGAGTACCTTTTAATAAAAGGAGACGTAGCGTTGAATGTTTGATGGGAAGTTAAATAAGGTAGAACAGAATTTCGAAATTAAGCTTTCAATTGGGCTTTGTTTTTATAATTACGTAACAAAAATGTAGTTTTTGACCAAGTTTTTCTTTAAATCACGACCTCCAAAATCTTTTTCTATCGTACTTACTCTCATTTTAATTAAAATTGGCTAAATATGGGCTGGCGCCTAACAAGAAATATTAGTACAGGTACTTACACTTTTATACGTCAAACACTTTACTGTACTGTATCAGCCTTTTACAGTCCCCATAGACCTACCCTCGAACTGATCACTACATACATGAAAGAGGTAAGTCACAGATCTGTTTTGTAAGTACTAAGCTGAAACTAAATAACGATGTAAAATAAAATAATCGGTCAAGTACGAGTCGGACTCGCGCACGGAGGGTTCCGTACTGTATGGGAGCTCCCCTTAAATATTTATTTTATTTTAATTTTATTATTTATTATTGAAGGGAATATAAAACTAAATATTCTGTGAAAATTTCAAGCACCTAACTGTTACCATTATTCATATAGAGCGAAAAACGTCTAAAAATTCAGGTTTGTTGTATGGGAGCCCCCCTTAAATATTATTTTATTTTGTTTTTAGTATTTGCTGTTATAGCGGCAACAGAAATACATCATCTGTGAAAATTTCAGCTGCCTAGCTATCATGGTTCATGAGATACAGCCCTGTGACAGACAGATGGACAGACGGACATCGAAGTCTTAGGAATAGGGTCCCGTTTTTCCCTTTGGGTACGGAACCCTGTAAACATACGAGTAGATTTGTGGCAGTAATGCACCAAGAAGTTTGAAACTTCTCGCACGGTACTGCCCCTTCCTTGCGATAACTGAGGGTTGACTGCAAAGAAAATATTTACTCTTAAGCGGAGGTTGACTGGCCAAAATGTTAAAAAGGCCAATCATAGCCTTGAGGTCGCCATGACAACAGAGCTGTCAAGATAATAACAACGGGTCAAATTTTCAAATAAGAGGTACGAAATCATATTTTGGCTACTTTGTTATTTTCAATAATGTTATAAGTAAATGTAAATAATATGGTACATTAAATGACCTCTTCGCTCCGAGATACGGCATTTTCGTTCAGTAACGAGAGTGACGACGTCCGTGATCCGGGCGACGCTCACTTCAGATTTAAAAAAAATCACGATCAAGCTTCGCGGTTTTCCTCTTTCTTCCATGGAAAAAACAAATCGCAACAACTCCGTCCGTACAAAAAGCAAACCAATTGTAGTTTTTACAACTCTTTCAATTAAATTCAAATAATACAAAATAATATTGCTTAATTTCAATCTTCCAAATACGTCAAATACGTTTCAAAATTGCGTAAGTAATATAAAGCCTAAATTGTTCCACACCGCACACCATCTGTTTTCCTTTTGTGAGAAAAAATAATTACAGCGTGTGAATTCCAAGGCTCAGATGGAATGACTTATTGAGCAAATAGACAGCAAAGCTCGGGGGAGTCGTATGACTAGGGTTGCCATTATGTCAGGCATTTGTCCTGAGGGCTCAGGTTTATTATTACATTATTATAAATCCGAGAGTGTGTTTGTTGGTTTGTTACTCTTTTGCGCAGCAACAAAGCAACAGATCGACTTGATTTTTGGCAAAGGGTTTTTAAAGGGTTGGGAAGTGACACTACTTTTTATCCCGGAAGAATAAAAGATTCCAATGGAATGAAAGCTAGTAAATAAATGACCACCAAAAGAGCCAAAAGACCACGGCTCCTTGCCCAGCTTGTTGAAGTAGCTGTACTTCAACATATTCATCCGCTAGGCTATGTCAGAAGCTTATTATTAGGAATTTCAAAATGTTTGTTAATCAGGCTTTTTCTCTGTTTTTTTGAACTTTTCACCTGGCAACCCTACTAGTGACAGCCCACGCGCGCGAAAATATGCTATTGGGATGAAATATGTATTGTTTGACAACAAATATAAAAAAGAAACCTTGAACTTTTCATTTGTCTTGAGTCAACTGCACGTGGGAGAAATGAGAAAGAATTTCTGTAATTACTAGCATCTGTTCCTTTACTTGTTTTTTTTTTTAAATTCAAATGAAGTAAATTTGTTACAAGTATTTTATTTTGCAACACAAAGCAATTTGTGGCCTTCGGGCGGCCAAAAAATATAATACAACGTTAAGACAAGACCACTTCGAGGAAATACGTGATACATTAAAGATTTATTCAAAAACGTAAGAACACACTAATTAAAGATTTATTCAAAGCAAAGGTTTTATGACCACTTCACCACGCAAAATTAATTAAGCTTAATATAAAGAGTATTTTTTTAAATCTTTCTAGTTAAAGCTGAGTTAAGTACTTATCGTGAGTTTACGAAAGTTATTATCTTGTCAAGTGCGTGTCGAGAAACGTATGATAAGGTTCCGTAGATAGTGACGATGATTATGATGACACTCTTTTTTCAACTTTGTCGACCCATCCATTTTTTACCTATGTACCACTGGTACATGTGACTAAATTATTTCGGTAACATTACATTCATTTTATAAATCCTACTTAACGATACCACATGAGAGGGTGGGGTTAAAAAAATATTTCATCCCCACTTTACATGATTTTGTTTTTTTAAGTATCTAATTGAGATCTAAGAATACTTAAACTATCATTATATCAAATTTAATGCAATTTTGTTTATCAGCTCTATGTTGCTATTCACGTTTTACGAGTATCATTAAAATGCCCCTTTTTGACGCGGCGAAAGACATACAAGGTCTTTGGTCGCGGCATTGCCTGGAGCGTGTGAATTTCTGGCATATGCCTTGCTTACCTCGCACTGAAATTGAGATATTTAAGTAAAAAGTATATATGGTAAAATATCATCGAAAGAGATCGCTTTCATCAGCCACGCCGTCTTAAACAGAAGCACAATTATCCACATTAGAAATGCATGACGATTTTATAACGAACGTTTCTTCATGAATAATAATGACCATTCAGATTTCTCAATTTCAGAAAAATTACAGTAAGCAAGTGAGGCTTGAAAATTCTATTTCACGGAGTAAACAAGATAATTAATATTTAACAGCGTAATAATCTGGAGTGTTATGGATTTTTTGGCCAATAACTCGTTACCTTTATACGAAATTACTGAATGAGGTTAAAATATATTGAGTTATCGTAGCGTTGTTTAAAAAAAACTGGTATACCTCTTATTTGTGCTTATTTTTTTATTTTGGTTTATTGTCTTATTCTTTATCTTCTTTTAGTACTAATTTCATGATAGACTCCTTAGAACTGAGCTCTACTTATTTATAACTTTGGGTCATGCGTCTATGTATCTGTTTGTGTGTCTATATGACCGGACCGACGTCCGTGGTATGATAATATTTCTATAATATCTTTTGTCAATTAAACAAAAATGTATGAAGATATAGCCCGTTAAAGTTCTGCGTAACGTCACGCATAGACTACAAATGTATACCTAGACTTTTCACGTAGAAGTGACGTCACGAGCCCCCACTCCCGAACTTTGACAAAGTTAATTGTCAAAGTTCATTTTGTTTGTCATTTGTCATTTATTGTCTGACTGACAAAAGAAAAAATACTTGCCCAATATTTTTTTTTAATCTAACTAACCTCAGACCAAGAAGATATTCTGTCTACGTAACTAACGGACACTTATTTTTTACCCAGTTATCATGCCTATTTGTAAAAGTCACGGATTGAAATGAAATGAAATTTAATTCTGAAATGTAATTCATTGGCTTTTACAAACGTTTCTTACCAATAATGTTAAGCACTAATCATGAAACACACACCGCTTTACCAGAAAAGTTAAAACATGCTTTAAACACTGTTCAGCCGTGCAAACAAACGTTTTAAGCACGTTTTAGCGTTTAGCAGTACAAATTGGACGGTTACACAGTGTTAAAAGCGTGTTTAAGTATTTAGTGGTAAGGCGCTAAGGGTTTATTATGCGATTTCTGTTTAAAAACTGATGTTAATACAATAATTGTTTAAATAAAATTTTTCAAATAGAATAAGTTTATTTTCTATAGGAGCAAACACAGATAAGTATACAATTGTTTATCAAACGGCCTCAAAAACGGCTTCACCTGTATCTTGAGGTCCAATGTTAAATCGTTACATGTAGAATTTGTAGAATGCTTTTTATGCAGTAGTAGTGTTGGTAGTTTTAGCATATAAGGTAGTACATATTGTATTTTTTTGTAGTTAGTAAAAACACTTTTGCCCGATGTAAAAAAGAATATGTTGCGCGCTTATAAAGGAAAAAAATAAGTTACACAAAATGATATTGTATGAGTAAGACAAAATTATATTGGCTTCATATTATTATTATAGAACACGTCGATTACTCACATTACCCCGATATTAGGGGAGAAGTTAGTAAAAATATTGGGACCCGTAATAAAAAAACGTGACGGGACGGCTTTGCGACATATTCTATTAAACACGTGACTGGTTGAGCTCGTAAAGCAAATGTTGGCGTTTTTGTAGGCAAGTTGGCAGAAATTGCTTTTCCCGAATGTAGGAAGAAGGTTCTTATCTCTATTTTGTTAACGAGTACCTAAATGCCTTTATTAAATACAGTAGAATAACAAAGCAACATGCTACGAGTACATAAAAATACATTCTAATCTGTAATCGTAATTTTTATCTCATTAATATAATAGGTATTAGATATCAATTCATATTGTGTAGGTTACTATCTCGCATATATGGTATTGTATTTCTGATAGTGTACACTTATACGGAAGTAAATAATGATCATTATGATGACGATAATATCGCGCTGAAAATGTTTTAGTAGAACTAAGGGTTCCCCTACACTTATGTATAAGAGTTCGTCGAATTGTACTTGACAACTTATTTGAACATAATATAATAAACTAGCGACCCGCCCCGGCTTCGCACAGGTGTATTATACATATAAACCTGCCTTTTGAATTATTCTATCTATTAAAAAGAACCGCATCAAAAAGGCGTAGATATTATAAATATCAGGGGAATTATAAATTAAACTTAATGTAATAAATAGTAGTAAATAATAAATTAAAATACCCAATTAACAATGTTAATTAGTTCATAATCGTGCGATTTAATTACGCACTTCGCTTCCAAAAACCGCGACTTAACTGTGAGTTCAACAGTTATGCCGTCATTATGATGGTATTGTTTGCAATAAAGTTAATTTCGTAAAAATATTAGATTTTGGCTCAAAACTACGAACCTCGGGAGTATTTTTGCAGCAAGCGAAGTGCGCTATTAAGTCGCACGGATTGTAAGGATTAATGAATTTACTTATTTTAATAGCATACAATTGAAAGCATACCTTATTAAATAAGTTTGTAAGCATTCTTTTGTTCGTACCTTCGTAAGTTTTTCTTTGTATATCATGATTTATTAGTTATATTCTATCTCCATGCTATAAAGTCACGACAAAGCAGATTGGAGCATTTTTTTGAAAAGAGATAGTGACTCGTACGTGACCTATTACAGCAGGAAAAATATACGGGCCTCATGCAGAGATTTGCGAACAGATAGATAGATGTCGTAGCTAATAGATTCTATGAAATTTATTTTTTACACTAAATGATTTAGTTACACAATAGATTTGGTCATTAGTGTTAGAGGGTTTATTTCTTAAGTTATCAAATACTTATAATTAACTAGCGACCCGCCCCGGCTTCGCACAGGTTTATTTTACAAATAAACCTTTCTCTTAAATCACTCTATCTATTTAAAAAAACCGTCAAAATCTGTTGTGTAGTTTTAAAGATATAAGCATACATGGGGACATGGGGATGGGGACAGCGGAAATGACTTTGTTTTTAACCGACTTCCAAAGAGGAGGAGGTTCTATGTCCGTGTGTATGTATTTTTTTTTGTTTGTTCATCAACAAAATCGCCAATTGTGAACCGAATCGAAAAATTCTGTTTTAGTTCAAAAGGGTATATCCCGAGGTGTTCCCATTTTATTTTACAGAAATCGGCTGAACCGTTTTTGAAAAAACCAACAATAATGTAAGCAATTCGAGCGAAATATCCGAATTTTGTACACGATGAACATCGATAATTTCGCCAATTGTGAACCGAATTGAAAATTTATTTTTTAGTTTGAAAGGGTATACTCCTAAGGTGGTTCCGTTTAAATTTTACAGAAATCGGCTGAGCCGTTTTTGATAAATCGACAACAATGTAAACAATTCGAGCGAAATAATCGAATTTTGTACACGATGGAAGGCGGTTTTGCCATTTTTTTGCGAAAAATAATTAAATTCTATGGAGTGAGTAGTGATGATAGATATACAAAAAATTACTTTGATTACATATTTGGTGAAGTATATTATTTAATTTTCTGTGAAATATGTATTCATACCTTTTCTATGTAATTAATTATTTTATTACTTATAAACAACAAAGCAAGCGGCGCCACGAAAATTGACTACTATTTTGTTTAATTTTTACAAACCAGCAGCGGTTGTGAGCCAGGAGGGAACGTTGGCATAGTACTCGTATTTTTGGCTATGGAAATCAAGGAAACACTTTTCTAAATTTAGAAGTTCCATACTCATTATTGTAACGTGATATAAAAAAAAATTAATTTAAAAGAAGAGGAATTAAATGTTGCTATTTAAAAGGGGTAATGGTGATGTAAAACGTTACCAGTTAGAGCAAAGGGACAAATGATACAAAAAGGGACTAATGATACTAAAGGGGACAAATGATACAACACCTTCGAAGGTGTGGTGTCGCAGTTACTTGACAAATAAACAAAATGTTACCTGGATAAACTAAGTCGATAAGAACAAAGAACCTCTGTTCCCAAAGACCGTATTATTATCTACCTGTGAGTTGTTGAGCGAGGACAAAATTAAAAGAATTTGTTTTGTAATTTAAATCACAACAAATTTATTTGTAATGACCTTAACTCTTTGAATTTACATTAAATTATGTTAAGTCTAAAGCGGGTAAGTTTACTCAGTGGTGACCAGAAGGGTCTTAATGCCAACGGGCTTAAAATTACACAAACTTAACCGTTGTAAAGTTTATCAATACTTATTGCTATATTTTCAATACTTAAATTAAAGCGAACCTAATTAAACCAAACTTCTAACAATGTGGCGGGTAATTAACTTAATTATTAAAGATAATTATACCGTCTGCGATATTGCATAAAATACAAACTAATGTGATTTCTAACATTAATTACAATCAAGCGAACAAAACGGTAGCTAGTCGTTTAGTCCGGGGATAAAAATAAAGTCTACTTATGTTCACTAAAGCATGGATCATACAGTGAAAACGAGGAATGTCTCATACGTCTAAACTCTGTCCAGAAGGCTTCAATCGTGGAAATTTGTAGAAGAGGGTGAACTTAATATTCATACCAAAGTGACCATGTGGCCCTGGGTTATGTACAAAAAAACTAAATAGGTATTACTTGTGGATCCGTGGCAGGCATGCTCGCAGGATGAAATCCACAAGTGGAAACAGGTGTAGGCTGGCAGGTACGCCACCAGGCTAGCCCGTCGATACAACCAAAATGACGTGTGCAAAAATCAGGAGTCCGGAATCATCAGCGCGGGGTCCGTCGGGGAATCAATCGGGTCGCGGGAAGATCAGTCGGGTCGCGGGAAGATCAATCAGGTCGCGGGAAGAGGCTATGGACAAACCAGACGGCAAATAAGTATCACTCGTATTTTTCACCGGGATGATTCCAAGATCAAAAAAAATGTTTTTCCATCGAATCAAAATTCAGATTAAATTGACGAGCGAATCACTAGATCAACTGACTAACCTCAATCGCCTCTTTTTAAACGCCTCCGCCCTAAGGCAGATGGATGTCCGCAGCACCACATTCTTCAACGAAGTCTCCAGAAAAAGCTTTTTGCCATCGCAAATGAAAATTTGCTAACTCACTTGTCACCTTTCAACCGTTTCGAATCACGCATCCACTTATGACGTCACCGCACTTAATTTACTACGCCTTGTAAACAAAACAAACTTATTTACGTTCCATTTTCCCAACAAGGTTATGAAAAATACAGACACCAATAATTTCTTTTTTTTCTTTACGGATCAGTCCGAACAATGACAGCGACAAGCAGTCCATACATGACAGCGACAAGCAGTCCATACATGACAGCGACAAGCAGTCCATACATGACAGCGTCAAACCAACTGTCACTTTTACTGTCTCATTACTTGCTAACTTCAAAGTCACTGCATTTGCAATTTCATTTGCTATTTAATGTTTTCGATTTGTTTATTAAGTAAAGTCCAAAAGTGCATAAAACGAATGATTGTGATGTTTAAATGTCGTGCAACGAGAAAGAAATAAGTATTGTTAGTAGCTACGCTACATTATATACTCATTATATTATCCATATGTATACAATCGTTTCTAATGTTAGAAATCCGAAAGTGTGTTTGTTAGTTATTTTATTACTCTTTCACGCAGTAACGAAGACAGAGACTGACTCGACTTTTTTCAAGGATATACCTAGTTTAAAGAGATCAGATCACTCATTGGCTGCTAATATCACGCGGATGAGACGCAGTCTAAAGCTTATATAATTAATTAATTAACTACACATTTTGATACAATTTTGAATCTAAGTATGTTTTTAAAATATATGGGGAGTATTTATTCGTAGAAGCTAAAGAAAGAGTTCGGAGGAGTAAAGGACTGGAGTAGGTGCTTATATTTCATTTCAGCGTACGATTAATCTATCATACATGTTTTATCTGAAAAGAGTTCAGCAAAAACATTCGTTGTAATTAATTACACAAATTACTTTCTATTCACACTGAGCCACATTGGTGCGCCAATTTTGTCATCATAGTAAGATTACTTCTTTTTCTTCTTTACAGCCATAGGACGTCCGCTGCCAGACATAGGTCTCCGCTATTCGTCTACAAAAAGACCGGTTGGGCGCGGCTGGCATCCAGCATAGCACAGGATGCCAGCGGTTGCCTGTTGTTTTAATTGTTGCCTGTTGATGAGATCGTCTGTCATCTTTATCACCTTGGAGGATTTAGCTCCGGAGAAGAGTTCAATTGTTCTCGCTCGCTCCGCTCCATACACCCGTCACCCGTTAACGATTCGACTTTATCCCCATACATACTCGTATGTTTTAGGTCGAAACTTCAGTGAACACCTCCTCCGCCGCGCCTCACGTAAAGCTGACAGAATGTATTGAATGCAAATCGTAGTGCGTTTCTAGACCAGAGATAAAACGTCCCTGGTCATCACTTTTGTGAGTGGACTTCTCGGTAGGTTGAAAAAATCAAGTAACCTTACTTAATTTTAAAGCAAAGTGCTGAGAGCTCCAGTGCGTTCCCCTGGAGATCCCGGAGCTCTCAGAGCGCACAAAGGCTGACCACCGAAAGGGTTGGTTTGGGTACACCCCAAAGCCGTAGAAGGTTGTAGAACAGTCATAGAAGTTGCGAAGATAAAAATACTTCGACAATATTCATTCAGTAAAATATTGTATTGTATCGTGATTTATGAATGAACTTGCGTAGGAGACCTAGGCACTGAGCCTAACACAATTTGATTGACGAAGGTAGTGACAAGTACCTATCAAGATTAGTCTAGACACCTATTTCATACCTAGATGTTATTTACGGTGTAGGTAAAATAAGGAATGTAACTATATATTGTTTGATTGGCTGACGATATCTATTTTGTGTAAGTATTTGTATAGGTTTGTGTTACTACTTATACTCGTAGTCAATATCCACTCAGAGGGCTTCAGTTTAAGTCTGTAAAGAAAATGAAATTTACTATCGTTTTCGTGTTCCTCCATCCTCAATATAATGTTTAAACCAAAAATGATGTATATCTTTATATATTAGTTCTTCCTAGATCCCGTCAAGGGCGTTCATATACTAAAATGTATGGAGCCCGACGTAAAGTACAGTAATTTTTGTTTTCGAAGATTCACGTAGGTACCGAAGTACTAAAGGAATTTTACTAGGCCGATTTCTGGCTGTCGCATTTGACTTAAATAATTGGCCAAGTGTGAGTCGGATTCACGCATGAAGTGAATTTACAGGGTTATTTCTAATCAATTATCATCCTTTAAAGGATTTATTCGGTATATCAAAACTAACAACTTTTGTTCTAAGACTTTTAATAATTCTCAAAAAAAGTAATTGTTCCATGAAAAAATATCGTTCACGCTCGACAAAATACATTATTTTTTTTGAGTTTAGATAAAAGTTGCAGAAGAAAAGTGGTTAGTTTTTATGTACAGAATAAGCCCCTAAAAGGATACCAATTGATTAAAAATAACCTTGTATAACTAAATATTCTGTGAATATTTCAAGCAAGAGTAAATCAGCATTCAACAGAGATTTAAAATAAATATACCAATTCAAGGCACATTTAAACCTTAGCGTTATCTGCTATCGGCAGTGGTACTGAAATCCGAGGGGGTGTGCGATAATCTTACTATCCTTTACAAAGTTTCGCTCCAACCGCAGAACTTCATACAATATACCGCGGGATCCCGTGAGACAATACCACTTCTATAGAAGCATGTACCTATAGTATACCGATTAGGTCTGAATAGGCTTTTAACGCATTTTCCACTAGCCCCAACTCGTTTACTGGCACACTTGCAAGTATTTATCAATCATGTAACATGGAAAATGTATTAAAGAAAAGTCCATTTAGAATTTAGATACTCGTAACTTTTATTTTCACAGAATTGATCGAAAAACTGTTTTTTTTTATCTCGAAATCAAATCCTTCAAGGCAAATTAAGAGATTGGAAAACGAAAAACATTTAGTACCTAAAAAGCGTGTGTAATTTTTACGATAATTTAAAAGAAAATAGCTGAGAAAATCCACATGTCGTGAGTTTTTATCTTTATTAATATGTCATTATGCGGCTGAGATGGAAAATCTACGTATAAGTAATTAACGTGTATTCAGACTTGCGTCCACATTTTTTTGGGTCACCACGTCCAAACATTTAGCTCCATCAGACAACCTTCTGGTAATTAGTCTGGTGGCTGAAAAAACACAGAGCTAGAGTTTGAGACCCTGAATTACAGAAAACAGCCATTTTAGGGAATTTATTTCACCTCCAGACGCTTATTGAATCTTTAAAGGCGTCCGCGGCTGGCTGCCAAATTAGGCAGAAGAATTAAGCTGTGTATCGGCAAATGGCGTAGAAAATGAAGTTGTTCTTCAATCAGAGGGAAATGGTGTCTAGATGAAGTGCGAAATTCGATTTCATCGAGAAATGTGCTAATAATTACTGCTAATATTTTATACTTTGTACCTTCATACGAGGAATTTTTGTATATTTTAGAATTACAAGCTTTTATTTATAGGTAGTTTCACCTGTCCCGTTTGTCTGTCTGTTGGTAATCAAATCTTAAAATCTCATAGTTAAATTTGATCTACTTCCCGGTTACCGATTGAAATGAAATTTTTCATACGGTTTTTTTTTTACATTAAGTACATAATATTATGATAACATGGTGCTGATCTGGTGATGGAGCTGGAAGGTGGCCAAAGGAACTTAGCAAAGAAACGACACAACCTTATCGAGTTTGGGTTCATTTGAATGGCCTTGGCGAAAAATTTGTTTTTCAATGGTAACCAGGGTCTAATGATGGAGCTGGATGGTGGTCATAGGAACTCTATAATGAAACGATGCAACCCTATCGAGTTTCGGCTCGCTTGATTCGTCTTGGCGAGTAATTGTTCAATAAAAACTTGTTTAAAAAAAAAGTGGTTTTTTTTAATTGTAATTTTTTTTAGTTTGTAAAAATTTAGGATGTCGGAAATGTCTCTAACGATTTTGATGAAGTTTGATTTTTATGCAAAGTTTTTTCAGAGTTCATCTGTAAGTGCATCTAGGTTGTATTTCCGACAAAACGCGAATTTTGTTTTGTTTTTAGGGTTCCGTACCCTAAGGGTAAAAACGGGACCCTGCTACTAAGACTCCGTTGTCCGTCTGTCCATCTGTCGGTCTGTCACTAATCTGTACGTCTTTTATAATGATAAAGATGATTAACGATGTAAATAAACGTACAAGCTGAAAATTCTGTTTATTATATCTCATTGACATCGTAGATTTGTTTCAGAATACAGATTGTTGCCATTCAGCACCGTTCAGCTAAAACTTAGAGTATTTCATTGAATCTATGCAAAAACATGGCGTTAAATATTCTGTTCTTGTTTTCCTGCATAATGTTGTTGACAAGGAAAGCTTATTAACCGAGGCTGCAGCCGCAACCCGGAAACTTGGACCCAACCGTGCGGTTAAAAGCTTCCGCCACAGATTATAAGTATAAAAGAGGTTTGCCTTTATTTACTTAGACTGACGCCGAACTGTGAAATGCGAAGCCGATGTCACGGTATTTGACAGTATTTCGTCTTCATACAAACGGTCGGAACGGTTTTACTACGGAACCCTAAAACATCAAAATAACCCAATACGTATTTTTATTCAACGAACGAATTGAAATTTGTATTCCATTTTCATTCACAACGAATTTCTTTTTTGTAATTAATATAATAATTTTACATCATAATAGATAGAAAATAGAAATGAATTCAAGTAGGTAAAGAGTAAGTAGGTGAAATCAAAAAACTGAAGGAGGCAGCCCTAGCGCGGGATACGTTCTGCGTGGCCACGTGGCGCTGTAGATATATATATATTTCAAGGACAGGGCCGAGTCACAATACTGTTAGATAATTACTATGCCGTTGTGGTCTAGTCGGAGGACGTCCCGTTCAAATCTGGTTCTGTACTTAAGTAAGTCCTTTTTTAGGGTTCCGTACCCAAAGGAAAAAACGGGACCCTATTACTAAGACTTCGATGTCCGTCTGTCCGTCTGTCTGTCTGTCACAAGGATGTATCTCATGAACCATGGTATCTCATGAACCATGGCAACAGAAATTTTCACAGATGATGTATTTCTGTTGCCACTATAACAACAAATACTAAAAAGAGAATTAAATAAATATTTAAGGGGGGCTCCCATACAACAAACCTGATTTTGTAGACGTTTTTCGCTCTATATTAATAATGGTTACAGGTAGATGCTTGAAATTTTCACAGAATATTTAGTTTTATATTCACTTCTTTAATAAATAATAAAATTAAAATAAATTAAATATTTAAGGGGGTCTCCCATACAGTACGGAACCCTCCGTGCGCGAGTCCGACTCGTACTTGGCCGATTATATATAAATACATCTATTCGGATTTACTGACCACTGGTTTTTCGGTGACGGGAAACATATTGAGGTAGCCCGTATACGTCCGTACAACAAATTTGATGACGTGTATCCATTCCCATACTGTATTTGCGATGGATATAGCCACACGCCATTTGTAGGTAGGCCTATTCTCTGCAGTGAACTATAAAATAAGGCTAGTACATCATAATATATTTAAACTGAACTAACCAGCGATTTTACACAAAAAAAATGAAAGAAAATGTGAACTTATACAAATAGAAACACTTTTTTCAATAATGGATAAAAGTGCGAAAAGGTAGCAGTACCTAATAATACAATGTATTATAGAAGGTAATAAACTTTGTTATTTAACGTGATTTGACAAAACCAATATTAAATTCCTATGTTCAAAAACTAATCCCAAATAGCGGTCCAGACAACAAGTTTTGCTTAAAAATAAGAATACCAAAAGTGGTCAGACAGCAGCCGAATTAAATTCCAGTATGAAATAGAGGCTTGTTTCTAAGCTAGAGCCAATATATTTGGGAACTAGGCTATTTATATCGGGATTCCAGCCGGGCTAAGGTCTATGTGTTAGGAAAAAGGATTCGTCTTTAGGTCCAGACTCCATCAAATCGAAGCTGAGCGAAGATGAACGGAACCACAGATCAGGGAACAAGTTGTTCCCTGATCTGTGAACGGAACTGAAGACCGAAACGTTTAGAACACAGATGTCGCAATATGGAGCATAATAATATCGTCTCGTTCTAGCAAGAACTTAATTCCGTACCGTACTCCCCGTTTTGAATCACAACTACGCTAATGCCAATATACACCAATGCCAAGAATTATTTAACATGCAATTTACAATGTGATGATATCTCGTCTCGCTCGTCAGGTAATAAGAATGAATCTCCATTGTAAAACTTCCTTGAAAATCAAACAATTGATTTACAAGGAAGTTTTGCATTTATAGCTTAAAAATTTAGAGCACCGAACTTTCAAAAAAAAAAATATTCATAATAGGGCTACATTTTGCCACCATCTCGCCTGATAGAAAGCGAAGTTGTAGCCGAAGAGGGAGTATGTTGACCTAGAAGATACCTATTCACCCTTGTCTTCAAGAGATCCAGGTATTGGCACTGCGCTGTCGATATGACATTTATATAATGTAGTGGACTCATGTCTATATACGAGTATTTCCCTGTTCATTACCGCTAATCTTCGCTGCGCACCGCTTTTGTAGAGTCTGGGCCTTAGAGCGACATATTTGTTACACTGACTGGGTGTTTGCTTCAAGCCAGCAAAATGGTGCTTGCAGGGCTTATTTGAAAATTTTCAGAACTACAAATTCAAAATTATTGGTCGTGAACAGTTTGCTGATGTAGACCTTTCAGCAAATTTTCCTTAGATAGTCCCGATGGTCCGGTCTGTGTACTTACCTACATTATAAGTATACCTAGCAGTTGTTGCTTTAGACGTTGGACATGTACAAGGACTTACTGACTCGCCAAACGTTATTTTACCATTTGAAAAAAAACTGGAGAGGGCCACACTTATCACATAGAAATATAAAAATTGCTTGTGATTATCAGATTTTATAAAATTATATACTTACGCAAAAAAATCATTAAAATCGGTGCAGCCGTTTCGTTAGAGTTCTATTATTAGCACCGTGCCACCACAGAAGAGAGATCTAGTTCTACTGTTCTGTGCGTGCCACGTAAATATATTTTCTCGATTTTGCGTTAACGTTTACAATTTCAATTTCTTTATTTTCTTAATAAGTAACTTTACAGTCAATACCAAAACGTTACTTATTTTACACTTAATTATATTTTAAGCGAAAATAGCTTAAAACTGTATACTACATATAAAAATATCGTTACTTTGTTTATAATGCTGTTATGTTACAATGATGCCAGACCAACTCAGAAATCGAAAAAATCAGCTGTCCATAAACTTTGGACAGAATGAAAGGAGCCAGCTGTTTTTTCTTGCTATTTTAGTGTCTCATAGTAAAAGATTCTTCATGATAAGCACCTTCATAGATCCCAGCACTATTTGAAATTAACGTTTTTAGGGTTCCGTACCCAAAGGGAAAAACGGGACCCTATTACTAAGACTTCGATGTCCGTCTGTCCGTCTGTCTGTCTGTCCGTCTGTCACCGGGCTGTATCTCATGAACCATGATAGCTATGCAGCTGAAATTTTCACAGATGATGTATTTCTGAAGCCGCTATAACAACAAATACTAAAAAGAGAATTAAATAAATATTAACGGGGCTTCCATACAACAAACCTGAATTTTTAGACGTTTTTCGCTCTATATTAATAATAGTAACAGGTAGATGCTTGAAATTTTCACAGAATACTTAGTTTTATATTCACTTCAATAATAAATAATAAAATTAAAATAAAATAAATATTTAAGGGGGGCTCCCATACAGTACGGAACCCTCCGTGCGCGAGTCCGACTCGTACTTGGCCGATTATTACTTACTATATAGGTACCTTTATTATAACAAGGAATCAAAACTACTGACAAAGTTTTATGCGAAGCGGTTCAACATGAATTTCAGTTGTCTTACGTATTACGCTTATTTCTTGACTTCACGGTTCTCTGCAAGTAATTATAACTTCCTGTTGTAAAGGCAATGTAAAGTTTTTCTCTCCTTTATCAACCGACTTCCCAAAAAGAGCAGGTTTAAAATGGTTCGTGCCTGTTATCTGATTTGTCCGCTATTTATCGGCCGATCAACGAGTTTCTTTTTTTAATTTATGTAGAAGAATTTTGCAAGATAGTCATAATAGTTAAATTAACATTGGTTCAGTATTTCTGAACCAAAGTAAAGGTTCAGGAACTATCACAACAGGGCTACCTGTCTAGCCAATACGAACTTACTTTAACCAGTGTAACCCAACCGCCCTTCAAGAAACGGCATTTCACGAACGCACTGTTTGTTTATTTAAAAAGCAGGTAAGTCCGCAACGCCTAATTTATAGGTAACTGATATCAAAATTTTAAACAACTTAGGCATAAACCCAAAGCGGCACAGACGATAATAGCATCAATAGGTCATCTTTATGTCCCTAAATACCCAATTTTAAACGATTTCTTTAGAATGTATGGGCCCATTAGGCGTGACAGTATAATAAATAGGAGCTTGCCTGAACCTATTTCATTGGGCAAATGTAAGTATAGGTATTTTTGTGTGGAAAATTAGACAAGGAGTTTCTTAGCCGTCACCGAAGATACGTTCGGCACGGTCAATCTTCAGATGGGTGACCGCGGGTAGCATTTACAACTGAGCGCTACTGTGGCTCGGATGATACGTAAAAGTTTTGAGTCCCAGTTGTTTTAACCGTTTAGCCATGTCAGAGGTCGTCAGCGTGATGGCCTAGTGGGAGTACCCTTGCCTTACAACAGTGAAGCGTGGGTTCACACTCGATCTTGTACCAATGAGTTCTTTGGGATTTACATACACAACACTAGTAGCTGTTTGGTAAAGGAAAACATCGTACTGCCGTCCGATAGCTATAATGCCGCTAACCCACACTTTGTCAATTTCGACTTTTTAATATATTCTGAATCAGAAAAAAAAGTTCTTTCGACTGATTTTACCCGTATTTTTCTATCTATAATAGTTTTCGAGATAATGAAAAGAAAAATGCCGTTATATGCCTAAATTTTGAATGTAAACAATGCTAAAATGCAGTAAATAGTAAATGCATGGCTAAAACGCGATTAAAAGCAATTTTAGCAAGCATTTGCATGACTACATTGCCGTTACTTTGTTTTCACTAACAATAATGAGGTTAAAGTACTTTAAACTCGTTATAGCTGTGTTATATTTTTCATTAATATAAAACAATCCAAAGCTTTAATGCCGTTAAGTGAAAACACTAAGCAATAATGTAGTTAAAATGCAATAGCGGCATTTTAGCATTTTAATTCGAATTTTTTTATCATTACTTTGCAATTATTAAAGGGCTTATGACGGCAAATTAAAATAAAAACTGAAATAATTTTACACTTAGTCAAGACTAAAACGCGACTATCCCACATTACTTAGCTAAAATGCGGTTATAAACTCTCGTTCATTCAACGGTCGCGGAGTGCGCGAATCCGATCGCAGTTTGGTGCAGGAGTCTAGACGAGACGGACGTGTCACGCATCAGCAGAGGTGACCGAAGTGCGCTTACGCGGGAAGTTATTTGGCGCCAAATCACATCTACATGCTACGTAAGTTTTACTGCCCATTTTATTTTGAAACACTAAATCTTAAGCTAGTAAAATTTCTTTTAAAAGACGTTTTTAAAATTACCTAGGACAATAAAATAAATATTTGCCATCTCAATTCAATTCGTAAGTGTTGGTGGCTGAGCGCGTTGCGTTCCGTTTCTGGGATGTCGAATGTTCGGTTTAAAATGGTATTCGCCTCAATACTGCAACTACTGCAGTTGGAGATCAGTTTACATCGGTTTTAGTCATACGTCACTGGCGAAAAAACTACCTACCTAACAAACTACCTCGGTCACTGGCGAACAAACGCGTTCCTACACTTCCTACGCACACAATCTAAGCTCGTGTAGGTGAACGCGTACCATGCTTGTGTAAGTGAGATAAGAAATGCTAGGGTTGCATGCGCAGAAAACGCCGCGCGTTCAAGTTCGATGACCTCAATGACTCAAAACAAACTTATTGCGCGAATTAGGAAGAAATAAGAATCATATTATATTAACATAAAATAACAATCACCTTAGGTCGATTGTTTTGTTATGGTTGGTTTAATGGTTAAATGTTTTTTTTTTTCAGAACATGTATACAAGAAAGGATATTATATTACACAAAACAAGATCACCAAATATTAAAAAGACTGACATAAAATCTATATTTTCCCGGCCATACGACTTCAAAAAACATGGTGCAATTTTTGACTATAGAAATGAATACAAAACCACCTTGCACTCTCCACACTTATTAAAAAACTTTGATAACATAGAAAACTATTTGAACGAAATAAAATCCATTCAAAAACAAAAAAATATAAAGCCCGTAAATAATACCGTAGAATTGAAAGAAAAACCAGTACATCGACATCGACAACTAGTAAACGTCGGATTCTGTGAAACATGCGAAAAAGAAAATCAGGAGAAGGAGAAGAAAACTGAGAATAATGAGAAGGAAAACGCAAATTCGAGTGAAAAAGAGAGCGAGAAGGAGAACAAAATGGAGAGTGAGAAGGAGATTAAGGAGGTGAGTGAGAAGGAGAACGTAAAGGACAGTGAGAAGGAGAACGTAAAGGAGAGTGAGAAGGATACCGAGAACGAGAACGTAAAGGATAGTGAGAATGAGATCGAGAAGGAGAACATAAAAGAGAGTGAAAAGGAGATCGAGAAGGAGAACATAAAGGAGAGTGAAAAGGAGATCGAGAAGGAGAACATAAAGGAGAGTGAGAAAGAGATTAAGGAGGTGAGTGAGAAGGAGAACGTAAAGGAGAGTGAGAAGGATACCGAGAACGAGAACGTAAAGGATAGTGAGAAGGAGAACATAAAAGAGAGTAAAAAGGAGATCGAGAAGGAGAACATAAAGGAGAATGAGAAAGAGATCGAGAAGGAGAACATACAGGATAGTGAAATGGATAGTGAAAAGGAGAGCGAGAAGAGGAGTGAGAAAGAGAGTAAGAAAATGAACCAGAAATCGAGTGAGAAGGAGAACGAGAAACAAAAAGAAAAAGAGAATGAAATTGAAAACGAGATGTCTGCAGGTTTTTTGTACTGTGACGAGACACTTTCATTATCTGACGCATACATTGATACTAAAATGCAAGAACAAGATCCGTATGCAGCGTCAGACGACAGCAAAGATGAAGATTACATTCCAGACACAGATATCTATAGTGAACAATCTAGTGAAACAATAATAGTAGACGATATTGAAGATACTAACAAAAAATCTATGGTATCAAGTTATTCGCAGCATTGTGAATATGAACATTGCATTGAACCAGCTATTAGCAGTTGTGAAGTATGTTTTTGTCTATTGTGTCCAGATCATTTTGACAGTCAAACAGCTTTAGCTATTTCTTGCATAAAACATCATCCATTTTCTACTGAAAAAGAGCATAATAAAGAAAATGACTGTAATATCATCAATTTTTCAACAAATACAGGAAATCACAAACAAAGAAGAGAATTAATGAAACCAGTACAGCTTAAGAAAAATAATAAAAATAAATCACCGGAAAAGTTTGAAGCGTTATTATGTGAGTATATTAATTGTTATCAAGAAATACATAGTTCATGTGGGAAATGTCTGGGACTACTTTGTTACGTTCATTTTGAAAATGATTTTACTTATGTCGATTGCAAAAACCATAGATCTAGCTTTAATAATAAAAAGAACAAAAAACTGTTGAAAAGTAATGATGTTAAAATTAGTCACCTAGAAGTGAAGCAAGAAAAGATAACTCAACTAAGAACAATTTTACTGTGTTGCGGTTTTTAAATGAAAAATATTTGAAAACGCCTGATATTATGGAACTGGTATTTCGCACGGAACCAAAGGGTATACAATCCGCACGAAAAGCTGATTTGATAAAAAATTTAACAAATATAGTCCCAACCCATAAACAGCTTTTTTGGAAAAACTTACCAATAATAGCTGTTGATGAAAATGCAAAGAAACCCATTAAAAAAACATCTCGCAGAGACTGAGACTGATTATATTTAAATTAAAAGAAGTTCTCGTAGAGACTGATCATGGTTATCTCTAAGTTTTTATAGCGGATCGTTTACAATATTATATCACTTAATAGTTGGAAAAGTAGTGTAAGTTTATTTGTTACCTATTTGTTGATTAAAAATGTTCCTATTACAGATACGTTTATTAGTTAAGTATAAAAGTTTTTCATTTGAGAACACTTATTGTGACTGATTTTTAAGAAGGTACAAATTAGAATTAATTAAGAGTTTGGGAGTAATAGAGTTTATAATTATTCATGTTTTAAAGTTTGGAATAGTCTTATTTGTGAAGTGTCCTTACAATTTATTATTATAGAAAGTTTATATTTTTGTTACGTTACAAGTGATAGCTTGTATTTTATTTTCATTTGTATTATTGTAAAGTTTAAAAGTTTTTCTAAACATTTATTCGACATGTCTTTCTTTCTTTTAAGTTCACACTTTGACTTTGTCGTTTTAAAGGACCGAGATATTTGATCGTTATGTTAAACCATGGACTTACTAAATACTTGTCCAGAGTTAAACTATATTTTGTGAGTGTAATAATTTTTCCAAAAAGATCTCATTTATAATAACTATTTTTTAAGTAAAAAAAAATAAATAATTAAATACTTATTTAAAATTATGACCTGTTATTTATTATTTCATTTAAATAATCAGTAATCAACCTGAAATTAACTAAATACCTTTAGTAAAATTTTCACTTTAGATGCATTTTGTTGTATTTTTTCAATCATGATGTAACATATACATCGCTAAATTGCCGATAAGATAGATGGTTTAGTGTTTAGCTGCATTAAAGTGTAGTAACTGCTGATAAAATAAATAGAAATTTAAACGTATGAAAGTTTTACGTATTTTCTTAGACTAAATTGCAATTAAATTACGTTAACCGCATTTTAGTTTTGCATTATACGATAAGCTAAAAATAAAAAACTTAGCAACAAAATTCTGAAAACGTTTAACGGCAATATAGATTGGGAACAAAAACAATATTTCTAGTGCTTTACAAGTTCCTAAAATTTATGCAAAACCAATCACTAGAATGCCGCTAGGGTTGTCCTAATGGCGTTATAGCTGTGGCTTTTGTTATCAATTTATGCAATGAATACTAACTGCAATCAGTTTTATAGCATTATCTCAAAATATGCTAAATATTTTGGTTTTAATTTAAAACCGTCTTATAGCCCTTAAAATTTCCTATTTTATGATATTTTAACATTTAAAATCGGTAAAATGGTTTTTGAACAGCAGTGATTTTAACTTCTCCCGCGCTTTTCTCGAATTTTGGTTTTTGGGGTTAGCGGCATTATAGTTATCGGACGGCAGCGTAGGCACCTGCATACGTCCGAATAAGAAATTCGATGGTGTATGTGAATCCTCCAAGGCGGATCGAGCCAGCGTAGTGAATATGGAATAATCGCTCTTAGTGGGTAAGCTTATGTTCAGCAGTGGATTATTAAAATGCCTGAAAGTACAGTGGCATACTATACAGGGTTATCCAGGACTAGTATACTAAGCTGAAAGGAAATGATTCAGACAATCATTATGAACAACTTTTATTAAGGGTATTCGAGAAAATGAATCAGCTGTTTCAAACATTGACATTTTATCGATTGCGAGTTCCAATTTTGTATGGAACAGGTGATTTTTCTCGAATTCAGGGTTAGTCCCATAGTAAAAGTTATTCATTATGTTCTTAATCACTCCCTTTCGGCTTAGTACAGGGTTAGCAGATAACCCTGTGTATGGAAATACGAGTATATGTCAATTACACGTTTCCACTCATTAGAGGTTGACCGCATTTTGTACCTTTCTTCTGTCGTTTTTATGGTTCCGTACACAAAGAGAAAAACGGGACCCTATTACTAAGACTTCGATGTCCGTCTGTCTTTCTGGCTGTCTGTCTGTCACCGGGCTGTATCTCATGAACCATGATAGCTAGGCTGAAATTTTCACAGATGATGTATTTCTGTTGCCGCTATAACAACAAATACTAAAAACAAAATAAAATAAATATTTAAGGGGGGCTCCCATACAACAAACCTGAATTTTTAGACGTTTTTCGCACTATATTAAAAATGGTAACAGGTGGATGCTTGAAATTTTTACAGAATATTTAGTTTTTAATAAACAATAAAATTAAAATAAAATAAATATTCAAGGGGGGCTCCCATACAGTACGGAACCCTCCTTGCGCGAGTCCGACTCGTACTTGGCCGATTTTTATATCTTCTTCTGTTTGTTTGATTTCTTGTGGTGTCAATAAAGTGTTCTTGTATTGTATTGTATATGCGTGTCACTGTGGTGTAATAATAACTAGCGACCCGCCCTGGCTTCGCACAGGTGTATCCTTACATAGTATAAAATAAAGTCGCTATTTTCGTTTGTTTGTTTGTCTGTATGCTTAAATCTTTAAAACTACGCAACGGATTTTGATGCGGTTTTTTTTAATGGATAGAGTGATTCAGGAGGAAGGTTTATATGTATAATACACCTGTGCGAAGCCGGGGCGGGTCGTCTAGTTATGCATATAAACCTTCAGCTTAAATCACTCCATCTATTTAAAAAAACCACATCAAAATCCGCGGCGTAGTTTTAAAGATATAAGCATACATGGGGACAGCGGAAGTGACTTTGTTTTATACTATGTAGTGATTTGTATCCGGATATCAAGGCCCCCAGATAAATTAATGCGTCATATGAGGAGTTAATGACTTCGGCAAAGTTCAGAAGTTTCCAAGGAACGTGACAATAATTTACACCAGGGTTAAGAGAACGTGTTTACAATGAGATAATTTCGTATTAGGGTGACAATATAACACCAATAGAGAAATAAAGAATAATTTTTCGCAAAAAATGTATCGTGTACAAAATTCGAATATGATCGCTCGAATCGTTTACATTATTGTTGATTTTTCAAAAATGGCCCGATTTCTGTAAAATTTAAAAAGGTGGTTACATTCTCGGGAGTATAACCTTTCGAACTAAACATAATTTTTCGATTCGGTTTACAATTGGCTTTATTAATTTCGAATTATCAATGAACATACACAAAAAAAATAGAGGTACATACAGACGAACACAGAACTTCCTCCTTTTTGTAAGTCGGTTAAAAAAATCTAACCACAGCAATTGTTACATCTCCAGAAAGTAGGTAATGTTATTCTTAGCTCCGAGTTCACCAACGCTTGTTTAAGTTAAACGTGTGATTACTGTATTTAACCAGCGGTTTTTGCTTGCTGAAGAGCTGTTTAAGATTTAACCAACGGTTGATAAATTAAACATCTGTTGGTGAACTATGGTCTAAAACCCGAGTTTAATCGTTGTTTAAATATAGTAATCACACGTTTAACTTAATCAAGCGTTGGTAAACTTGGGTCTTAGACCTAATTTCACCGGACGATGTTTGTTAGTTCTTAATGAGGCATTAACTGATGGGTCTTTAAAAGTAACAGAACTGTTGGATCATTTTCTGTCCTATGAAGAAAATATAACAAATCGTTAGTAAATCCCACGTTAAGCAAATTGTTCACTCTATGTTCATTCTCATTGTAATACGACCTAATCGAAAGGTTTGTATTTGATATATCATTGCATGTACATTTGCACAATTTTCTTCTTAGTTGAATGCTATGTGACCAATTTTAAATAACGATCACTCTGTAGGATTATAATGCAACCGGCCTACTTTTAATTTTAATACTTAGGTAAAATGTCAAACTTGACTGAAGTTATTTCGGTGCCTCCTGTGAAAAGTGATAAAAGTCAAAAAACACCATTTTACAGGAGAGCAAAAACAAGTTCTAAAAAAATCTAGTTAGTGAACTAAGGGGCTTTAGTTACATTTAAGTACCTCGTTTTGTAGATAAAAAACATTTACTTTCAATGTGCATTTTACATATTATAGTTTTAAAGTAGTTCATAAACAATCTGTAAGCTGTACCTTTTTTACTTTTAATACTTATGTGTTTAAATTACGTGGTAGGTGATACAAGTACAATTAAACCATTTTGCATCTATTAAATTGTTTTTGTGTAAAATGATATACAAGAAGTTAAAAAACGTAATAGTCCATTATAATATGTTCTTAACCAAATGTTGCTCAAACAAATAATAGTCATATTAACCTAAAGATTACTTTGGTTCACTTGTCTGTCTGTATTATCATAATTTACTTGAATTGTATCAGTTTGCTAAAATTCTAGTCTTTTGAAATATGTGTTGAATGATACAAGTCTAGTTATACCCTACTTACCCTACATATTTACCGTGTAAATAGATACCAAAAAATTCGCAATTTTTTTCTCATCATTTTTCATCTGTCAAAATTAAAAAGGGTAAGATTCGACTTGGGTCAATCGTCACAGGAGGAACAGATTTGGTTGATCTTTTGACAATCAGTGGGGGAGAATAGAGCAATGACGGTCAATTACAATAAAATTCACAATATAAATCACAGCTTTATGAGCAAAATAACATAGGTAGCTATTCTACATTGTCGGAATATTATTTGACATCAAAACAATCATCTTTGGAGTATTCATCTAATAGATAGATACGAGTAGATAATTCTTTATTAGTTTAACCACAATTACAATACAAAAAAAAAACACGAAAAAAAATAGCATTACAAAGCTATACTAAATGGCGGCCTTATCGTTTCAAGCGATTTCTTCCAGGCTTCTTTAGATATATTAAAATAAAATAAAAAAATGGCTTTGACCACCATTGTACACACACGACCAATATAAGAATGGACTTCCGGATCATCATCATTTACGCAGAAGTCCGCAATATCTACGTTAGTCAATGGGCAGGGCACATAGCGCGGAGGACTGATGACCCATATAATATGTGAAATCGCGTTCTTATTAAAGAACTTTCATTTTTAGCCTGTTCAAATCTTTCTTTTTAGTCTTTTTTTAATTTCTTTTGCCTTTTTGTGGTTAATTTATGCATCAGACTTAATGGAAACAAAAGAGTTAAAACACAAGCAAAAATATTTTTGATAAGAAATTTCTTTTAATTATGAGCGTGACCATGTTTCCCCGCTGACCACCATTGCCCTGTTTTCCCTTTAACATCTGTCATCTGGCAGTCTGTCAACTGTTAACGGACCTCAAAAGCAGTGATTAGATTTAACATCATGTCAAGAGAACTAACAAAGCATTAGCGCATGGTGGGATACTCGATAACGTAGACAGTCTGTTAATAGCTCTAACACGGCATCAAATATTTGACATCGCTCGGTGAAATTAGGCCTCTATTACATCAGTTAAAAACAAGAAATAGTAATTAAATTAGTTGTGAATTTATTAGGATAAATAAATATATTTGACACAATAGGATTATTCTAAGCAATTTTGACAAAGAAACCTCCAAATAGTTAAACAGCATTTTTATCAATTCTTAATGATTTTTGTCATAAATTGTTCTTTCTGGGTGCACTAGGTAGTTTCGTACGCATTCTATATTTTAGCAAAGTATGAATGTGGAAGAATCAAGTAATAATGCAAGTAAAAGAACGATAGAAGCACATTATTATTGCTAAAAGAGAACAAATAGTACGATGTATTTCCATTTTTCGTACAATTTATATTTACCATTTGAAAATAATGGAGGGATAGCAAAATATAAATTGAAAATTTTTGAAACGCTCATAAATCAAGCTTTTATACGATGTGTGTGTATACGTATCATCCTGGTTAGATTTTTCTCTGAAAAATATACCACTAACGGACGTCTTTTTTAGGCATTTTCATTCCAATATCTACTTGAAGGTTTACGTCTTATTCAACGTTTTCTAGGTAAAAGTTAAATTCAAGGGACAGAATTGGCGGGTAAAGTTACCAACGACGGGATTCTTTGCCATAAAGTCTATAGAATAGCGAGGACCCCATGAAAACCAGCGCTGGCTGTTCTTAATGCACCCGAAATTTTTGATGGTAAGTACTTAAGGCGAGATCCGGCCCAAGACACTGGTTCGCTGGTGACTTACGTACCTTTTAAGAGTGATTTCAGTGTAAACCTTAAAATGAACAACTTTTACTTTGGGACCAACTAGTAACTCTTTTATACACTAAAGTTAGTCGACACCCGAAATGTTTGCTTATAGTGCAAGATCTAGCCTAAGAAATGTCTACTCGCAATTGTAAATCCGAAACTTGTATGTATTACGTAATCCGGTCTTAAAAGTCCACATAGACTTATTCGACGAAACATCCGTCATCCAAGTGGACGACAAAAATTGGTAAAATCGGAGGAAGGCAAATCGTCCACATAGACGAAATCCCCTCAGACGTTTCGACGAATGAGTAAAAAAAATCTACTTTTTTTGTTGGCGAATAAAGGTTCGATTTTATATAAGTATGTCTCCACAAACCATGTGAAATTTATTATCTACTGATAACTACCATTTTATTGCTGAACTGCGGCTTTTATTCTTCAGTATCATATTTTCCACTTCCTGCCTAATGATAAATTGTGCCTGTGTTTCATGCGTGGCATACTTTCTTTTCAGCCGGAAATCTTTTTTTAAGAAAATCCGAGAACAAAGAGCGGTAAATAATTAAAAGCAGTTTCCCCCATGTAGTTGTTACAAAAAATATTCTTGAGCGTTATTCTTATTGACTGCCTCGGTAGCTCAGTGTTTAGTGACCCTAACTTCTGGGTCAAAGAGGCGTGGGTTCGATTCCCACCCAGGGCAAATATTTATGTTATGAACTTAGGTGTTTGCTCTGTGTCTGGGTGTCTATCTATCTATGTATGTATTTAAAAATATGTATATGTAGTATATCAGTCTCTGGCAGCCATATCACAAGCTTTGCTTAGTTTGGGGTCAGAGACCGTGTGTAAGATGTCCCCTAATATTTATTTATTATTTATTTATTCTGCGATACATTTTTTTATCATATTTATTATTGTTTACAATATTAATGTAGGTACACGTCTTTATTACCACAAAAAACGTTACACGTATACGTATACGTAACACGTACATGTATTGTAAATAAAGGCGTAGGTACATTATAATTGTGTGTCCATTGTCCAAACGACAAACTTAGAGTGGAATTTATCTATAGGCCGAACGAATCAAACTTCTTGACGGATGTGATGTTAGCTACAAGCTGTGGATAACACAATCCTCGAGCGGCTGTTAAGTGACCTTTACTCAGGATTTTCCGTACAATCCGCAGCTGGTAGCAAACATCATAGCAGCCAAGAACATACTACCATACTAAGCCCGATTACAGAGGCGACAGCGTAAATTTAATAGCAACGTAAGAAGCGTTCTCTCTATCGAATGCCTAAAGTGAAACAGGACTATGCTATTTAGCTAATATAATTACGCTGGCGCCTCTGTAATCGGGCTTACTATACATACAAGGAAGACTGATCTGATGACTGTTATCTACCACGCTGGTCCGGTGCGGGCTGGTGGATACTTGTCAAAGTTGAAACTTACCCAACATCCTAATGATGGCTTTTCTGGATTTGGACTGTCGAGTCTCGCCGTGGATGTGGCCGTTCAGCAGCCCCAACTTCGTCTTCTCGCTCACTCTTGTCGATCTAAAACAAACAAAACATTAGAGGTAAGTTTTATAATCCAGAAAAGTAGCTATGAGATTTTCAAGAACGACTTTAGATACTAACTTAAATATATTACTGTGATACCGTCTGATGCCTCATTGTTGTACATAGGCCTGCCAGCAAAGAGCGATTGGGCCATATCCACAACGCCACCCTAATGCTGATTGCTGGATTCAAATGGCCTGCATCAGATCTATCCGAGAAAATGACGCTGCGTATTTTACAGAACGTCGGCATTTTAAATCTTCTACATGGTGACAGTGTCTTCAGTGGAAGAACAACTTCTTCGGACGTATGTAGGGGTTCCCTACAATGTTCGCCTTCCCCATAAAATTAGTAGTGCGTAGAGAAATGTTCCCCTTGGAATCGTGATAAAACCCTGCCCTATATCAATGTGGGTGCAGGGTAGTGCCACCGCCAAGACGAGCCAAGCGAAGCGAAGTACTAGATAAACGAAATTCTCTGGATATCAAGTCCATAATAGAGTTAGTAAACATGTAACGTTTCAAATGCACAGCTTTTATACTTTACATTTTATGGATATCTTAAAACCCCCGATTTCGTCACTCACTGATGATCACCAAAACACAAAACCTATAGAATACTTTCTGAAGTCCTATAAAGCTGAAATTTGGTATGTAGGCTAGTAATGGTACATATACAACAGAAAAATTCTAAAACTTGGAACTTAGGGGATAAAGTTTATATGAGACTTCCATAATTTTTTTATGCTGGAAGTCTGAAAATTGATTTGAATACTCCTTGTTTGAAATAATAAAACACGTATTTTAGGATTTTTAGTAAATAATTCAACCCCTAAAATTAGGAGATGTTAGATTGTACGTGACTTTCGCAAATGTTGATGCCTGAGGTGTGCCAAATTGATGTATGAAGTCCTTGTTATTAATTATGAAACATTTATAGCAAGATTTTAATAAATCACCCCCAACCCCTAAAACTGGGGGATGGAAGTTTGTATGGGGCTTCCGCAAATTTCGGTTTGGAAGTTGATAAAAGTACTTGTAATAATCTACAAAAAGAAATGAAATACAACAAAAAACATTTTCATGTAAAATGGGACCAAGACGAGACTACAGTTCGCACTATCAAAAAGTATTCAGATCTCATGTAAAGCCAAGCTTCTAACTCTACAGGACTTAACTCTACAAGCTTTTACTTCACAAATTCTACACCTTAGTCAATATATGTGCCTATCATATACCCAATAGAATACATATTAGGTAGGTAGGTATGGTTTAAGAACACGTTTACCTCAGGAATGGGTTCCCAAAAACAAACTCTGAATAAGTGAGTTTATTAGTGTTAGTTATAACGATCTCCGCAACCCACTTTACAAATTCACGAGCCAATACCCAGGAGTTCTGAAGTCAATTAAGTGCTCCGAAGCTCTCAAACAATGGGAAGCGGTTCGAAGTTAGTCAAAGGTTAAAGAGTAAACAAACGTGTGCTCATATTACACATTCTCTTAGTTCTGTATCCAGCCGGGCTAGCATACGCATCGCGTCATAATTTTATCGACCTGTTATGGTGTAGTAGGTATATTCATATGAATATCTATGACTTTTTAAACGTCAACAAAAATTATGTTCGAAATATTATGCATGTATCTAAAAACGATCTCCTGAAAAAACAAATGAATGAATTCAACATTTTAGGATTCGACATGCTGCAAATTCAACATTCTGCAAATTCTACATTTTAGGATTCAACATGCTGCAAATTCAACTTTTTGCAAATTCAACATTTTAAAAATTCAACGTTTTGTACCGGAACAATATATGCGTTTGCTATAGGCTAGCTGGACACAAAATGGTATCACAGTTGTTGAAAATATTGTGCTTAAAACGTTATGTTCTTAAATTATAGATACGCCACGAAACCCTGACTAATAAAACAAGCATGAGTAGCATGACGCTGCATAAGGCTAAAAATAGTAGATACGAGTAAATGAACACAAATTCTCCAACTTAACATATTTTATTGAAATGTGAGTATAAAAATCAACGTGCTTCAAAATCAGTTCATCCGTTTAGGACAGGGTCGTAGCCAGGATAGGGGCAAAATGCTATTGTAACTAGGACGGCGTAGAATAAGTTAACGGTTTTTTAACTGGCTACAGTCTAGCTTACACATTTGCAAGTTTGAGTACAAAAGCTAAAAGTAATAATTATTTTTCTTCAAAAATGGCACAACCAACTTCAACCGTGTTCAGAATTCGAATAGCTCGCACGTGTCGAAGTAGTTATTTGCTCAAAAATGGCTCAGTGCATTTTGATAATATTTGAATGAGACCACCTCTGAAGAATCTCCCAAACAAAAAAGAATCTTCGAAATCGGTTTATAATTGGAGGAGTAATCGCGCAACATACAGTAAAAAAAAATACACAGACAAATTGAGAACCTCCTTTTTTGAAGTCTGGTAAAAACAAGGTAAAAACTGTTAAATTGTTAAAAATAGACAGACAAGAACAGGCAGGCTTACTAATAGGATCTCATTTTTACCTGTCCGATTTTAATAGGCGCAGAAATCTGAATTAATTGAGGTCTAGGTAAAATATTAGGCCAAGTTTACACAAAAATTAAACTTAGCTGGAGAACTTTATACAATTTTTCATTTCGAAAGTTATGTAAATTGCCTCTTCCTTAGGGCATACACGTTATTCACAATTGTTTTCTTACTGGGAAAGTCTGCGGCTTGCCTAAGTTATTGTGCGGTTGGTTTTTTTATTCCAGTAGATAAAACTACCAAAACAATAACATAATAAAGTAGACTGCAGTAAAGAAAAGCTTTCAAACTTGAAACTTTAGATGTAAATAACCATATTTATCTGCCTGTATGGAGCCACTGCTGCGTATAAGCGTCCTCTTAATCTCAGTATCAATAATAACTAAGCCTTCGCTAAGGATAAGTTACCTTCAGCTTCCCTTTGTGTTCAAGTTCTATTAATCAATTTCAAAAATGACATTTTAAGCCCCCAACAAATATGGGGTGTTATAATCGAAATATAATTTTTCGCAAAAAATGGCAAACCCTCCTTCCATCGTGCACAAAATTCGAATATTTCGCTGGGATTGTTTACATTATTGTTGATTTTTAAAAACGGCTCAGCCGATTTCTGTAAAATTTTAATGGGAGTGGTCGTGAGTATCCCCTTTTGAACTAAAAAATTTTTTTATGATTCGGTTTACAATTGGCGAATTTATCAATGAACATACACAAAAAAATACATACAGACGAACATAGAACCTTCTCCATTTTGGAACTCGGTTGTCAACCTTCAGGTATGTGTGTTTGTGGCATTATACTTTCCAAATAGACAGATTCAGACACTGGTTTTGATTGATAGCTCAGTAGACTGAATTTTAAGGGGAAGAAATTCATCTCGGACAGTAAACGCGGAATAAATACTATTACAATTTTAACAATCTGGAGGTTTCATAACGTGAGGCGTTATGATTTACATTTCGAGAGTTGGAAGGTTATTTTAAACCCCTTAACCCATGATATTATCAAACTCCCTGATATTATCAAACTTACTTACTTTACTTACTTCTTAAATCAAGATACTTATTGGCATCAAAGCATTGAACAAAAGGACCCCGTTACGCTCATATTTTTGTTATACATACGCATCTTCGATCAGGAATACACATTGGCATCAAAGCATTGAACAAAAGGACCCCGTTACGCTCATATTTTTGTTATACATACGCATCTTCGATCAGGAATACACATTGGCATCAAAGCATTGAACAAAAGGCCCCCGTTACCCACACATTTTTGTCATACTGACTAGTGTAAAGCCTTATCTGTGAAGCCTCTGAAAGCCTGTTGAAGCAGTCGATACGACAACCCGACGTTGACAAATCACCTCTGTATTTCTCTCGTGTGTTTACGATTCTAGCCGCAGTGTAAATTTCAGTCTGTTATGCAGTATATTAGGTATATTGTATATCTGTTTCCACAGAAATGTGGTCTCTCACTCTGGGCCTTCTTAGTAAGCTCCAAGTAGTACAACGAGCTATGGAGAGGACTATGCTCGGAGTTTCTCTGCGAGATCGAATTAGAAATGAGGAGATCCTTAGAAGAACCAAAATTACCGACATAGCCCAACGGGTTTCCAATTTAAAATGGCGGTGGGCAGGGCACATAGCGCGGAAGACTGATGACCGATGGGGTCGAAAAGTTCTCGAGTGGAGACCACGTACCGGCAAGCGCAGTGTAGAACGTCCACCAACAAGGTGGACGGATGACCTCCGCGCTGGATGCAAGCCGCTTCCAACCGGTCTTATCGGAGATCTATATGGGAGTCTTATGTCCAGCAGTGGACTTCTTATGGCTGATGGATGTCTATTTCCGCCAAAGATGCAAACAAGATTATATGACAATAAGGAAGTGAAGTGTAAGCACATTTGCTAGCTGTTCTTAGCCACAAATGTTTTCAATACCTAATCCTTTAATGCAACGTGTGTAAGACACAACGTATTTGCTAAAGGCTCCACATTAGGTACATCATTTTAAACAATCTTTAGTATGGGACCTTTACTTACTTATGGGACCAATCCGAAAATTGCGGAAAGATTCTCGATAAAATGTAACAGCTGATATTTTTTTCGCGAGTTTAGGTTGACACCACAGTAAATGTTGTTCATCTGTTGTTTGATACTTAATGCAGTTCATATTTAGTCTTCATGGACTTTCGAGTTTCGATATTATGGAAAAACTGTTTTTTTTGTGGCGCAGCAAAATTTGATATGCAGTTTTTTATTTATTTTTACTACTATTTGCAGTTTTAGTTACATTCTACATATTCCGTTTTCTGTGCGACACTTACTTTACCTTGTGCATTTTTCCACTAATTTACTTATAGACTCATTTAGATTATTAAGTTTTGAATAAACCTCCCTTCTATGTCCTAAATATCTATGAATATGAATCGAATTACGTGGGAAGACGTTACGTCAATTAGAATCAAAATTAATCACATTCAGGAAGGTTGCTACAGAATATCACAAGAAATTAACTTAATTAGCACGAATATATCAAAGCTCTACCTCATTCCCACTTCAAATACTTGAAACCCTTTTGAAATATAGGTATTACTGCATTACGGCTATTTCATTAGTGGGTTGTTCATAGAGCTCCACAGAGAGACCCCGGATCCGATTCAGTTACCTTTGTAGAGAGCTGGTTCTGTTGTGAACCTCTATTGTTTTTCCGGCACTCAAAAGCTATCAGCCCGCCTACAATTGCATGCCGATATTGAGTTGAAACGCATGTAAAGCTTATTCGTTTTTGCGCCGTAGAGTACCTACAGTGGCATCGATCGTAAGATTTTCATACATCACATACTTTTACGTCTTTACGGCGTCTTGTGATTTTTAGGCGGCGGAAAAACGTTCGTGAAACTTGTTGCAGGACTTGTAAAACTTGTTGCGTTAAAACAAATAGTGTCATGAAACCTTTAGTCCCATGGAACCATACGCATCGAAACTTGATTCTGGAATGCATAACGTTTTTGAAAACAATTATCTACAAAGTAAAGAAAAAGTACTTTTAGAAAAAAAAAACAATAAAAATATTTCGGTTCGCCATTTTAAACACATATGTATTCTTCGCGTGCGCTTTCGTGAAACTAATTTCGTCACATTGCTCGTTTAAAATTAGTCGCGTGACATTAGTTTTACCAAAAAAAGAGCAGGGCACAAAACTAAATTAGCGTTATGAAATTCATGCATGTGTTAGAATAATAATGTTATTATAATATTTAATTTAATAACGATTACAAGATGTATTAAGTAATATAAGACTTATTGGTAGCTAAATCATGACTTCCGAATGTCGGCCATTGTTGTTTACGTACACCATTTATTTAATACTGTGATTTCATAATGTTATAGATGACTTGAAACGTATCAATAATTGTTCTAATAATTCTAATAAGTATGAAATACAGTTTAAGATGATTTTATGTTTAACAATTGTGTAAAACGGAGGCTACCACCGTGCCCGCCATCTTGCTCGTTCCCTATTGGTTGTTGGGAATGTTTACATCGAGCAGTGGTGGTAAGGCATGGTGGGAGCTTGTGAAATCAGTATAAAAAACTGTCTGTTGGCGCGGCTTCCTCTCCTAATATCTCTTAATATCTCTTAGTATCTTTGAATCTCTCTTGGTGTTCTCCCGGTATTCTGATAATAACGTTGAAGTCTTGCTTAGCTAGTTATGCTGAGTGTCGGTACCTTTTATATTCGAAGCCAAGCCGAGTGGACGTCGCCATGTTGCTAAAGTTAAGTACTTTGTGTAATATCTAAATTAAGGAGACTGCTAATTGTACATTGTAACAAAAGATTATACTGATGGCGTCTTGAGTTTCTTGCCACTTCTTCTCAAAACGTCTAGGGCTTTGCGAATGTGGCATAGTTATTGCAATACATGGTGGTACCCTCGAGGGACCCATGAAGTATAAAAAATATACAAAGTATACTTACTTATTTGTTTCCTTTACTAATTTAGAAACCTCAAGTTAGGTAACTACCCTCACAAACATTTAAAGGATCAGATTGAAGAGTTTCTTTGTTATTAAGTTAGAATCAGGGTTGCTTCATTAGTTTAAAGTAAGATTTCCATCCTAACAGTAATATTTTGGTAGAAAATAGATAAAGTAACCGCCTTCTTTTAACCCTGATCTAACACATGCATTGTAAAATTTGATGTTTGCAACTTTGCACGTGAAATTGTTGATAAAAGTATTGTCGTAAAATTAATTTTATGTCACTAATTTCGCAATGTAATTCTGTGGTATGTGTGTTTGGCTTTATGTACTCCTTCTGACGTTTGGATTCGTTTTTTCTTCTGTTCGCGGCAGTTACTCGCGTCACGAGAGCGTGCGGGAAGAAAAGCAAAGCCGAAGGCCAGAACGCATAGACAATACAGGGGCAGTACTGTCAACCTGAATCGGGCCGTTGTGCATTGATCTTACTCGGTGCGCGAGACACACACGGGAAATTTTCATACGTCACAAAATGTTTATTTATCATGTACCTATACATACAAAAATACCGCATTCAATAAATGATTATTGAGACAATAATAATTCACTGCTGCGCTTGTGACAGTGCCATGATGGTGGTCTAAAACGCTAGGATTACCTTTAGACCTTCAAGGGTCTGTGGATGATTCAATAGCTGTTTGTGTGATAGCATAAGTGTATAAATACTTATATTGTATTTTTTTGTAGTTAATAAAGACACTTGGGTTGTTTTATTTATGCGTTTCACATGGTCCTGATTTCAAGCAGAGTTTCGTATTAAATTATATCCATGCAAAATTGAGACGACATGTCCCATGTTGCGAGCGCTGCGGTTAGAATATTATTTGTGAATATGAAATGTAGAGGGAGTCACTTTCAATAGACTAATTCAATGTTTAAGTTAACTCAATTTAGATGTAAAGTAATCATCTCCATCAAATATTTAGAATGCTTAGATTAATTCTGGTGGAAATTTCTCTGACATCTTTGATTGGGGTAGGTACCTAATTAGGATTATGAGAAAGCAAATTACAGAGAATTCCACCAAATATATTGAATTACTCTAGTAGCCACTAAGAACCTCTAGTAGCAATAAATGAGTGGATATCAACAAGCTCTGTGTAAGTAGTTACAATTATAAGTCTTATCATATTTATTAAAAGCATCAAAATAAATACCTATATTCTTTGTGTAAAGAAATCTGCCTTACAACGGTAATATCGTAAGTATTTTTCATTACATTATCATAATTATTTCAGTACAGAATAAAATAAACTGCAGCGCGTCAGGCTCCTTCGGCGCGTTAAACACTGGAATTCAGCTATATAAAATTATCTGTCTGTTAGTTGTATAGAATGCCATCCAATTACAGCATAAAAATTGATTTTTATCGTGATCATAATCATCGTCACCATCTACGCAAGCCTATAATACTCGTGTCGGGACGCGCTCTTGACAACTTATTCACATTGTCACAGCATAACGTTATATTAGTGTGATATACGAAATCACAATAATTGAATGTTCGATATCGTCTACCGTAGACAAGTTCCTAGTCTGTGTCATCTACAATGCGGAACTGAATATTATATTCTAGGTCATTATTGCTCCGCTTTTCTATTCAGGGAGTGAGGGTGGTGGATGACAGATCGCTTCTAAACTTTGATAATTAATTCTGATACTTGACGCCTTATGAACAAAGCACCTAGTTAGGTATATTATTTCTAGTTTCAATGTTACGTTACGAAAACTAAATTAAGGAAAAGAGTGTCCCTAGCCCGTTATATCGGGTGACCGCTGGTGACATTGGTGGAAGTCTTAAATATTTAGATTAGTGTAGTTGCGATAGTGATAGGCTATCAATAGTAACGTAATACTATCGTGACCTTGAAATAGCACTATCGATAGTGCTATCGAAACTATTGACATATGACAATATCTACTTTCAATAGTATCGATTGTTAAAAACAAATAATACTATTGCCAAATCTCAATAGTATCGATATTATCGATAGCATAAGTTTTGATAGTATCGATACTATCGACATGCGACGATAGTATTGATAGTATCGACTACATCGAGGTACACTATCAATACTATCGAATTTAGCAATGCCATTTTTTGAAACTTATGCTATCGATACGAGTACATGGTATTTATAATAACATTGTTGGATACTATCGATAGTATTGCTAACTTCGATAGTATCGATAGTGTAACTGAATTTTGACAATAACTATCAAATATCTAACTATCGCCTATCGCAACAACGCTAACGCTAATTTAGATATTATGTATTTATTTCACCAAGATCATATTCAGCTTTCAGGTAGCTACAAAGTTCGTATAGGTCGAATGGATATCTAGTGTTAGTTTTTAGACAGTATAAATATTCTGACACTGTGACTACATACTTACTGTAGTTTTTTTTTTAATATTGACAAAAATTTTGACCAAATCTGGTTGCAGTGCGCAGTATAATTTCTAATCCTACTAGGCAAGTAAAATAATTTCATATAGATAAAAAACATGATAATAGCATTGCATTGGCATTTTGATTTCTTACCGAACGGGGTATTTTTTTATTTTTGAATGGTCTACGTCCTGCTTGATATTACCCAAGTAAAAATGTGATCTAGAGTTTAGCACGCTTACTTAGAAAGTCTAGAAGGTACTTAATCGGCATTTGGGATATTAACTGTGTACAAAATGTATCCGTAGTTTCATCGAAATCCGATTGCTGAGATACTTTACCTTGGCATAATTTATGGTATGCAAAAGATATAAGAGCAAGGGGAGAGTGCATACACGTCGCAGACATGTGTTTCCTTCAAACATTTATTACATTGTTGTAAATTATGCTGCGCTTGGTCCCTTGGTAGTCCCCCACCATGCATATCTACATCTTGATTGTGTCTCTGCCAACTTCCGAATTTATTATGCTCTCAAAAATAGCGTGCAAAATATACAACGTGTAGCAGAAAGGTTGAAAAATACTTAAACTACGCATGCCCAGACATATTTAAAGCTTACCCCAAAAGATATAATAATCTTCAGCACGATAGGTTACGAGTTATACTTATACCAAGTTAAGTTTTGCGTAAAATAACCCGATGCCGACCCTAAGAATGCCCGTGCCGCGCTAAGTTCGGTGGTATTCGGCCGGCCGGCCAACGGAAGCTGAAATGCGACGCGCTTTGCGATTTACGCGATAAATAATATGCCGTTTCTATGTGTTAGGGTTGTTCAAAATAATACAATAAAAATATTTTGTAGTTTTAAATGCTGGGATTCCAAGGGCTTCCAGCAAACCCTTAAAATGCATGCGGATGATTAATGACGTGATACACAATACACATACATGCCCTTCAGTATTGATCAATCTTTCCGTGAAACGTTGAATAAATGACAAGACGCTTTTAAAATATTTTGAAATCTACGGTTGATTTTTAAATTTCCGGGCATTACGAGTAGGACATGTTAATGTAGTGACAGATTATTTGTCAAGTAGTTGTCATACTACCTATACATACATAACGTTTTCATGAAAACGTTGCGTCCCGAGTTGAAAAAATATATTTCAGGTGAAATAACAAGGAAAAATGATTCAAAATCTAATGTGTAATCTCAGGGCGACAGGTGCAGTGATAAGTTTGTACTTAAGGCAATCGTGAGGCGCCAACATGGCCATACAAAAACAATAAGCTGTTTTCTACCCCTAAATATTATCAGATTTCAGTGATTTTTACTGGCACTGCAATCGCAAGAGATTAGCCTTAGTTTATACAGTTTTATAAATGACCTTAAAGTTATAAGCCTCTAAGAAGTCACATTGTTACGCAAACCCTTATCTAAAAAGTATACGTATAATTTCAAAACTTTTCTGAAAGAAAAATAAGACGTACGAGCGTGCAATATTTCTTACTCAAGCGATTGACAAAAACATAACATTTTATTACAATTTAAGGGATGAAAAGATATTTCGAATCAAATTGTATTTTATACAAATTGTACTAAAAAGATTCTCGATGCTCTACAGAAAACGCAAAAAAATCAGAAATACTCATGATTTCCTTAAATCTTGAAATAGCTCGGAATTCTGAGTGGCGTTAACCTGCTCAACTGCGTGTGTTATGCGCCGGTGCCCTTAGACTTCAAGCCTAAGGTATGGTAAACGATGCTTTACTATAATACTCGTACCTGCCAGAAAATGGCAACGATATCAAGAAATTATCTCTGAGGCAACATTATGTCAAGCGAGTAGCGACTATTGACCACGCGTCTTCACTCGATTGTTTAAAAAAAAAGATAAACTGAAACGCACAGTGATAGAATAGATAAGCACCTGGTCTGTCAGCTTTTTCGATTGTAAGGGTACGAACATTACGACTTCAACCAGTAACAACTTGCTAAAGATATAATTTGTCTTATTTTTAACTAGCGACTCGCTCCGGCTTCGCACAGGCGCATTGTACATATAAACCTTTCTCTTGAATCACTCTATCTATTGAAAAAAACTGCATCAAAATCCGTTGCGTACTTTTAAATATTTAAGCATACATAGGGACAGACAGCGGGAAGCGACTTTGTTTTATACTACCTATGTAAGTGACGTGTGGTAGTGGCTAATCGAAAAAAAACGGCCACGAAAAATTGATTATATACAATACAATATAACTTTATTGTACACCAAAAAAACAGCTTAAAAAACAAATTATATAATATTCTTAAAATTAGGTGGTACAAGGGCGGCCTTATCGCCTTGAGCGATTTCTTCCACGCTACCTTTGGATGGACATAAATTAGAGTACAAAAACGTGGTTGGTGGTGTATAATAAACTAAATACAATAATTATGTAATAATATACATCTTCAAAAATATAAATATACATACATAAACAATTTCATAAATATATAATAAGTATACCAAATAGTATATAATAAATATAAACCAAATTATGTTTGGTAATCTTACAAGTTATTGTTTTAGTTAGTTTACAAGAACTTCTTTAGAACATTTAAGTTATTCATGATGTCAAGTTTTCTCAGTAGGGTCTGAGAGCTGTGTTACCTACACTTTATGGATAGTTAGAAATTCAATTTAGCTACAGTTTATACTCGTACCTGCCGTTACACGAGTCAACGATCGCTTTACCCGATCATAATGCTGAGGTATACCGTATCACAAATCACGAGGCGGATCATTTTGTAGGTAATATGTTTTCAGATTAACGTTTAGGATAAATCAATAGCCTATATAATTTATACTTGAATGCGTAAATCAACTTTAAAATCTTCCCAAAAATATTTCTACTAAATCTGCTTCGTTTTCAAATTGCACATCAATTTTACCGACTTCCAAAAAGGAGGAGATACTATGATCGTCTGTAGCTATTTATTTTTCTATGTTTATCGATATTTTCGCCAATTGCGAACAGATTTCAAAAAAATTCATTCCGTCCGCGCGGAAGAAGTGAAACTTCGACGCAACAGTGCTTTGATACCCCCTATATGGTAGCGTTAAACGTTTAACGCAACCTTGTTGGAAGTAGCATTAGAAGTTTCACTCTCGAAGTGGTTTCATTTAAATTTTATAGAAATCGGCTGAGCCGTTTTTAAAAAATCAACAATGTATAGGTAATGAAAATGGATGTCACATCGATTCGTGCAAACTATTTAAATTCTTATCTCGGCGGAAGCCGATGGTGCCAATTTGCAAAAAATAATTTTTAAAAACTTTATACCGGAACATACCATATTGCATTGTGAACTAGCAACTCTACATAAATATTTTTAGCAAAAAATAGCAAAACCATCCGATTACGATTACGATTTCCATCGTAAACAAAATTTGAATATTTCGCTCGACAGATGGACAGCGGGTCCGGAACCCTAAAAAACCCTTTATAAATAAAAAAGAATTATTGATTTGGTTCATAATTGGCGTAATTATCGATGACCATATACAAAAACATAGAAGCTCCTCCTTTTTGACTGCCTCGGTGGCTCAGTGGTTAGTGACGCTGACTTCTGGGTCAAAGAGGCGTGGGTTCGATCTCCACCCAGGGCAAACATTTGTGTGATGAACATAGGTGTTTGCTCTGTGTCTGGGTGTTATTTAGGTACTATCTATATAAGTAAGTATTTAAAATATGTATATGTAGTATATCAGTCTCTGGCAGCCATATCACAAGCTATGTTTAGTTTCGGGTCAGAGACCGTGTGTAAGATGTCCCCTAATATTTATTTATTTTTGGAAGTCGGTTAATGATATTGTAACAATCCTAGTCTAGCCTGCCTATTTAACCTCAATTATAAACCTAAGAAGAGAAGAACCTATTTTAAGAAACCTGTCTAAATTAAAATCTCAGAGAAAATGATTACAGAAACTTCATTTGCTTTCAATGGTTCCTAGGTGTTTAACATACTAGCTATGCGTCTTGGTTCCACCTGTCTATGATGAAATTATAAATTTAACCTCATGAAAGAAATATCCTAAGATATTTAGAAGGCATTAAATATCGATACAGATATTCAATAAGATCTCAGCTTACTATTTGTATAGATAAATAATAAGAAATGAATACTATCATTTTTGAACTTCTTAAGTTCACAACGTAATAATTCTCACCTAGCGCCGTCTGCTTTATTAGTTTTCTGCTGTGAGATTCCTATCTTAATCATCTAGTTTATTTACCTATTTATACGTTAGTTTGGCCAGTGTTCGTCTTGTGATAGACCCTGCGTTATAGACCGCATAAACCCTAGGTAAAGGTGATTCGAAATACCTGCCTAATAGATTACCTAAGTTCAGAACGAAAACCCTATGTTTTACCTATTTTGAGTTTCTATGATCCTGCAAGTATATTACTAATCTCAGAGTGAAATAAAGTACCTAACTAATGCCTCAAGAGCTACTTAGAAATAATGATTCTAGAGCTTCTCTGTTTTATATGGAGTTTATTTAGAATATTTTTGAATATTAATAAGCTTCAATAAAGCTAGGTATAAAATATTGATTTAGTTGCATAAGAAAATATTAGACATGAGATGAGAATGAAATCATTAAACTAGTAATCTAGAACAAAGAAACTCTATTATTGAACTAATATTATATTCAAACTACGAATATAATAAAAGAAATGAATGCCAGAAAGAATAGTATTGATTTATTTCTGACAGTTAGTTAGTTTTAATATTTTAAATTTATTCAATTTTATTTAGGAATCAGAGATTTATTTTATTTTATGTTTATCTCTGATTATTTAGTCATGGCGCTCGAGAGAGCTGAAAACCATGAAAATGACTCTACTCTGCTTTCGTAAATCTAACGCCATCCTGGAAAAAGAAAGCAGGAAAGAAAACCAGGAGTCGCGAGTGTGTCTGTCTAAGATCAGTCAACTTATCTACATCACTTCATAAAGTCAGGAAAATCATAAATCTTGCATGAATTCCAGAGTGTTCTCAAGAAAAGCTCCAAGTTTACTATAGGTAAAGGTTCGAGAATCGACTTCGCCTTATAAAATAATATTCAAATCAATAAGCTTCCAATAGCTTTATTTCAAAGTGATCAGAATTTACACTCTTATACGGACACGGGAAATCCCTCCATTTCGGAAATGAGAAACACTGGCCCAAGCTCTATCTGGCTTCAAGAGTTCTGCACACTAATGAAAATACAGCATTGATCGAGTAGCACTTACGGCTAGTATTAAAATAATGAGATGTAGCAATAATAAGATATAGCAATTGTCGACTCTTCAATCCCCATAATATAAATAAATGACATTTTATCTATGAACACTCTGTCCTTCGCAAATTGTACGAGTAGGTAAAGCACGTCATGTCTGGAAATTTCTCAATTTCTGAAGATTCTCAATCCGCATAGAATATAATATCTTAAGATTTTATGTTCACAAATAGTCGAAGCTGAAAAAGACAAATAATTAAAACATTTGTAATTCATACATAGAATCATAAAGGGCGAGAATTAGAAGCTTCTATCTTCTACTCGTGAGTAAATGCTCAATGAAGGATAGTTTCGTCAGTAACATACGAGTACTTCTATAGAGTAGGAAACATCGTAAGTCAACTTATGCAAGACCGCCATAGGAACCTGAAGATGTATGCGTATTTATCAACCCGCAACAGGTCAGAGTAGATAATATTGCCTTGTTTCTGTGGTGTAGCGTAGCGTCGTAAGCAACTCGTTCATACTCATAAAAGAATAGATACGTGTGAGAATCTTCCATACCGCATCGTTTCAGTAAGGCGGATATAGGCCTATATTTCTATGATAGATCTTCTCTTTTCCTCTGATGTCCATTTGTACATTAATTCAACAGTAAATCATCCAGAAGTCTAATGCAGTGCTGATCAGGACGAATACTAACCGCAGAACATATTCTATATCTACAGTGAGACTTATCTATTTAAAAAGAGATACGTTTATACGAAACCAAATCCTCTAGAAACATCCTCGTCCTTTGATCGAAAACAACTTTCTTCCAACTTCCACTTTTTAGGCCAGGAACAAAATTCTCCTAGTTAGTAAACTCTTCTCTGCTTTTCCTTTCTCTGAATCTTGCGGTACAAAACTAAAAATATCCTAAAAAATGAAATATTCAAACGTTTTTCTATAATTTTTCTCCAAGTGAAGTCCCTGTTGTCAGTCCCGTCAAATTCTCTCTGTTCTTTTTTTTTCTCTTATTTTAAATTCTCAAGTTATATGCAAGGCGTTCTGCAAAAAGTTTACATACCTAGATTGAAGTTCTGTTGCTTTTCTAAAATGTATTTATTTACCTGATTGTTTGAATGTCATTTGAATGGAAAGTTTCTTTAAATAATATTAGAAAGAATTATATCCTCATGTGAGACACTCCTGACCTCCAAGAATGCCTTCTTCCTATGCCTAGTTACTCAGATGTGGACGATCAAACCATCTGAGGTTTGTTACAGCACCCCTCAAAATTTTCGCAGATGAAAAGATGTTGGTAAACATCTAAATCGAAGTAAATTTTCCTAAAAAAAATTATAATAACTTTAAATTTAATTAAGTGCATAATTGTATTTATCAAAATTCGAGTTCCAACAGTGAAATTATATGTTTCGAATGTGAATGTATCCCTACTACAATATGCGAAAATGTTTTTAAACCAGTCTACTGATAATCGTCTTAAAACCTCCTACTCTCAGTTTGATTACATATCTACCATGAAGAAAAATCGCCTTCCCCACTAAATTGTTATAATCTGCAAGGAAGTTCTGGTTCGGTGACAGAAATAGAGCCCTCGTAAGGGAATTCTGTTTTGAGGTAGAACCGACCTGAATGGTCGCATGTTGAGTAGTCTCAGCGAACCAATCTTCCGTTCGGAGATTTTCCCAACATACCCCTTCCAAACTATACGAATTGTCCATGAAAAAGGAAAATAATTCCACATGGCATCAATGTCCCGCCAAAAGTGAATGGTTAAAATTCAATTGTCTATAAACTGGAGCATGTGCAGTGTATCAATTCAGAGTTTCCTACCCTGTAGAGTAAAAGATCCTTATGAAATCAACTTATGTTGATGGATTGCCTGCTGGCCTACTCCTAACACCACACTCCTTCATAAAGATCTATTTGTTCAAGTGATTGCTAAAACTCGAACCCTGACAAACCGCTTCAAATCCCAGTAATGCTATTGTCGTTTAGTCCCTCTTGAACTGATTTAATTTTTACTATCATTCTCTACTTTATTATTATAACATTACTATTTCACAAACGCAAAATTTATGAAACAATAATATATCTTCAAATTCATCAACGCTCTGTCGCCCTTCATAATACAAAATTCTCAAATCCACCTTCCACCGTCTACACGCCAACTTCACGACGTAGCATCACCTTTTGAACTCAAAGCGAGCCAATATTTGCACAATCCCCATTACACCCTATAGCAAAATATTAAAAATTCGTCCACACCCTAGTAATAGACTTCTACCTCACTATCCTTCCTTCTAATATATGAACAAGTTGAAGGTTAATTTTTAATTGAACCTCAGTTAAATTTTTAATTATAATTTTAACCTGTTTTTTTTTTAAATATTCAGCATTGTGCTTACTTTCCTACTTGCATTTATCTGCCTTAGAATCTCCCACGTATTCTCATTTATTTTAACAATGTGCAAATAAAATTAAATGTCAAAATGTTCACTAAAGAAAATTAATTTTCCAAATTGTTTTTAGTTATTACAGCCTACAGAATGGCTTCACCCACTAAAAAAAATGAAATAGATAATAATGTGTTAATATGCCCAAGTTTCCAAGTAAGTAAAATTTACACTCTTCTAGTGGAAAGGATCTCTTCCATATGGATAGAGAAACCAATTCCTGGCGCGGCATTGCTTGGCCATGAGAGTTCAACCTACTTGAATCCCGACATATCTCCACGCGTATAATTTTTGATAATGATTATTATTTTGAAACATAAGTTCAGCCAATCTATCGAGCTCACACTTCCTTCAAACCAGCAAATCATCTTTGAATTCTTTAATGAACATTTGAAATTTTTTTTTTTTCAACATTACATGAATTTGATTTTTATTTTGCAAGTCGTTTTTTTTTTTAAAAGCGTGCTTTTTTATTTTCTAATCATATTAAATTTTCTTATATTGGTGTAACTAATTTTTAAACATCTAGCAAAAGTATACGACTGAATTTTAATTTAATTTGAGATAAAGAAAACTATTTTTTGATTTACTTAGTTTAGTTTTCAGTATCATTGTTCGCTACTAACAATAAACAAAAATTTAAATCTACGTTATTGCATTACATTCACTTACTTGAACTTTCACTGAAATATCTTAAATCAAGTATCCTCACAGCTTTGTTTTAACCCGTTTAGTAATTAACTAATCAGTAAAAGATACGCTAACAACAAGAGTTGATTTGATTGATGATCGACCATTTAAAACCCAGCTTACTTTACTCACTTTAAGTGCATTAACTATTCTATTTTACCTGATTATTTAGACTTTGAATAATCGCTGAAGATTTAGCTAACACCTATTTACATTGGTTATAACTGATGTCTAAGAATAATAATAAGGTTTACCTACTATCTGAAAAGATTGGGCAAATGTTCCACCCCTCTGACTAGAATTTCCTTGCTTTAATTTATAAATCTACCTTTTACTCGCTCAACTTTTCATCCCCTTTTTTTTGAATCGCGAAAAGCCTGCGTTTGACCACCAACTTTCCTGATGATAAACAACCTTACGAATGAAGATGAAGCTGACGTAGCTAGAGGACACCTATTTACACGAAATAGGTACTACTATTTTTTTAGCATTCATGTTGTATTACTGGGTCTTAGTTTATTTGATTGATTTTATTTACTGAACCCAGTTGTTTTTTTTTTTTTTTATACTGACCAATCATTTGGTGATACATCCCCCTGTTTAGAAGTCCCATTTTACTCTACTTATTTAAACAATTAAATTAAACTTCCCTTCTTTACGCCTTTCCAGATACTAATCTGACAAATTACATTATCTCTCAAATCATCTTATTTAACTAAAATTATTATAAAGCTTATTATAACCTCAAACTAGAACTGATAAATTTCCAATAAAAAATACATTTTAAACATACCTTTCACTGTTAATCTTCTTCGATATAATTTTGATGCAAACCGAATGCTTATTATTATCTACTATTTGATCTATTATATTTTTGATACAAGAGAAATAAACCTCTAAATATTTATGCAATCAATTTGAATTAATTTAAGTACACAATGTAGATTGGCGCAATGTTTGTATTATAACAAATTCCCTTCTCTAATTTTTCTGTATGCAATTTATATGAAATTTAGTAAAACAGCCTGATTGTTAGATTGAATTATTAAATTGATCTACTTGTTAACTTCCTGTGGTAAAAGTAGTATAATACAAATGTCCAAAAAATTAAAGTCATTCCGTAACCCACTAAAACAAATCCCTATCAATGAAAAAACTTTAAAATTTTATTACTTTGATTTACAACGTCGATAGGAAGTTAAGTGTTCTTAACCCCCGATTTTCTAGTCTGTAATATAATTATATAACCGAATTAACTCCCTGACTTTCCTAGTTTGTAATATTAATAATATACTTTGCTTTGTCTGTATAATTACTCATCATATCTTTTATTATAAATTGAAAATATTTACTATCTACAATTATTCAAGCTATACTTATACATGAAGCAATAAATTATATTATAAACACTAAACTACTATACCACATTTACTACAAATACATTACCTACATGAGTGACAAATGATCCTTGGCTAGACCCCTTTTTTGTGACCTGAACGAAATAATTACCCATGATACAGAATGCTTGCTTACAGTCTTTTTTTTTTAACAAATCAGCCCCTAACGTTTTAATCTGTTAATACCCTAAGATAATGATTAACCTGAAAATTGATAATTGATGAGATATTTGTAACCTTTTCTAATGAACTCGCGATTGAAATTATTACGTAACCCTAGTCATCACTAACCTATAAATTTCGAATCACCATCGTCTCCATTTCACAGCAACAAATTGTGTTCAGATAGTCTGACTACTGAACACAGTGCTATTATAACCTGAATAAAGCTTGTCTAAACAAAGTTAAACTAACAAATCTAATATTTCTAAGTACCGACTATATTCTATTATCACGACAATATTTTATACCTATTTTTATGATAAAACGAATCGTTTCTATTGCTAATCCTGGTCGCAGCGCCAAATTGTAACGATCCTGGTCACGGCACCAAATTGTAACAATCCTAGTCTAGCCTGCCTATTTAACCTCAATTATAAACCTAAGAAGAGAAGAACCTATTTTAAGAAACCTGTCTAAATTAAAATCTCAGAGAAAATGATTACAGAAACTTCATTTGCTTTCAATGGTTCCTAGGTGTTTAACATACTAGCTATGCGTCTTGGTTCCACCTGTCTATGATGAAATTATAAATTTAACCTCATGAAAGAAATATCCTAAGATATTTAGAAGGCATTAAATATCGATACAGATATTCAATAAGATCTCAGCTTACTATTTGTATAGATAAATAATAAGAAATGAATACTATCATTTTTGAACTTCTTAAGTTCACAACGTAATAATTCTCACCTAGCGCCGTCTGCTTTATTAGTTTTCTGCTGTGAGATTCCTATCTTAATCATCTAGTTTATTTACCTATTTATACGTTAGTTTGGCCAGTGTTCGTCTTGTGATAGACCCTGCGTTATAGACCGCATAAACCCTAGGTAAAGGTGATTCGAAATACCTGCCTAATAGATTACCTAAGTTCAGAACGAAAACCCTATGTTTTACCTATTTTGAGTTTCTATGATCCTGCAAGTATATTACTAATCTCAGAGTGAAATAAAGTACCTAACTAATGCCTCAAGAGCTACTTAGAAATAATGATTCTAGAGCTTCTCTGTTTTATATGGAGTTTATTTAGAATATTTTTGAATATTAATAAGCTTCAATAAAGCTAGGTATAAAATATTGATTTAGTTGCATAAGAAAATATTAGACATGAGATGAGAATGAAATCATTAAACTAGTAATCTAGAACAAAGAAACTCTATTATTGAACTAATATTATATTCAAACTACGAATATAATAAAAGAAATGAATGCCAGAAAGAATAGTATTGATTTATTTCTGACAGTTAGTTAGTTTTAATATTTTAAATTTATTCAATTTTATTTAGGAATCAGAGATTTATTTTATTTTATGTTTATCTCTGATTATTTAGTCATGGCGCTCGAGAGAGCTGAAAACCATGAAAATGACTCTACTCTGCTTTCGTAAATCTAACGCCATCCTGGAAAAAGAAAGCAGGAAAGAAAACCAGGAGTCGCGAGTGTGTCTGTCTAAGATCAGTCAACTTATCTACATCACTTCATAAAGTCAGGAAAATCATAAATCTTGCATGAATTCCAGAGTGTTCTCAAGAAAAGCTCCAAGTTTACTATAGGTAAAGGTTCGAGAATCGACTTCGCCTTATAAAATAATATTCAAATCAATAAGCTTCCAATAGCTTTATTTCAAAGTGATCAGAATTTACACTCTTATACGGACACGGGAAATCCCTCCATTTCGGAAATGAGAAACACTGGCCCAAGCTCTATCTGGCTTCAAGAGTTCTGCACACTAATGAAAATACAGCATTGATCGAGTAGCACTTACGGCTAGTATTAAAATAATGAGATGTAGCAATAATAAGATATAGCAATTGTCGACTCTTCAATCCCCATAATATAAATAAATGACATTTTATCTATGAACACTCTGTCCTTCGCAAATTGTACGAGTAGGTAAAGCACGTCATGTCTGGAAATTTCTCAATTTCTGAAGATTCTCAATCCGCATAGAATATAATATCTTAAGATTTTATGTTCACAAATAGTCGAAGCTGAAAAAGACAAATAATTAAAACATTTGTAATTCATACATAGAATCATAAAGGGCGAGAATTAGAAGCTTCTATCTTCTACTCGTGAGTAAATGCTCAATGAAGGATAGTTTCGTCAGTAACATACGAGTACTTCTATAGAGTAGGAAACATCGTAAGTCAACTTATGCAAGACCGCCATAGGAACCTGAAGATGTATGCGTATTTATCAACCCGCAACAGGTCAGAGTAGATAATATTGCCTTGTTTCTGTGGTGTAGCGTAGCGTCGTAAGCAACTCGTTCATACTCATAAAAGAATAGATACGTGTGAGAATCTTCCATACCGCATCGTTTCAGTAAGGCGGATATAGGCCTATATTTCTATGATAGATCTTCTCTTTTCCTCTGATGTCCATTTGTACATTAATTCAACAGTAAATCATCCAGAAGTCTAATGCAGTGCTGATCAGGACGAATACTAACCGCAGAACATATTCTATATCTACAGTGAGACTTATCTATTTAAAAAGAGATACGTTTATACGAAACCAAATCCTCTAGAAACATCCTCGTCCTTTGATCGAAAACAACTTTCTTCCAACTTCCACTTTTTAGGCCAGGAACAAAATTCTCCTAGTTAGTAAACTCTTCTCTGCTTTTCCTTTCTCTGAATCTTGCGGTACAAAACTAAAAATATCCTAAAAAATGAAATATTCAAACGTTTTTCTATAATTTTTCTCCAAGTGAAGTCCCTGTTGTCAGTCCCGTCAAATTCTCTCTGTTCTTTTTTTTTCTCTTATTTTAAATTCTCAAGTTATATGCAAGGCGTTCTGCAAAAAGTTTACATACCTAGATTGAAGTTCTGTTGCTTTTCTAAAATGTATTTATTTACCTGATTGTTTGAATGTCATTTGAATGGAAAGTTTCTTTAAATAATATTAGAAAGAATTATATCCTCATGTGAGACACTCCTGACCTCCAAGAATGCCTTCTTCCTATGCCTAGTTACTCAGATGTGGACGATCAAACCATCTGAGGTTTGTTACAATATGCCCGTTACACGCGCGCTGCCGCTCGGATATCATATCGCGTTATTCCCGGGAGACGCACACGCACGTACTATATCTCATACACACACGAGAGTTGGTACTGAATGACGCAGTTAGCTGAAATTACAACATATAATCTTGGAGAACCAGGAATCGTAGAAGCAATGTATGTATGTAGGTATAGTTTGTAAAGCTAAAGTTATTGCTCACAGAAAAAGTTTAAGTTCCAAGTTGGTACATAGCTTCTGTCTACATTAAGTGTGTGAAATTGTTTAGTCGCAGCTATTCTTCAAACCCTTGACGCTATCCCACTTCATTAAATCTGATGTTATATCTTAATCGAGATGAGGCAGTTCGGTCTAACTTTTGCGGTAGCAAATTAAAGTATCTCTTTCAATATAATATCTCGATTCTCGATCGAATTGTGTTAAAAACCTTACTATTATGTGGCTCTTAAGGTTGGCAGACGCCTACTCGCGTCGCTAATGATGTGCCGCTATATCAATTCGTATGAATCGACTTCGCTCGTATTAAATATAGTTTGCTAATTATATTACATATCTTGCTACTGTAACTTTCAGTTAGTTCCAAGTTAAGCCTTTGACTTGGTAACTAAAGATCACGTTTATACCTACTAATATAATTGTACCACTAACTTGACTTCAAGTGGTCCCTAAACACGCTCAGCTAGAACTTTGCTCATTACAAGTTCTTGATAGATGTTTGCTAGGTTTATTTCATCCGGTATTGATAGTACGTTTCGCATAATAAGTTTCCTATCAAATGTTCACCACAATACCTACTTAAAAATTTCGTTGCGTATTTCGTATACCATGTATTGGCGACATGATTTTTCTTGCACGTCAAGGAAAGGTTTAATAGTTTTGTAATTGTATTTCTTTATTCCGTTTGTTTTAAACTATACCTAATTCCATTTAAAGCCGCATAAATAATAATGAAAACAATGTAATAATGATAAAAAGAAAGGTTTTTTACTTGATACTACAATAGTTAGGTACACTAAATCCACAGTTAGTTCTGTAAAAGAAAATAATTGGCCAATCCAATTTTTATAGCACATTTCCAATCTTACGTGGGATTGCGCATGTTCACAATTAATTTAACATTTACCTATATAAAGCTAGATTTAAAGGTTTATTGTTCGAAACTATGGCCACTAATTTTGATTTGTAAGGAAATAACAATAATTATTTTTCGCAAAAAATAGCATGACCGACTTCACCCGTGTACAGAATTCGCGAATATTTCGCACGAATCGATGTTACATTTTTCACATTATTGTTGATATATCAAAAATGGCTCAGCCGATTTCAATAAAATTGTAATGGGACCAATTTAGAAGTATATTCTTTCCAATAAAAAATAATTATTGAAATCGGATTACTACGAAAAAAGTTATGCGTACACATAAAAAAAATATACGCGTCGAATTGAGTACCTCCTCCGGTTTGGTTCGTCGGTCAAAAATGAATTTTGCCAAACCTAATAAGATTATTTCGTTTATATCAGAGTGAAAAATTGCTGACATAAAAAAACTTTTATACGATCGTGTTGTGACTAGTGGAAACGATTAAAAACTATCTCAGAAGTCTATGCTTAGAGAAACTTTGCAGTTAATTTGAATTCTTACTAATGCTATGAATCTGAAAATGTTTGTTTAAAAGTTACCTACTCCTTCACGCAGCAACGGATCGGCGATCAACTAGATTTTCTACATGAATACTTACCGCCTTACCACAAAAGATTTAAAAACACCATTTGAACACTGTTTAACCATGCAATTTGTACTGTAAAACATAATCTAAAACGTGCGTAAAACTTTTGTGGTAAGAGGGATATAGTAAAGTCGGAGAGTATCATAGACTACTACTACGCGAGCGCAACCGAAGGCAAAAGCTAGGTACCTCTATAAAATCCTACATAAAACCTACGAGACACTCTAAGATATTATTATCATCATTTGCTGAACTCTCGAAGTCATTTCATATAGTTCAATTACCTAACCGCCTGGTAGTTTAGTTCCGTCGTGCTTCTTTATGTTTACAATATATGCTTTATGGGAAACCCTACTGTCACAAGTAATCCAATTCACAATTCATGTAGATGTTGTAACCCAGAAGAACCTCACATGGGTTAAATGATTTTGAATATTTTAGGGTCCGTTTTTATAAGCAGAATATGAGTACCTTATCAATTTATAAAGGGTTGAACGCTGCCTCACTTGCCCGGGCTAACGTACCAAAACATTTTTTTAAAGCTAAACGGTGTCCGTAATATAGCGGCCATGATTCAGCAATTGATGGATTGTTTCGTCTTGTTATTTGTTTATCATCACTACGAATTATAAAGCAAACTCGCTTTTCTTGTGTCTGTCGTCCCGTCTGTATATCTTCCAAACTACACAATTGATTTGAATGCAGTTTTCACTATCTTTTACAAGGTTTCAACGAAAAGATTTGCAGCTATAACAATCGTACCTGAGCGAAGCCGAGACGGGCAATGGGCAGTTAAATTTAGATAAAATGTGTAGTATACAGATAATTAAAACTGAATTTGTAGTTTTTACAGTATTTTTTTTTTTTTGTGTTGTTTCCCCCCAATGTGGGGTATGTATCGTTGAAATGAGTTTTAAAAAAGGAGTAAAAAAAATCTGTACTCCATCCGTCTGTATTCTTATTATTTCTTCGATGTTATTCTGTACTCCATCCTCAGGGAATACGCGACCGTATAGTTAGTACGCGAGTTTAGCCGTATTTTTATCATTATGTATGTACCTACCTACTTATTCAAACTTGCTAATGTGTGAGTGTCGCCAAACGCAACATTTAATAATTATGTTTCGCAAAAAAATGGCACAACCGCCTTCCATCGTGTACAAAATTCGAATATTTCGCTCGAATGGTTTACGTTTTTGTTGATTTATCAAAAACGGCTCATCCGATTACTGTAAAATTTAAATGGGACTACCTCGGAAGTATACGCTGACGAACTAAAAAAGATTTTTTCGATTCGGTTCACAATTGGCGAAATTATCGATGTTCATCGTGTACAAAATTCGGAAATTTCGCTCAAATTGCTTACATATTATTGTTGTTTTTCTCAAAAACAACAATAATAAAAAACAATGAAAATAATGAATGAATCCTCTTCCTCCTCCTCTTTTTGAATTTAAAAATAAGTTTTCGATTCGGTTCACAATTGGCGAAATTAGCGATGAACTCCTCCTCCATTTTGGAAGTCGGTTAAAAAAAAAAATATCTCGAAATCGGTGCCATCAAGTTACTTAGACTTCAATGAAGCTGTGTAAATGGTTGGGTGATTTTGCCACCCTTTAGAAGAGATTAGTGTACCGTCTAAGTCTATAAAAAGATGAAAGCTAAAGATCTCTCAAGGAAATGGGAGACAAAAAGGTTGGGATAAAGACCCTTCGTTCTGATCTAATGATGCTATTTCTACCTATTTGAAAATTCAAAAATAAGAATTGTTACAGAAATAGTCATTTTTTAAACTTATACTTTTAAAAGAGTGAATGATTCGATTTTTTACTCAATCGTTCTTTAGCGATGTTATTTTCAAAATGAATTTATTATTTGTGTATTTAGTTTATTATAAATAATTAATAGTTTAAAAAGCACTAGAAAAACACGCTTAGTCTGTTACGTGGCCTTTCTCACAAATGCAAACACGACTATGATACGATATTCCATCTCGGAATGCCAGTGCCTATCTTCCGGCTTCATCATCAGACCTTGAAACCTAATTGTGGTCAAAGTTCTTTACAAGACTTTTATATGAAATACAAAACTGTTATGATACGATTTTCCATCATGAAGTTCCAGTTCATATCTTCCGGCTCTATCATCATATCTGTTAAACAGTACCATGTTATTGTATTGTCATCAGAACTTCATACAGCTGCCAATTTTAATTACGCTACGACCCTTGGAAGATCATTAAATTGGTTACCTTAGATTCCATTACATGTTAGTTACATACACGTCGATCTAATATAAGCGTGTTAATATTACAAAATTAATAACTAACAGTAGTTATAAATATCGTTTTAAAATTATCTTATTTGGTTAATGACCAAAAAATATAACCTACGCATAATAAATATCTATCTCGCACATTTTAAGTACTTAGGTCTACATTCGGCACTTAATAACAGAATGTAAGACAAGGAGCAATTCTCATTACCACAGAGATCTGGAGCAGGCTGGATAATTTTAACAGAGGCGGATCAAGGAATCAATTAGTGTTAGTCAATAGGCATGTTTACATTATAAAAATAGTCACAGTCGTAGGTAGCACAAAATACCTATTTATTATTGATCTTTTTTCCAACAATGGCAATTAGCCGACTTCCACCGTGTACGAAATCCGAATAGTTCGCAGCCGTTAGTTAGATTATTAAAAAATATTGGACACGTATTTTTGTTTTTGGCAATCAAACAATTATTGACAAAGATAAATCTTTATGAGAGTGGGTGGGGGCTCGTGACGTCACTAGCCGGTACCGGTACATTTGTAGTAGGTTAGTGACGTCACGGGGAACTTTAACGGGCTATATCTTCATTTTTTTTTTGTTAAATTGACAAAATGAAATGTGTCTAATATTTTAAGATAATCTATTTGACGGACTAGTTATATTTTTTTAGTAAACACGGCTATTATCGCACACACAGCACGCATAGCACGGAGGACTGATGACCGATGGGGTCGACAAGTTCTCGAATGGAGACAACGTAGCGGCAAGCTCAGCGTAGGATGCCACCTACAAGGTAGACTGATGATCTCATCAAAACCACAGGGTCGCGTTAGATGCAAGTTTTATTGGAGATCTATTGGTGAGGCCTATGTCCAGCAGTCTACGTCCTACGGCTGCTGGATGGATAGATAGATGAACTGTCTCTAAATCAGATTCTTACAGAAAGCTTTTAAGTCTTTTGGCCTTAACACTAGTAAACATTATATAAATTTCTTAAGTAGGTACTATCTTACAATTGTACATGCTAGTGTATGTACATGTGCGTATACAGGCATGGCATTTGATAGGCTGTCTCTTTCACACATAATTTTATTTTAGATGTTTAATAATTAATAAAGAAAGTTTGTGAAAAAGTAACCGTGTCTAAAATACAATCACAACTACAATTTTGTTGATTAATATAACAATAATGGGTGGTAACTATCGTAAAAATTTTAAAAGTTCCGATTTTTGAACATTGTTTTCTTTTCATTTTACTCACAAAATTAAAAAAAAAAAAATAATACGAAAATTGCTTTCTTGTACACATTGAATCCATTTCTGTACACAGATATGTTAAATATAATAATATTACGCGGATGAAGGTTGTTCGTACAATTAGGTAGTAGCAGACGAGTCGTTCTCACAATCTGTTCGTAAGATGTGGACCCTTAGCAATTTTATTTGATTTTTCTGCCAATATCTTGCAGCAAAATGTAGCCTAAATTATTTACTACAACAAAATACTACAGCTAATGATAATGAAACTACACAGTGGGCTCAAGCACACTGCCAGTCGGCAGCGTGCCCAGCATGCTGGCAGCATTACCTAAATATGCTCAATTAAGTATGATATAATGTCAAATAATCATCACCACTTTGATGACATACGTCGCATCCACCAGGCGCTCATAAAGATTAACAGCCTTCTTTACCCTACTACTGTATGACTACAAAAACTACGAGTACATGTTTAGGTCTCTCTCTTCATAAGCATCTAAAATTAGTTGTTATCAGCTTTTTAAATTAACTCACTTATGTAAATCGTGCGTGCCAAATTCATGGAATAGCTTATAATCTCATCAAAAACATAAATGTGAAATGGGAGCCAAAGTGTCGCCACCAAAAGAATTGAGATCTAACACGGGGGCCAAGTGTTCTGTAGAAAATCTTAAAATTTCAGCTACAACATTCTAAAGGGATTTACTTATGTAATTCAAGCTCGTGATTTGACTTGGCTGGTTTAAGAATAAGTACAGTGCAAATAAGCATTTGTCTGTACGTGTAAACTAGCCAAATCAAATCTTGAGCTTGAATTACATAAGTAAATTAGATTTAAATGTTGTAGGTATATTCTTGTAGCTTAAACTTTAGGATTTTCTACAGAACACTTGGCCCCCGTGTTAGATCTCAATTCTTTTGGTGGCGACACTTTGGCTCCCATTTCACATTTATGTTTTTGATGAGATATCATAACTTTTTGTTCAGAAATAATTATTAGTTACATCATGATTATCATAGTACACTTATCTCTGAAAAAGTTATCTGGTATTTATTATATTACTATCACAAATGGCACGGTTCATCTATCGAAAATCTCAGTGCCTCGCGACGCTACCGCCATTTATTGGAGTATTGGTTAGGTAAATTTTATTGTTCTTATTTATTGTTCTCCTTCTTCGATGTGTGTTTATGGTTCAAAAAGGTTAAATTATTTTCTCCCATTAATTGAAAGTGCGTAGCCTTGTTACAAGGCCTAATTTACCCTTAGGCTAATAAGGCTGCAGCCTAGGGCGCGAGGATCAGGAGGGCGCGGCGCGCTGACTTCGTGTCCTCGCATGCACTATGTATTAGTCTAGCATTCTTGTATCTATCCTACATAGACTACATAATATTTCAACAAAACACTAAAACTAAATGCGCTATGAACTGAAATAGGTAGCTTGGGACTCCCTGATTTTAACAATACATTTTGAAATTTTAAACAGTGCGCCGAGTGTGTGTAAACAAACACTGACTTAAGTATAGTAGTAGGTCACTCGAATCAGTCGGTGGTCGACCGAGTGAGTGAGCTGGCAACAACATCGTTACAAGGCCTTTGTAAAGATACACGTATTCCATTGTACAGGGGCTCGGATATGAACCAAGAATGGGAAGCAGGTGATCCAATTATTGTATTCTGTTGATACGCTGGACTCAAGTAGACCGTTGCAAGTTAAATATGTTTAAATGACATTCAGATATTGTAGGTACCAACAGGTGGTAGCAGTATAACGCGCAGAAACTCTGAGGTGTGAAACCTTTTCATTGTGAACAACTTTTACTATATAGGTATAGATACAAGTTCAAAAATGATAATAAAAATCAGCTCATGTTCCATGAGCTGATTTTCTCTATGATTTCACCAAGTTAGGAGTTACTCACAAAGATTTATAAGAATACTTACTTGATAGCGGACGAAACAAATTGCACATAAACAAAATTAAATAACTACCTACATTCTTCTTTATCTGTGTGGTTATTTAGTGGTTTTACCCGAAAGCAACAAGAAATCACGAATATAAGGTTTGTTTATGTAATTTTATCGTAACTGATGTGTCACTTGTTTTAGTTATATTCGCTTAATTATTTATCGCAAATTTATGAACTTGGGTAAATACTTCTCTCCAGTCAAGATAAAGATGTATTAAAAAAAAACATTTAGGTAGTGTATAAAAGCGGCGTCGTTATGTTTTTGTTTCATTAGTTACTTACATTTTTAGGATTGAATAGTGTGTCTTGAGTGTATATTACGTGTTTGTTATTTAAAATGACTTTACTGGTAAGATTTAAGTTGATAGATTAATCAATTTAATTTATTGCACGCTAAGCGAGCAAAGCGTCTCTGTTTTGGATTGGCAAGATTTTTTTTCTTATGTAGGTACGGATTTTCCGGATATTTTTTTAACGGGCAGAAGTGCCTTTATTAACTAGGTACAACAAAATACAATGCTACTTTGTAAGCTAAAACTACATACAACTACTACTAGTGGTAGTGTATTACGACTGCCTCGGTGGCTCAGTGGTTACTGACCCTGACTTCTGGGTCAAAGAGGCGTGAGTTCGATCCCCACCTAGAGCAAACATTTGTGTGATGAACATAGATGTTTGCTCTGTGACTGAGTGTTATTTAGGTACTATCTATATAAGTATGTTTTTAAAATATGTATATGTAGTTTATCAGTCTCTGGCAGCCATATCACAAGCTTTGCTTAGTTTGGGGTCAGAGACCGTGTGTAAGATGTCCCCTAATATTTGTTATTTGTTATTTATTATTATTAGTAGTAGTGTGTGTAGATTTTTAGTATGTTAGTATTTGTTTACACAAAACTTATACAACATTTCATAAACTAAACCATATATTGCAACTACTATAATATATTTACAAACCAAAAAAACTTGAACTAAAAAAATTGTTTGTTAGTTTGGATGTTGCTTCTCGCGTTCAAGCTAAATTTGACACCAGTGCTGGACTACACGAAATTATTTGATAGTTTAGTAAACAGTGGACTGTGATTGAACCCTTCTGATAATAGTTATAATTAGTAGACTAGGGCTACTGTTAGGCCTCATGCTTAAAACTGGGACACAGTTCAATATATGGCATATTGATGCGTAACGTTATAATATATGATAACGTGAGATTGGGTCCGTGGGGGCCGGGAGCTCATATCATTTTTAGGGTTCCGTATCCAAAGGGAAAAACGGGATCCTATTACTAAGACTTTGATGTCCGTCTGTCTGTCTGTCTGTCACCGGGCTGTATATCATGAACCATGATAGCTAGGCAGTTGAAATGTTCACAGATGATGTATTTCGGTTACCGCTATAACAACAAATACTAAAAACAAAATAAATATTAAAGGGGGGCTCCCATACAACAAACCTGATTTTTTAGACGTTTTTCGCTCTATATTAGTAATGGTACCAGGTAGATGCTTGAAATTTTCACAGAATATTAAGTTTTATATTCCCTTCAATAATAAATAATAAAATTAAAATAAAATTAAAATTTAAGGGGGGCTTCCATACAGTACGGAACCCTCCGTGCGCGAGTCCGACTCGTACTTGGCCGATTAAAGTATTTCAGAGCGTCTAGTGGACGCGACACGTGACCTAAATGCTGGTGTTTATTTGGCTCAACGCATGCATTGCCTTTCAGAGTGGCAATGCAGCCAGCATGCTGGGCACGCTGCCAACTGGCAGTGGGCTTGAGCATTTTGATTATCTTTAGACCTTCAAAGGTCTGTGGATGATCCAATGCTTTTTATGTAGTAGTAGTGTAGTTTTGTTGTAGTTAATAAAGGCTCTTTTGCACGTAACGTCTGACATGTAAAAATGATTTTATCAATAAAATTATTGTATTTTATTGTATTGTACCTAGTTTAAAGTGAAAATTTTAATATACTTATGTCATACAGCGTACTGTCGTGTATTAACTAGAGATAGAAAATTAATTTAGTTACTAATTCGTTTCAGGTAAAAAGCTGTTTTTTCCTTTTTCTGGCGCTGACAGCGATGTGTCGCGGGCAAGGTCTATACGATCTAGACGATATGAATCTATGAATCTATACTATGGTACAGTATTTACTTTTTGCTCAGGTCTTCCAAATTATAAAAGTGATCTAATAGTAATTTAATTCGAAAGACCGTCACTAAGTAGGCGTAGTTTGACAAGTTGAACACTTACAAATACAAGAATGAATGAATGACTTACAAGAATGTTATTGCACTCATTATAATTCCATTTTCAAAAATTTCACTCTAAACAACCAACCCTAAAATCGTAATAGTAGTTTATGCAACTGTCATATAATGAAGGGTATTAAAACATTAGTGTGAGTTTATGAAACGAGCGCAGCGAGTTTTCATAATAGTAACGAGTGTTTTAATACCCGTGTTATATGCAGTTGCATACACTACTTTATCTTCACTAATAAAAATAAAATAAAATTCTTGTTTTGAATAAATATTTAGTGTATTTCCGCTCTGTCGTAGTCATATAAGTTAAGGGTACTATTCAAAATCCAAATTAAATCACAAACAAAATTAGTAATTAATCATCAAACTGTATCATGGTTCGACTATGGTTAGGTCAGGTTAGAAAAGCTAGGCTTAGGTATGTTTACAACCCCCCCGAGTGGGTTCCCGCCTTGTCGTGGCGGGGGGGCTTAGTAGCCAGGTCTTCCCAGCCTGGTGAACGAAGAGGAACCCGAGGTGGGGCCGGCCTCTCCGGGTCTTGGGCCTGGACAAGCCCGTGCGGAGGCTGGCCAGTAGGTCGGCTGGCCGACTGAGGTGGACTGCGGTGTCGCGCTTGTCGCGATGCCGCGGCCGAGCCCATCGAGGCGGGGGCGGCGACGGGATGGACGGGCGGCGAGAAGGCCGCTGCCTATCCGTCCTGCCAGCGGCCCTAACGGGTGCCGCCAACGTGTTGGCGGAGGCGGTGGGGCTGCAGGGGAAGAGGAGTGTCGGTATCGCGACGGCCGTTCTCCCTATCCTCTGCAGCCGTAGTGGCAGGCGCGGGGCCACTTTAATTGACCCGTTGCATCGGGACCAGGGCTGTCGGATACGGGTGCTATCTGACGCCCAGAGCCGGTTGGTCCCAGGTGGTGGATGACTATGTGTCTGGTGTTCGGCACATCGTCATTCTGGCGGGAGCCGAAGCTCCGTGGTGGGGCCCGAGTTGGGCCAGCGCTGTCGGGTGCCGCGGAGGAGTGCGTAAGCGTGCCCGTAGCCCCGACACATAGCGCAGTGTCGGAACATCCTGGGGTTTTGGTGGGTATACCGTCCAGCAATGGGCGGGACTCCCACATAACCACCCGCCTGCCCTGAGGTGCGGTGGTATCTTTAAAAGATTTCCCCAGGTAAAAAAAAAAAAAAAAAAAAGGTATGTTTACAAAATATGAATGAACCTGAAACAAAATTTTTAATTAATCCGTTTAAAATAATAAAAAATAATTAAACCTGTAACAAAAATAGTGATTAGTAATCTATTTAAAAAATGTAGTAAACCTGAAAATAATATTTAATTAATATGTTAAAATTACAAATATAATTTATTTATAAAAAAATGGTATAAAATAATTGAAAAAATACTTAGTCAATAAATAGCACCCCTATTCTTACTGTACTCTATTCGACACGTGTTTCCTCTCTAAACGAGGCATCTTCAGGACGTGTTGACTCTTCGAGCTCACTCGCAAGAATGACGGCTCGCCGCGCCGGCGCTTCTTATATACTCGTCGTGACGCACCGAAGTAAAGGCTATGTGACGGTAGTTTGATCGTTCAGCAACTCGTTGTGTGTGTTTTGATGTTTCATTATTTCTAAATGCTCCAAAACATTTAAGCGAAAACCTTTTTCACATACTTGTAGAATTTCAAAAGTGTTGTTGTTATCCAAATCGTGTCCAGTTTCTAATAAATGTTTCGCAAAATTCGACTTCTCTGGGTGATTGTTTCTAGATGCAGCTAAGTGTTCTTTGTAGCGGGTTTGAAAACTCCTTCCAGTTTGTCCCACATAAACTGCGTTACTTGTATACCCCCGATTTCTTGCTTTTTTCTAAGGAGTCTTTCCCATTGCACATTCGTCTCATGTTGTGATTCGTTCGAAATGCCACATGTACATCATTTCTCCGCAGTATTTTTGCAATTTTTCTGACGTAGTCCCTAAATATGTCAAACTACCCACATATTTATTTACTCTCACAGGTGGGCAGGAGTATAACATAGATCTTGCTATGTTTCTATTCTTATCTCTGACTAAATTGTTTATCATTTTCTTGCTGTACCCATTTGTCACTGCTATTTGATATATTGTGTTGAGTTCCTTGTTGTAGGCTTCTGGAGATAATGGGACTGTCATTAATCTATGTACATAGCTTCTAAACGCAGCCAATTTGTGCTGCATGGGGTGATTTGAAGACTCTGGGATTGCTATATCTGTGTGTGTGGGTTTGCGATAAATTTGGAAGTCCAGTTTGTTCTCTTTTCTCGTAATAGTTAGGTCTAGAAAATTCAGTGATTTGTTATCCTCCTTTTCTGTCTTGAACCGTATCTTTGGGTGTATATGGTTGATTCTATCCATATATATGTCCAGTTGACGCTGCGTTCCAGTCCAACACAATATAATATCATCCACGTACCTGTAATAAAACAAGATATTAGGATTATTAACCATATGTGTACACTCAAACCTGTCCATGAAGTACTCTGCCATTAATGGGCTCAATGGTGACCCCATTGCAAGACCTTCTTTTTGTGTGTAGTACTGTCCCTCAAACTGGAAGTAGTTCTGTTCCATACATATTCTTGTTAACGTCATTATATCTTCTCTTTCTCCAGGATGTAAATGTCGTTTCTCTAAATGTTCATTCAAAATTTGTAATGATTCTTCACCCGGAACATTTGTAAATAAGCTTTCCACATCCAATGAAATCAGTTTTCCATTTGATGGGATCTGTATATCTTTAATTTTTTCTATCAATTCCTTTGTATTTTTCAATCCATATTTCGGCTTAAATGATGATCTTTCCTTCAATAATCCATTCAAGTACTTAGCTAATAGCTTAATTACTAATTTTGTTTGTGATTTAATTTGGATTTTGAATAGTACCCTTAACTTATATGACTACGACAGAGCGGAAATACACTAAATATTTATTCAAAACAAGAATTTGAAGATGAACTTCCGCAAAGTAACGCCTGATTCAATAAACTATAATAAAATAAAACATATTGCGAAACATTAAATTCACGCGTACGTGTATTGTCACAGTGAACTTGGCGCCATTAAAATCTAACCAATGAGAGCGCAGCTGCGCGCGCAGGGCCAATCAGGAGCGAGCGCGCGATGTTATAATGAGATTTTACGATATCGATGTGGATATTATAACATCATGTGAAATTGCTTAAATTGAGTGTTTTGTTGTCTGCGCTATAACAGTAGTCATTATAAGTCAAGTATTGGAAACATAAGTAGAATGTTACAACATTAGTGTAGATAAAATCTATTTCAGGTACGAAACTTAGGTCAAAGATTTTAATGAACTTTTTGCATGAAATATTTGGCTTTTTTCACAAACCTGTTGGAAACATTGTCCAAAGTGATGAATAAAATTTAATGTTAGTATATAATTTAATGTATTCATGGTGAACTGTATGCATTGCATTAATCTTTTTTTATTTAATCTTTATTTTCTCGAATTAGGCTCGTATCTTCTACTAGAATATTTTATTTGATCATCCTGTAAATGTAATGGTAAAAAAAATAGATTAGTTTTTCGGATAGGCAATAATATATTTTATAATTAGATTTAATGAAGCCAAAAATTGCATGTCCGCTAGGATAGACTGTTGATACTAAAAAAATTTACTACCATTTTAAACAGTTTATGCAATAAATTTTACTTTACTTTCTTTTATGACCATTTTAAAATGTAATATTTCTATTCTTCAGATTATTATGATTTAATTAGCGATTTTGACAAATTATTGGAGCAATATGATGACAATTCAAAAGACGGGGTTAAGACAATTACAGTAATTCCGGAATCATACACAGAAGTGGCAGTTAAAACTACTGAAGAAATTTCACAAACGTTCACAGAAAATACTATTCGCACCACTGAAGAAACTCTTGAATTAAGTACTGAAGAGTCTAGTACTACTAAGGAAACTTCTGAAACGAATACAGCTAAGTCTAGCAGCACTACTGAAGAAAGTCTGGACAGGGATACAGAAGAAGCCATTAGCACTACGGAATTTCCGGAAAGATACACAACAGAGTCCACAACTGAAGGTGAACATTCTTAAATAGAATATGTTTACGGCATAGCACTCATCATCATCTTCTTGTCCTTCTTATCCACTGGATGTGGCGGGTTTTTCCCTGTCCTCCGATCGGAACTCCGATTGGTAGGACGAGCGGGAATATTTTTTCCCATGTCTCCGATTAAGCATCTTATAAACATTGTACAGTCTAGTACAAAATAAATTATGTAAAATTATTATCTATTGATTTATTCGTCTGTTCACTATAATCACTTACATGCCGGTACAACACGTATCCTCTCGCCACTATACCACGGTAATAAATTACGTAGGTATATACCTAATCATAGCGTAGTTTGATCGTTAGCGATCATCGAAGTTAAGCAACATTCAGCACGGTCAGTCTTCGGATGAGTGACCGCGGGTGGCATTTACATCTGAGCGCTACCATGGCTCGGATAACACGTTAAATTTTAGATCCCGGTTGTTTTTACCGTTTAGCTATGTCAGAGGCCTTCAAGCGGCTTAAAAACTCAGATACCAGGGCTAGCCACCCGACCTATACGAACTTAGTTACCTAAGTACTTATGGTTAACCGTAACTATATTCGCCTCATTATCATTTCCTTTCTTTCAAAAATCATCTTCTTTCAGCACAGTATTGCGTAATGGTGACATGTCTGCAGTTCAATCTTATAAAAATAACAAATCTACTATTTCTATTCATGGTGTACTTCTATTCATGGTGTACTTCTATTTATGGTGTATTTCTAGACATATTTCGGTACGAGTATATCAGTGCACTCGTATCCCACTTTTTTATATTAAACATGAAATCAAAAATCTGCTGTTCTATTAGTACCTACATTTTATGGAATCTCACTGATCTTTTTGTGCAGAAAAGTTTATATTTTTGTTGTTTATGTTTTGTATGGGACAATTTTTGACTTGTTTCCATAGTAAAAGTTATTCTCAATGATAAAAAATATGAAATTCATAAAGCTCTAGAGAGCGCGGACATCTTTTTGAATTTCATCATTTTTGATTCTCTAAACACCTCATAAATTAAATATTGTGCAATTAGATACATACCACACACATCTGAACCGAACTGATAACCTCTTTCTAAAAAGATAAATAATCTTCGAGCAAATATCTACAGAGTTCTAAATGACAGTAGTAAAAAATGTCCGAGCGCCTTCATATAATACATAACGACTTAGATATTTACATTAAATACCTAATTCACAATGACCGTTTTCTCGAATCTCTCGGCTAGCAACCGAGCACTTTCGCATCGCGCGGCGTTATAATATTTGGCTTGCAATCGCCTTACTTAACCTGCCCATATGATAAGCCTGCCCATTACATTGCTTGGACAGAGTTTTGACTCAGACACTTTCTTTGTCCGATTGTGACTCTATAGATACTCGTATTTGCTCGAAGTAAATAATATGAATATTTTTGTTTTTAGTGCAAAATAATGTATTCAATTATGAATGGAGTGACCAGGCGGGTCGCTGGATGAAGTACCACGAGACGCCTGCTTCTTGGGAGGAAGCCAGGATGACTTGCCATTCGGAAGGTATTAAACCATTCATTTGTAGGTACATTTGGGATGCCCTTGAACCATTGCCTGTACGACTGTCTATGACATTCAATGGTTAAGACTAGCAAGGCACTTGTCTGGGGTCACACTGAGGTCACTTATTGAATTCAACTGACCAAATCTTATGAACCAAAACTATAATAATTTAAGTATTGCTTAACCTGACTAGGTGTTCATCAGTGACCAACGAAAATAAGCAACAGCAACGTTAATAATAATTTTGCTTAACAGGGAAAAGATATAATATATTGTTATAATTAGTCTGTCAGTTAGATTACAAAAATATTTGACATCAAATGAAAAATAGCAAAGATAACGCGAGTCAAAGTTCGGGAGCCTCACTCCCGAACACGCTTGCCATAGCGTGACGTCATACGGAATTTTAACGAACTATATATTTATATCTTTATAATTTTTAACTAATGAAAAAAATATAAGATGTGTTTAATATTTATGTCCTTTATGGAATCGTAAACTATGTATTTGATCATGTGATGATCATTAGCAAAGTTATTGTGCAATTGTGCATGAGCCTAAGAAGGTTTCTGAGTGTCATTGACATTTGACAGATGGTGAGACGAAGTTAACCGTGTCAGCTAGTATTTTATACAATCTAACTGATGGACTCATTATATTGTTTTAGTCGCTAAACCATCAAATAAACTATTTCATTCAATTAATTTGGATGTCTTTTCCTTCCCAGGTGCCATTTTAGCGTCGCCTCTGACAAACAAACTCAAAACTGCCATCGAATCGTTTGTATTGAAACAGGATGATGTTCATGATAGTGAAGATAATGGTATTACTATATTCACTGGAGTTCATGCAACTTTCTCCAGTGGAGACTACGCATCCGTTGAAGGTAAATAATGTATACATGCTAAAATAATCATAATTTTTTTCAACGTTTAAGGTTTTGTTTCATTGCAACTACTTAAGCTGAAAACTGGTGTACGGGTATGAAAATAACTAAATAAAAGTTAAACCACAGAAAATTACCCGAAACAAGTAACAAGACCTGTCAGTCAGGCTTTAAAGTAGCGTCGCTTTAAAGCCAGACTGACAGACTCTGTTACATGTTTTAGGTGATTGGCTGTAGTTAAACTCTTTTTAGGGTTCCGTACCTCAAAAGGAAAAAACGGAACCCTTATAGGATCACTTTGTTGTCCGTCTGTCCGTCTGTCAAGACCCTTTTTCTCAGGAACGCGTGGAGGTATGAAGCTGAAATTTATATCAATTACTCAGGTCTACTGTCCCTTGAAGCTGTGAAAAAATCAAACTTCTAAGCCAACGCAATCAAAAGATACAGCCGTTTATGCCGCAAATTTTGAAACTCGCAATTACTCGCAAGGGAATCAAAACCTAAAGGGTACTTCCAGTCGACCTAGAATCTTGAAATTTGGCATGAAGCAACGTTTTATAGCACACATAAAGGAAAAATTCCGAAAACCTTAAATTTTTAGTTACATTACAAAATATATATTTTTTAATAAATATAAACTTATTACTTTTTTTGTCGAACGAACTTTGTAAACCTTGCAGGTTTGTACGGAACCCTCGGTGCGCGAGTCCGACTCGCACTTGGCCGGTTTTTTAGTTATTTTCCTACCCGTACCTACACCCATTTTCAGTATTTAAAATTAGTTACAAGGTACTAATTTATTTTTTAAATATTCAAACTGGTATCCCTGCCAAACTGGGGTATTGCTGTACACCACCATGACAACGTAATACCAAAAATTCAGCTTTTAGCAAGTAGTTGCAAGTTTTTGCGCTTACCTCCCGGGCTATAAGTGAAGCACGGATTTCTGAGACACAAGCTATATGCTTAGTTTAGAAATCTAAAGGATTACTTTATCCCGCTCCGAGCACTCGTATATATGTAGACCCCGCGGCCGCCGCTACCGCCACCGCTGCCGCTACAGCCTGTACATGTGGCCGAGCGATTAGGGACTTCTTATTGGTTTTACTAAACAGCTATTTAAGAAGATTTACTGGCGCTACAATTATAAGCTTTCATGTTTGTTTAATTTATTATTTATTTATAGGAGTGCCCTTGTCTCGGCTTGCCATCCTCTGGGCGTCGGGAGAGCCGAACAACCTCGGAAACTCCGAAAGGTGCCTCGCGATGACCGTGAAGCACTTCGGTGTAGAAGCTGATACCTCCTGCGAGCGACAGCTGCCTTACGTCTGCTATAAGAGGGATCCTGGTATATTATATCTAGACTCAAAAATCCTACAGAATAATGTTAATTTATTACATTGCAAATGAGTCCTTATTTAACCTTATCTCGCCAGATAGTAAGCGATGATAATAAAATGATCATCGACATGTTTTTTTTTTATGTAAAATTCATCAAACTAATACTCCTCCAGTAATAACAGTTGATCAAGTAGGTTCCTACCTAAATTCATGTGCTATGACCACTGACGATAAAATATCGATATACCTACTTAAGTATGGTCAGTCCGAAATACGAGTATAATTGGTCATTTCATAAATCTATTCTTACAATCTTATTATAATATTCAATAAAAAAAACCGTGCAAAATGTTCGTTTTTATAATCGCCCGAGTTATATTACAAACACAGCAAAATACCACATTAAGTATCTCATTTCGATAATTCATTAAGTGTAATAATTCTTGCTACTTTCATGTAATTTACAGCAAAAGAGTACAGGTTCGACTATGAATGGAGTGAGAAAGCACAAGGCTGGCTGAAGTACCACATGGTGCCTGTCACTTGGGAGTAAGCCAAGCCACGCTGCGAGGCGGAAGGTTTGTAATCATCTTTTTACTCTCTTAAGTTCTTGAATTGAGACCACGCACCGGCAAGCAGGACGTCCACCCACAAGGTAGACGCCAAAAACTGACCACAATAAAAACGGAAGGTCGTACACAATGCAAGCCTCATTCAATTGGTCCTATTTATCAGCTTACTAGCTCTACCTGTAGATAAATAAATAAAATCAATAAATATTAGGGGACATCTTACACACGTTCTCTGACACCAAACTAAGCAAAGCTTGTGATATGGCTGCCAGAGACTGATATACTATATAGACATATTTTTGACACCACGCCTCTTTGATCCAGAAGTCAGGGTCACTAACCACTGAGCTACCGAGGCAGTCCACTGACCGATACCGAGTGGCACCGAGGAGATAGGATACTTTTTTATTTTTCTTGTATAAAAAGTGGCTTAGTACACTTACCGACTTTTGAACCTATATTCAGGCCAAAAATCATGTCGATCCGTTGCTCTGTTGCTACATAAAAGGATAACAAACAATTCAATAAACCGATGACCACTTTCGGATTTATAACATTAAGTAAGGATTGTGTCATTTGTTTCTTGTTTATAACTTCATTTCTGTGTCACTTTCTTACGAATGTAAAAGAATATAAGCTTAAGTAATAAGCTTATATTAGTAAATGGTAATAAGCTTTTTCTGTGGTGCCTGATGATCAGAAGTGTGCAATCAAAATTTTAAAGTTATAGCAAACTTTTTGTTTGTCCGCAGGCGCTCTTTTAGCCTCCCCAGTTGATACCCAACTAGAGGAAGCCATCATAACATTCGTCCAAAATCAAGATAATTTCAATGAGGGAGTTACCATATTTACAGGATTTCCGAAAACCTACAAAATCGTGGAAAGCAACGGTAACCATCTTTATTCTTACTAAAAAATAGCACTATATTTGACTCATGATAACACTTTTTATCCACTGCCAAGGATATTTCCTATGGACGAGAGTACTTCGTTTTTAGGGTCCCGTACCCAAAGGGTAAAAACGGGACCCTATTACTAAGACTCCGCTGTCTGCCTGTCCGTCTGTCTCCAGGATGTATCTCATGAACCGCTATATATAGAAAGCTAAAATTTTCACAGATGTATTTGTCTGATCTGTTGCCGCTATAACAACAAATACTAAAAATAGAATAAAAATAATACTTAAGGGGGGCTCCCACAACCACAACAAACCTAAATTTTTAGCCGTTTTTCGCTCGATATCAATAATGATAACAGGTAGATGCTTGAAATATTCACATAATATTTAGCTGCATGCTTACTTTAATAATAAATAATGAAAATGAAATAAATATTTAAGGGGGGCTCCCATATAGTACAGAACCATTCGTGCGCGAGTCCGACTCGTACTTGGCAGATTATTAATTTCACATTTGTATAGAATGACACGTTAAAATACCGTCATATAGAATGTGAAGTACCGTCAGTACTTCACTCTTCTGTGGTCAGTATTGACATGCAGCCGTTCTAATGATTCAATTGTATGTAGGGCCCCTGAAATGAGCCCGAAAAAGAAATTAAATTTCGTGGACGTCGCAAGTTTAAAAAAAATGTTTTATATTAATTTCTACTAAATGTTATTTCAGAAATAAATAGTCATTACTTTTGGGGATACAGAAGAGAAGAAAAATGCACTGCAATGAAGATAGAATACAACGGCACCACTTTAGAAACTGGCTGTGACACAGTGCTGCCTTATGTCTGCTACAAAAAGAAGACGCAGTTGACTGTGACTGAATGTGGAACTATTGACACTGGTAGATACTATTTAATTGATAAAATAAACGAGTAAGAACGCAGCGTTGTAATCCGTGAAACCACCGCATATTAGGTATTTACTTGGTAATAAACAGGTCATATTTGTAAAAATTGTTATTGATTGGAATTTTCCTTGTGGTCTTTTTGTGCAAATATGACATTTACGCAGGGGTTTTACGGTCTACAACATTCTGCATACGCTTTTCTCCCCTCCACTCTGCTTTAGTGGTGTATGACAGTATAAGCCTAATTGACGAGTTTCATGAGAAATTAGATCGAGGCGTCGTGGCACATCTCTCCACATTTGTGCTAATCCTATTAGGTGGGGTCGGCACTGCATGTGTCCTATCGCCATTTCACTGTGTGATACGTCATTTCATCGTCAATTTCAACTACGAGTATTTTCTCACACAATCATCTTTTACACGACAACTAGACACGATAACTTTTATGTTTATTGTTCTTCCTTGCAGAATATGAGTTCGAGCCGCGGACGGGCAGTTGTTATAAGTTCCACAACAAGAACGCCACTTGGTCTAAAGCGTACATGACTTGTGCAGCAGAAGGAGGGTACTTGGCCATCATTAACAATGATATAGAAGCTCAAGCCATCAGGGAGATATTTGCTAGATACCCGACTGGTATAACAGCTGGATTCAATGAAAACATGTTGAACGTGGGAATCAACGATTGGGGACATCACGGCGCACTTTTTATGACTATACATGGTAAGAGTTTGTGTCGTTTTAATTTTGACTGCCTCGGTGGCTCAGTGGTTAGTGAACCTGACTACTGGATCAAAGAGGCGTGGGTTCGATCCCCACCCAGGGCAAACATTTATGTTATGAATTTAGGTGTTTGCTCTGTGTCTGGGTGTTATTTAAGTACTATCTATGTAAGTATGTATTTAAAATATGTATATGTAGTATATCAGCCTCTGGCAGCCATATCACAAGCTTTGCTTAGTTTGGGGTCAGAGACCGTGTGTAAGATGTCCCCTAATATTTATTTTATTTATTTAATTTATAACAATTAATGATTATTGTAATAGAAAGATTTAAGATTGTAACACAATATATTCCATCAATCGCGCAAAGGAAAATATTTTATAAGTATGTATGCCTGTTGGCAAGATACCGAGAGAGGTGAAGTAAAAAAGGAACAGAGGTCAGGTATAGGCTGGTCAAGATAATAAGGTGGGAGTTTGCGTAGTTGACTGGATTATGTTACAGTCACAAACCTTTCCACGTGGTTGTTAATATACGTAACTTCGCAAGATGAAATGTCAGTGACAGTAAACGGCGTTTTATCTGAAGTCCAATTTTTTAAACATTAGATCAGAAATAACTGGCTGAGGATCGCATGCTTCCTCTCCCGTTCGCACAAATACACAAGCATAGATTTTTCTCCTCCTTGCTCTTATTTGATCTCGTGACCATTTCCGCATACGTCCAGCCGTTCTAATAATTCAATATTATAGAGCTCCTGGTTCCGGCGTTTTACGGCTCGTATGAAGTGATATCAAAGATACACGTCCTGAGGTCTTAATCTGAGCAAACGAAAACTATTTATCGGTTTGGTGTGGCTGCATACCTACATTTATGTTAATACCTACTTCGTATTGACAAAAATAAATGCAGCCACGAGTTGTCGTTTCCCCTATAAATTAAAATGTAGAGAGCCACAGCGATTATCGCTCACATACAGGGTTATTCAGAACTGAAGTACTGAGTGGAAAAGAGGTGATTCAGATTCAGACTACCAAAATAAACGGCTTTTAATATGGGGCATTTAATTAAATGAAAAAAGTCAAAGCCATTGACACGAATTTAATGAATATGGGGCAAACCCGGAATGCGTGAGAATCATCAGTTTCACACATTTCATCGATTCAATTGTAATTCGAAGTTGCAATTTTGTAAGGAACAGCTGAAATTTTCTCGAACTTCTGGTTGGCTGCATAATAATAGTTGTTAATAATGATGGTCTTAATCACCCCTTTCCGTTTAGTACAGGACAAGCAGAGAACCCAGTATAAAGTCATAGTAACCCCTCCGATAGAAATATTATGGACTGCATCGTGAACGATACAATTAACTTCGATATTTTCAGGAGAAAGTCTAGAAGATAACTTCCACGGATGGTACCCCGGGCAACCCAACCACAACTCCATACCATACCTCGGGCTATACGAAGAGAGCTGCGGCTCTGTGGACAGAGATGTGACCATACACGACAACTTCTGCAATGCTGCGTCTGTATTCCTCTGCGAAAAGAAGCCTAAAAGTCTAATTGATGGCTATGAAGTTTAAAATTAATATAATGACAATAATCTTTGCCAACACCAAAGTACAAAAAACATGAGTATACAAAGGCTTTTAGACAAGAAATTCTGAATTCCGAGTATTTCATTTAAAACATACCTACTATAATAGGCCCAAGTACGCAGGCACGTGGCCTGACGAAGTTAAATAAGAAATTTACAATATTTCTGTTTCTTTTTCACTGTAGGCATTCGATAGAGAGAACACTTTTACGTTGCTATTAAATTTACGATGGCGCCTTCAAATGGGCCTAGTAATAATTTAAAACCAGCTAAACATTTGTGCAAAATTCATATTTTGCACAAATGTTTAGCTGGTTTTAAATTACATATAGAGGGTGTCCCAAAACGCAACTTTATTCCTACCAGCAAGACAAAGACACTTTATTATTTTTCTTCATAAAAATTGACATGAATAAGTTACTATGAATTGTTTATCCTACCTAAGTAGTATCCTAATCTAAGAAATCTCAACGTCAAACTGTGATTAATTAATAATACTAAATTTAAGAGTAACAAATAATAATACTTTATTAAGGACATCACTCTCCAGAATATTCGTAAAAAAATATTTTAAGTACATAAGCAAAATAATGTATAGGGGTTCAAAAACAACATCAGCCTCAATAAAGTTGTTTAAAACTACAATATAAGTTTATTTGCTATCACACCAATCCAACAAACTAGTTGTTTTATTAGAAAATTTAATATATACAATATACCTATACATAAAAAGAGTATTGTTAATTCAGTAGGTAATTATATAAATCATTTTTTTTTAAGTTCTGTGACAAAAAGTTAAATAGTTTAAGTTAATAAACACAAAATAAATATATACCTAAGGGTTATTCTATAAAAAAAAATATTGACATAACATAAAGAGAGCCACACAACTAAATATGTATTTCAAATAGTGTTTTTTTACTGCCCCATGGCCAATGAATGGTTAGTAACCCTGACTCCTGGGTAAAAGAGGCGTGGGTTCGATTCCCACCCAGGGCAAGCATTTTGTGATGAACATAGATGTTTGTTCTGTGTTTGGATGTTGTTATTTATATAAGTATAAGCTCATAATAAAAGTTTTTTTTTTAAATAACGGTCCAATTTGCTTAGTGAAATTGGTACATTCTTTTCCAGTTTCACTCCGATTTCATTTAACCGTGTACAACGTAGAAATTTCAATCACTTCAAAAATTTCAGATTCATAAAAGATCCAACCCCTGGGACTCCAGCCAGACAAGAATGCTGTCCTCGTTCTCTATTAGGGCTAGCAACTTATTAAGTTTTCAGAAAATTAAATTAATTTAGAGGATAGTGAATTTGTGGTATGAACAGGGTCTTTTGTCGACGAAACACGTTCTTTTTGGTTTTCTACCGTTTAAACAAAAATTTAAGGTGAAAATCAGTTGATTCAGTTGATATTTATTATAAACTAGCTGCCCGTAACCGGCTTCGCCCTAGTTTTTTCGGATCCCTAATTTTTTTGAAAATATGCTACACTATCCCCGGTAAACAAAGGCATAATAATTTCAACAGTGAAATAATTTTTCAAATCGGTTTAGTAGTTTCGGAGCCTATTCGATGCAAACAAACAATCAAATCTTTCCTCTTTATAATATTGGTATAGATAAAAACACAAACTAATTATCAGCTTCCTGACTGTACATACTTATTGCTCATTAGTCACACGTTATACCTACGTTTGTTTCATGAAAGTTAAATAAATAACAGTAAATATATTTTATTGAAAATCAAAGAATTATAAGGTAGGTATGTGTGTTAAGGGATTACATATATGCAAGTACATATTGGTTTGAGTTGTAATAAGAGTATCATCTTTTTTGCGATATAATTACAATTCTGAGCATTAACTCCTAACTAGGTTGTCCTGTATATAGGACATCAGTGTTCTCGTGTCTAACAAAGACCATTATACTGGTTTTTTGTTGTATGTACCTCGTTAAAACTTCCTATTTGTGGTCGCAAAATAAGTTTTGGTAAACGTACAGTTAGAAGTCTATGTTATCTAAACCAAGAAAATTGAATTTCGGGCGCTGACCGAGAGCATACGCCTTAATCAATTAATCACTAGTTCATTACTGCCCGTTTTAAATTCATTGAAACAAAAAAGTTAACGGCCCATGCTTCAAACTGGGTCAATAGCGCCCAGACCTTATTGAAAACGTCCGGATTTTCTAAAAACACCTAGTTCAATGTCAGACACTTTTGTGCTTTTAAATTTCGATTTGCCAACCCTCGCAACGGCTGGAATTCAGCGAAATAAAATGTCTATCAACCTGTTGTTAAAACAATTGGTCCAATTTGTCTGTGAAATGGAAATGAAAGAACGTGATTTTATGGGTGAGTAAAAGTTTATTATCAAAATAGATTATACGCCCCTTGGTTATTATGGAAGCGCGGAGTTTATGCCTGTCGGCGAGTCCTATAAATCTTTGATTATGGTTATTGGGTAGGGATTAGGCTGTATTGCATAAAAGGCTTAATTTTAATATTGAACATTTTAATAATAACAGTATGTTCAATAATATTGTAATTAAAGACTTTTATTAATAAAAACCGAGAGCACCTTGTAGGTACGTACAAGAACCAAAATGTATGTACCATTAGTACCGTCTTCCAAAATTCTTGTAACGTTATCTTTATCATCGTCAACCTTTTTTTAGCCATAGGATATCTACAGATGGACATATACTTCCCTAATAGATCTTCAATAAGATCCGTTGGGAACACAACCAGCGAGATCTGCGGTCTTAATGAGTTCCTCTGTCTACCTAGTAGAAGAGAAGTCCCACACTGTGCTTGCCGGTACGTTGTCTACTTAATTTTTTTCGACCACATCGGTCATCAGTCCTCCGAGTATGCCGTGTTGCTACATAAAAGCGGAAAATTAATAATGTATCACGTTGTGAGACACGACTATTAATCAAATGTTACACGCATATGACGCGAAAACATTAGGAAAGCACACCGAAGCAACGATCCGGCTTTATATGAACCCTGGGAAATACACAGCCGAAGGCTTCAATAGCTAAATAAAGTAGTTGGGAAGCCGGTCGTAAGATCTATACAGGGATACGTAAATTTTTGTACTTGAATTTGTATTTTTAACCGACTTCCAAAAAGGAGTGTTCGTGTGTATGTATTTTTTTTTGTGTATTTTCATCGATTATTTCGCCAATTGTGAACCGAATCAAAAAAATATTTTTTAATTCGAAAGGGTATACTCCCGAGGTGGTCCCATTTATATTTTACAGAAATCGGTTGAGCCGTTTTTGATAAATCAACAATAATGTAAACAATTCGAGCGAAATATTCAAATTTTGTACACGATGGAAGGCGGTTTTGCCATTTTTTGCGAAAAATAATTATGATTTGTATCACCTAATAGCTAATATTATACAAAGACAGAGATTTATTTTATTTTTTAACCACCCTGTTATTTTATGGCATAGTGGACATGACTGTCATGCAACTCTAGCATGACAGGTCATATTTTGTTTCTTTTTGTTTTTTTAGTTTTACGGTAGTAACTAAGATTTTTTTTATTGCGTTTCTAACAACTCTCAACTGCAATAGTAAGAACGGTAATTCATTTACCGATCTGACTACTGGTAGTAAGATGGGTAGTAACACTGGTAATAAACCGAATTTTCCACAAAACTGTCCATCGCGCATATACTCGTAAGTGTCTCGGGTCGACGATAGTTATAATCAATATGGCGAGTCGAACATGGACACAATGGCAAAGGATCGAGGCAGATGGCACTAGATGAGAGAGGCCTATAACCAGCTGTGGGTTAAAGAGGGCTGTAATTATGATGATGAAATGTTTCGCGCACTGCATTAGAGAAGGTCTCTATAGACCTCAATGTGTACCAAACCAAGACCATAAATGTACTCGAAGTCATTTCGCTCGTCCTCCAAGGCTATTGCGATCCCGGAAATTAATAAGCGCATATAATTGCGTGTCTAACAATAGCTGATGGTCCCATTTCATTTCGGGCAAGAGCACTTTATTTTTATTATACTTACCACGCTTTTCGTATGATAATTGCGGGCTACATTTTCGTCTTCCGCTATAAACGATGATTGAAATTGATTCCCATTATATTCGCATTATAACGTTCATTGTGTCATTTTATTCTTTCATCATAATTATAACAATTAATAAAAAAAGTTTTAACTCACGATTTTTGCATCACATCACTACATAGTAAAAAACAAAGTTGCTTCTCGCTGTCTGTCTGTCCCTATATACTCGTATGCTTAGGTCTTTATAACTACGCAACGGATTTTGATGCGGTTTTTTTATTAGATAGAATAGATTGAGTCACACTCAAGAGGAAGATTTATATGGATAATATACCTGTGCGAAGCCGGGGCGGGTCACTAGTAAGTCATAAAACGTCTACTCTACACACTGGTCATAAGTTAATTCTATTTTAGATCTCTAATACGAGTATCTAAGATCTGTAATTCTTCTTTTCAATTTGTGTAGAAACAATGATATCGATTCTCAACATCACATCAATTCTTCATTCTAGAGATAAGGTACTTATGTGCCATACTCAGACTTTAAAAAAAAATTGGATTAATGGGCTCAAACTACAACAATTTAAGCTGAACATTTCTTTCTCTCGGCCAACAACAAACTATTAAATGATGTAACTAAAATAGATAAGTAAACATATTATTTATGCTAGATATCACACAGTCAAGAAATCCATAAAACTGGTATAGTCCTATAGAAAATCAGACATTTTAATCCAGTCTAGCTCCCTCCTCTCTGCCAAGTCCTGCCTAATACCCGCCTAATCTTCTTGAAATATGAGATAAAAAATATCCCAGTGACAAAACAGTCTATCGATTCTTTCAAACATATTTAGGAAATAGCAGGTTATCTTTCACTGCATAAACTGCGCGGAAAAAATGGCCTTAATAGCCGCCATTTGTAACGAATAAAAGTAAACCTTTGCTTACGAAAAAGGCTTTAGAAAGCCCTAGAGGTCTGTAGAGCGGTCTTCTCTTACTCGACGAGCAAAATAATTATATGAGCAAAATTCTCATATGCCGCAAAATGCATGTTCACGATGCATATGTCGCACACAAACTAGCTTAATTGCATAATTCAGTTTTGTGTCAGCGCATTTAAGAATAGGTGGTTTGTTGTAATGTACTAGCTATTTTTAAATTAAAAAAAAAAACAAACTAATTTTATTTCAAAAATTAGTGCAAACATGGATAGTGCAGCCATAGCCATGCAAACTAGGTGAGTACACACCTGTGTTTTGATAGATAGCTTTCCCTAGGGTGAAGCTTGATGAAATATTTCACTGTTGGATATAGGTCTAGCAAGGAAGTTAGAAGTGTATAATTTCAGATAATATTTGTGTAAGCTCCAAAGAACTTTGTTACGGGACCAATTTTATTAACGGAGATTTGTTGTGCTCTCTAAGTAATAACCGTGTAGTTAATGGCTTTACGCGTAGTGTGGAGAGTTTCCTGGGAAATTAGGTCCCGCTAGATCGAAGCGTCACGGCCTTTCTCTTAGATTATATAAATATAAGCCTATCTCATGAAATCTGGGGAAAAAACCCTTGGAAAATGCCAAGTAGTCTCTGGTGACCTCTTTGCCCCAACACCTGGAAAACAGATAGCTCTCTAGTAATAACTTACTCCATTCAGCGAAATGGAAACACTGATGTGGGATGGAAGAACGCAAGTGTCGATAGACACGTATTTGTTAGTGTTTTTCTAGGGCACAGAATGCCTGAGGACTTTCAGGTTTAAGGATTTATCGATGTCATCTATTTGTCTCCGACTATCTATGATCTAGCCATCAGTTTTCTGCCCTTAGGGGGCAATGTCATTTGTTTCTCGTAAGATGGTGTAGGTACTTCCATATAAAAGATTGGGACTTGTACAAGATCGTCTTGAATACATAAATTTTAATGATTTATGTAATAAAAATTCCTATTTTATAAACATTATTCCTGAAGATCCTGCACTTTACAAAACGGTACCTTGTTTACAGAGTTATCCAGAACTGGTGTACAAATCCGAATAAATAATTCAGACTATTGTTATGAACAACATTTATTGGAATTGGCCAACCTGGAATTAAAAAAAACAACTGCTTCATACATTTTGTCGATACCGAGTTGCAGTTTTGTTTGGAACAGCTGATTTGTTATTTTAGAACTCCGGATTGGCCCCAATCCTTCTATTGTCTTACTAATATTTTAAACGTGAAAGTTTGTAAGGATGGATGGATGGATGGATGTTTGTTACTCTTTCACGCAAAAAACTACTGAACGGATTGAGATGAAACTTTGCAATTATATAGCTTATGTATCAGAATAACACATAGGCTATAAATTATAATGATATTGCGTAAATTTTCCATATTGCAACAATAAGTGTTAAGTAAGTAGGAAAAATTCTGCCATCTGCGAGCTATTCAATTTGTTTATGGCTTCTGTGAAGGTGTTTCACAATTTTGGAGCTATTCTAGCGTGCGCTCTAAGAAATGTCTAAAAAGAACTGTCAAATCGAACAAATGTCAAATCGTTTTTTTATTTATTTTCCACCTCCTTTATTAAGGGTGGTAAGGTAGGGCCTCGAAATAACATGCGGGCGAAGTCGCGGGCAAAATCTAGTAATGTCTATAAATCTGTTAAAAACTCTCTGTGTGTTTAAATCAGCCAATAGAATTTGGGCGATTACAATCGCTGATCTTAATCATTATCTATCAATACTCATAACATTATTTGTGATGTCTATATTTAATTAGAGCAGTAAGCTATTCTTTTTTTTTCCAAATATCCAAGTAAACGCAGGTTATTTGATCAGGACATAATCTTACTAAGTCGTGAACGTTTTATAACATTCTGCCAAAAACTACTTTAATTCAAAATAGAGAGATAGATTCCACTCTTTATTGATTATACAGATAAAATACTAAAACAGCGTAATACAACAGGGCTTAAATCTATCGCAACTGTTAGCGGCCTTATCGTTTAAAGCGATCTCTTACAGGCAACCTTGTTGTAACAAGAAATACAAAATAATCTACTAAACTTTGTTGAAATGAAATAAAAATGCTATAATCGCAGAATTCTGCTAAATCTGGTCACACTGTGTCCCAAGCCCCAACTTATCCACCTAAAGTGAAATTAGGATTTACTAGATGTAAGTTGCAGGATAATTTGATCAGATTATCATTCAGCTGAATGGAGTTTGGACTCCAGACGGCCTAACTGCCAATCTCCATCGCCGCTCGTCTCCAAGACATAATTAATCTGGGGTTACTTTCTGCAGCCTCCGAGGGTACGTGACTTATCTGAGGCCTCCGCTTGACTTATTAATTAGTCATTCATTAAGTTGGAAAGCAAAGTAGTCTGGTACGGTCTGGCAGGTAAAGTTCGTAAGTTCGAATTAAGTTACGTAAAGTTTATTAGAATTTGTATGTTCTCAGTGACCAAACGAGCAAAAATTTTGACGGTATTGTTATTATTCGATTTTATATCTAAATTTCAAGAAAATTTTCAATTATTAACTAAATCGAGCGCGAGCGAGTCGAGATAAAGACTTATGAAGATTTAGTCAAAGAAATATGCCGCGAAATTGAACCTTATGGCTACTGAAATTGAGAATATTTGTGCATATTGGGCGAATTGTACATTTTTAAGAACAGATTACGAGAAAATGCTACTGTATAGGCCACAAATAAAAAGACGTGTGCGTTCAAAACTAAAAAAAAAATTAGAAACTGTTCATGTAGCAGCGTCTACCTAACTTTAGCGTTTGCGTCTAGGGAGTTGTATCTCGCCTACCCTTTTGTAGAATAGCCAATAACCTATAAGGTACTACTGCGTAGTAGCTTAGGTATTTGTATATACGAATGTTAGCTACGAACAAGGATTTTGTAACATAGAAATCATTAGCTATGAAAATTTAGGTGTGTTCCAAAAGCGTAGGCGAGCTACAACTGCGTAGACGCAGGCGCCATAGTTAAGTTGAGGTTACCACGTGAACAGAGTTTCTAAAATAATAACCTTAACATAACTGTTAGCTATGAACAATGAATGAAATTTACAATTAGATCAATTAAAATCATTGGGTATGATTTTGTAGGCGTGCTACAAAAGCGTAGGCGAGCTACAACCGCGTAGGCGCAGACGCTAGTTACGTAGACAGTTCTACGTGAAAGGATTATTTTGGCCCACGATCGACGCCCACCAGTCGTGGGTGTACAAGTCCTTGACCAATGAAGTATTTTGATGGCGTATAAGAATATTTTTTTTAAATTCATTCTTAGTTTGAATGCGCACCAAACAGATGTCAATAAATACATCCCGCACCGCCCGAACGACCCACGGCGGCTTTAGCCGTTCTAAAATAATCGGTGCTTATAGGTTTGTCTGCAGCAACGCAGCAACGGATTAACTTCACTTTGTGCAGGAACATATAGACTAAGAGATCGCGACCAGCCAGACTTTTGTTATTTTATAATAGCTAAAAGTTTATATGTGCATGTCCCCTACAAATGATAAGCAAGAGATTATTCTTGCTCTAATAGTTTAATGGTTAGATAGTGGTACGAGACCAGTTGTTGCGCAATAGCAAAAATATAAATGTCAGCGTGGGTATCAATTCAATCGTTTGTCTTGCACCATACTCGTAAATACATATTCTAATACACATTTATCAAGTAAAGTTTTGCGCAGCATGTACTTGCAACTTCAAAGATGCAATAAGTGTGATCCATCTATAAAACTAGTAAGATTTAACCTACTTAAGTAAAGAATAAGTCCACGCTTGACCACTAACTTGCCTGATGGTAAGCGACGTTGTGGTCGAAAATAAAACACGCAGACTTAGATAATGCCTGTTCACTCTGAATTTGAATAGCTTTAGATTTTATTTCTCGGTGGATTTTATCTCAAGTATATGATCTCAATATGTTGGCTATGATAGGTTGCTTGTAAATAAAATGTTATTTAGTTTTCGTATCAATTTTCTATGTCAACTTGAATAAAAAGTGATGACGTATCTATGTAAACTGACGTAGAACTTTATAATTTAAGTTACCAAAAATTGCATGTCTGCTAGGATACTGTGATTACTGAGAAAATTTGTACCACCATTTTACACAGTTTGTGCAGTAAACTTTTACTTTACTTTGCAGCGCAACGAGAGAAGATCTGCGCAGCTTGTAGCTAACTTCATAGACGCTAACAAGTTTGATTAGGTGTATAAAATGCGTTACCTGATATGCAGGCCCATCCTCACGTAGAGACACAGTATGAGCACGGCGGGCAGGAAGAAGAAGAAGATGCTGCTCAGCTCCAGGAGTGGAGAGGGCGCCATGAGCGCGCAGAACGCTGACTCCTTCGATATGTTGCCGGAATCTGAAAAAAAAAACATTCTTAAATATTTAAGGTACCAAAAAACACATTACCTAAAGAGTTTGCTTACAATGATTATTTTTCGCATAAAACCACAACACCGACTTTCACCGTGTACAGTATTCGAATAGTTTGCACGAATCGATGTGACATCCATGTACATTATTGTTGATTAATCAAAACTGGCTTTGCTAATTTCGATAAAATTTAAATGGGGCCATCTCGGGATTATATTCTTTTGAACCAAAAAAGGTTTTTTAAAATCGGTTCACAATCGGTGAAAATATCGATAAACATACACAAAAAACAAACAAACGAAGTAACTTATTTTTGTTTGTATAACAACAACAATAAATTATTTGCCCGCAACAAAGGAACAGTAAGAAAATATATAAGTACAGTTTTTGATAGCTCAGTTGTGTGCGGGTACGGGTACGAGTAATGTGCTGCAAGGATCAAATCACGGACCTAGTTATTATAGGATTCATCGAACTTACTTATCATTATGACCAATTTTTACAATGGAACCAAACCTGAAATCGTTAACAATATCACGATGATTTTGACGATTTTTACAAGCTTATAAACTTATGTAAGTTTGAATATATTGCTTGTTTGTATATATTTGCACATTTGTAATGTTATGTTCGTGTGTTTTTGTATTGTAATTTTGGTTAAAGTAATAAATAATTATCTATCTATTTAAGTTCGAGTGGAATCTTGCAAGTTAAATTTGGCTAACATCCCGGTTCCCGATTGAGCTGAAATTTTGCACGCATTCGTGACAATGCAATGATATGGTGGCCATAGGAACTGCTGTACTAAACAAGACAGAAGCGTCGTGTTTGGGCTCGTTTTACTTGTCTTAGCTAGCACTCTGCTGCTGCATGATATCCAGGGTCTCAAAAGCTTGTATTTAAAAAGTTATATTTTTATTATAATTTATAATATATATAGTGTTGTATTATTAATGAGCTGATATTTTTCCCTTCTCTGGGTGGGTTCTGTATTAAATTAAGTAAATTATGAATTTGTGGAATCCCCGCCGTGCCGCACTGTTAGGCATTGAAGTACTAATATTTTACAAAGAATAGGAGGCTTATCTATACAGGCTGGTAATAATGATGATATTTGGCATAATCATAGAATTATTATATTTATACGAGTATGTGGCGAGCTAAATAACCACCAACCTTTCTAATTAGAGATCTATAGGGGAGGCTTATTGCCAGCATTGGACGTCCTTTGGCTGATGAATGGATGAAATAAACATCATATCATAAAGATTTAAAGATTTATTTCATAATACTTAAATACGTTGCAACTCTAGAATACATAAATTACATCTAACAATATATTATATACCTTAGTTATCCAGATTTTGTATTCTAGATGACAAATATATTGCAGTGAGCCCCAAATGCTTGTATGGTATCAACTCTCTATTCACGTCGTATTCACCAAGCTCTCAGAAATTGGTTATAATCTACATCAAAATAACAAAGTCATAGGTCGGCAATAAAAGATTGAACAAACAGCAAACTTGTACCATCTACTGAAAGGATTGTCTCAACCTTTGGCTACCGAACCCTACAAAGGTATGGAACCCTACAAATTTGACAATAATCAACTAAGATTACTTTACCGATAGACTGACAAATACAGCAGGGACGGTATAAATCTATTTATAAAACGGCTAATGTCCCATTGTCGGCAGAAAGTGATTTACTTGTTGCCAGAGAAAATAATACTGTTATTTTCCTGTCGTTCCTTTTTGTACCTTTTTCTTTCTCCTCAAAGACCCCTGAGGCGTGGAATATCTGACGCCTGCTAGGGATGAATGAAGTAGAGGTATTAAGCTAAAAGCCCAAACTATATTGAAATAAAAGGAATGCTGATTTTTCTTGACTTGCTCGATGGGAAAACTACTGGTTGCTTGTGTTGAGCGGATGTTTGCGGATTTTATGTTTACCTAAACGTAAAAAAACAAACATGCAAGAAGTCTTGCACTCTCGAGCTGTACCAGTTTTTTAACAGATTTCAGTGTTTCATTTTAGATATTTTTTAAACTAAGAAACATCCCCATGTACAAAGTTTATTTTCGTCATGTAAAAGTTGAGTTTATATTTGAAAGTGATATAATTGTATCTGCACAGTAAATAGGTACCAGCGATAACTCGAAACTTGTTGAATCCTGCACTTTTATGGAAAATGAATCTATAGAGGCCACTGTTTATCCATAGAATTAAAAATCAGCCAAGTGCGAGTTGGACTCGCGCACAAAGTTTTCCGTACCATATGGAAGCCCCTATATATTTTATTTTTTAAGTGAATGTACAACTAAATATTATGTAGATATTTCAAGCGTCTGCCTGTCGCCGTTAAACCGGCAAAAATCACGTTTGTTGTATTGGAGCCCCCCCTGTTTTTTTTTTTATTTCAATTTATTTTTTTGTTTTAAGGTAAATTCTATGAATATTTCAAGCGTTTATCTATGGCCGTTATTAATATCGAGCAAAAAAGGACAAATAAAATCACGTTCGTTGTTTGGGAACCCCCTATTCTGATTTTGGTATTTAGCGGCCGGATTTTAGCGACAGCAAAAATACATCATTTGTAAAAAAAATCAACTGTCTAGTTATCAGGGTTCATGAGATACAGCTGGCGACAGACAGTCAGACGAACGGACGAACTGACAGACAGCAGTCTTAGTAACAGGATCTCGTTTTTACCCTTTGGGTACGGAACCCTAAAAACTAGTCGGCGTCTGCCCCCGCATTGTCTATGCGTTCTGGCGTTCGGCTTCGCTTTTCCTACCGCTCGGTCTCATGGCGCGAGCAGGATAAAAATTGAAGCAGAATGTCAGAACGAGTTAGTCCAGCAGCCCTCTCCTGTGATCTTAAAGTGATTTATAACAGGCTGAATCTTCGTGAGCAGGTTAAATTCGACGATGCCCAAATTAATTTTATTAAAAAAATTACGATCGGGGTAGCTAAAGTACTGCGCAGGTATTAAACATGTCGATTTGGTGGGGTGTCGATATTATTACAATAACAGTAAGTTTTTTATTTTAATATCGAGGTAAGTGGACGATAAACCCGGAAAAAACAATTGTCCTACAAAATGTATGTTATGATTGGAGAGTTCTCCACTCCGAATGTTTCCAAATAACGAGTCATCACGAGTAATTTTGAATCATCAAAATTATTAATAACAAGCTGATTTTTTGTGTGCAGCTTAGTAATTGTTAATACAATCAAATGGCTACATAGTCCTACAAGTTCAGTGGTATGTTTTTCCAGTCCTGCGCTTAGAAGTTGTTTATACCTGCGCTGTACTTTAGCTACCTCGATCGAGATTTTTTTATAAGACTAATCTGGGCCTCTCGTCTTACTTAACCTGTTCACGAAGATTCAGCTTGTCATTAATCACTTTAAGATCATAGGCTGCTGGTCTAAGTACATAATACGGCCTCTGTCCCGAAAAGTTCTATCGAGAACTTATGTACTAAATTAAAGTTAAGGAAAAAGTCCGCACTTAGACGGTCGTCTTCGGTCAGCGAGAAAAATTATGCGTCCATTTTACATTTCAAATGCTGGGCACACTGCCAACTAGCAGACACTAGTAGTGGACTTGAGTATTTATTACGGGTCTGTGAATGATCCAATTGCTTCTTACGTAGTAGTCACATAAGAATGTATGTAGTTTTGTTGTATTTTATTGTAGTGAATAGAGGCACTTGCCTGAAAAAATAAAGCGCTCATTTCCAGTTCTATTTGCACTGGCTAATAATCACTGTTACAGGAACTATACTATAAATAATATAATTTAGAACAAAATTTGTCTCTTATATCTTTAGTTTAATTACACGTCTTATCAATTAGCTAACTAACGTCGTAGTTTTTGGTTAAGGAACCGCCGTACATAGACTGACTTTTATGTTGATTTTGTAGTGTACTCGTAATTATTCCCTTGCTTTCATGCCCTGATTCCCCAATTTGTACTCTCCAAGGCCTGTACGACGCATCGTGGAGTAGCTGTGACGAAACATTGGGAAAATGACTTATGAATCATCATCATCAGCCAGTATCGACCCACTGCTGGGAATAGGCCTGCTCCCCCTTATGCCACGACAAAAAGTGTAATTAGTTATTATTACGGGGGTTCCTAGGGCATATAGGTTACAGAGGACTGATGACTGATAGGAATCCTATGGACTGAGAGTGTTACAGTGCACGTCCTATGACTGAAACGACGGCGACGACGAGGGTTCTTATATACGTAATACTATGCTGTAACAAAACTAGTTTTCATGAAATTTAAGTTGGTTCAATGAACTGTGCTTCCCGAAAGATATTCCATAAGTCAGTTAGAAAGAGATACTCAAATCGTTTCTCAGAAAATATTACATGATCTGGTATTAAGAACATTTAAGAGTTAAGAAAATTTCCTAGTTGAATTTATCACAAACTTAAATAACATTCAAATAAAAAAATAAAAAATACTGTTTGTACAAACAAATACATATTAATAAAAACATGAAAACTTATATATAGACGATGATGAAAGCCTTAATCTAAAATCCCACTGCCAGTGGACACAGCTCCCAATATGCTGGATTGCCACGTTGGATAGCGATGCTGATCCTCTGGGCAAAGTAGAGGTCAGCATATTGGTCACGTGCTGCGTCGACCAGTCGTGATGATAGGTTTTTATGGATTTTTTTGATAAAATTAAAAACGAGTTTTTATTTCTCCTGAATCTCATTATCAGAACCCATACCGATGATCATGAGACCACTAGAAAACTTTCAAAAAATTTAAATTTTCAGTCCAGTTTCCGAATGCTCGAGGAACATGCAAAAAATATTCCGACAATATATGATCCTCCTCGTTTTGAAGTCGGTAGAAAGACTTTCCATTCACGCCCGATAGAGTCACAGTTCTATTATCCATATTGTTTTCTACCTTGTACTTACAAAACTTTGAACTTGTGGCCTGGTTAGGAACAAAATGATGTATGATTTATGAAACTTGTTTGTTCCTCAAGGCGCGAATATATTTCAGAATGTTTATTTATGTTACGGAACTCATTACTATTCTACCCGTGAGTTGAACAAGTACTTGATAAAGTAGTCTAGTTCAAAACTGTCTTCAAAAGTACTTACCCCGAAAACCAGTTTTAGAGCTAGTAAGATTTTCAAGCCTTTCAACTCCTGACACAAACTAAAGGATACTAAGTAGGTAAGGGTGTAAAGCCCTATTACAGTATTTAAACCGCCTAAAGGTGGACGTCATTTAGCGTGGACGTTATTTAGCGGTTAAAACAACCACGATCCACACCAAAAAGTTACGTGACATCCGAGTCATGGTAGCGCTATGTTATAAATAGCATTCGCAATAACTGACTATACGACAGAACATTCTTTCACTTTGATAATCTTAAGGATCCTAGTGAAACCATGTTATGAACATCACATGGCGCAGCACAAAGCTATCTCTACATAGGTACACAAATACGAGTACATAGCTGTCTGTGGATGATAAACTTATGCGGAAAAAGTTTCCCGTTATTCAAATAGGTACACATGTTCCTGACGCCACGTCGTAGGTCCCAAACGAAAAACCCTTTTTAGGGTTCCGTGCCCAAAGGGTAAAAACGGGACCCTATTACTAAGACTTCGATTTCCGTCTGTCCGTCTGTCTGACTGTCAGACGGACATGTATCTCATGAACCATGATAGCTAGGCAGCTGAAATTTTCACAGATGATGTATTTCTGTTGCCGCTATAACAACAAATACTTAAAACAGAATAAAATAAATATTTAAGGGGGGCTTCCATACAACAAACGTAATTTTTAGGAGTTTTTTGCTCGCTATTAATTACGGCAAGAGGAATGGGGCTCCCATGCGGTACGGAACCCTTCGTGCGCGAGTCTGACTCGCACTTGGCCGATTATTATTTAATATTACAAGGTGTTATTTTGTAAAGTGCAAGAACATTGAGAGGCATATGTTATGGCCATCGCTAAGAACAACTTTTATGATAGAACCAATCCTTACATCGCAAAAAAAGTATCAGCTGCTCCATACATTTTGTTGCGAGTCAATGACGGGAAGTTATTATATGGAACTGCAGGTTTTGTTTTCGCCATTTCGCAGTTGATCCCATAGTAATAAACATAATTTTCCGCTTCTGAAATTTCTGTTTATTACAAATCAACACGACAGGACATTACACTTAAAAAAGATCTCCCAAAATGGAACCGAACTATATACAGTAGCTCAAAAAATTAAAATAAATGCACAGAGTAAAATAACCGAATTTAATGCTTCGTTTGAATGGAATTCCATATTGTCTTATTTGATTTTTGTTCAAGGCTGCCATCAAGCCACCATTATTTTACAAGCAATTTCAAAAGATAAATAAGATCCAAAAATATGAAATTCCTTTAAATGATGATTGTTATGAAAGAAAACAATAGGAAAATCATTATACAAAACAAATAAAGCAAATGATTTAACACTGTACAAGATAATGGCCTAAACTCAGCATATTATGGCATTATCTCTTTTCATAAGAGATAAATTTGCGTATTGGCAAAGGGGTAGACGAAACATTCCGATTACATTGAAGAGAGCCTTTTGAGGAAAAAGAAAGTCACTGAGTTCCAGGAGAAGAATTTTTCAACTGAAATCGTAAGTGACAAGTATTTTATTTTCGATACTGTGGTGGTGGAGTGGAGCGGTAGTTAAGATAGCTATAGAAGTAGTTTAACTATCAAATGTTAATTAGGAGTAAGCGTAGTAAGCGTGAAGCCGCTTGAACAAGAAGTTACGATAAACATTAAAATTCGCATATTAGGGCGCTTACAATGTTTTTCCTGAAAAGGCTCGATATCTTTTAACTCTAGTAATTTAAATTCCTACGCCACATTTACATTCAAATTTATTAGACAGGAAAGTGAGCAAGTCGAGCAAGTAAATAAGTAGGTCGCTCGCGTCGTTATTGCGGCTGAAGTATTTAGGGCAATATTACCGACAGGCGGCAGAAGTCAGCACCTTAGACACCTCCGACATGGTAATGGTATCTATGCAGTATTCCCTCTTCATACAAACGGTCACGCGGATCATACTTACGTGCTTCGGAGTTTGGTACACAACAGTCGCAGGGGCGCGCCGTAGTGACGAAAGAACGTGTGGTTTTGTAATCAGTAAGTAAGCATGCGATTTACCTACCAGGCGTGCAGCCCTTTTTTTACGAGGTGGAAATCTTCAGAAGATGCCTGACTGCTTTGGGGTGCAGTCGGGTTATGTAGGATAGTACCCACTAAAACCCCCTCGGTGGCCAGCCTTTGCGTCCTCTTGGGAAATCCGGGATCTCCAAAAGGAACGCACCGGTGCTTCTAGCACTTTATGTGACTACTCGCCTGGTATTAGGACCAGGCTTGTGCGGTCCGTCTCGGGCCTGTTTGAGTGGATGGCCCTAACTTTGTCCACCCACGAAGTAGGCTCTTACTACAGGCAGGGGATACCGATGCCGTATTTTAGTGCCCCGGCATCAGGGCAAAGGCGAGCAGCCCGAGCGCGTGTTAGGTACTGCATGGCCACGCGGGGCTGTAGGTGTTTATTTCAAGGATAGTACCGAGTCACAATACTGCATATAGATACCATTACCGTGCCTGAGCTCATCTTATAGTCCGCCTGTTTTTTTAGTGAATCTCCGTAAGCAGTTTCGGTACGACGAAACGCCCAAGTTTGTCATCTGAAAATACTCGAAAGAGCTAATGTAGAGCGCAGGTATAAAATATGTAGATTTAATGAGGTGTCGAAATTGTCGGAATAACAACACAATAACAACAATTGTCCTACAAAATAGATGGTTTGACTGGAGCGCCCTCTTCTCTGAATGTGTCCAAATAACGAGATCATCCAAATTATTAATAGCAAGCTGTTATTTTGTTCCATTCTATGTGACCCGGTTCTCTTCAAAATACAATGCTCAGTCAATTTTTGTGCTTTTTCATGCTTACCACGGGTGGTCAATTATTTATCCCACTGCTAGGTACAGGCCTCGGTAGGTCCTGAGCTATATATAAGCTTTTAAGTGATATGTCAAAAAGTTTTCTTTTATAACAGCAATAGTGCCTTTATTAACTACAACAAAATACAACATTTCTTAAATAATAGGCTAAAATTACTACTACTACCTACATATAACGCAATTGCATCATCCACAGACCCTTGAAGGTCTAATGATAATTCAAATGCTTCTAGCACACTGCCAGTTGGCAGCGTGCCCAGCATGCTGGCTGCATTGCCACACTGAATGGTAATGCTTAATACAATGAGCCGCTTGAGCCAAATAAACAACAGCATTTGTAAAAAAATATGTCTACACATATTTTTTACACACAATATATTACCTATTACACATATTATCTACGTACTACTTTATTACAAATTACACGGAAAAAAAAATACAGAATCCGATAGGTTCCTAACTGCCAGCTTTACCGGTAACCGCTAAAAGCAATTGGAAAAAATGTTAGATATTTTTAAAATCAATAAAAGTCCTTTGATAATAAATAACCCTAGAGGTAGATTATTTATAGAAGTTGAAAGAAAACTCTATGTAAAAAATAATCTTAATTTTCCATAACATTTGGCTCCTCCCTGGCACATTATTACTCGTACATATTTATTCTGAGAGCGTCACATCCTTGTAACGTTCGGGATGTTCATCCTTGTCGAAAACGAGCTATTTCCCTTGGGCATTCAAAAACAACTCGAGGAAATCTTTCTAACTTTAATGCAATGATAGCTTTGCAAATCATAATAATTATTTTTCCACAAGATATCGTAAAACCGACTTCCATCGTGTATTAAATTCGAATAATTTGCACGAATTGATGTGACATCAATGTAAATTTTTATTGATTTATTAACAAACGGCTCAGCTGACTTCGATAAAATTTAAATGGGACCACCTCGAAAGTATTTTCTTTCGAACTAAATAATATTTTTAATCGGTTCACTATTGGCGAAAATATCAATGAACATACACAATAAAAAAAACATACAGACGAACATAGTACCTCCTCCTTTTTGGAAGTCGGTAAAAATAGATATTATGTGTAGGTATATCTACTGTACTGACTGACCTTTTCAATGATCCACTGCTGCATGGTTGCCTGGAAGAAATCGCCATGGGTGATAACGCCGCCAATTTATAATCATGTTTAGTCCTTAGTGTGTACAGTGTACATATTGTTTAATTATTGTTTGTGGTTATGAATAAAGAGTTTTGTCTGTCTGTCTGTCTGCTGAACATAGGCCTATCCACAAAAAGGCGACAGAGCTTTATAAACTACGCTCGCGCAGTGCTGGTTGGTGGACACTCACATACTCCATCCAATTCCTTATGTACGGACGTATGCAGGTTGCCTCACGATGTTTTGCTTCACCGAAAAGCCACTGGTGTGAAAATCCGTCCGTAAGTCCCAAATAACTCATTGGTATGAGACCGAAATTCGAACCCTCAGCCTCACGATTGTAAGGCTAACGCTAATACTACTAGGTCACCATAGATTAAGGTAAGTAAGTAACTTATTTACTAAGCGAGTCATTACGTTCATCTTCATAAACATAAGTTATAAGATCAATCGCCATTTTCTCTTGACAAAAAGTTATTAAAATACTTAAATTGTTTGAGTACATCATTTTTAGGGTTCCGTACCCAAAGGGAAAAACGGGACCCTATTACTAAGACTTCGATGTCCGTCTGTCTGTCTGTCACCGGGCTGTATCTCATGAACCATGATAGCTAGGCAGCTGAAATTTTCACAAATGATGTATTTCGGTTGCCGCTATAACAACAAATACTAAAAACAAAATAAAATAAATATTTAAGGGGGGCTCCCATACAACAAACCTGAATTTTTAGACGTTTTTTGCTCTATATTAATAATGGTACCAGGTAGATGCTTGAATTTTTCACAGAATATTTAGTTTTATATTCCCTTCAATAATGAATAATAAAATTAAAATAAAATAAATATTTAAGGGGGGCTCCCATACAGTACGGTACCCTCCGTGCGCGAGTCCGACTCGTACTTGGCCGATTATTACGAGACTTTTCTAGCTAATGAAAAATAATATTGTAAAATTGTGGTGCAGCGTACAACATTTCCATTGTAAGCACAGCTGCATCCAGAATTAATAAAGGGAGTTGAGATATATACTGAATCCGCGGTGGTCTAGTGGTAGTAACACTCGCCTTACAATCGTGAGGTCGTGGATTCAAATCCTGGTCTCGTACCAATGAGTTCTTTGGAACTTATGTACCTACGGAATTTCACACCGCTGGCTTTTACGGTGAAGGAAAAAAATCTACAAAAATCCCCCTGGTAGGGATAAGTGCACCAGTCGGAACATCGTGAGACAACCTGCGTACGTCAGTTGAAAAAATTCGATGGTGTTTGTGAATCCGCCAACCCGCACTTGGGCAGCGTGGTGGATATAGCTCAATCACCCTTCATGGGTAGGCCACGTTCAGCAGTGGACTATTAAAGAGGCTAGTACATTACAGTACAGACAATATTTCGTTTAAAGATTTGCAAAATATTATGCTTATCCTAGTATAGGAGTAGCAGTTCCTGGACCTATGTTCCAGTTTAGTTTTGTGACAATGTACAATAGTGATGGGCACAACGGCCTACCTTTGGCATCGTTAATTTGTGTAACAGAACTATCTAACCAAATGTGTACACACTGCACAGGCCTTTTGTTTTCAACGAATACTTGTAATAATAAACTAATTATCTGCTATAACCATGGGATTATAGGTAAAAGTAAAGTCACTTAACATAAGCGAAATATAAATAATTTATTTTGATGTCGTTTTCACCTTGCAAGAAAATTCTAAATCAACATTATTTTCGACGATGCGACAAATACATCTGTAATGGCACCATTACAGATGTCTTTGTTGTTTGAAAGTATCACTTTGATAGTGGCAAATTTATTTAAAGCATTTTTAAATTCAAACAGCGCAATTTTCTAAACATTTGCATATTAAAAGTAAAAACATAGGGACGTGATCAAAGTGCTCAAGAAAATGTCGAAGACCCTTGAAAGCGTATCTTAAACAAAAATAGAAGTATTTACTCTGTACAGTGTAAAAGGAAAGAGACGTGCCCCGACTGACGTTTATTTGAATACTAGCTTTTACCCGCGGCTTCGCCCGCGTTATATTTTGATTTTGGCTAATGTTTATGTCGGCTGCGAAACCTAACCTAAGCGACAAACATCAGAATACCTTAGAAGTATGCTTTTGTTGGTTAAGTTACGGTTGGAGTGTATATATAACCCCCCTGTGTTTTCCCGCCTTGTCGTGGCGGGGGAGGTCTAAGGCAGCTGAAAAGGCGGCGCTCGAAGTCTCCCTCTTCTTTGGGTCTTTCCCCCAAGGCAGCTTAGAGGCCGGCACTCGTTGTTCAGCCGCTTTTAACTAAAGCAGCTGAGAGGATGGCCGGTAGGTTGCCTGCCTTATGAAGAGTGTTGCTTCTGAGGCGGGCTGCAGTGCCGCTCTTGCGACGCTGCAGCCGAGGATTAGGGGCTGCGGTGGGATGGAACTGGTTGTGTGGGTGCCGCCACCTACCCTACCTTCCGCTAGGCCGTCAACCTGTTGGCAGACGCAGTGGGGCTGCAGGGGAAGAGAAGTGTCGGTATCGCGATGGCCGTTCTCACTGCCCTCTGCAGTTGAAAAGGCAGGCGCTGGGCTACTATGACTGACTCGTTGCACTGGGACCAGGGCGTTGGAATGCTGTCCGACGCTCAGTGCTGGTTAGTCCCGAGTGGTGGATGACGATGTGTTTTGTGCTCCGAAACACATTATTCAAGTTATCCGAAGTCATTATTGCGGGAGCGCAAGCTCCGTTATGGAGCCCGAGTCTGGGCTAGCGCTGTTGAGTGCCGCGAAGGAGTGCGAAAAATGTAGGAACGTCCTAAACTTGAAATGACAGGTTATTTCTGGCGCTTAGACGGCTGCTACCGCGGCCCGCTCGCTTACTTTTCATCCTATCCTACGGGAACTGTTAAAGTTTTTGGGATAAAAAGTGGCCTTTGTCACTTTTCGTCTTTCAAACTATGTTCATGCAATAAGTCAAGGCAATCCGTTGCTCCGTTGCTGAGAAAAAGTTATTGTCTTATCCTACGGGAACCGCAATTTTTTCGGAATGAAAAGTATCCTATGTCACTTTCCGTCTTCCAAACTATGCCCAAGTCAATCCATTGCTCCATTGCTGAGAAACAGTTATTGTCCTATCCCATGGGAATCACGAATTTTCTCGGGATAAAAAAGTATCCTATTATCACCTTCTGTCTTTTAAACCATAGGTATCCATACCAAAAATCAAGTCAATCTTTTGCTCCGTTGCCGCGTCAAAGAGGAACAAACCAACAAACTTTTCGGAAGTAGGTATGATGATTCTGTACCATAAAGGTAGAATAAAGAAACATGTTAAACCTCTAATGATAGTAGATTTAAAAATATTTTTAATGTCAGACAAAATGACGGCCTGGTATTAAACGTCATAGTAACATGTGGCATGCAGAGGGAAAAAAACATTTTATCTAATTTTAATGTCAGTTGTCATTTTCAATCCATACTTTATTTCCTCTTCAAGGGGATATAATGGTGGAAAAACAATTTGTCCCCTTGCCATGCTACCTGTGATTTATAAAAGTCTGCAGACAATGTCACCTGTCATCTAATTACGTTTCGCTGTGACGTTTCATTAATCCATATTAGGGTCATAGAGGAATTAATCACTTAGCGTCTTTGTGATAGTGGTGATAGTTTTGCTTTCGAGAGTTTTTGTCCTGTCCTACAGGAACCATGCAATTTTTTGCTTAACGTCTAACGCTTAGTATCTAAAATTCGACGCGCTAGGTTTTGCTCTTGAGTCTCAGCAGTTCTTTGCGCTGCGTGATGCTCGGCATCTAAAAGTCGCCGCGCTTGACTTTCTCTTTAAGTCTCAGCATCTCTCTGAGCTGCGTGACGCTCAGCATCTAAAATTCGACGCGCTTGGTTTTTTGCTCTTGAGTCTCAGCAGTTCTTTGCGCTGCGTGATGCTCAGCATCTAAAAGTCGCCGCGCTTGACTTTCAACTTCAGTCTCAGCAGCTCTCTGAGCTGCGTGACGCACAGCATCTAAAATTCGACGCTCTTGGTTTTGCTCTTGAGTCTCAGCAGCTCTTTGAGATGCGTGGCGCTCGGCATCTAATGTCAAACGCGTTAAAGTGTGCTCTTCAGACTCTTGGCTTCTAGCAATTTTCTTTACGCGAGCTCCGCTAGAACTACGCGCTAGATTCGATTTGCGTTTTGTAGGCATACCGATTAGAATGAAAACTACGTAATTAAACTGAAAAAATACATGTAACCTTCTCTAAAGTTTACAGGAAAAGGTTGAATGACTTTGACATTTGCAACTTGAGCAGCCTTGAATGGGCATTGGGCATAGAGAATGTAATTTGAAAAGTCAAGATGCAAATTACCATTTGTCATGGTAGAATATCAGTTTTTTCTTCTAAGATTCTATCCAATGCGTTTTCATCCCCCCTTTTCAACCCTTTAAAACTATTTTTTCGAATCAAAAAGTAGCCTATGTCCTTTCTCAGGCTCTAGACTATCTGTGTACCAAATTTCATTCAAATCGGTTGAGTAGTTTTAGCGTGAAAGCGCGACAGACAGACAGACAGACAGAGTTACTTTCGCATTTATAATATTAAGTAAGGATAAGGATTATATCTCAAAGAGCCTGCATATTCTGAGTTCTTGAGTCAATGTTGAGTGGCTCAAGTATGAGACAAAGTTTACTACTCTAGTATACTTTACGATGTTGACTTTAAACCCAGCGAAGCGAACAATTCTGTTATGGAAGTCCAGTAAACCAATTCCAATAACATCAGATGTAAAGAAAATATTTACTTCTTGATCAGATGAATCTGAACTGAAGCTTATTAATTAGTTTGATAACTCTTTTGTTGTTTGATCAAAATGTAAACAATTCACATTTCTACATAGAACATGATAGAGACAGATAGATATACAGAAATGCTCGTTTCTGCTCTTACTCGGTCTCGGGACCGTTTACGCATACTTCCTAGTACGCCAACGGTTTCAAAATAAACCGCCCGGAATGCTAAAAGCGGATTAACCGGGCTAGCATACAAACCACGAAATAATTCTTTAGACGTATCAGAACGAGACAGAGTTATGGTGAAGTATACAGGGCCATAGGTTTTAAACGCAAAACCTTTTAAGGGCGGGTCTATCAAATCACGAAGAATAAATCAGCTTTTTCATACAAAAAGTTCGTCAACGCGGCAAAATGTACGGAGAAGCGTTTTTTTTTTGTTTACGAATTTTCAAAAGTCGTAGTACAAAAGTTGTTTGTCTAGATGAACTAGACCCACCCTTAAAAGGTTTATCGTTTACCTATGGCTCTGTATATTTATGTCACTTTTTCACCACAAAAAAACCCTGTTCGTGGTCGTGGTTGATTTATCAAAAACAGCTCAGCCGATTTCGATAAAATTTAAATGAGTATCATTGTGGTCAACAAACTAGTATTGTTACGACGAAACGCCCTTAATTGGTTGGGCATATCACAGGGTGTGCAGAAACGAGAGTATGACCACGAAGACATATAAATCCTCGTGGTCATATTGATATGACAAACTAATATGACCACTAGGAAACACCCGTATGTATGGTAAGCTAACTTGTACCTAAACGTTTGACAGCTCGTATCCCATCTCAATTTTGTCCTTCACCGAGGACTATTGCCGCATTCCACGGCCGGCGGCACGCAGCATCAACGTTTGAACGTTTCAGAATTTCCTTGCACAAGCGATCTATTGGATTTAATTATCTTTGTAGACCTTTGAATTCTCAGAATATTTGTTTAGCCCATTACCGCCCAACCAGTGCGTGTACAGCATTTTAATAAGTGATTTTATTTTATAAATTCAATACTTTAGCGTGTACCGCTTTTCACAGAAAACAGAGCTCGCGAAGGTCTTTGCATATGGATGCAATCACAAAGGGTTCCGAAAGCTTTGTTACTCACGTCTTTTCAACAATTTTATGAATTAAAATCATACAAATGATGAATCTAAGGTGAAAATGAAATAGGCCTAATTTAAATGGCAAGTTAAGTAGGCTTTTTATGTTTTTTTAAATATTTATAAAAACCTCCGTTTTGATGAGACATTTTTAAAATATTTTCATGAGAGGAAACAGTACAGGATGCTTGTTTATCTAGACGACGACAGACGTGTTCTAAAATACCACTGTATCTTCTCATCATTGCTCTTACTATGGGATAAACCTCAAAACCGCGAATTAAAGTTAATATTAGGTGTATGTTTATCTCTTAAGAAGATAATTATTATTCGCATAAAATGGCAAAACAGCCTTCCATCGAGAGGTACAATTTTCGAATAATAATCGAATTGTTAACATTATTGTTGATTTTTATTATTCAAAAACGGCTCAGCCGATTTCTGTAAAATTTAAATATACCACCTAGGGAGTACCCTTTCGAACTAAAAAATAATATTTCGAGGCGGAATTATCGATGAACATACACAAAAAAAATCATACAAACGAACATAGAACCTCCTCCTTTTTGGAAGTCGGTTAAAAACAGCTAAACCATACAAATAGTTCGTTGACTTTCGACGAAATGTAATGGATCAGCTGATTTTTTGCGATTGCATAGTTGACCCCGCAGTTTAAGTTGGTCATAATTATGAGTAGGTACAATGATTACTTAGAAAATAGGTCCGTTGTTTAGAGAAACACACTAGAACAAATTACTTTTAGTGATAAGGCTGCCAGCCGCCGGTTGCTGTATATGTTAAAACTTCTATTATTCTTATTCTGAATATTGTTAAATCTATGTTTGTGAATCATTAAAGAGTTACCAATCAATCGATCACCCTGTAGTCTCTAAAAACTATTATTGTAAGAATTTAGTGTATAAAAGTAAGTAAAGTAAGCAAATAATTCTGCAGCATCAAAAATCACTCTTTTCTTAAATATTAGCTTGCCGTCCTAAAATATCCCGAACTACTTTAATAAAGGCGAATAACCATTGCCTTTCCGAAAGGCTCAAAATGTAAGATTAAATTAGCAACTTTATTTTGTTCAGAAGACGCTTCACAAGGCTAGATTCTAGATCTTTGGCAGATTTGAATATATTTTGCGAGGCCTTCCGAAATGAAACTCGGAGAAAAAAGCCTGATTTATTTTGTACCTTCTAAGCAAATTCAGAAGTTAAATTCTGATGGCTAGAAATAGAGAATAGCTTAGTAGATTGATTTTCTGTGCTGTGACTCAAAAAATGTATTTCACGCCTGTACCTATACACCATACATAGATATTTTTTTGTATGCCTTAGTGCCGTTAGTGGCTTCATACGTGATTGCTCTGCTCCTATATAGGTAAGGTATGGGTTCAAACCAAGTCCCGCACTAAAGAGTGACACACCACCGACTTTTATTTGAAGGAAAATTTCGTGAAGCATACATCATGCGTGTCTGCCAACCCATACTGGGCCAACATAGGGGATATGCCCCAATCGCTCTTTTTGGGTAAGCTCATATTCAGCAGTGGACTATTAGATAAAAATATATACTTAAATAAATATTTGGGGACATCTTACACAAGGCCTCTGACCCCAAAAATAGTTAAGCTTGTCATATGGCTGCCAGAGGCTGATAAACTACTTATACATATTTTTAAAATACATACTTATATAGATAGTAACTAAATAACACCCAGACACAGAGCAAACACCTATGTTCATCACATAAATACTTGCCTTGGGTGGGGATCGAACCCACGCATCTTTGACCCAGTAGTAAGGGTCACTAACCACTGAGCCACCGAGGCAGTCCAAGTACAAAACAGTAATATTTTTTAATATGCCTACTTGTATAAAATGTATAGATGAACAAAATAATACGAGCAACATCACAATTTTTATTACACTTTTATTAGAAGGTCATTCGTGACGTGTGCAGCCTCATGCGTTACCTTCAACTGTCTATCTGAAGTGACGTTGGCATCCAATGAAATTTGATTGAAACTCGATTGAAGCCTTGTGCAGCCATACAGACACAATCTGGGAATTGATCTCAGAATAAGAGTTGATACTACAAAGGCGAGTCCATGTCAAAACATTCAGGTGTGACGTTTGCATCGTCATCATCATCCGCTGCCTTTATCCCACTCCTGGGTATGAGGCCACTCTCTTACTCTCATTAAGCATAAATTTGTCTCCTTACTTGACATCTCCAATTAAACGTATTTATCTACACTATAGTCAAACCGCTAAACTCAGACTTCGCCTGCGCGGGTACGGGGGCGCGGGGGTAGACGACAAAGAGGACTGAGACAGGTGCAGGCGCCGGGGACCCGCTGCCCGCGCCTGTCTCAGTCCCCTGTGTCGTCTCCCCCGGCGCCCCTGTGCCGCGCAGGCGAAGTCTGAGTTTAGCGGTTTGACTATAATGTTGTAACATTCTACTTATGTTTCCAATACTTGACTTATAATGACTACTGTTATAGCGCAGAACAACAAAACACTCAATTTAAGCAATTTCACATGATGTTATAATATCCACATCGATATCGTAAAATCTCATTATAACATCGCGCGCTCGCTCCTGATTGGCCCTGCGCACGCAGCTGCGCTCTCATGGCGTCCATTTTGAAATAAAAAAATGGCGGACTTCAATTTTTTGAAAAAGTCGTCATGGGTATCGTTTTCGAGGTTTTTGGCGAAGTAGATTTCGAAAATGGCGTCCATTTTGAAATTAAAAATGGCGGACGTCACTTTTTTGAAAAAGTCGTCATGGGTATCGTTTTCGAGGTTTTTGGTTAGATTTTAATGGCGCCAAGTTCACTGTGACAATACACGTACGCGTGAATTTAATGTTTTTATTAGTTAAGATAAAGTAGTGTATGCAACTGCATATAACACGGTATTCACTACACTTCATTATATGACAGTTGCATAAACTACTATTTTTGTATAAATAAATCACGCTCGCTGCTCACACGCTTAGCAAAAGTAAGTTTGTAGGTTTTACTCATTATGGACAGTCCTGATTGTTTGCTACGACATAAATGAACGATTCTGGACTTGATTATTATTTATTATAGACGGTGGGTGGGTGACAAAGGCTATATGTCTTTAGAGTTTCGTACCATTACTAAGACTACGCTATCCGTCTGTGCCTTATGATAGCTAGAAAGCTGAAATTTTCACAGATGGTGTTTTGGTTGTGATTGTGATTTCGGTTGCCGTTATAACAACAAAAACTTAAAACAGAATAAAATAAATATTAAAAGGGGGCTCCTGTACAACTAACCTGTTTTTTGCCGTTTTTTGCTCGATATTAATGTTGGCAACAAGTAGATGCTTGAAATGGGGCTAAAGGGCTCCCATACGGTACGGAACTCATCGTGCGCGAAGCCAACTCGCACTTAGCCAGTTTTTTTATAATTTTAAAGCTATGTAACAACAAAAAAATGCTTAATTGTGCATTAAATAGTATATCTACCCCGTGAGGGCATCACAAGTACAATTTTAACATCTAATGGCTTACTATAATTTTATTCATAAATTTATGTCGTCTAAAAATATTATGATACGTTGGATTTTTCAAGAGTTTTCACATTTCAATGAGAGCTAAGAATACGAATATTCTTGAGATATCTCGAGTATTCAAAAATATTCCAGCCTTTAAAATGTTTTAGGCACTCCTAAAATATTTACCAATCTTTATTATACCTATATCAACAAATCTAGTGTAATAAGCGTGTCTTACTTTTCAACTTCTTGAGTTTAGACGGTATATCTATAAAAACTTCAAAATTAAGGCCTATATTCTATTTAAAAGATATAATTGCCTGACGTCATTTCATGAGATATACCTTAGTGCCTCAAGACGAGGGCTTTCAATAGTTGTGTGTTGCCAGTGATGATAAAATGGAACTGAAACGTGGTCTTTTACTGTTGGCCTTATGAATAAGCTCAGGATAGTCCAACGTGCTATGGAGAAGGCTATGCTATATATCCGCAGACGAACCAATGTTACCGACATAGCGCAGCAGATCGCTGGAACTCGCTTGATACTGGTCGCTTCCAACCGGCCTTTTTAGAAATCTATAGGGGAGGCCTATGTCCAGCAGTAGACGTCTCACAGCTGATGGATGCATGATAGCTTGTGTTTTTCTATCATAGTTTAGAGCAAAATGACTAAATAAGTAATTAAAGGAATTCCCACGGCATAATATTTTCAATATACTGATTTTTCTAAGCTCTTCAGTTATTATAATACTAAATACAAATAAGCAATACCTATGAAACGTACATGTGTTCTGGAATTTATAATAATGTGTTATTGGAATTCGATATTGTAGAAGTAATGTGCCAAAATATTAAATTCTCGGATATCAATAATATTATCTCTTGATATTCAATAGTTCATTTTGGCTAAAGAAAATTGTTTTCTTAGCTGTAGTTGCTCCCAAAATTACTTATAGGTATTGGCATTTTTTCTGTTTCATCTATTGTTATTATTGATGTTATTAGGTTTGGGTCAATGTGGTAAGTTTATTCAGTGCCGTAAATAGCCTTTTCTGCGCCCTGTGCGAGTTTCTATAACTGGGCCCTTATTTTGTTTAGATATTAGCAAGGACAGTTCCAGCCTTTGATTCAAGGGACGGAAATTAAGCGACACTAGCGAACACTTTGTTTTTTTTTTTCAATAAATCGTTTTGAATCGACATTTTAAAGAAGCAACAAGAACAAATCATTTCGAGTTGTTTTTTCTGAAATTTTAAAAGAAATATTAACAAAATAGATACTAGATAATAGTCCTGCCTGGTCTGGCCATTCTTGCGCCCCCCTAGGGTCTACGCCCTGTGCCTAGGCACCGGTGGCACCGCCCTGTTTACGGCACTGAGTTTATTAGGCTAAGGCAGCAAAAAGATGCCATATTCATAGCTGATGAACCTGTCTGCAATACAATGATAGCGATAAAGTCTTTATCGAATTTTTATTGCTTGCTTAGGCCAAACGTTCGGATATTTATTGCTGATTTTTGTTATCTGCGCGAATTACCAACCCAAATTACGAATAACCCAAATATTAATATTTTTTTTTTGTAAAAAATAGCATGACCGACTTCACCCGTGTACAGAATTTGCGAATATTTCGCACGGATCGATGTAGCATTTTTCACATTATTGTTGATTTGTCAAAAATTATATCATCTGTGAAATCGGACTACTATGAAAAAAGTAATGCGTGGTTATACATAAAAAAAAATATACGCGTCGAATTGACTACCTCCTCCGGTTTGTCGGTTAAAAATATCAGAGTTCGCACTCACCACACATTTAACAAGTTTATCAAAAATCGGCCAAGTGCGAGTCGGAGTTGCGCACGAAGGGTTCCGTTCCGTGTTGGATCCCCCTGAGCCCCATTCTTCTTGCCATTATTAATAGCGAGCAAAAAATCTTCTAAAAATCACATTTTTTGTATGGGAACCCTCCTTAAATATTGATATTATTCAGTTTTTAGTATTTGTTGATATAGCGGCAACAGAATTATATCATCTGTGAAAATTTTAGCTGTCTAGCTATCACGGTTCATGAGATACAGCCTGGTGACAGACAGACAGACGGACAGACGCATATCGGAGTCTTAGTAAATAGGGTCCCGTTTTTACCCTTTGGGTACGGAACCCTAAAATAATGCATATTTATGGTCACACCAATTAATTTCATATTTCTTTAATTGGATAGCGAACCATAGGGCGCAATTTACGCCACGCAAATACGAGGTTTCTTTTACAATATTAATATAGGTCTCATTGCTTTTCAGCACAAATCTTTTTACATTTACAGTGTAGCAAGCTTATAATAGCGTAACTGAATATTGTAAAAGATCTTCGAATTAAATGCCCGAAGTCGAGCTCGCTATTCCAACAACGCGTCGATAAATAAAATAAACCACTTTCATGTGTATTCCAATTTCTCGGGCGATAAACTTTGGAGATAAGGACGGGATCCCCGTTTAATGGGAGTACGAGAAACAAAGCAACTGTAGAGTTAATGATCCAAATGTAGCCTGTACCTACCCGGCTCACTCGCTGACAGCCCAAATCACGTGGCTGATACGGCTTCAATAGTTTCTTAGACTGGTACGATATTCACAAGTATTCAACCGTTTCTTTCTTTGTAACCCCCGACCAAAGAGGTGATGCTGTAAGTTTCAATGTGTGTCTATGTGTGAAATTAAAAACTTTCAATTTAATATATCCCATACGAAATTTCGATGTGCTTTTGTCTGAAAGCTAAGTGACACCGCACAGGAACCACAAAACAACGCTGGTTGAGTGCAACTAGCACTTCACTGAGTTGGGAGCATTGTATTATGTAGATTGCAGCTATATACATATATACAAATAGTACCTACTTAGTTAAGAAGTTTCCGATATAAACTTTGTAAGAAAAGTTCATCTTATACATATAAGATGACCAGGAATATACCTATTACTCGTATCTAGTAGCAACATCTAATTTATCATTTAAATGGACATAGAATTATCCAAATTACGAGTATAAATTAGCTAGTAAGTACAGCCACGGTAATGATATCTAACAATTCTAACATTCTATAGTATTCCGTCTTTATACAAACGGTAGGACGAGAATCATATACGCCTCAAGGTTCAATATGCTCTTCTCTTAGTACTCTTATGCAAGTCAGTCGCGGCGCGCCGTGGTGATGAACGAATGTGTGGATTTGTAACTAGTAAACTTGTGATTACGTTTTTAGGGTTTCTCGTTTTACTACGGAACCCTAAAACATCAAAAAACAATATGTATTTTTATTGAACGCTTCCTCTTTCATTCACAACGAATTAACTTTTTTGGAATAAATATATTAATTTTCCATCATAATAGATAAAAACTAGAAAGAAACACTAGTAGGTATGTAAAAAGTAAGTAGATTAAATTAAAATACTGAAGGTGGGCAGCCCTAGCGCGCGATACGTTCTGCGTGGCGCTGTCGGTATTTATTTCAAGGACAGGGCCTCATCACAAAACTGTTAGATACCATTTCCGTGGTACAGCTGATCATGTCTCTTTGGTATGTATAGGTATACTTTTTAAGCTATCAAATATTTAATCCATCACGGGTTATCGTTTATGAAAAGTTTTGTCGTTTCACATAGTTGTCAGTATTCTTCTTTTATATTTTTACTAGCTTTTGCCCGCGGTTTCGAACGCGTGAAATTTTGACTCTTAAAGCATAAGAGTCAAAATTTCACGAAATCTAGAAACCTTATATTTTTTAGGTCTATATTTAGCCTATATCACTTTCTAACCTTTGAACTATATCCATACGAAAAATCCAGTCAATCCATTGCTCCGTTGCCGCGTGAAAGAAGAACAAACCAATAAACCAACAAATACATTTTTTTCGGATTTATAATATTAGTAAGGGAGTAAGGATAAAGAAATCATGCAATGTCCTTGGTGTTAAAAAAAATTAGTAAAAAAACAATTTTCAAAAAGTCAGAACGCAATTTATAGATAAAGAATCTGGTTCAAATTGTGTTACACTTTGCCATTTATCTCATCTACAACTTTCTGGAGGGGCCACCAATAAAACCGCTCTATTAGGTCCCAAATTTTTTTCAGACACCGAATTGAAGTTGTTCAATAACATAATCACGAACATGTTCTAATTCCGAATAAAATAAGCCTTCAGCAACACTCCAAACTTTTTGGGGTTATTGGGATTCGTGTTAATTATCCATGTTCAAATATAGCTCGTTAACGGTGTTTTTAATTATATTTTTTATTACTTTACTTTTTGCCTAGTTAGGTAGGTAATTTAGATTTTCTGGCTGAGTCAAATGGTTTCAAGCGTCTGGGGAACAAATTAGAGTTTACAAACTCTAATATAAACACTGGATTTAATACTGGACCAGAATAATGTTCTATGGAAAATTTGTGTTTTGTTACTTCTTTGCTTTGAACTGCGTAAACCGATTTGGACAAATGTATGGAGCTTAGGCCATAACCTTGTACCGTATCTGAGTATTGGCTTATTTTTTTAATTATTTCGCAATGTTTTTGGATAGTGGCTTACATTTACGGAAAATATTTTCCTATCTAAAAAGATAACGTAATTACATTTCTCGAAAAATATGCCGCCCACACTAACATAAATAAATTTCGCACATAATTTTCAACAAAGTTTAAAATACATTCAATGACGGTTTGCAGCCATTTTAGCATAATTTACGCACATTTTGAATCATGGCACAAAATCTGGGTCTACTATGAAATATCTTCTTTGGAATAAAAATGATTTCTATTATCTACCTAACCATCGTCAGCTATTCAACGATCCTGACAGTATGGTATACTTAGACCATATTCTGTCTACACAAAAGTGAACAAGGAGATCTCACGGAATTATGTTACACAATATTTACATTACTAAAATTCAACTCAATATTATTCATAAATGTGAAATAGCCCGAGTGACTCTGAATTGAAATTTGCCGTTCCAAATGCCAATACAGTCCACTATTGAACATTAACTGCCCATTTCGCCCACTACATCAAGCGCACCTAGCAGAACTCTGTTATAGCTCGAATGAAACGTCTAGCGGTTGGAAAGTTAGCCACAAGCTGCGTAAAAACCAATCCTGTCTGAAGTTTACATAAATGCTGGGCGAGGATTGGGTTTTACGCAGCTCGTAGCTAATTTTACAGTCGCCAAGAAGTTTCAATTTGTCCTTAACATTACGAGGGTCGCTTTAAAGGGCCCCACTGACCATCACGCCAATGGATGACATCCATTCGATGTTACGAGTTTGCGAGTTGGCGACTAATCAGTGGTTTAGCGGGCGCTTTAGCGTCAAAAATAGTTTAGCAACTGGTCTGATTACCTTCAAACTAAAAAATCTGTGGATTTATCTCTATGTTAATTGTATTTCTGGTTACCTATATCTTTAAACTTATGGGGCCTATGTCCAGCAGTGGACGTCCTATGGCTGATGGGATATCTTTAAACATGTTTCTGTAAAAAATGAAGTCTAAACTTAAATACACTAAAATGGCAACATTGGCCACATCTATTTGGATGTCATCCATTTGGCGTGATGGTCAGTATCAGGGCCCTTTACAGATTTTGAACGCAAGTAAACTAACAAACACTATAAGACAGTAGGTATGCCTACGATCCACTGAGCGCTAGATTGAGAGCAGGTATGGTACTAAAAAAGCTTTCCGAAAATAATCCTGCTATTTGTATTCCTTCACAAACTTGGCGTATCATCAAGGTCTAAATAAATCTTTATATCAAAAGTTACTCTTCTCAGTCTTTCGCTAACAATTGAATTTGAAACGCTTTTCACATTTTGACAATTTCTTCGATTGTTATGAAGAATAAATATTTATTTTTAAGTGCTATCATAATATCTAGCATGTTTTTATATTTTGGTGAATTGTGCTTACGATTTTACATAATGAGGTAGTGTTGTCATCTTTTTCGTTTCAAACGGTGTGTGTGCTTTCAAACTGGTCAATATGTTCACTGACAAGATGGATTGACAGATGTATGGTGTATTATCAAAATATTGGTAGTGGCAGTGGTGAAAAACCAAGGGTAGTAGTTAATCTAATGTAGTTCCAATAAAATATACAACGATAACCTAATACGTGTCCGTGATTTCTAGAACCTACGTCTCAAAATATTCACCTTATAAAGAGTTAAAAGTTAGTTTAAAGATACTCGTACCTGCTATTTGTAAGGTGAAATTTTAATTTTCACCTTACAAATAGTAGGTATATTTAAACGAAACATGAGACTATAGCGATACATAAAACAAAGAAGATTATCTCTACCCTAGGCCTTTTCGCTAGCAAGTCAGGCTCAACCATTGCCTCGGTGAGAGCGCTAGTAGGTAAGTAAGTACTATTTATTTCTTCTATACTGAAAGGCCCCTTGTATCCGTGCCTTTTGCATCAAACTCCTTCAAAGGAGAGCGGAGCGGAAATATGCAGAGATAGGCAGATCGTTAGTACAGCCGGCGGTACGTGAGTATAGCTCACACCAAATAACTGAAACCTCATATTTAGACGATGCCTAAAAATCGTCTTAAGTATGCTGATTATGCGGGAGCTGTACTACACTTCGTATTTGCTTCGTGAGACACAAATACCATGGTGAGCGAAGTGGAGTAGGTATTTGTTTTGTTCTTCTCTAAGCAAATATAGCACTACAGGTAGTACAGGTGGCCTCTTTTAGGAATAAAGCCACCAATTACAACACTATTCTTAAGTTTTAACTTGCACTTTTATATTTAGGTAATCTTTGTACAAAGAGGGTTGCAGTTACATACAGGACCGGGATGAGTGGCGTACAACAAGAGAGGCATATGCTCAGCAGTGAGCGATTACGAGCTGATGATGATGAAACTTTGTACAAAAAATTATCTATCTAAGTATCTAATATTTCTGCCATGAGCTTACAGCATCGACTTGAATAATTATTTTGGTTGCTTACGACCTAATCAATGATCCTCCCAGCTTGATAATGGAAACTAGTGTGGTTTTACCGATTTTTTATTAGTACGTAACGGGTGTTAGCGCGTGGTTTTTATGGCTCTTCCCAGCTTCAGAATTTTCCATTTTGTGGATTGTGGTCACCGCCACGTCTGGCTAAGCTAAGCAAATAGCTGAGCAGAGCGTTGTCGTGCACGGAGTGGTGTTTTAGTTAAGCAAATATGGCATTTCAGTATTAGGTTCACAGTCTACAATGCTCTGCTCAGCTCCGCTTTAGTAGATTCTTATGGCGGAGATCGAGTCGGTTCGGGGTCAGCGCGCCGGCTGAGTAAGTAACACTGTCGACTGGCTAAGGCTAAGCAAATAGCTTCTGGTAAACACACTCTATTTATTGTTTAGAAGACATCGACAAAAACCTTTTTAAGAAGTATAGTCTGTACGGGTAAATGAACTTTGAAGTCTTTGCCTAACCTCTCTCTTTTTCAAGTAAGTACGTACCTCTTAGTAGGTATTTTTTATATTAAACCTGAAATTGTGCTGTTCTAATGGAAAAACGCTCATCTTAACTTCATGAGAACGATGGTTCTTTAGTTCCGTTGCTGTTTAAATGAGTGGTCGAATTTCATTTTTACAGGTGAATTTTTGGTGAAATATAACGTTGCCACATAAGTACGTCGGGAAAAAAAATCCCCATTTGAATAGCATAAAGATATAATAACATAAATAATCGGGCAAGTACGAGTCGGACTCGCGCACGGAGGGTTCCGTACCGTATGGGAGCCCGCCCCCTTTAATTATTTATTTTATTTTAATTTTACTATTTGTTATTGAACTGAATATAAAATTAAATATTCTATGAAAATTTCAAGCACCTACCTGTTACTATTATTAATACAGAGCGAAAAAATCAGGTTTGTTGTATGGGAGCCCCCCTTAAATATTTATTTTATTCTCTTTTTAGTATTTGTTGTTATAGCGGCAACAGATATACATTATCTGTGAAAGTTTCAGCTGCCTAGCTATCATGGTTCATGAGATACAGCCCGGTGACAGACAGACAGACGGACGGACAAACGGACATCGAAGTCTTAGTAATAGGGTTTCGTTTTTCCCTTTGAGTACGGAACCCTAAAAATGAGGTTTTCGTTTACAAGTCGACTTGAAAATATTATTATAGAACCAGAAAAGGGAGGTCCATCCCTAGAAAGTACCTCTCTGTATGCAGACAAACAATAATTTGTGTGTCCTTAGGTTTCACATACGAGGATATGAATTCATCCCCCATTGTTCACTCGAAAAAATCCACATAATAAATGTCTCTTCAAGCGGAAAAAGCCAGTCTGAAACGACTGAAATATTTCACGCAGAGTTTTACAGCCGGAGCTGCCAAATACAAAAGCCTTTATAAGAAAAAGACGCATACGAACACAATAAAAAAGAGCTTCAATAAAATGCGTGCTCCTTACTGCTTTTGTAATACCAACAACACGCGGTAAGTATATTTACAGGAAATCAGAAATCAGAAAACGTTTATTGCAACACTATGTAGGTACAATGTTCTTACAAATTCATATTATAGTTCCAATAGTGATGAACCATTATAAGATGTTGTATCTTAACTAGAAATAAGTACTTAGGTATCTTAGGTATATACACAAATTCGTACATGAAATAAATTAAAATAAAACAATAATCAAATTACTATTCAAGCTAACCAAGAATATCAGTATTGTATCTATTCTACATTTGGTACAAATCTACCTACTTTACTACAAACTAATCGAATAAAAAAATAAAGATTTTAAAAAACATACCTAACAGTAAAAATTTAATTACGTAGCCTTCAATCGCCCAGTGACCTCATTTCGGTCGCTCGCATATATGACGCATGCGCCCAGTGACCTCATTTAGGTCGCTCGCTTTTTTTTGTCTAATTTAATCGAAGTCGAAGGAATCGTGAGGAATCGTGCTATCCTGTTTTCTTTTTTAAGTAACTACGGGGTTACTGGTAATCAATTTGCATCATTTTATGGGCATATTCTGTACATCAAAACAAATATATTTTGTTCTATGACTTTCAAATTTTTTAATTTATTTTTTTCAATACAAAATTTAAAAAAAAAAATTGACATGTACTATGTGTAAAAGCGCGCGCGTCGTCACCCGCGAGACTTGGACCTCAGTAGATATACTGGTAAATATGCAAAGTTTGAATATTAGTTTGGTATGTAAAAAATAATCGGCAAAGTGCGAGTTCCGTAACATATGGAAGCCCCTTTAATATGTTTTATTTTAATTTAATTATTTGGTTTTGAAAGGAATATACAACTTAATATTTTGTAAATATTTTAAGCCTCTTCCTGTTGCCGTTATTAATATCGTGAAAAAAAATCACGTTTCTTGTATGAGAGCCCCCACTTAAATATATATTTTTTTGTTTTTATTATTTGTTGTTATAGCGGCAACAGAAATACATCATCTGTGAAAATTTCAACGTTCTAGCTATCACGGTTCATGAGATACAGCTTGGTGACAGACGGACAGCGGAGTCTTAGCAATAGAGTTCCGTTTTTACCTTTGGGTACGGAACCCTAAAAATTAGTTAGGTATCTAAGAAACAATTATAATTTCGGATAAAATTTGTAACATATTCGCCGCTCGGGGAGGCACCTTAATATAATAATATGTAAAAAATAGTCTAGCCATTGACACGAAATGAATGAATTATATATAATTTGTACATAAGCAAATTCCACTTTAAAATATATTTTTTTGAAAATATGTTGAGATGTTGGAAAAGTTGTAGAACCAAAGTTCTTTGTTTTTGTGTACAGAATATGCCCTTAAAAGGATGAAAATTTATTACCAATAACCCTGTACATTATATTGACGATTCAATAGATCAATTCAAACAGATTTCTTACATATTTAAACTCACAGCATCTTGATTATAATCCTACCGCTTACCGCGCGGTACCCGCCCCTGTACCTGCACTGGCGAGGACTGAGTTAAGCGGTGATTATAGTTCCTTCTTAGCGAGTAACGTTCGGTGCGGTCAGTTTTCTGATGGATTACCGCAGGTAGTAACTACGAATAGGTACAACTGAGTGCTACCGTGCAAAAAATAATGTCGGTGATATCAGAGGCTATTGGGCGGTTTAGCTATTAGTTTAGTACATAAAAGCCATCTGCATTTTCACTAACACCCTATTTATTTCAAAAAACGTAATGAAATCACAACGCGTCAAAAAAGAACTAAATTCGCAAATCTGTTATATCAATCTCCTGCCAGAAAAGACACATACAAGAGAAATGTTTAAAATATGTGCATTTCAATAAATAATCATGTGCCTAATGAAATATAATTGTAGGACGGGATGAAATTTAAGAGAACTTTAACAGACTGGCTATTAAAAAACTGTTTTTATAGTGTTAAGGAATATCAAGATTTAACTAAATAATAAGTTTTACTGTATTTATGAACAAATATTTGCACGTCTGCTTGCAGACTGAATGCAATGTAGATATAAGACCATCTATATGACTTGTAATATACATGTGTTTTTAGCAAATAAATGATTTGATTGATTGATTTAAAACTTATAAGACATTTGGCGTTGAAGACTAAATACTAAATGCATTTTAGTAAAATTTATCAATACGCGCCATAGACTCTCAATACCTTTATCTCTTCTGTGCTCAATACCCTCGCGCATAGTGAAGTTAGCATGAAGTCGGACGTCAAGCACAGCTGAAGCACTTCAACGTGAACGATACCTTCAAGCCTCCTTCATATCCACTGAGCCGATACGGAAGGCACTATCTCCACGAGCGAATGTATCGCTACGAGTTCGCTGTGATATTGACTACTTCTACTCACTGGTAATCAATCCGCATCCTTTTAGGAGCTTATTCTTTAGACCAAAACTAACGTCAACAACTTTTGTTCAACGACTTTTATCAAATTTTAAAAAGAATGAAAAATAGAAAAAAATCGTTCACCCTCAAAAAAATGTATGGAGCAGCTGTTTTAATTTTAGATTTGACAAAAGTCGCAGAATAAATGTTGTTGGTTTTGTACAGAATAAGCCCCTAAAAGGATGCTAATTAATTACCAAATAGAATATACTTAAACTTTATCTTTTCGTAACTTACTTTATTGATGAGTACTGATCTCCAGTGCTATTACGTGAGAGTTATTATGGGAGGACATTTAATTAATCGCAGGTCATTAAATAAATGGCCTCCGCCACGAGATGATTAAATAAGGAATAGTTGACTGGTGCTGCACCTCTATAGCCTAATTAAAACAGTAATTATATGACCGTCATCACAATAGATCAGTATTTTTGTAAACACATCTAACACCACAGTTTACTAGTATCACCATTCATAGTCATACTTTCATAGTTGAAAGATCTTTTTAGCGCTGACTACGGCTCAACAGCAGCCAATGCAACCAGCCTTTTTCAATAGTCCACTGCAGGACGTAGGCCTACCCACGAAGGGTGATTGGGCCATATCCACCACGCTGGCCCAGTCTGGGTTGGTGGATTCCCACACGCCATCCAATTTCATCTACAGACGTATGCAGGTTGCCTCACGATGTTTTCCTTCACCGAAAAGCCAGTGGTGTGAATTTTACATACATAAATTCCAAGGAATTCATTAGTACGGGACCGGGATTTTAACCCACGACCTCACGATTGTAAGGCGGGCTTCATTACCACTAGACCACCACGGCTATTATGTAGGGCGGGGGTCATTAGCAATAGAAACCAAATGACCGGCCCTAATCTGAGATCTCAAATAGAATTAAAGTTACTAGCCCCTCAATATAGGATGCCCTGTGTTGGGAGCGCCGTAGCACAAACAAAGATAAGAACAACTTGACCCAAGAGATAATTAGATTGATCATTCAAATATCGGTCCGTCCAATAAATAAATTGAGTTGTGACCTCCAATACTGCATTTAAGGCAAAGGTACTCCCAACTGGTGGGTTCGTCGATATTACATTTGCGAGTGCAAATTCAATCAGAATTTTACATTGGAATTCTGGCTTCTTCTCAGGAATTCTTTCCGTGTGGGTATTGTTATTTTCAACCGACTTCAAAAAAAGAGTTTTTTTTGTTTATATGTTACGGAATTACTCCGCCAATTAAGGACCGATAATGATGATTATTTTACAAGCTTTTATTTAACTTGCAATTATATGTAAGTTCGGATGGAATCTTGCAAGTTAAATTTGACGAACTTTCCGGAGACTGATTGAGCTGAAATTTTGCATACATGTGTAAATCGCGTGATAATGCCATATTATGATGACATAGTGCTGATTTGATGATGGAGCTGGAAGGTGGCCAAATGAACTTCGCAATAAAACGACACAACATCATCGAGCTTGGGCTCATTTGAATCGTCTTGACGAGTAGTTCGTCTTTCAATGGTAAACAGGGTCTGGTGATGGAACTGGAAGGTGGTCATTGGAACTCTGTAATGAAACTTCATTGAGTTTCGGATCGTTTTATTCGTCTAGGCAAGTACTGGTTCAGAAAGTAGATTTAAAACAAGGAAGTTTTTTTAAAATGATTCTTGTTTTTTGACAGATCATATTTCAGACATGATCAAATCTTATCAAAATCGGCTGAGTTGTTTTTGAGAAATCAACAATAAATTAAAAATTTCTACATCGGTGATACATTGATTCATGCGAACTATTCGAATTCTGTACACGGTTGAGGTCGGTTGTTGCCGTTTATGGCGAAAAATAGTTTTCCTAATGATACTTGCCCGTGGAGGTAGCGCCGAAATGTTGACAATAAATCAGTCACAAGACGAACTCGAGTTATAATGTGAGCGACATGTAAATCTCTTTACGAAAAACATATTTCACAGAATGCTATACGGAATATCATATGAATCTCATTATGGGCCACATTGACTGTGACGCTCCCACGTAAAATCTGTCCAAACATTTACATGTTGTTAAAGGAATTCCAAGAGTCTTTTGGTACAAGCAATTTTCACGAATGTATATATATTTTAACCTTCAAGGAATAAAAAAGGTAAGTTATAATTTTATTCATCACCTGATAGAAATGGTCCAATCGCCATAAACAACAAGTCAATCAATGGAATGGTCTATAGGAGTGGACTATTAAAAGGTATCCAGTGCCTATGTGTAGTGTACTAACAACAAATCAATGATCGAAAATTTTGTAATATCAGCTTAGAATTTTTGGACTTCATCAGCTTCCAAAGAAAGCAATATCATCGGTTTGCTCGTGGCATCCGTCAATTCACCGAAACTTTTCTCAACAAACTTAAAATACGAGAAAGCTAAAATGCAAATTAACTCTTTCTATGTAAAATCGTATTTCTCATAGATCTTTGAGTCTGCGGTGAAGAAATGTAAATAAAATAAAAACACATCGAATTATTTCGATTTTCCATTTACAGCTCATTCGTTTGAAAACTATGCTACATATAGACATTCGTATAAGTATACAGACAAAACGGGGGGTTAAAAATAGAGTCGGAGTTCTCAAACTGTGCAAAGCTCTAGAGATTTTTATGACGGCAGATTAATCGTTCGCATACGGAAGTATTAGATGTGACTACCTAATTTTCTATGTAAAGCAAAATCACAGCTGAGATCGGATATATTTTTCACGACATCCATCGCTGTCGACGCTAAATATAATAGCTCTATCAATCTTGTTTACGCTGCCTCCTATAGCTTTTTTAGAAAACTCTCAACATGTATTATACTCAGTGCAAAGAAAGAATGGACGTGGCCGAAAACAGAACTTACTAGCTATGTGACAATTTTTGAACTGAGGGTCTTAAGGTGAGTATAGACTACAACATTTACTCGAGAATTTGTATGTAATGTAACAAATTGTACAACACAGGTTTTACCAGTTCATTTCCATGTAATGTAACGTATCTGCGAATGCTGGGCGCTCTGTTCGGCGTAATGTTTACAGCAAGTATGCATTTACCCATAACTTTTCGTTGTACCTTGCATTAAAATGCATAAAAAATTATTACAGCATTTACAATAACAAAACGGCGAACGTGCTCGACGTCTGATTCGAGAAAGGTCATTAGAACATATGAAAGAGCTCTATGATCTATTAATTATGTAAATGTTGTAGTCTATACTCACCTTTTGGCGAACTTAAGTATCACTTCTGCCGTAACTGTATACATAGTTGTAATTGCCACTCGTTGCAAATCATGATGTGAAGACGCCTTTATTTTCTCTACATTTAAGTAGTACTTTGTCATTTAAAACGCGTGAATCTTTCGCTATCATACGTTAAATCCAGTTATATCCTTTGAATCTTTTATAATTCTTATTACTTGCAACTGTTAGCCATGTTTAGTTCCCTTTATAATCAAAATAGTTATTTGTTAGACAAAAGTACAAAGTGGCTTTTTATCCGCGTGCTCAATTTTGATGACCGAGTAAGCGAAGGATTTTAAAATTAGAATCCTGAGCTTTAGCGCGGGAATTAAAAGAGCACATGGTGAAAAATCTTTGCACTCGAGTGCACCACTTAACTTTTCATCCCACCTCAGCGAAGAACTGACTAAAATCGTATGCATATCGTACTGTTTCAAATACTTCTCTCGTGCTTGTTGAGGGAGAAATTTTAGATTATTTGGTCTTAATCGGTCATCAAAAAAAATCACGCGGTTAAAAAGCAACTTTGCACTCTTTTATAACAAATAACTTTTTCTAAACTGTTAACACCCTTCCAAACTGTTTGCGAGATTTGTGTCGCTCGCTAAACACAATTAAGCCAGTACGGAGCAGTCCCTAGTCCCATTCTCTTTCTGCACAGATTTCATCAGACAGTCTAGGTCCCTACTTCAATATAAAAACGAAACGGAATGTTTACGCGTCGGCGAAGTAACGTGAATTTTGGCGATGTTGTTTACGACTTGGTAACAGCTTCGTAATGCTGATGTACCTAGTTACCTATGTATGACATGTTTTCAGAATAACTATATACTTTATAGCGCGTTTTATCCTGCTCGCTTTACTCGCACCACGCGAGTACCTACTTATGCGTGATAGAAAGACACAAATGACTATTTCTCAAAAAGTTGTCCACTTTTAGAAATTTTAATTGTCCACTCATAAAAAACGTAATTTTTTAATAAAATGAAGTTTCTTTTTAGAAATTGTTTTACTTAAATTGTTGTGCGGGTATATACTGTTTTAATAAGATTATATTTACATCCATAAAAGTAAAAACAAATAAAAAAATGAATTTGTTTCGGACATTAAATTAGCACGCCATACAAAAAAAAAAGTCTTCCCTCCTTCTCAAGAGGTAAAAAGTCTTCATAAAACTTATATTTGAAAATACTTAGAATGGGGTTTATTTTTTTCTACATTTAAATAATATCTGACACTATTTAAAAACACAACTAAGCTTCTAATTGTCTTTTCTATTATTTAAAATTCAAAAATAATATAAGTCTCACAATTTTTAAATGAATTTTGTGACACATTTCTTGACGCTTTTTAACAACACCAAACCATTTCCCGAAGTTTAAGTTTGTTTTTTGCGGATGTCAACCGTGTTAGATTCCATAGACAATGAGGATATCGTGCCACAATTTTGTTTTTAGCTGTCAGTTAGCCAAACAGTCGGAGCGTCTGAAGTGGAATTCATTTATAAAATATTTCCTGACGTGATTTGGACCCAAAAAGTAAGTAATATTGTGATCATATACATGCAAAACTATGTGAGTAAAGTGATAAGCAGTCACAAAACCTTTGCTGTTAGATCCAATAGATAATTTCGATCTAATTACAAAAATACGATTGCATGTTTGATTTTCCTCACAAAATTTCGTGATAATTTCCTGACGTTTCTTGACAAATTTCTTGACGTTTCTTGACAAACTGATTTCTTGACGGGACACTTTTTTGAGAAATAGTCAAATAACTCACAGTCAGGAATCTGGACCTTCCGATACAAACTCGTTTAGTGCCTATATAGTACTCGTTTGGTCCACTACATGATTTGTTAATAACTATAATGTAAACGTCTATTTATTGCAATACGTAATAGAATCTTTCGCCACTATTACACACAGTACTTAGTACGATCGCCGACACGTTAACAAATACTTGCTGTTACCTCTACATTTGACGCTTCCTACTCGCTATGTAAATTACTACCCGCTTGTGTTTACTTATTTCCTGCTAGAATCGTACATATAACATTCGAATACTTATTTTATTACTGATTAAAGCCGCTTATGCCAACTTTATGCCCTGCCCACTACCATTTCAAATTGGTCAATTTATAAGGGTTTACGAATTTAAAAGCAACGAAGCGTGCAGATTTCGTCACAATGTTTTTAGGGTTCCGTACCCAAAGGGTAAAAACGGGACCCTATTACTAAGACTCTGTTGTCCGTCTGTCCGTCTGTCTTTCTGTCTCCAGGCTGTATCTCATGAACCGCTATAGCCAGAAAGCTGAAATTTTCACAGCTGATGTATTTTTATTGCCACTATAACAACAAATACTAAAAATAGAATAAAAAATAATATTTAAGGGGGACTCCCCAACAAATCTAAATTTTTTGCCGTTTTTTGCTCGATATAAAAAGGTAACAGATAGATGCTTGAAATATTCACAGAATATTTAGCTACATGTTAACTTTAATAATAAATAATTAAATCAAAATAAAATAAATATTGGCTCTAATACAGTACGGAACCCTTCGTGCGCGAGTCTGACTCGTACTTGGCAGGTTATTAATTTATAGTACTATCGACCTTGAACAGGTCTCGGTAGGGGAGTGATGTGGCGAGCCTTCGCGGTACCAGCGCTACCAACCTCCGCGGTCCGCGCGCGCGCTTTCGATATTACGAGTATTTTGTTTTCACAATAAGATGAAAATTTTCTCTTGCGGTGAATTGAACATTTAATTTTTCTTAAATACTATTTCTTAATTTTAATACATATTTGTAAATAGCCTCTTGGTGTTTAATAATTTCAATGCCTACCTCTACTAATAGTGAAACTGAGATAATATAACTTCAGTGCAATTTCTAAGAGAACAATATTAGTGCAGTTATTAGTTTGACTGAGTGTTTGTCAGCGATCACCGAGGTTAAGCAACGTCCGTCACGGTCAGTCTTCGGATGGATTTCATTAATGACTGGGAGATACCACGGCCCGGATGGCATGTTAAGTTGTAGGTTAAGTTAGAGGTAGGCAATGAAGATGTTTTAACCTTTTAGCTATGTCAGAGGTATAAGGTAGTTCAAATACTTTGACACCAGGGCTAACCACCCGGATTGTACAAACTTACTTTAACTGATATTAGATAAAAGAAGTAAATATTGAGTGTTTTATTTTCGTTTGTGTTTTTCTTATAAGTAAGTATAATATTAATAGTTAATTTGCTTACAAAACAGATGTCTAAAACCAGAGTATTACGTCTTATGAATATAGTTGTATGATAGTAAACGTAATATTATCATTTATTCAGTGAAGACTCAACGCGAAAGACGCTGTGTTTTCAGACTATGGATAAATAAAGCGTGGTAAACTCCGGCAAGTCATCACTAGCTCAAACAAAAGCCCGATATTTAAGTAGGAAACTCTATACAATGTACACACTTAGATCTTCTAACTTGGGCAAATCACAAACACGTATCGTATGTGTAAGTACCTCTCCTTATAGTACAATGAAAGAAATACTAAGAACGTTAAGCTTTAACTCCAAAGAAAAAGAAGAATTTTAGATACTTGTATTTTACGTGTGTATCTAACTTAATTTATTCTTAATACCTATAATGTAATTAGTAACTATTTTTAATTCGTTTGCTTTCACTATTATTTTTGCAGGATGACATATTGATACAAATTAATAAAATCATAAAATGTGCATGAGTTTTTTTATGTGCTTATGGCAAAATAATACCTTAACGAAAGAACCGATGTTGGCGCGTTTTTTCCTAATAACTGATGTAAATAACCAAGGTGGTTCTTATTTGGCCTTACATATTTCAATTTGTACTGTTTAGATTTTATGAGATAATTCTCTTGAAAACATATAAGTGACCATCTATCAAAAAAATGCATCCAGTCTTTGCAATCCGAGATAACTCTATAATTGTTCGTGTACTCATAGAGTCATGTACGCCACTCAAGTCCGGAGATGTTTTTTTTATTTACTATACGATTTCAAGTTGTTGTGCCAATGTGATATGATTCATGAGTACCAGATTATCATCCTACTCCATCAAATAGCCACAAAAAACAAAAACAGTGGCACAGAGCCTCCCATTTACATTTATACAATAACTAAAGTGTTTGCTTTGTATTCGACAGACAATTTTGATTAGGTATATTATTTTGTTTATACTCTTTGTTACATTTATTATGTTATTTATGTACTTGGCTGGTATGATGAATTCGGAGGTTATTAATAAAATTGTCGTGAAACGTTGAGATCGCAATAATTTCTTACTGCCACCTCTTTACGACTGAAACTGAAGCTGGTTGCACACATGGCAGTTCGCTTATTTGGCATAAAAATACTTAAGTCAAAGTACTCAAGTTATGTAAAACTGGTAATAAACCATGGTACGTCATGATTGGTGAGATGAGCGCATTAGAAAGATAATCAAATAATTGTCACTGCAATTCATCAGCCAAAAGGTATTTTTTTACCTGAATGGTAGCCGGCAGATTAAGACCGAGGAACATGCTGGATGATATAAACCTTTTATAACCGATCCCAATAGAAATCTATTTGCGTTGCCAATGTCCAACAGTGGGTACAATGATGACAGCTGAATTGTAGATCAGCTGTTGGATCCAAACGTTTACTGATGTAAACATTTGGATTTCATTGAGAATTATACGTATTGCATAAGTGTAAATAATAGATAAGTAGAGGTGAAATACTCTCAAATTAATGAAAAGATCGAATTCGAAAGATAGATGTATATAAAGCGTATATATTCAATGTATATAACTTTTCATCTCTGTACTAAGTAGAGTCTACTTAATCTTAAATACATGTTTTAGACATATCATACATGATTTTAATAAATAGTTACATATATTAGTCACCCTTATATTGATACTACCGTCGGTTTGTCGTCTAGTGTACGCACTGCTACACTTTTAGGTGAAATATCTCCCCAAATGTAGGCTGTAAATGGGATAATATAAATACTAGTGTCTAGCATCCATAAACGGTATTAATGTAGTAATTTATAAACATTTACAATTCTACACTACGCTTTTAGTTTCCAACCAGTATGCAGTCAGTAACAAACCAAAAACTTTACTCGGATCTTTATTTAGTCCCTTAATAAAAGTTTTTTATAAAGATCAATATAGGTACACATTGTTCTAAATAAAATATTTAGTATTATTATTTGTGCGCGTCCACGGTATGTGTAAAGTAAATTTCAAAATAAGTTGCTAAAGTAAGTAAATTAACTATTGAAAAAATCTCTTTAGCCGGTATTTTTATTTGTAGGGGATTTTTATACTCTCTTTGTAATGAAGTTGTTTCCATCCTTTACAACATGCTAGAATGAAAAGCCATGTAAATATTTTTATCATTGTCAGATTGATTTGGTTTAGTAAGTGGTAAACAGAATCGTTACCGCAGTAATTCAAAATTATTACAATTTTAACCGAAACGAGGTCAAACTATACCTAACATAATGTAAGGAAACTGGTAAATAACTTGATATATTACATAATTCACTCAATGGCCTTATGGTGTAAGCGCTCTGACGTTCGGCTTTAAATAAATAAATAAATAAATATTAGGGGACATCTTACACACGGTCTCTGACCCCAAACTAAGCAAAGCTTGTGATATGGCTGCCAGAGACTGATATACTACAAATCATATTTTTAAATACATACTTATATAGATACTACCTAAATAACACCCAGACACAGAGCAAACACCTTTGTTCATCACACAAATGTTTGCCCTGGGTGGGGATCGAACCCACGCCTCTTTGACCCAGAAGTCACGCTCACTAACCACTGAGCCACCGAGGCAGTCACTCTCGTTAACTTAATAAAGTTAACTGGCGCGAGCAGGAGAAGAAGCGAAGCCGAACGTCAGAGCGCTTACACAAAAAGGCCCCAGGTCTTAGCTGGATACATTTCTAGATGTTTCTGTCTATTCTGTTTGCATTTGCCAGATATTAAATATTTCTACTTTACTCTATTTTTTAAATGGGTGTGATGTTTCCCGGACATATAAAGTTTTATCTGTGTACGTAATAATACGTGTAAGCCGATCCTCCAAAATATGGATCGTTTGCAAGTACTCGTTTCTTAGGTAGAAATGTATTTGTTTAAATAAAAAAATTATAGTATAAAACAACTCTGTAAGTATAGGTTAAAAAACCTTGTGCTACGAAACTGAATTTTATAATATCGCGCTACGCTACGTACTCGTAGCTCCTGCCACCGTAGATAATGGCTACGTTTTGAAGCAAGAAGCTACGCAACCACTCGTACAGAAAACGTATTTCCATGATAAAGTATAGGCATAATTTATTGACTAAATTTTATTATAATTTTATTCATGGAAAGTTGTAACTCGGAATCAAAAAAATGTATGAAACAGCTTTCTCGAAATCCGAGTTGACCATAGAATAAAATGTTGGTAATACTGAAGTTCTAACTCACCCGTTTTCGGCGTTAGTAAGTACACCGTTCTAAATAACTCTGTATGATTTGTTTAGGGTTCCGTATTCAAAGGGTAAAAACGGGGCCCTGTTATAAGACTCTGCAGTCTGTCTGTCACCAGGGTGTATCTCATGAGCCGTGATAGCTAGAACGTTGAGATTGGGTATGTATTTCTGTTGCCGCTATAACAACAAATACTAAAAACAGAATGCAACACACCTGAATTTTAGTCGTTTATCGTCGGTATTAATAACAGTACTTAACAGAAAAATGCTTGAAATATTCACGGAATATGAAGTAGTGTATTCTCTTCAAAAATAAATTATTAAGATAATACATATAAAAAGGGGGCTTCCATACAGTACGAAATCCTTCGTGCGCGAGTCCGACTCGCACTTGGACGATTACTTACAATTTACTTAGTTAATGCCGAAAAAACGTCAATAGTGCGCGTAGACATTAAGCTATTGATAGGTTGTTATTAAGGTATTATAAAACCTAAGCTCAAGTTTTTATCGCCTATTCAAACCCTCCCACTCAATATCCTTTTATACGATAAGAGTACCAAGTCATATATTACACGTTCTGAAATAGGATTACTTAATATTGTTTGGAATGTTTAATGCTGCTTTCTGCTTACGTTACTTCGACATCTCGGCAATCCTGGATTTATTCATATCAAATTAAACAGGAACAGCCCGTCAGGAGAGCAACGGAGATCACCATTTCGTATAAATATTAAATTCGTATGTACCTAAGTAAGTGATATCTGTTGTCATTTTTCGAAGCTTTGACAATGGATATAATACTATTTTATAAGCTGTGATGTTTGATATAGTGTGTGAAAGTCTTTTTGGCCGACGAACCACCGGAGGTTTTGATACCTATTCAATTCATCGCTTATATATATTTTTTTAATGTATAACCACGCATAACTTTTTTCATAGTAGTCAGATTTCAATAATTATTTTTTTATTGGAAAGAATATACTTTGAAATTGGTCCTATTTAAATTTTATCGAAAAATCGGCAGAGCAATTTTTGATAAATCAACAATAATGTGAAAAATGCTACATCGATCTGTGCGAAATATTCGCGAATTCTGTACACGGATGAAGTCGGTTATGCTATTTTTTGCAAAAAAATAGTGGAATTTAATTTTGAGTAAGTTCCGATAAATATTAGTACCTATTGTGCCATGCAATACTGATGAAAATAATAACAACGAATAACTATGAAAAACCGTAATAATTAATTGTGTTATAACACTGTTCTGATAATGTATATCATGGAGAGTACCCACTGATCGAGTATGATTCGGCGTGCTCGTGAGCCCCGCCATTGCAATGAGGCAAAAACTTACTGGACGTAAGTCGCTGCCACCAGATGCTACAGAAGATTCATAAAGAAGTCCAGCTGACGTCGATATATCACGGCTGTTATAAAGATGACGATCTAATTAATTATCTCATACTCGTATCAAAGTTGTACTCACTAGACAGATAGGCGCGGTAGGTTACGAGTATATTCGTAAAAGATAGTAGGTATGTAGATATTTTATTTAAAGTATACTCGTAGTACAGGTGTTACTCACGCTTTATTTTAGTAGACAACTTCTACTATAGTTTCGATCGCATTTGGCGATCCTTTTCAAGATTGGAGTACTATAGTATGGAGATAGCCTGCAGCACCTGAATGCGAGGGGCCCGCGTAAGACCCGCCATCTCATGTATGTAGCTAGGTGCAGCAAGTGGCAGCCCGCAGAAACACACCGGGTACTTGAAAGATTCCTATCAGTCTTACAGAAGTCCTATATCCAATCTCCTAGGACTGTTATGGCGATCTATTATTTATCTTTTATCAAACATGTACTTACTTGGCGGATAGTCGCGATAGGTGATGTCTGTGTAGACAGCGTATGGCGAGGCGCAGAGCACGGAGATGACCCACAGCACCAGTATGATGCGGGAGGCACGTGTAAGCCCCGCCATCGCATACAGGTGCAGTGGGTGACAGATGGCCAGATACCGCTCCAGAGAAAATGCCGATATCGTCAGCACGGACACGTACGTTGCCCTGCAATGATATAGGTACAATATTAGACTTGTGCATCCACAGTCATCCACTAGCTAGTAAGTATGCCTAGCGGTAAATTGCCGAAATTCTTGTCGCCCGTTCCAATAACACACAGAATATATATAAACAAATAATAAGGAGATCATAAATTAAAAAGTGATCCTTCAATATTCTATTCTTTTGCTGCGCCTATATACCGTTTTCGGAAAAGGTGTTTAAAGTAGTGTTGTGTTTAAAATGGTGTCACTATAGAGTTGTAGGAATAAATTACGAATGGTAGGTATATGAGCCGTTCGCGAGGAATTCCACTACCAAATAATGTTTTACTCTAATTTTGTCTCAAATATTTTGTACAATATCTGACTCGTGTTTAGTCAATCTTCCCTATATATTAAAGAAAGAATAACGTCAAAAACCATGCAGACGAATGAAAAAATTCCCTTTTTTTCGGCAGTCGATTATAAAGGAATCCCATATAAATAGATTAATAGAAACCAATACCAAACAAATAAAGAATGCTTACTGCTGAACTGAAAGGATTAAACCTACACTCCAACAGAATTACGACCTTTGCAATCGAGAACTCCCTAAACTCTTTAGTCTAGTCTATTTCCAGGAGTATGTTAGAGTAGGTCTGAATTATCTTAATGGTTTTTTCTTTTAAGGATCCTCCCTAGAATTCATAGAATAAAGCTCATAGTGCTAAGTGTTATATACGCGCCGACAGGTCAAATACCTCACACTAAGTATTAAGTTAAATAACTGATTAAGTACAACCAAACGACATTCTTCGCGGGTGCGATCAAGATTATCAAGATACACCTTTCATAGTATTCATTATCATATTTGAAATTTTAAATTATTGTTACCAATGCGTTACTTATAATTATCTTAAAAACAAAACCTAAATAACATTTCATAACCTTAACCATTCAATATAACATAACAACTACTACCTACACTATATTTACAAACCTAAGCAAATAAATAAAAAGAACTTGGACAAAAAAATTGAACATATTGTATACGAGTAGATGACGATGAAAACCCTTATAACCTAATTGTTTTAAAAAAAAAATAGCGGTTTTGTTGCCGCTTTTACAGGGAATTAGCGATGTTCTGTCACTGTAAGGACTTGGTCAGTTATACTTGTTTTGTGAATGTCTTGATGCCGAAAGGTTCATGTATGTACCAGTTCTTTCCCACCGTCCACCTCCTGTGACCACCTGGGTGAACCGTGGAAAGTTTTGTTTTACAACGGCTCACCTCTCAGATAAAACTTGAAAGCCCCTTATTTAATATTGGTGACGGTACACCTGAGAAGTTTGGAACTGGCCATCTATGGATGACAAATTGACAGCGTAACGTTTGACTTATAACATATGTTCCTGAAACTATTTTGTGTACCACATCCTGAATTTGTGAACATAAACGCAGAACAAATAAATTAACTATGTTTTGTGTTAAAAATTTGTATGTGCATTTCCTTACTTTTAAGATATTTATCTGTAGTATTTATACCGATAGATAAGTCAGTCAGTCAGCCTGTCTATCAACGTGGATAAATGGTTGAACTAAAACATTTTCCAAGAATCTGAAGTTCTTGTTTCAAGGATACGTTTGTGTCTCCCACATTTAGCTGCAGATAACTTGGTAAGTATTTAAGTTTCAAGTATTAAAAAAGTTCGTACGTTTGAGTTGAAGGTTGGATATCTAAGGTTCCAATGTTTAGAAACCTAACGAAGGTCCTTCGAGAAATTCTAAGATGTAGCCTCTTGTTTTCCCTTGTTAGTTAATTTCAGGATCATGTACCTAGTTAGGAGTATGGTTCAATAGTTTAAACTTGCATATTACTGAGAAATGCTTAATGATATTCTATTAAAGGCTTTTATTACTCAATACTCATACAGAGGGCGTTCACAGCTACATAAGGCGCCGTCACTTATAGATTTTTTTAAATCCATATTTTTTTCCTGCCTCAGTAAATTTCTCCCCTATTCCCATCAGCCTTTCCGGAAAGTATCACATACCATCCTGATGGCAGACTAAGCCAGAAAAGGCCAGGGAAACACTGGTACGCGCGTGACGATCGATTGATATCTTACAAAAAAGAATATTCATTGCATTTGCAGTTAAATGCAATAGCCAAATACCCAATCTTGTGAATAGAAAGAGAAATAATAAGCTATACTATAGCTATATGACGTAACTAGTACGTTAGTTTATCTGTGATTCGAATACTCGTGAGCCATATATCTCTCGGCTAACAGTTTTACTTGCTTGATCGTATAGGTATCGTGTTGGTACACTATTTTCAAAATTAATTCTCAAGTGTTATGCTCGTCTTCGCCTGGGTAAAAAATAAGACTATAAGTGAATAAATATTACAGAGAATATTATGACGTAGAGAATTAGAGATGTAGATGACAGTAAGATATACCTACTTATAGATTATGATTATCAATGTTTACATCAATATCATAATCATTTTATTTCTCTTTCAAATTGGCAACTTTAAATCTATCAAGTAGATACGAACAAGTCTTATTATACAAATTCGTTGGCGTTGGCGAATCCAAATCAGTCGTGAACAGAACAAATAAATCATCAAATTTTGTACCAACACGTGTCACTCCCGTCTTGTCCTTACAAGCTATCTAAGCCGAGTTTACAGAGGTTCTCGGAGTATTATTATATATTCTTTGCTCGGAGTGACAAAGTGGAATTACATGCAAGACTACGCCAAGCTTACAGCGGTTTACCACAGCTGCGGCCACGGAATAGATAATTATGTTGTGGCCAACTTCCCCATAGCCAAAGTTAATACCCATAAACTCGTTGGTAAAAAAAAATAACTTGCCGCATAAATTGTTTAGGTAACCGTGGCCTCGCGGACCTGCGTTTTTTGCGTACGTGCTTGCGTTCTGCTTGAGTATCTCACTGTTATTGAAAATTGTCTAAGTAGACATTTTAGAAAAATTATCAGCTAAACCTGTTTGAAATACAAGAAAGACTTTTTTTACGTTGAATCATTAGTTTTAACAGAACAAGATGTGAAATTGTCAAAAAAGTTGTAATTATCCTTACTTTGATGTTCTATTTCCGTAATTGTGTTTGTTGACTTGCTACTTTTTAACAGAAACAGAGCAATGGATTGATTTGACTTGACTTTTGACATGGACAAAAGGTCGGACAGAGACATTTTATTTATTGCTATTTTTTATTGTTTCTTTTTTTCTCAAAAAAGAAAATTACATAATTTTTTATTGACAATTGCACACAAGCGAAGGGAATGAAATAAATAATTTTATATAAATATTCTAGCGATCCTAGAGTGTATTTTGAACAACTAGGTAATTACTACTAGGTAATTACACTCAGTTGCTAAAGAGCGTTCTTTATGTGTACGTATTTTACTAATAATTAATTAAAATCACCAGACCCTAATATCACAAGCCCGAATCTAAATTTCAAAGTAATTGCTTTCTGAACTTCCTTTGAAACATTAAAATATCTTATTTACATTGTGAATAAGCCGGCATTGAAACTGATTTTATCGAATATTTATTGCCAAACATACACCCATATACGAGTACATAGCTATTTTTTCTGAAATTTCATGCCTGTTATTTTTTATGTGACAAATTAAGCGCTTATAAGGTTCAATGTAGTCTTAGGATTGTTCCATGGAATGCCATTAACAAAAAAATTTTAGAAGCAAGTTTGTATCTACAAGATAAATTGCAATTCCGGTCGTATTTCATCTCTTACGGAAACAGGGAAACAATCTTGGCTTGTGCTGCTAACAAACTAAGAAGCTTATCATTGATGCGTTCCTGGATAAAGTGTTCCGAGTAAAAATGTCCAATATTTATTTCATTTTCATAAATTATTGTCCAAGAGATTGTGATAAAAAACACAACCTGTATCATCCCTCATCAGGGTAATTTACGCACAGCCTCTTAACTTTAAAGCATCACGATGAACAATTTTTAATACGAAACCACCCTTTCAAATCACCGTGAAAATCATATTTTAAATACATTTTGTCGAAGATCATCGAACATTTAGTAGAAAACAGTTGATATTTTTGTTACGGTCATAATGATGAATGTTATGATGTCCTAGACCAAGAATACGTATGTCCGTCCCATCATCTATACTTCTATAGGGAAGCTATGTCTAGCAGTAGACGTCTTACGGCTGGTAATGATGATGAGGACCTTGTATTTAAAGTATGTATTTCTTACCTAAGTCTATCTGCACATACATGATTCCTGAAAAAAACGCCCAATTTTTTTGTATCGAGCAATGCTCGGTCGTCTTCTAGTTTTGTTAAAACGCCATTTTGTAAATCACGGAACCGAGAGCGATAAATTCGACGCCTCGTTCATTAAAGAGACAGATTTAGAATTTTTTTTGGACAATTTATTTTCAACCTACGTTTCGTGACTAATGACCCGTTACGTAATTTGAATTATGTATTTCTCAAGAAACTAAAAGTGTACCTATAGAACTGATGGCCGATGCGATCGTATAGTTCTCGAATAGTGACTATGTACGTACCTACCGGCATCGGTGCGTACGATATTCACAAACAAATAGATGGTTAGCCTACAAAAAAAATGGTGTTCTCTCTAAAGTGAGACGGTATTTCACATCAGAGCAACTGCTTAGTCTTTATAAAGCACAAGTCAGGTCTTGCATGGAATACTGCTCTCACCTTTGGGATAGCTCTACCGAGAAGCAAGCCAAGGGGATGATAGACAACGATTACGAAATTTACCGGATACACTTCGGAGAGTGCGCCCAGGAGTTGCACTATCTGCTATGATCCCACCTGCCCCTTTCTTCTATCGTACGGCTAGAGAGACGCGACCAAAGCGTCACCCTTTTATGGTGGACATTCCGCGTGTTAGAACCAAGCGTTTCGAATCCTTATTTCTCATACGAACTGCAAGAACGTGGAACGCTTTGCCTGGGTCTGTCTTCCCGCTAAAGTACCACGTGGGTGTCGTCAAATCCCAAGTACCTAAATAGGTATATTTTAGGTAAGCGTGCTACACCCTAGACCGCACATCTGCTTAACATCAGGCAGTATGTAGTCAAATGCAAACCTATTCGGAATAAAAAAATAAAATATGTACAAGGGTAAACACAGACAATCTGACCGCATGCAAGTTGATTTCTATCGGTTTAATTGGAGATCTATTTTCTCGACTTCCAGTTGGAGTAGTAAAAGATATTTATAATGATGGTCTGAATCACCTACTTTCTAGGCAATTGTTCCCCTTGTCGGAATAACAATGTATACTAAATAATAACCGCCTTACCACAAAAGTTTTACACACGATTTAACGATGTTTAACAGTACACGGTTAAACAGTGTTTAAAGCGTGTTTAAATGTTTTGTAGTAAAATGGTAAATGTCTAAATACCTTAGGAGAACACAGGATGAATAGGGAATGCAATACCTGGATCCCGAAATACCCAGGTCCCAGCTGCTATTACCTGGATTGAATCCCGGTTGAAATTTGACAGGGATCCCGGCGATTGACGGGATTATTGAAAATCGATATTATGAAGCATAATATAGACAATGCGCGCGTTAGTGCAGTATTAGACGGCTTGTACAATTGCGCTTGAAAGGTTATTTTATTTTATTTCAGTTCTGATTTAGAGAGTTTGAATGTATGCTTACGTTGTATGTGAAACACACACTACACTAAGTACAATATTCATAGACTACCTAGTGAGGTGAATATTGTAGACCCAGTAGCCCAATAAATAACTGGAGTAGTACTTAAATACTAAAATAATGTACGCCACATTATTTTAGTATTTAAGTACTATACTCCAGTTATTTATTGGGCTACTGGGGCTCAATGAACGTTACAAAACCGTGTAGCAATTATTAACTGTAACTTCTAATTATTAGCATTCCGGACAAAATACTGGGTTATGTTAAATACCAAATTGATAAGTACAAAGCTTTTGAGAAAAATTGAGAATTAGTTCCTAACATAACTTAAAATTTGCATTGTTACCGCTTCTATAATTACATTTACATCATTTACATTAGTCAAATGCTCTATCTAAATTATGGTTAAATAAAATCATAAGATTTTGTTTGAAAAATACGTCGAATCGAACGACTAAACATCATTCAACGAGACGAGCTAATATGGCGCCCTCTCCCTTGCACGATCGTATGAAAGTGATAGGGATGCAGTACCGACTTAAATTATCAGGATTGGTCAATGGGCGTAGCTAATTCACGAAAATGTAAGGCTGCGTTTACATTGCTAACACAAATTGTGATTGAAAGAAAAAATTGAAAATAATATTTTTATGCTCTAATGTTGTGTGTAAAACGAATATGCTAGGTAATAATGATTTGAATTATTTTAAACAAAAAGACGCTTGATTTCCCTATTAGCTCGTTTCGTTGAATACAGTAGGTATAGTTTGGTCAATCCCGCTAATACCCGGATTGAAAATATCGACCGGGATTGCATTCCCTACATGAGTAAATTCTCAATAGTAAAGGCTGGACTCTATCGGTGCAGGGATGCGTGCTTATTGGTTTTCCATCGGGTATAAACCTACCTAGTATGTGTGTTTGATGTCAGGCAGTACGCCCAGTGCCCGTAAAGAACGCGTAGGTGTCTCAAATCCAAAATAAACAGAAACAGACAAATGTTTCTGTTTATTTTGGCACGATTTCCTAATGTCCGTTAGGAAATCGTGCTCCACCCTAGACCGTATCTCCTCCGCTAGAATGAATTGTTGATTCCACGCACATTTTGTACACATTTTTGCAATATTTTTTTCTTTACTTTGCAACATCAGTCATTTGCTGAATATAAATCAATTCTTTAATATTTTACGTCTATATAAATTTATACTTACGCTTCAGATATCAGGGCTCTCAATTTGCAGAATACGATCCCCAAGCTGTAGGGATACTGGTGCCAATACACTGAAAGGTCGTTGGGAAGACCTGCAACAACGAGATAATACCAAATTAATCCGTTTCCACTCCAAACCTCAATCAATTCTCGACTCTATTATTAACAGAAAAGGCTCACGAAACTTTCAAATAGATTATTTGATAGTAAAAGATACTCGAAGATTGGATTAAACCACGAACTTCTACCAATATCCGGTAGGTTTGAAGTAAAGGGCTTCACTTGTTTGTTTCTCAATATTCTGTCATGATATTTCTATTTGGTCTGAGAAAGATATTTTTATTTTAGTTTCCCGTGACGTTACGCCTTGCTACACTTTTTTACTCTATTCCCGTAATCTCGTCACGAGCTTGCACTTCCGACTTTAACGCGCTTTATCATTTGTTGTTTGATGTACACAAGAAAAAATCGAGTTTTATATCTTTAGAAAATATGTAAAACAGGACCTTTGCCCAGCAGTGGGACAGTACAGGTTAAATAAAAAAAATGTACTACAGTGACCTCAGAATAACGAAAGAGATAACGCGGCCAGTTTCTCGTCTACACAGATGAAGTCAGATTTTGCGACTAAACACGTCAATCTTAATCTCAAGTAATTCAAGTTTTATATTTTTAACAATAAGTAGTGGGACACATACAATTTTTAATCGTTATTAATATAAAAATACGAGAAATAGAGCATCGTTCCTTACGGTCTTATGCTTAAAATGATCTCTACCAGGCAACCTTGGGAGAGTTTACTAGCTTACTCTCCCAATGTCTCACCTGCACAGGTAGCACGGCAAAGGGAGAAAACCATTTTATCCACTTTTAGAAAGAAATATATTTATTTCGTGGCAAACAAAAACAGGTACAGGTTGCATTATAAATTACTAGCTTTTACCCGCGGCTTCGCCCGCGTTGTATTTTGATTTTGGCTTATGTTTATGTCGGCTGCGAAACCTAACCTAACTGACAAATATCAAAATACCTTAGAGGAATGCTTTTGTTGGTTAAGTTACGGTTGGAGTGTATATACAACCCCCCCGTGTATTCCCGCCTTGTCGTGGGGGAGGTCTGAGGCAGCTGAAAAGGCGGCGCTCGAAGTCTCCCTCTTCTTTGGGTCTTTTCCCCCAAGGAAGCTTAGAGGCTGGCACTCGAGTTTCAGCCGCTTTTAACTAAAGCAGCTGAGAGGATGGCCGGTAGGTTGCATGCCTTATGAGGAGTGTCGCAACTTAGGCGGGCTGCAGTGCCGCTCTTGCGACGCTGCATCCGAGGATTTTTTTTATTATATCGCGAAATATCCCTGACATGATCAGCAGGGGTCATAATTACAAATGAATAAAAACTAAGTATACCTATATTTCAATGTTTTTGGCTGTTTGCAGTTATAATAAACATTACAATGGTACAGCAAAGTTTATACCTACTTGTTCCTAATTAAGTATTGCTTTTTTACAAATATTTGTGCAAAAATTCGATAAAATTGTTTCTAAGGTTTTTTCGTGTTAGATTAATTCCAATTTTTTGTTCTAAATCAAATCTCTGCTTTCCATAACCTGGGCATTCCAAGATTATGTGCAGTGGAGTCTCCTCTTTTGTGGGTTCACAGATGCACGATGGGCTTTCCCTCAACTTAAATCGATGTAAGTATTGGGAAAACTCACCATGCCCCGTCAGCACTTGAGTTATGATTCCCACTGGTGCTATTTCTCTTACGATCTTGTATGCCGCCCTTGCATCCGGAAAATATGTTTTGGTTACCGCCGCTGTGTGTCCATCCTGATACCGCCGGTTCCACTCGTCAAGAGAGTCCTTTCGGATTTCTCGCTTGACGAATGAAACGGGGCAGTTATCCTAAATAGGTCTGCACTTCGAGTGCAGTGTTGCTTCCTTTGCTAGCTGGTCCGCTCTCTCATTTCCCTCCATCCCCGCGTGCTATTTAATCCAATAAAGTTTCACTATTTTATTTTGTGCGTGTAGTAACTTTATGTTAGCTTTGAATTTACTGCTAAGGGATGGAGGGAACATACGCCAACTACCGTTTCCAGTGCAGACCTGGAGTCACAAAAGATTTTTGCGATTTCGGTAGCCTCAAGAAGTGCCAATAACTCGACCTGTTACACAGAGCACCAATCGGCCAATTTCAGCTTGCGGGTACTGATCTCAGCGGCATCATCCCAAATGGATAATGCCGCCCCAACTTTCCCTTTAATTTTACTGCCGTCTGTAAATATGTTAATTTCTCGGTTAAGATTTTGCTCTAGTGCTGCTCCGTCTGCCAGGCATATGAACTCCAGCTCCTCCTGCTGCGCTGGGTGTGGCTTCTTTTCTGTCTCTCTATCTCCAGTTACTTGCTGGGAATAACCTTTCTTAGTTTCATAAAGCAAGGCTGCTTCTTGGACTCTGATATGACAGCCGAGGATAAGGGGCCGCGGTGGGATATATGGAACTGGTGGTGTGGGTGCCGCCACCTACCCTACCTTCCGCTAGGCCGTCAACGTGTTAGCAGACGCAGTGGGGCTGCAGGGGAAGAGAGGTGTCGGTATCGCGATTGCCGTTCTCACTGCCCTCTGCAGTTGAAGAGGCAGGCGCTGGGCTACTATGACTGACCCACTGCACTGGGACCAAGGCGTTGGAATGCTGTCTGACGTTCAGTACTGGTTAGTCCCGAGTGGTGGATGACGATGTGTCTTGTGCTCCGAAACACTCCGTCACTATGGCGAGAGCGCAAGCTCCGTTATGGAGCCCGAGTCTGGGCTAGTGCTGTTGAGTGCCGCAAAGGAGTGCGAAATATGTGGGAACGTCCTAAACTTGCCATGACAGGTTATTTCTGGCGCTTAGACGGCTCCTACCGCAGCCCACTCACTTAGTTTTTATCCTATCCTACGGGAACTGTTAAAGTTTTTGCGATAAAAAGTGGCCTATGTCACTTTTCGTCTTTCAAACTATATTCATGCAATATGCCAAGGCAAGTTGCTCCGTTGCTGAGAAAAATTTATCGTTAAGTCGGAAAAAATTGTGGTTCTACGGGAACCACAATTTTTTTCGATGAAAAGTTTCTCACAATTTCTTTCGGGATGGAAAGTATCCCATGTCACTTTCCGTCTTCCAAACTATGCCCACCCCAAATATCAAGTCGATCCGTTGCTCCATTGCTGAGAAACAGTTATTGTCCTATCCCATGGGAATCACGAATTTTCTCGAGATATAAAAAGTATCCTATTATCACTTTCTGTCTATTAAACCATAGGTATCCATACCAAAAATCAGGTCAATCTTTTGCTCCGTTGCTGCGTCAAAGAGGAACAAACCAACAAACTCTTCGGATTGATAGTATTAAAGTATGATGATTCTGTACCATAAAGGTAGAATAAAAAAACATGTTGAACCTCTAATGATAGAATATTTAAAAATATTTTTAATGTCAGACAAAATGACGGCCTAGTATTAAACGTCATAGTAACATGTAGCATGCAGAGGGAAAATAACATTTTATCCAATTTTAATGTCAGTTGTCATTTTCAATCCATACTTTATTTCCTCTTCAAGGGGATATAATGGTAGAAAAACAATTTGTCGCCTTGCCACGCTACTTGTGATTTATAAAAGTCTGCAGACAATGTCACCTGTCGTCTAATTACGTTTGGCTGTGACGTTTCGTTAGTCCATATTAGCGTCATAGAGGAATTAATCACTTAGCGTCTTTGTGATAGTGGCGACAGTTTCGCTTTCGAGGGTTTTTGTCCTGTCCTACAGGAACTATGAAATTTTTCGGGATAAAAAGTATCCTAAAGCTCCTTCCGCCTTTTATACTATATCCATGCCAAAAATCAAGTCAATCCGTTGCTCCGTTGGCGCGTGATGGAGTAACAAACCAACAAACCAACAAACTTTTCGGATTTATAATATTAGTAAGGATTACATAACTAATTTATACAAATAGGAGTCAATATCTGATTTTAATGTCAGTTGTCATTGTCAATCCATACTTTGTTTCCACTTTGACGGGATATAATTTGTTCCTTTGCCATGCTACCCTTGCTGGAGGGTGCAAGTTTAACTCTTCAAAAATCACTAAAAAAATCTAACGTAATTAATAGACGCCCTATTCCTTTAATCTTGGCAATAGGATTTTTTTTCCTTATAATGGATAATTCTGCGACCCAGTAACATAAGTTTAGCCTGGGGACTAACTAAGTACGGTCCGTGGACTATTTCGTAATTTACCCGGATAAGTAGAGTTCGCGCCAGTGTTCCAGAACGTTCCATTTTTATGGGAGATATAGTACCTAAAGAATGATGGACAACTTTTTAAAATCTGAGAAAAACGGAATATCATAGATACACGAAGAATAAAATTGAAAAATTGTAAATATTCTACTTCAATGCTACTTTTTAGGGTTCCGTACCCAAATTGTAAAAACGGGACCCTATTACTAAGGCTCCGCTGTTCGTCTGTCTGTCACCAGGCTGTATCTCATGAACCTAGCTAGAAGGTTGAAATTTTCACAGAAGATGTATTTCGACTGCCGCTAAAACAACAAATACTAAAAACAGAATAATATAAATATTTAAGTGGGGCTCCCATACAAAAAACGTGTTTTTTTTTCATACGGTACAGAACCCTTCATGCGCGAGTCCAACTCGTACTTGGCAGATTTTTATTTTTATTTACAACACTAGCCGTTAGTGATACCTATTATACTTTTTTCTCTTAGCGATCACTTTTACGATAACTACCGTTTATACGGGTATACTCCCGAGGTGATCCCATTTAAAGTTTTATCGAAATCGGCGAAGCCGTTTTTGGTAAATCAACAATAATGTAGGTACATGAATGTCACATTCGTGCAAACTATCCGATTTCTGTACACGGTGGAAGATGGTGGTGCGATTTTTCGCAAAAAATAATTTATTGTTAGTTCTTTCCGCCAAGGGTGCTATAGCTATAAAAATATATAAATTATGATGGAGCCACGCGAAAACTACTGTAATTTCCGTTTACGTATAATCTCACACTACGCCATCTGTAACGCTACGGTAAGTGCGAGTCGTACTCGCGAACGAAGGGTTCCGTAGCTTATGGAAGTCCCCCTTATTTTTTTATTTTAATTTACTTATTTATTTTTAAATGGAATATACATGTTGGCATACTTCCGTAATAATTCTGAAAATTCGAGTCCTAATAGCGCAGAGTAGCTTAACTAGATGTTTCCTTTCAATCACGAAAGTTAAGCAACGTTCACCACGGTCAGCGTTCGGATGAATAGAGTTTGTGCAAAAAGAGAACCGTCGTTGCGTTAGGGTGAACTATAAAAGATTTTATCTACACTAATGCTGTAACATTCTACTTATGTTTCCAATACTTGACTTATAATGACTACTGTTATAGCGCAGACAACAAAACACTCAATTTAAGCAATTTCACATGATGTTATAATATCCACATCGATATCGTAAAATCTCATTATAACATCAATAAAACGCGACCAATTAACCTGGCGAGCCTTATGTCAAAATCCTCATACAAGATGTATAAAATTTTGATATTAGGCTGGCTTTTGAAAACAGTTGGGTTATACGTGAAAACTTCGTCGAAACTACTAAACTTACATACACAAAACTCTTTGGTAAGATCTTGTGCCAATGAAATAAAAAAAGAACAGCGCGCGCTCGCTCCTGATTGACCCTGCGCGCGCAGCTGCGCTCTCATTGGTTAGATTTTAATGGCGCCAAGTTCACTGTGACAATACACGTACGCGTGAATTTAATGTTTCGCAATTTGTTTTTATTTTTTATGTTTATTTTTACTAGTGAAGATAAAGTAGTGTATGCAACTGCATATAACACGGGTATTAAAACACTCGTTACTATTATGAAACTCGCTGCGCTCGTTTCATAAACTCACACTCGTGTTTTAATACCCTTCATTATATGACAGTTGCATAAACTACTTACTATTATTTGATTAGCAGCCAATGTACCGACTATACTTGGTAGGCGTGAGTCTACTGATGAAAACCGAATCGGTGTCTACCAAGTATCAAACACAGCAATGACAGAGCAGTGTTGTCAACGTAACAAAACGTTTGTTACAAAAGTAGTATAAGAATTATTTTTCGCAAAAAATGGTAAAACTGCCTTCCATCGTGTACAAAATTCAAATATTTCGCTCGATATGTTTACATTATTGTTGATTTTTCAAAAACGGCTCAGCCGTTTTTGTAAAATTTAAATGGGACCACATTGAGAGTATACCCTTTTGAACTAAAAAATAATTCGGTTCACAATTGACGAAATTATCGATGAAAATACAAAAAAAAATACATACCTACTGACGAACATAGAACGTCCTCTTTTTTGGAAGTCGGTAAAAAAGCGATCTCTACCACCTTATCGTTTTAGATAGAACACTTACCAAATAAAAGCAGCAGCAAATCACTAACGGCCAAGCTAAATAAATAATAGTTCGTAGCAGTATGAAGTCCCGGGTGCCGCACTATCACTACGCACACACACACATTCCCTAACACTCCAGTGAGGAATATCACCACTAACACCACACTCAGTGGGACTATCTCTTTCAGAGGCAGCCTACGAGACCCCATGAGCCACCAGAGCATCTCCTCTTCCGTACAATCGAAATGCGTAATGTTGTTGCATCGGTTGAAAAAGTCATCGTAAGTCTCGTTGTGACGAAGGAATACCGATTCCATTTTTAAAAGCTTATTTTTCGGAATACGAATTCACAAAGTTAAAGTTTTTTAGAAGATGAGTTCATTTTTCGAGATTTTAATAACAAAAGTCTTTGATCACTGACGAAAGAGTTAAATTAACTTTTGAATTATAAAGTTACGTTTTAGTATTCTACATGCTATTGAGTAATTATAAGAGATTAATGTCTCGTCACTCAAAAATCGTTAACAATTTTATCTAGTTTAATTAATTTTTTTTATTATTTAACAGCATTCCATTTTATTTTTATGGCTCGCCGAAGTCTCGCGTTGCTCTACGGAGAGACTGCGCGTCGCTAGACTGTTCCGAGAGAGTTTCGCGCGCAAACTGATGCTGGATGTAATCAGTTGTGGCTGGAGTTACCACAGTATAAGCGCGATAGCTTTTTTTAGGGTTCCGTACCCAAAGGGTAAAAACGGGACCCTAAACTAAGACTCCGCTGTCCGTCTGTCTGTCACCAGGCTGTATCTCATGAACCGTAATAGCTGTATCGTAGAAATTTTCACTGATGACGTATTTCTGTTGCCGCTATAACCACAAATACTATAAATAAAAATAAATAAGTATTTAATGGGGGCTCCCATACAACCACCTTGAATTTTGAGACGTTTTTCGCTCGATATTAATAACGGTGACAGGGGGTTGCTTGAAATATTCACAGAATAGTTAGTTAAAATAGGCACTTTAAAAATAAATTAAAATAAATACTTAAGGTTAGATTATGGAATATTATTTTGTTTTTATACCTACTTATTAATAACGGCAACAGGAAGATGCTTGAAATGTTACCAACCTAAGTGGTATATTCCATTAAAATAAAATATATTAAGCGGGGCATTCATACGGTGCGGAACCCTTCGTGGGCGAGTCTGACTCGCACTTGGCCAATTATTTTAATTTTATAATACGGAACGTATCTCTAGACGACCATTGCAGCATGCTTGCTTGCGGCTTTCAACTAGCTTCACGACCGCCAAGTTTGATTCGGCCTAGTAGGTAGGTATACCTGAAAATCGTTTGATGCTCCGAATTATCACTAGAATTATCGCTTTTCAATCGGCAATACATATAGTGATTGCACATTAGGTATGTAATAACTTGGTAAAGTCATGGTGTGCCCAGGTGGTCTCTGCAAAAAAGCCTTATAGCCCAAGATCCCACCTGCAGGATCATCAAAGCGCTCATAGCGTACACGGTTCAAACCAATTATTTACGTAAATGAATAGGAAAATATTCTTGTTATACCTATACTCGTATGTATACCGGGTTGCATATATTTTTTGCCTCGCGAAACAAGTCACAAGTCAAACTCGCACTTGGCCGATTATATATCTAATACTACTTGCCGTTCTGTTCTAAGTATCGACTTGGCATTTCTTGACGGTTCTAAGCTTAAGAATAATGAAAAACAGTTCTAAGCACAGAGCTATTACTTACAGGAACTCTGTGGTTTTAACTTCTAAGCATAAATTAAACTATTGCGCTTAATCAATTTTAAATGTACCGCGTCTTGCACCCGCCATTATTTTCCTTTTTTTTTGTATAAAGTCGACACTACAATTTAGTTTTTAGTCGATTATTTGAATCACAATAGTCGAATAATAATCGAGTTTGTGAAATCTCCATAGACACGCACTAAAAGGACTTTGACAACCATCTTGACATTGGCATATTGAGTAGCAAAATACTCTATATTTATCTATGGCAATTTGTAATGGACGCGCGCGCAAACAACTACAGTGCTTTTTAGTTTGCAATTTATTGATTAGTTCCACGTGTTATTGTAACAAAGGACTTCTCCAATGCGTTTATTTAGTTAATTCAGGTCCTGGAAATAATCAAAATCTAGTTTAATGGTTAAAATGTCGTCCCAAATAGGGGACGAAATTGGTGACATATCTGCTATGTCAACAGAGCCCGACTCCCAAACAGCAACTGAAGGTAAATAAATAAAACACTTTCCTAATGTAGAAACTGCTAGTAATAAAATGCTTTCGGTGTTAAATTTGACTTATTATAGGAACGTGGCCGACAGCTGATTTGGTATTCATAGTGACAGCTGTTGTAGTCCTCTAATAAACAAATAACTAAACGAATTACTGCCTAAACTGTTTTTTATGGATGATTGCTAAATACATCAAAACATCCTCAGCTGGGCATAAACAGTATAGGTAGTTCTCTATCAAATCCATTCAATGGCTTATACCATCTGTATTGAAGCATACTATTTTTGTCTAAATCTAGATAAGTTTTAAGAGCTACAGAACATTAGCCGTGTAGTATATGTATCGAAATGATGATCTTTAACATTCATTGTAATAATTTGCTACTGTGCAATAACCAGCCTAGTATTCACAAACGCCTTAAAGTTTTATTTGGTCTATACCAATTGACATTGATCTTGAGAGTAGATTTTTATTCATATTCTAATATTTGTACGCTATACCAAGCTAGGACATGAGTAACAACATAATTTTAACTTCCACCTTGTAAAGTAGCCTCTCAATATCTCGAATGTCAAGGATAATGCAAATAACTTCTACTTATTGAGTCTTCGACTTAACAAGAAGTTTGAGATATGAAGTATTTGATATCATTATGTTTAACTAACTTCGACCCAAAGAGCCAGTTTTTTAAATTCGAGTTATCGAGTATATATGCACTCAAATGCTATGCAGAGGAATAATTGATGAAAATTGCAGGGAAGAATTTTGTCGGAGTAACAAAGTCTAAGAAATTTGATATTCCTAGAATTTTAGGCGGTTTAGTGGAATTGAATGGCATTTTTAATGAGTTACTGAGGATTTCGACTTAACAGGGTCGAGTTACAGAGATTCCACTGTATGATATTTGTAAAAAGTGTACCCATCATGTTCTAACAAATAAATACAGTGAAACCTGGATAAGAGAGAGTTGAAGGGACCGCCATCTAATTCTCTCTTATAGAGGTTTTTCACTTATCCAGGTTTCTCACTTATCCAGTTTCAGAAGTGGCTTCTCTCTCTTATAGAGGTTAAAATATACGTCTAATTTGTATGTAGGTATCTACATGCGTGAAGAATGATAAATATGTTTATAAATAGTATTTAGGTACTAATTGTTCGGGTTGTGTTGATTAGAATTGAACATGGATCATTATTTATTCATGCTAAAAGGCACTTATTAAAATTGGGAAAATTAAAAAAGTCGAATCTTTTTAATATTTCCATGTCCTAAGACTACAGAGACCATATAGGGTCTTTTGATATTTTTTATAAAATTTGGATTCTGATAAATCAAATTCATTGCGTATTTTATTTCGAGATTTTCCACTTTTGAACGCATTCAATACCAATCTTAAGCTTATCACTTAACGATTTATTTATTTATTCCTAAAGATGTATTTACTAACTCCGAACCTTTCTCCTCAATTAATACTCAACTGTAGTAAGTTTGACCAATAAGATAGTGTAAACGCACATGTGGCTATTCCAAAAGAATGTGATACAAAAATAATGTTAGGTAGATGAAAGAAAAACATTAAATAATTTTGAATAGAGCACTATTTCAATAAACAAGATAGTATAGACGCACGTGTGGACATTCCAAAAAAATGCGGTACAAAAACAATGTTACTTATTACAATATACAAAAAAAAAGAATTGAACACGTTCCGAAATCAACGGTAGTTATGTAGTTCCACGAAATTTAAGAATGGGTCATAAAGTGCAGATGTTTCATTACCCTCAACTGTCGCTTATAGAGGTTTAGACAAATAGTACTCTCAGTTATAGAGGTCCATGAGGGAAAAACGACTCTCTCTTATAGAGGTTTTGGTCTCTCACTTATAGAGGTAATTGAGGGGTAAAATGACGGGACCTGGCAATTACTCTCACTTATAGAGGTTTCTCACTTATCCAGTTCTCAGTTAGCCAGGTTTGACTGTAATCCATATCTGAATTCATTGCAGCAGGGTCAAGTACCAGCGCCGATGATGGGTCATCAACCACAGCCGCTACCCCAACCAGCAACGAGCAGGCGTCTCGGCAGTCCAACCTGCAGAGGATCCAGCAGAGAAAGCAGCAAGTTTACAACTGGCCCCATAACAAGAAGCTGTTGAAATTGGCTATTTATTCCGCTTGTCAGGTGAGACAAGCTATTGACCTTTAAACGATTTAAAAGTTTATAGATTTTGGCTTTTTGGCTCATCTATGCTAATCGACTAGCGAGCCAAACAGATGTGCCCTGACATTGGATATAAAATGTTGTTGTCATGTTCGGAGTCTGATGAGTAGCGAGCCAGGCTTGTCTGTTTTTAAAATTAATTGCTTGTGGTTTTTACAGTGATTGACAGGTGAGCTTTTTCGACGAGCCGCCTTAAATAAATATAATAAATATTAGAGACTATCTTCACAACCAAGTTTTAAAGCCTGTCGGCTCTCTTGTTGATAAGTGGCTTAATATGATTAAATACTTTGGACAAAACACTCAATTCATACATTAGCATGAATGACTGCCATACATTATCTCAGTCCAGTGATGGAATCCAGTGCTGGATTGCAAATGAAATAATGTAAACTGGCACTGTAGTGACTGTAGTGATTGCTGGACTAGAATTATGTAAACCATTCATAATATCAAAGCAAAACAAAAGCTATTAGATCCGATTATAGAGGTGCCAGCATAAATTTAATAGCAACGTAAAAAGTGTTCTCTCTATCGAATGCCTAAAGTGAAACAGAACTAAACTATTTAGCTGTTTATAATTACGATGGCGCCTCTGTAATCGGGCTTATTGTATGGAAAATGTTACAAACTTTACTTTTTCTTTCTTCTGGTTCTCTTTGGTGAGGAGGTTCTAAATTAAACTATATTTTTGTATGTATGTCGATACCTTAAATTATAACTTATTTATATATTATAAATTATAATTTTTTCTAAGTGATTTAAAACCAATTTAGATGATTTATTTTCCAATTTCTCGTGTTGTCCTATTTATATTTGACAAGAATTGACCACTACTTTCTGAAATATCCTTAATAATGCATATTTAATTGACTTCAATTTAAAGTTGGTGGTTATATTCATGTATAAAAAGTAATTTGTTAACTTGGTTTCAATATGTGAAATATGGTTGTCAGACCCCAGATTGCACCTGCAATGGCTGGAAGACGCCAGTGCCGGTGCAGCCGACTAAGGGCAACGCTCGAGCCGATGTCCAGCCGCTCGCCAGCTTCACCGACCCCTGCAGGAACTGTAATCATATACTTGGTATGTTTTTATAGATAATATTGTGTATATTGATTGTCTAGAAAATGTTCAAAAGAAATTTATTCGGTTCCTAAACTATAAAACTAAAACTAAGATTAAAAACTACTTAAAATCTTGTGCTAAACATCATTTCCTTCCACTATATCAAGAAACATGTTATTTTTCTTAAAAAAGTTATCACTTGTAACTTTGATTATCCCAGCCTACTGAGCAAAGTCCATATATTTACCCCACCCAGAGCATTTCGTCACAGCCCCCTATTCAAACCTCCTGCAGCATCAACCAACTATCGCCAAAACAGTGTTATAAGTCGTGCGTGTGGCGTGGCACCTACAATAATTTACTACATGACCTGGATGTTGATATATTCCATTCTAATGTTCGTTCAATAAGGAAGCAGCTGAGTGACCACTTTTTTAGTAATGTTTAAACAACTAAATTGAATAAGAATTAAATCCTAATTTATTCTGAAATACGAGTGTGACATTAAGTTCTATTTTCTAAGTTGCAGTTTGATTTGTTAGTTTCAATTCTAATCAAAATTATAAACGTTTAATATTTTCAAAATATTTCTATCAGTAGAAACTTGTAATTAGCTTTAATATTAGTCTATTTAAGTTTATAAGCTGTTAGTTTCTGAGAATATAAAAATAAAATAAAAATAACAAAGTAGTTGACTGCCTCGGTGGCTCAGTGGTTAGTGACGCTCGCTTCTGGGTCAAATAGATTAGGTTCGATCCCCACCCAGGACAAGTATTTATGTGATGAACATAGGTGTTTGCTCTGTGTCTGGGTGTTATTGAGTTACTATCTGTATAAGTACCTATGTATATAAAAATATGTATATGTAATATATCAGTTTCTGACAGCCATATCACAAGCTTTGCTGAGTTTGGGGTCACAGGCAGTGTGTAAAATGTCCCCAAAATTTTTATTTTATTTTAAAGTGCACCTTTAAAACATAGTTTGATTCATAAGAGGAACAGCAAATTCGAACTGTGGCTTCTAGGTATATTCTAGTCCGTCAATGTCAAAAGATAATTTTTTTCTAGAAAAATCATCCAAGTGAAAGATGTTTCACATAATATTTACGTCGAGCCAAACATACTGCCCAATAAATAGCAAGTTTCTTGCGTTTTAATTTTTTTTTAATTAAGTTATTTATAGTTTTTGATTTGGGGGTCCAAGGTTCGACCCTTCGCGGTCCGTATACGGAACGCGGCGCGGTCCGCCTGTTGTCTACCATGGCTCCATCATCATCATCATTCACAGCTTTCTTTATCCCACTGCTGGGTATAGGCCTCTCTCGTATAGTGCCATCTGCCTCGGTCTTTTGCCAAATGTCCGTTCGACCCGCGATATTGACGATATCGGCGACCCACCTCGCTGCCGGACGACCCACGCTCCGCTTACCGTGTCTAGGCCACCACCACTCTGTTATCACATTACTCCTGTCGCCACTTCGTCTTGCCACATGTCCTGCCCAGCTCCACTCTAAGATTCGCTACTACAATGGTCTATACAGTAAAGAATGTGTCGTATCTCTACTGGTGTGTGCATTGCAGAGAAACACGTGACCCAGCTGCAGGGGCTGCCGGTGGTGGAGGTGAACCGGCTGCTCGGCACCGTTGTGGACGTGGAGAACATATTCATGTCCATGCACCGCGAGGACGACCACGACACCAAGCGCGTCTACTACTATCTCTTCAAGGTTAGCTTGTATTAACATGTGGCAGCTGCTAGGGCTCCAGGGACGGAGGAGGTCCACGGCACCAAGCTCGTCTACTACTATTTCTTCATGGTTAATGGATGAGCTTGATTAATCTACTTCTTAGTATAGGTCGAATCAGAGTTATCGGTGTCTGTGAAGTTAGCTGCAAGTTGCGCAGAACCCCACTCCTCATCTCCACTAACATACAAATTGACTAATGGTCAACGACTCGCCTCGTTAAATTTGATTCACCCTATACCTAATATTGGATACCTTCAAATAAGGCACAATAAAGACAAGTAAAACAAGCTCGAGCTCGTTTTACTTGGCTTGGCTAGCACTCTGCTGCTACATGATATCCAGCCCAGGAAGCATGGCAAAGGGACAAATAGTCTTTCCACCATTATATCCTCTCGAAGAGGAAATATAGTATGGATTGACAATGACAACAGACATTTAAAAGTGGATAAAATGGTTTTCTCCCTTTGCCGTGCTGCACCGGTAGGATCTCAAAAGCTTGTATTTAAAGTTATATTTCATAATAATTTATTTAATTGCAGATCCTCCGCAAATGCATCCTGACGCGTTCCCAACCCCGAATCGAAGGCCCGCTCGGCCAGCCACCGTTCGAGCGGCCCTCGATCGCGAAAGCTATCACAAACTTCGTGCTGTACAAGTTCAACACCCTGCCGCAGCGAGAATGGCAAACTATGTACGATTTAGCCAAGATGTTCCTTCACTGCTTCAACCATTGGAACTTCGAGACGCCCAGTGTAAGGAGGCTTGTAAGTACTAATACCCTGCAGAAGTGCGAGTGACAAACTATGTATATGTATATCATTTGGTCAAAATGTTACTACGCTTCTTCAACCATTGGAACTTCGAGACGTCCAGTGTAAGGAGGCTTGTAAGTACTAATACCCTGCAGAAATGCGAGTGACAAACTATGTATATGTATATCATTTGGTCAAAATGTTACTACGCTTCTTCAACCATTGGAACTTCGAGACGTCCAGTGTAAGGAGGCTTGTATGTGGCTGTTTAGATCGGAAATATTGTTACGAAATAGGTTCTTGGATAATCCTCATTCCTCATACGAACAGCCAGAATGTGGAACGCTTTGCCCGAGTCTGTCTTCCCGCTAAAGTACAAAGTGGGCGTCTTCAAATCCCGACTAAATAGGTATCTTCTAGGTAAGCGTGCTACACCCTAGACCGCATATCTGCTTAACATCAGGCAGTATGTAGTCAAACGCAAATCTATAAGGAATAAAAAAACAACAGTTAAAACGCCGATAATTCACTCTGCACTTGATTGAACACAATCACTTCACAAAATCATGAAACACATTACACAATTGGTTCGCACAAAACACTTCACACTAGCACTAATATTCACACACACTAGTCACTGAATACTACACTGTACACGAGATGATTTTCGCTCCGAAGCTAAACACAATACTGCCTCGAACGAAAGCTCATCGCTCTAAATATGTCTGAATTAAAGTCGCCCCAAATTCTCTAGAATAATCGAAGCTATTATTGGCAAAGTAAACAACATGAAAGTTCTTGAAACCCTATTGTCTTCAATAGTAAAACACGAATACCTATAAAGGACGATACAATAGCGTAAAGAAATCCACAGCCACAGCCTATGTCATAGTACCAGTAAACAACTGTGCGCGCCTACCGCGTGACAATATTATCATCTTCATCTCATTTCACCTGTAGATCTTATTTCTTGTTGTTTTTCAAAAAACGATTATTAGTAATAATATTTCATTTCAAGAATTTTATCCCATATACAGGGTTATTTCTAATCAATTAGCATCCTTTTAGGGTACATCACATCTTCTGTACATCAAAACTATCAACTTTTGTTCTGCGACTAAATAACCCTGTAAGTCCATATTACAATACAAAATATTTTTTTAAAATCATCTGAGAATCTTAAACTTGACGTTCCTAAACATAAAACAAACTTTTACGCTTCATCTTTTACTGTGGAATCTGTTAGATTATGGAATGAGTTACCGGTGGATATCAGACGCGCCCCATCACTGAATGTGTTCAAACAAAGAGTCTTCTTAGGTACATCATTGATTCTGCTCGCTTTATATATTTATTTATTTATTTAAGTAAGTATAAGTAATAATAGTATGTAATCATATAAGTAAGTTTATTTTTGTATTTTGTAGTACATGTATGTTTATGTGTCTAGGTAGGCATTTGTATTTATTTCAATAAACATTATTTATTTATTGGTTTGTTTGTTATAAGTGTTCATTGTTCATATTCTTTTTGTTAAGGCCGCTGTTTTGTTAATTTGCTATTTCCTGTCCGTCCTTGGTTGCCTGGAAGAAATCGCTTGAAGCGATAAGGCCGCCATTTAGTATAACTTTGTTTTTTTTTCGTGTGTTTTTGTATTGTAATTGTGGTTAAACTAATAAAGAATTATCTATCTATCTATCTACAACTAAGTTTTTGACCGACGAACCAACCGGAGGATCCGAGGTACTCAATTCGACGCGTATATATATTTTTTTTTTTTATGTATAACCACGCATAACTTTTTTCGTAGTAGAATAATTTCAATAATCTTTTTTTATCGGAATTGGTCCCATTGAAATTTTATTAAAATCGGCTGAGCCATTTTTGATAAATCAACAATAATGTGACAAATGTAACATCGATCCGTGCGAAATATTCGCGAATTCTGTACACGGGTGAAGTCGGTCATGCTGTTTTTTGCTAAAAATAATTATAACCTAACATTAAAATAAGTAGTAAAAAAATGTTTCATGTCTTTTCAAGCATATTCATAAAAAAAGTTAAAAATTACGATTGCATTTACTTATCGTGTTCTTTTTTATTGCAGCAAGTTTCCAATCAAGAAGATCTATCGGCGTATCAAATCAATTACACAAGGTGAGAACCCCTTAAAATAGGCAAATATTTTATAAAGGTACTTCAGCGTAAATAGGTTGGTGCACTAGCCACTATAAATGTCCAAATGCCTCTGAACTTGGAAAGAAAATATCGTCAAAAGAATTCTGTACAATTTCTAAAATTCAAGGCCGCATTTGACAAGGGCAGGGTGCTCAGCAGCTTATAGTTTAATCCAAGCCCATAATGAGTGTTGGTAAAGCACGAAGGACTAACAGCCGATTACATCCGCAAAGTTCTCGATTCGTTCTCAAATACAAACCACACAACTGCAAGCGCAACAAAATTTACACATATACACACACAAGGAAATCTACAGGGGAGTCCAGCAGCGGACGTTCTATGACTAAAATGATGAACAAGCGTGGCATTTAATTCTCAAAAAAAATGTTGTTCCATAGAAAAATATCGTTCACCCTCGACAAAATGTATGAATAAACTTTCGACGGCCTAAACGAATATTTAGCCGCGTTTTGTTCACAGAGAGATACGGACGATGACGTCGTCTTCTAAAACAATATGGCGTTGAGAGTAATCATCTGTTCTGTCCCTTATGATAGGAACCATAGTGTTTAAAGATAAAAAGATACAGGGGAGTCCAGCAGCGGTCGTTCTATGACTAAAATGATGAACAAGCGTGGCATTTAAGCACTCTTTATGTGTTCGCAGATGGTTGGTATTCTGCCACGTGCCTGCATTCTGCGACTCGCTGACGCATTATGACACGTCGCTCGTGTTCGGGCGCACGCTGCTCCGAGCCGTGTTCAAGTCCGTCTGCCGACAGCTCATGGACAAGTGCCACTCGGAGCGGGACCGCATGCCGCCGGAAAAACGAGTGAGTACTCAACCTTTTCATAGAGAATCATAATAGTTCATAGTTCTTTTATTCGACAAATGGGTGTCAGAGACACACTTTTGAATAGTCAACAAAACTACATAATGGTAAAAACTTAGCACAGCTAAACAATCAATCATTCTTTTGAACGTAATTCCCATCAAAATCTATCAATTAAATCACAATAATCACATTAGATAATTGATAAATACAAGTAAACACAACAAGGTGCCAGTTGTATGATTGACGAAAACCTACCAGATCCATCTAATTTGGTAGATTTTCATCTGTCAGTACTAAATTAAATAGAATGTCAAATTGTAAAAATAAAATGTTTAAAATTGATAAAAATAATTGATATAATTGATAAAACAATGACAATAAAAAAAATATTAAGAACACAAGAATAAAAGAACTAAAGCTACCGACATAGCAAAGCTGGGGCTACACATTGACTATGTTGGCTAATAACTGTAGTCTTGGTTCCAACACTCCGATGTGTGGATCGATCTTGGACTGATATTGGCCGCAAACCGAACTATAATAAACTGACTCTGATTGGCTATTCAATTCGTAGTTGGACGCAGTCGCCGTCCAATATGTGGCCCTGGCATAAGCAGATTGGCAAATTGAAACGGCAATATAGGCATGACGACAAAAAAAAAATAGTCCGTCAGATAGATTTATCACAAACAAAAGAAAAAATACGTGTTGCAATATTTTTTGATAATCTAACTCACGGACTAATTATAAGAATTATTTTTTACCCAGTCATCATGCCTAAAATGAAGATGACTGTTAGTAGCCTTTTTAGGGTTCCGTACCCATAGGAAAAACGGGACCCTATTTCTAAGACTTCGATGTCCGTCTGTCTGTCTGTCTGTCTGTCACCGGGCTGTATCTCATGAACCATGATAGCTAGGCAGCTGAAATTTTCACAGATGATGTATTTCTGTTGCCGCTATAACAACAAATACCAAAAAGAGAATGAAACAAATATTTAAATAAAATAAATATTTAAGGGGGTCTCCCATACAGTACGGAACCCTCCGTGCGCGAGTCCGACTCGTACTTGGCCGATTATTTCCAACTCCAAAGGCTCAAATACCACTTAAATTTGCGCCGCTAGTGCTGCTCCGCCGCATTGGCCGCCGCTCCAGCCCCAATCTGAGTTTCAAAACGATGTGACGACGATAAAGTATCGACGCGAGTCGCGTCCCATACTAAGGGCCGTCCATACTTCCATGGGACTAGAGTCATGCCGGCGGACCTTTTGCTATCTATCTATTAATATATATTTGTTATTTGCATTTCTTGAGCAAGAGAGATACTGTGGTGAAAGAACTGGGCAGTGATACCAGTGACTGGTACTAGCGCGTGTACTTGTCTCGTTTACTATTAAAACTATATCAAGGCCGTCGAATGTATTGAATTTGTCCACAATAGTCGCCACAGTATGACTTAAGTTCTTACAAAGTAAGATAAAATAATAATGAACATTTTCAGGTACTGGTTCTGACCCATTTCCCGCGGTTTCTGGCTCTGCTAGAGGAGGAGATATTCAGCCCCACGTCCCCCATTTGGGACCCCGAGTACAAACAAGTCCCGCCCACGCACCTGCAAGCGATCCTCGACAATAAAACTAGTAAGTCATTACATTTCATTAACTACCTTTGTTACCATTGTAACCATACCATTGTTGAAATTTTGAATTATTATTTTTATACCCACATAAAAATTTCGTATCACTTTGTTTGTCCGCGATGAATTCCTCAACTACTGAACCGATTTTAACCAAATTTTGTACACTGTGTGCAGTTTGATCCAACTAAAGAGATAGGATAGTCTATATCTAAATTTATATTCGCATTAAAGTAGATACATAATTTTTAAATTTGTATTAAGTAAGGTCGTTTAGACCTGGCGGCTAGCCCCGGTGTCAGAATAATTACTATTAAACTGTTAAAACAGCGGAAACATACAATGTAAAGTGCTATTCGAGCTACGGTAGCGCTCAGCTGTAAAATAATGCCTGACCGTGCCGGTGATCTGCGGTGTCCGCTGACGAAAATACCAATATTTCAAACCAAACGGTCGCTCGCCACTTAAAAAGAGAAGAAAAAATCGTGAGAATACCTGCCGGACTTACAATGCCGAAAACAGTGCACACTTAAACAAGAAAATTTCACTATAGCATTTTCGCGAAGTATAGGCCGCGCCACACAAGTTGGCGGATGTGAAGTTAGCTACAGGCTGCGCAATAGCCAATCAACGTGTGGCTCTCACCTCACGTCACGTCAGGATTAAATATTGCGCAGCTTGTATGTAGTTAACATCACAACCGCCAACTTGTACGGCGCGGCCTCTACAAATGTCGATTTCCTTTTTTGCCTGCTCCAATAAATAGTATGAATGAATATTTTTATCACCTAGACCTAGAGCATTATACTTAGGATAGAGGCTTTTAGCAGAAGAATACATAAAATGGCTTGCCTTCGTCGAACTATTGTAGGATTCATTTTTTTATCATATTTGCGTTTTCCATTTCATTTGCATAATTTTCGTAAAATTCATTCAATTCTGTTGTTTTTTTTTGTGTTGATAAGATGAAGCGTACAGACTAAGCATAGCAAGCGACGTGTTTCTGTTATAGAATGAACCAGAAATATATCTTATTTTATCTCTCTCTCTTTTCGTTTTAGTAGAAATAAAAGAATCAAAGCACGTTTATGTTCTTTTGTAAGTTGTGTCTGAACGCTTCGTCACTATCCAGTATATTTTGCATGAACTGTTAATTGAAATTGTTAGCTCAAACAATTCCACATTACATTTTGTACTTACATTAATTCATCAACAACATCCATATTTCATACATCAAGGGAGTAAAACAACATAGAATGAGATAAAATGGTCATCTTTGAAACCGAAATCAATTTCATACTAAAATTTCATTTTTCATTCCTTTGCCCTTTGATTAAAGATAATGAAAGTTAATTAATTACAATGGTATAGTCAGAATCATATAACAAGCTGCGGATGGCCCACGCGAGGATTCAGTTATTCGCAGCGTGTACCTAACATCTGAGCCGCCAAGTTATGTGACCTGTACTATGCTGTCCTAGAATAATTAGGGTTCCGTACCCAAAGGGAAAAACGGGACCCTATTACTAAGACTTCGATGTCCGTCTGTCCGTCTGTCACCGGGCTGTATCTCATGTATGAACCATGATAGCTAGGCAGCTGAAATTTTCACAGATGATGTATTTCTGTTGCCGCTATAACAACAAATACTAAAAATAAAATAAATATTTAATTTTCCCATACAACAAACTTGATTTTTCAGACGTTTTTCGCTGTATATTAATAACGGTGACAGGTAGATGCTTGAAATATTCACCGAATATTTAGTTTTATATTTACTTCAATAATAAATAATAAAATTAAAATAAAATAAATATTAAAGGGGGGCTCCCATACATACATACGGAACCCTCCGTGCGCGAGTCCGACTCGTACTTGGCCGATTATTCTGTCGTCTAGACAAACACCTATGTGAACTCGGCCCTTCTAATATAATGCACAAACGAACGGTGCTATCATGCTATGAGCGCTATACCTTTATAGGTTAAAAATATGTTCAATTGTTCAATTTCGCGGCGCATTTATGAAGTGAAAACTTCTTTAGGCGGCGTTGTGCAGTTTTTGGGATGGGTAAAAAATGTTAAACTCGCGTCAGGACATGACGTAACTTGATCGAAAATTCGTAAGATTGAGGGAGCTAGTTTTCACTTCTGTCGGCACTTCCAAAGTGCAACCCGTTGTTTTTTAGGGTTCCGTACCCAAAGGGAAAAACGGGACCCTATTATTAAGACTTCGATGTTCGTTTGTCTGTCTGTCACCGGGCTGTATCTCATGAACCATGATAGCTAGGCAGCTGAAATTTTCACAGATGATGTATTTTTGTTGCCGCTGTAACAACAAATACTAAAAAGAAAATAAAATAAATAAATAAGGGGGGTTCCCATACAGTACGGAACCCTCCGTGCAAAAGTCCGACTCGTACTTGGCCGATTATTTTCTGTACATTACGTTGTGGGGTGGTAATATAAGTATGGTGCCGCAGCGGGCGGCGCGCGGCGCGGCGAGTTCGAGCGACTCGCGCCCACTGGAGACAGCAAGGACGGATTCACTACCCTCACTCTCTCGTCAGGTACTCATCCAGCTTGCATTGCGGTGCCTGTCGCAAATCAAACGTCTTGAATCGCATCGCAGTCGCAAAACTGTAAAGCTATAAAGTCTAAAGCAAGCAACTTACGGTGCGACCCGTTGGATACTGGGGCATTATTTTTGACTTTAGAAAGGCTAGGAACGTTTACGGAACTTTGACAGATCGTAAATTTGACAGTTCTATAACCATTATTGGCACAGGTTATTGGTATACATTGGTTTTGGTAGTTTTTTTTTAAGTGAAACTTTTATTCGTCGCCTTTTTCATCCATCTATTGCATGTCGCGTGACGGTCGGCCGCGGAGCAGGGGTAGCAAGTGAAAGGTGTTCGACAGAGCAGCCGAGACCAACACGACGGCGCCTATTTCATAACCCACACAATCATTTTTTTTTTATTAACGTTCCATTTCACGATTTCCCCTCTTGCAGTTTACCGTTTCTTTTAAAATAACCGTGCCCAGTACCAAAGTGCTGCATGAAATGGATAATTAAAAAAAAAAATAACGAAAAAAATATGTCGTCCGTAAAGTTAGTACACATATGTCCGTGCCGTCTGAAAGTCAAAAATAAAGCCCCTGGTTTGAGACTTGAGTGCGAATCTTTGTGGTTGGTTTATTTCTTTATAACGTGACTGAAATTTCAAGAAATGGTAGTAGTATTTTTTAGTTAAAAATAAGTTTTTGAGGTCAAGCTAGACTGAATTAAACCAAAATAACTCGAGGTCAAAACAAGTGGCAAACATCTTAAGAACTTTGCTTGGGTGTTAGGGCGCATGCTCATCACACGTTACGGTGTCGGTCTAACAACACACTCATTTCATCCTAACATATTCACTATTCATTCATTTTATGCTTTTTGCTTATTTTTCGCTTCATTATTATTTACCTAGCATGTACTGTTAATATCACTCACTAACATTGTATTATCTTATTTTTAAACTTTCGCTTTTTCAACACATAGTGCGGGACTGTCCGGCTTTAGTGAGACATTTGTTTGTCATGAAGCCGGACAGTTGAAATGGGATTGGGCGGGACACGCCTGTCGCATGCCGGACGACCGCTGGGCAAAGGTCACCACCGACTGGATTCCAAAATCCAAACGACCTATGGGTCGACCCAGACGCAGGTGGCGCGTCGACCTGAGCTCGCACGACAAACACTGGGCCACCAACGCAGTAGATCGCGCAGTCTGGAAGGAGGGGAGGGAGGCCTTTGCCCAGCAGTGGGACAATACAGGCTCAAAATAATAATAATAATAATAGTGCGGGACTAATCGCGCACTTAAAATACGAGATTAATAAACAGCTCACTATTCCAACGTTTCGACCGAGTTGTATCGATCGTGGTCCCGGGCATACTCAACGCGGTCGAAACGTCGGGATACTGAGGTATTATTTAATTTTGAGTACGGGACTACAAGAATAATAAATCAAATAATAAATCCTGTAGTACAAGAATAATAAATTGTATTACATTATAAAAGCACTAGTGTGTCATCCTGAACTAAGGCGTTGAGTTCGTAAAATCGGAGAGAGACAGCGCTACAGCGCTTCCTACGCCGAACGAGTGTGAGCGAGACAGAAACATGAAAGATTAATGATAAAATTCGGTGAAAGCTTTTCTGGGTTCTAATTTTTAAACAATGTGTTTTATTTATTTTATGTGTTTACGAAATGTGTAGTATTACTGTAACTATAGATGAGATGATACATCATAATGAACAACTTTTACTGTGGGACCATACAAATCGCGAAATAAATCAGCTGTTTCATACATTTTAACTACCTACCGATCTCAGGAGTCTGTCCTGTGAGCCTGTCAGGATCTGTCTGTTTGCCTCTTTATTATATAAACAATGTTATGTCCTGCTAGCAGGCAGTATAAAGACAGAGTCGACCGGGGTGAAGCGCGGTGCGGGCCCGGAAGCGGAACCCCCTTTGGGCGCCAAGCGGCGGCGCGCGGCCGACGACAGCGGAGATGACGTCAGCGAGCGCACCGTGGCCGACATCGTCGCCACTATCAACGACCCCAACTACATGTGCGGGCCGGATGTGAGTTAATTATGAAACTTTCCACGCAGTTCAACCTCGGCTACGGTTTGGGCTTTGGCGGCGGAGTCTACGAGCGCTTGGGATGGGACGTCGTTTGTCTTATTTTAGTAGGTTCTTTACCGCTCGCCGCCGCGCCCGGCGCCCTCTGCCGCTCATAGCGGCGAGATCGTGACTTATCACCCAGAGGCGTCTCTAGCTCTTGTGGCGCCCGTGTGCAACCAGTACCCTGGCGCCCTCTATTAGAAGCAGGGTCAAAATGGAATACTAACAGTTATAATTTTCAAACGGAAATTCGGGTGCAAATGGTGTCGGAAAGCAAAGTATCGGAGTCCAAATCTTTCCAGTGTTTCAATTTTTGAAGAAATTAAAAAATTACATTATTTTCATTCAAACGTTCGAACCGTTCGTCGAACTCAGTAATTGCGGTGTCTAACAAATAGTAGTAAAAATTTACTTTGAGATGTGTTTTCGGGTCTGTTATCGGTTCATCCTCCGCCTCATAATTAAAAAACCTTTTACGAGCGCGAGGGCGTGCAGGTGTGGGAAATTCTGCTATTGCCTCGACTTCTTCCGATACAGTTTTCGCGCTGTTAAGGAGGTCTTCAAAAGCAGACTCATTGCGGAATTCAGACAAACTTATTTTTGCATTATCAATCATTTTCACCGCTTTTGACAATACAACGTCTGACTTTTGAAGTGCCTTGCTAACTATATTTATCTTCCTTAAAATTTCAAACCAAATAAGTAGAGAGCAGATGAAGTTAAACGACTTAATTTTTGTCAGTAATGAATTTGCCATATTTCTTGACTCCGCATCTTTGCTCCTATCGGAATATATGGCAACCAAGGTATCATACACTTTTCCCAGTTCAAAACGTTGAGCTTTTACTGCTTCAACCCTGCTCTCCCATCGAGTATTTGAGAGTGGTTTTAGACTTAAAGTTGGCACTTCTTTAGCAAGTATTTGCCAAAGTGCTGTTGACGCAGAAAAAAAACATAAATTTCCTGCACAACTGAAAGAAATTGTCAATTTCTAATGAACTTTTAGCAGCGTCATTCACCACCAAATTTAGGCTGTGTGCCGCACAAGGTACTTAAAATGCGCGCGGGTTCAAATCTAAAATTCGTTTTTGTAGACCTATATTTTTCCCTTTCATGTTTGCACCAATATCGTAACCTTGACCACGCATATCTTGTATGTCAATTTCGTTTGAGGTTAAACAATCTAACAAAAATTGAGTTAAGCCCAGGCCAGTAGTGTCTGTAATAGGAAAAAACCCAGAAAGTATTCTTTACTTCAGTATTTTTTACTTCAGCCTTGTTGTTGCTTGCATTTAAAAGAACGTACCGTACGGCAACCGATATTTGTTCTTCGTGTGCAATATCTGGAGTGCAATCTAAAATAATGGAAAAATATTTGGATTGTGTCAATTCCAAAACAATCGCTTTTTTATTCTTTCTCCTAATAATTGTATTATTTCATTCTGAATGGTATGGTCAAGATAATGAGTTAGGCGTGACTCAGATTTTTGAATAAGAGCAATGTGTTCCGCAAGCACATTATCAAAATTAGAGGTATATTCAACCAGCTTTAAAAAATACCTTTATCGGAATCGTATTTTTTTTGAGATATTCCCCGAAAAGCCTCGGAAAAGGAGTAGCTTGTGGTGGCGCGCCTTGCTATGCTACCGCGCGCAGGCTTCGGCTATAAACACAGGCGCAGGGTCTTTGAGAGCGCCGGCGCCGCGAGCGACGCTGCTTTGGAGGTGTCGCACTAGAGGGCGCTCGGCGCCCCCTTAGACCCGGCGCCCGTGTGCGCCGCACACCCTGCACCATAGGTAAAGACGCCTCTGTTATCACCGATCGTTACTATACGTGGGCTGTTCCAAAAATAGTTAGTGAAATGAAAAATAGTTAGAATAAAAAGTTTTATTACAGCTTTTCAAAATATACCCCTCCAATCCCAATGCACTTACGCATTCAAGTGAACCAGCTTTCAAAACAATTAAAAACGTATCTTGCGGAAGATTCTGCAACGGCCTCGTCTGCAGTGCAAAATTTTCGGCCACGAAGCATTTTTTTAAATTAAAAAAAAAAACTACGCATAGGTGCTACGCTACCCAATGATTTTCGCAAAGGAGGTTTGTGTTGAAATTAGCCGTCAATTTAAAGTAATTTCATGTAATAAGAGGTTGTATTTATTCTGTGGCTATCAATTTTCGGAACAGTCTAGGTATCTTCGGACCTGGTGTGAGTTAGTTTTGGAACTTCCACTTCGTCACTGCCCTTAACTCGCGGCGTTATGCCCTTTAACACTTTCACCCCTTAAATTCTTAGCTCCAGCGGTGTCTACTTCCGGACGGCAGGTTAAGACAAGCTGAGCTCATTTAGCCAAAGAAATCGGGGTTCTCAGTGTTATCACTCATCGACGGGTCACAAAGCCGCCCTTACAAGTAAAATCTAATTATTTTAATCGTTAACGTCGAGAGTCGCAAGCGAACGCTCGACCGGAGCGCCCACTTACAAGCGATACAAACCGCTCCGCGCACAAAAATATTTTTTTAGAAGTTTTATTGTTTACATTTTTGCTTTGGCTTTTGACGCGTCGTGCAGTGAACAACTGGTGAAGTGTTGGATACCGTTGGATTCGCACTGAAACGCCCTTCTCAACGGCACCGATCCTGGGTTCGAAGGTTAAGCGGTTCCTGAGATATTCCCCCGGGAAACCGCAGACAACCTCGCCCGGGCCACTTTGAAGCCGTGCGCTGCCGAAAAACGATCGACGACCCCCCGGTTTGACACCGCCAAAAGAAGCGCTTGGACAAGGAGTACCTTCCCTGAATTTTTGGGATTTTTCCGGGAACATCCCCCATACAAAACACCCACGAAGTCCGCCGAAATTCGCCGCCACGTGGCCACGTGCAACCCGCTCCAGGCGTTCCCCCCGGGATCTGACTTTTGAGCAAGGAAGAAGACGTCGGCCGCTGCCGGGAGACATTTTTCCGGTGAAGATTGGACGTCCGGGACGGGAGTTACGAAAAAAAATTTTTTTTTTTACTATTTTGTCGTTTAACGTACGGTTGTTGAGCAACCTTTTTAGACGCACTCACCAAATTTTTGTGATATCAGCCAACGCGGACGCAAGATACAAAGGAGATACAAATCAGAGCACACAGTGGGAACCACTAAATTATTCTTCCCCGATGCAATCTCTGCCTACAGAGTAGTAAGAAAGATGGAAATTTCCGACACCAGTACACAAATTTTGACGGGGCACGGTGGGTTCTCCGAGTACTTACATCGATTTAAGTGCAAGGGGAACCCATCGTGCGTCTGTGATCCAGAAAAGGCGGAGACGCTTATATGGAAACTATACCTTCACACAACTCTCATGACGTCAGAGACCGCGTTGCCGTCGGGTATATTTTCAAAACCAGTAAACTAAAATCATTTCAATAAAGCGTACCTTTATCTAACACTTGTGACGTCACTGTCGCGTGTTGATATCGGGTATACATTGAGATTTAGTATACGCCCCGCGTATTTTAAAACATACCCGACCGCAACGAAGCCATCGTTCGGTACGCTGCGCAGCAGCGGCCGGCGAAGTGCCAGAAGCAAACCGCCTTGATAGATTAGGTGTGAAACAAAATATAGGTTAGGTTAAGTTAGAACATGACAAACAACGCACGAGCCGAGCGAGCGAAGCGAGCGTGCCGCGGCAGCGGCCGGCGAAGTGCCCGAAGCGAACCGCCTTGATAGATTAGGTGTGAAACAAAACAAAAAATAAATTAACCTAACCTAACCTACAAAATACACGTCCCTTTATCTGATACCTACCCCAAACGGATGTTGCGGTCGGGTATATTTTGAAATCCTTAACACGACGGTTCATAATTTTAAAGTATCCCCAAAACGAATGTTGCAGTCAGGTATATTTTAAAATCCTCAACAAGGCGGTACATATTTTTATGGTATACCCGAACTCAACACTATAGAGCGTTGAGTAAAGGTATAGATTCGATATAAGCGGCGGAGACAGTACCACACATTATAGCGGAGTGCTCTGCCTACGGCCTCGAAAGATTTGAAGTTGAACAAATGATAGGGGAGAAAATAATTATTAGTAAATTCAGGGAATATATGCGGGATAAAAATATAAAAGATTGTTTTATGAAATTTTGTATATACATAGCTAATAAAGTAATAAAAAGAAATAAATAGAAATATAAGCATTATTGAATATTATATCTGATATAATTATATCAATAATAGTAGACATAGGAGTTCAGAATCAAATAAGGAAAATGTACAAAAATATAAATAGAAATAAATTGGGTATAGAGAAACAGGAGCACAACGTGTGGCTCTAATGAGCCATAAGTATGTGCGACTGCCGTCAAAAATATTTACAAGAAATAGTTTAAATGTTTGTTGTTTGGAAAGTCTTTTGAAATTTTTGAAATACATATTTATGTTTTTTGGATAGTCTTTTGGAAACCTGCGTCAAAAGCGATACGAAATTAGTAAACTATATATCACATATATTGTGTAAATTTGTATTCTGGTAAAAAATTTAAACTTTAAAATAAACAAAGCCTCCGATCAAGTCCGAGGAAACTAAGAAAAAAAAATCGTTAACGTCACCGTTCTTATCTCTTCGTCGAAATAGCATTTTGCTATCTCAGGAATGATCCTATAGAAAAAACTTTGTAATGTTAAATGCATTGGTGTTGGAAATCCTAAATTAATCTGGAAAAGTTACTGTCCAAACAAATGATGACCGGTTTTAACTGAATTCCAGGCGTTATTCCAAATGCAAGCGCCCCGAGACGAAGCGGCCAAAGTGGAGGAGCAACGCAAGCTGATAGAGTTCCACGTCATCGGCAACTCACTCACTGGGCCGGTCAACAAGCAGACCATGCTCTGGCTTATAGGTAAGAGGCACTTTACAAGTGGAGGAGCAACGCAAGCTGAAAGAGTTACACGTCATCGGCAACTCACTCACTGGGCCGTTCAACAAGCAGACCATGCTCTGGCTTATAGGTAAGAGGCACTTTACAAGTGGAGGAGCAACGCAAGCTGATAGAGTTCCACGTCATCGGCAACTCGCTCACTGGGCCGGTCAACAAGCAGACCATGCTCTGGCTTATAGGTAAGAGGCACTTTACAAGTGGAGGAGCAACGCAAGCTGAAAGAGTTACACGTCATCGGCAACTCACTCACTGGGCCGTTCAACAAGCAGACCATGCTCTGGCTTATAGGTAAGAGGCACTTTACAAATGGAGGAGCAACGCAAGCTGAAAGAGTTACACGTCATCGGCAACTCACTCACTGGGCCGTTCAACAAGCAGACCATGCTCTGGCTTATAGGTAAGAGGCACTTTACAAAGTCGAGGAGCAACGCAAGCTGATAGAGTTCCACGTCATCGGCAACTCGCTCACTGGGCCGGTCAACAAGCAGACCATGCTCTGGCTTATAGGTAAGAGGCACTTTACAAAGTCGAGGAGCAACGCAAGCTGATAGAGTTCCACGTCATCGGCAACTCACTCACTGGGCCGTTCAACAAGCAGACCATGCTCTGGCTTATAGGTAAGAGGCACTTTACAAAGTCGAGGAGCAACGCAAGCTGATAGAGTTCCACGTCATCGGCAACTCGCTCACTGGGCCGGTCAACAAGCAGACCATGCTCTGGCTTATAGGTAAGATGCACTATACAAAGTCGAGGAGCAACGCAAGTTGATAGAGTTCCACGTCATCGGCAACTCGCTCACTGGGCCGGTCAACAAGCAGACCATGCTCTGGCTTATAGGTAAGAGGCACTTTACAAGTGGAGGAGCAACGCAAGCTGATAGAGTTCCACGTCATCGGCAACTCACTCACTGGGCCGGCCAACAAGCAGGCTCTGGCTTATAGGTAAGAGGCAGTTTACAAAATGTGTGCACCTAGGTCATGTCACCTTATACTGTACCTGAATACTAGTAGTTCTCCGAATAGTATACCTCGCGGCACACCTCTCTCGACTCACTCTTGATCGATTTGGTTCATACCCGCAAATATTGTTAGGGCTTAGATACCAAACAATCCTGCCAAATATTATCGAAATCGGCTGATAAATAGCGCGATAGGAAATTTCCCCCCTTTTTGAGGGAACTACTACCCAAACCATGGCTGGCATAAAAAAACCTATACAGAATGAAAATTAATATACAACACCTGTGTTTTGTCAAACCAAGTGTCCTGAAAAATATGACGTGTAAACTACATCAATATCCGGACAGACGAAAACAAAATTGTCGACTTAAAACGAAGACCTCTCTCACTTTGTTCAACTAGTATAGGCCGAACAACAAAGGCAAACTTCTTGATGTCTGTGAATACGGGGCGAGTCATTGCGCAGGAGCAAATTCATTATGTCAGCTGCGCCAGAAGCGGGGATGTGCGCGGCTTGTAGCCAACTTCACAGACGCCGAGAAATTTGATTCATCATATACCTGCCGAACAATTACGTTTGTAGACGTAATATCATATTATGTAGACGTAATATCATATTATCATGAACAACGTTTGTCCAACTGATAAATCGTGATTTCAGAAACTCCCCAATGAAATGCCAATGGATGAATTGAATGAGGAATTCCTTATTAATAAAGTAAGATTGATTATACCTTGATTCGGCCTATACGGATTATATTTAAATTTAATTCGACTGCCTCGGTGGCTCAGTGGTTAGTGACCCTAACTTCTGGGTCAAAGAGGCGTGGATTCGATCCCCACCCAGGGCAAACATTTGTGTGATGAACATAGGTGTTTGCTCTGTGTCTGGGTGTTATTTAGGTACTATCTATATAAGTAGGTATTTAAAATATGCTCTGCTTAGTTTGGGGTCAGAGACCGTGTGTAAGAAGTCCCCTAATGTTTATTTATTTATTTAATTATTTCCAGGTCTCCATAACGTGTTCTCGCACCAACTACCGGAAATGACGAAGGAATACATATCTCAACTAGTTTTCGATTCGTAAGTATAAAAGTATTGAAATATAAAACGTGATAGTTCAACGTTTTGCATTATTTTTCTTATCTTTTTGTATTTTTTCCAGTAAACACAAAACATTAGCATTGATAAAAGAAGGCAGGCCTATCGGCGGTATTTGCTTCAGGACTTTCCCTTCGCAGGTAAGGATGCACACTAATAGAATAATATGCCCTCCATAAATGTTAGGTTTTGCATTACAAATACACTTTATTTTATTTTGTTTTTAGTACCTATTTGTTGTTATAGCGGCAACAGAAATACATCATCTGTGAAAATTTCAGCTGCCTAGCTATCATGGTTCATGAGATACAGCCCCGTGACAGACGGACATCGAAGTGTTAGTAATAGGGTCCCGTTTTTCCCTTTGGGTACGGAACCCTAAAAATCAAGACAGAATGTTGTGAACAAATAAGTGAGGCCGGCAAAACCATGCTTTGCCGTGTACAGATTACCACATACACAATTACACATACAAAGAAACTAGGCACGTCAGTCGAACTATGGCGGCGCAACACCGATGCACTCACACATGTATAAAAATCCGGCCTCACTTGTCTGTTCACAACGTTCCGTCTTGATTTTTTTATTTGGTCTGAGGCAGTGGCGTGCACACAGTTTTAAGACAGGGTAGGCAGAAAATAAACGTTGGTTTTGGTTCGTCGTCTTGTCGATTGATAATGTAGGTACGAGTATGTAATTGCCAAATGCCAGCTCAAATATCCATAGATTGACTGATTTTATAGACATATCAATTTACGGATATTCGAAGTGGCCTTTCGGCGCGTTTGTTTGATGTTTAGTAAGCTCTTGTTTCCCCAAAAAGCAAACAATGTCAATAAGTCGCTGAAAAATATTTCGGTTCCGATCGACTTTCGCGTTATGTCTATCGATGTCGATTTGTATCTGAGAGTTTAAACGCGTCTCTATTCGATTTTTTCCAAAGGTGTGATATTTAAGGGAAGCTTCTAAGTGTTTTTCAGAATGTTCATGTATTCTCGCGGCGGTAGGAAAATTACGAATATCAGCGTAACCGATGTCGTTCCAGACCGCGGTTTTATTATTTGAAAATAGTAGACAAACGAAACAAAATAACCGATTACTGTGTATGCAACCTGTCAGCCAATGATATGAATCATATTGTTTTTATTGAATTTACGACTGACGTTACCTTTAATTTATATTAATTGCAAATCCGGTGTAGCACGACCTATCTCGATAACTAGTTTTTTTTCACCGAAAGATAGTTTTGAAAACGCATCATATTTTATTTTCTCAATACACACACCATCTGAACAACTTTCACAGACAATATTATCCATTTTTCACTCTACAACGTTAAAATCCTAAATATCTGATAGCGTAGTCACAAACACAATACAAATCAAAAAATAAGGCGACTATTGACTATTGAAATTAGTAGTAAAAAAGGGAAATATAATTCCATTGTATAGCAAACTTTCTTTCGGAAATGTTCGGTCCGAGTCGTAATTGTTCGTGTTAGAGCAAAAAGACACTGGCTTTTCATGCAGTTGTGTGCGTGATTTTTGTCATTGTGTGTCAGCAAAGCCCACGTAGCTATAGGGACGCACACACATTCAATCCGCATGACCACGACTTACCACGAGAGCACACATACAAAACTTTAAGAGATCCATAGTTTGTGTCTTTGCCGTGGCAAGGGCGGGTGGCGCTCGTGCAGCGCGAATCGGTGATCGAATATCTTATTGATACCGCCGGCACTCGATAGGTGGAGCTGATTTATGATTTAAGTTTTTATGTTATTTTGTTCATTGATAAAATATTATTAGATCTATTATCAGAACTAGGGTAGGCAGTGTCTTTCTGTCTTTATGAAGCGTCCGCCACTGGTCTGAGGCTATAACTACTCATCACTGGTCGAAACACCCATTGGTCGAAAACTTCCGACTTGAGGCACTGAGGTATATCGTTCGGTCCTGTAGTATGTGATGTATAATTCGCAGGGTTTCAGCGAGGTAGTGTTCTGCGCCGTGACGTCTAACGAGCAAGTGAAGGGCTACGGAACCCATCTCATGAACCATCTGAAGGACTACCACATCAGGAACAACATTCTACACTTCCTTAGTTTTGCAGACGAGTTCGCTATAGGTCAGTATACTTTTAATTTCTACTTAATAGGAATAATGACTGGGTAAAACTGGGTAAGCATATACGTGACCTTGGTTTAACCATGGACACTAAACTCACTTTTAATGAGCATATAGTGGAGGTGTGCAGCCGCGCTCATAAGTCTCTCGGATTTGTGATGAGACAGTGCCGACGGTTTCGAGACAGGAGTACCATTGTAACCCTCTACTCTGCGTTTGTACGGACTAAACTAGAATACAACTCCCTCATCTGGGACCCCCACGAAGACAAGTACAAGCTCATGGTAGAGAAGGTGCAGAGACGGCTTGCTCGATTTTTGTACCTAAAGATATATGGATATTATCCGTATCTGTTCCCATCTCTTTTCGTCGCGGGTATGGTGGGCCTTAACACCTTGGAGCTCAGGCGGAAGTGCTCTGTAATGGTGCAGCTTGCTCCACAATAGGATCTATGATTCGCAAAGCTTGTCGCGATTGGCGCTCGTCACACCGGAGCGAGCGCGGCGGCTGTTCGCGACTCCGCGGTCGCGCACGTGCACCTCGATGTACGCTTAATAAAAGAAAAAATACGTTTTTACTACTTTTTGATAGTATATCTGACGGACTAATAATATGTTTTAGTTATCATGTCCATTCTTACCATTGTGACTTATTTTTGCGTCGCGTGTCTTATGAATTTGTGCAGAGCTTTCAAGGTTTAAAAATAATCCCAATGCTCGAGCGCACTGCCTGTTGACAGCGTGCGCAGTCTGCTACAGCATTGTACTTATCATTATATATAACAGTAAAAACCCAACTTTTACTACGGAACCTACTTCGAAATTACGAAAAAACCGTTACTCCATGTCAAAAGTTGATAAATAAAAAGTCTCAACCAAATCAACAGCTGATTTTCGCGATTTCAAGAGATATTGTTCGGTTATAATAAAAGTTAGTTATAATGATATCTTATAATAATAATATGCTCTTCGTATAAAGATATAGGCCAAACATTAAATTTCACTACGTTGCCACCACGGTTTGGCTTGCATTTAAGAGGATTGTGAATCGACCACTGTTTTCACGTTTTCTGTAGAACAAAGAGATTATTTTAGGTTCATTTTTGATAAAATTTACGTTCCTGGAGAAAACTCTTTTTTCCCCAAAAAGTCATGTTTTTAAGAGTAAGAAATATTGCACTCTCAAAAGTCTTATTTTATTCAGCCAAGTTTTTGCTTAAAAATATGGTTTATTAGAGGCTTACATATATAATTAGTCCTAACCTAATATAAACTAACTCGCGGACTAATTATAATAATGTTTTTTTTTTACCTAGTCATTCTGCCTATTTTGAAGTCATTTAAAAAATCTGTAAAAGCTAAGATGTTTAACCCTAGCGATTAAAGTGCTGAAAAAAATCAAAAGTGTTACATGAAAAAAATCACTCAAATCGGATAATAATTATAGGTAACAGCTTATATTGCTTTTGTATGGCGAAGTTCGCGGTTCACAATCGCCTTAAACTACTTTTTATTATTTTCAGGGTATTTTAAGAAGCAAGGTTTCAGCAAAGACATTAAACTGCCTCGCGCGATGTACCAAGGCTATATAAAGGACTATGAAGGCGCGACGCTCATGCACTGCGAACTGAACCCACGTATCGTCTATACACAGTTTACAAGCGTCGTGAGGAAACAGAAAGAGGTACGGTTGCCACTGCCAAGTTACTCCACACAAAAACTTTAAAAAAATAATTAATTAAAGAACTGATTTTATTCGGTGTTATTCAAGATCTAATAAGGGAGCCCTATGTTAAGCAGTGGGTGTTCTATGGAAAAAATATTTGCTTATATGATACTGTAATATGAAAACGCGCTAAAATAACTGTGTTCATGTGAGTGACATATCTACATTACGTGGTAGGTAAATAGGCACAATACTGTAAGTAAGTTCATATAGGCCGGGTGGCTAACACTGGTGTCAGAGTTTTTAGGTCGCCTGAAGGCCTCTGATTTGGCTAAACAGTTAAACCAACCGGATTCTACAATTTAACGTGTCATCCCAGCCACGGTAGCGCTCAGTTGGAAAATGCCACCCGCGGTCACCCATCCAAATACTGACCGTGCGGAACGTTGCTTAATTTCGGTGATCGCTGATAAACACCTAGTCATACTACGCTACGAGCGCTGCATTAAAGAACTTGAACTTGTAGATTTAGACAAAGTAAATTTGAATTTCAAGTTTCTTTTGCCTTTTGAGAATCATAAGTATGATTTAGTTTATAGACTAATTGGTGGTTTTATCAATCAACGCTAGACCGCCAATGATAAGAATGCGTTCTTTAGTGCGTTATCAATTTAACTGAAATGGTGACTATTATTATGACTGTGTAAGGTTTCAAATCTCAGAAGAATTACAAGTAATAGAAGTATTGCTTAATTTAACTCAAATAAAAACTACGTTACAGCTGTCTTATTCATATCTGGTTATACAGCACACGCGCGAGAGCGAGTAGAAAAAAAAACGCAATGTCTGTCGCATACGTCAAAATCCCTGGTTGGAATGTCCAAGTGGTTAAAATTTGGTTACACTTGTCTTTTTCGGAAATTTGAACCCTGTAGTTCCAGTAAAAAGGTTCAAATCTCTGATCATTTTACCTTCCTACTTTTTACCTTTTTGAATTTGGACACCCGAGATAGCTCAATGCTACTTTGTGAAACCCTTCGAAATTACGTAAGTTCGTGTGTTTGTGCATCTTTTTCTAACACCTTTTAAATTTCATATTTAAAATGGGACGATGTATGTCTCTTGCTATTTTAGTACTGTTTATACTACTTTAGTTCTTATTCTATGTTTCAAATCATCCATCACAATATATCTTAAAATGATCCAAACAGTCAGCTACACAGTATCTGCACACAACAATAAAATAAATTGTTTGCGTGGTGATGAAATAAAGAATTCTACGTTTTCAGATCGTGAAAAAGTTGATCGACATGCGGCAGAAAGAAGTTAGGAAAATACATCCAGGGTTGACTTGTTTCAGGGAAGGCGTAAGTAAATTTAAATATATACTAGTGTTACGGTAGTAATAGAACTGAAATAGATTAAAGGAAATGTTGGGTATTGCTAAAATTCTTCCCGCATCCCATGCGTTCAAAATATGTAGAATTATCAGAATTATGGTGTAAATAAAATGTAGGTATAGAAATAGATAGATGGTCTTTAAGCTATTGCAACCAATGAAAATTTACATGCGGGTCTTAATTAACATGTTTTGTATAGTTATACATATGACCCTATAAGGATATGGTAATTTTATTATTTGGATTGAAACGATTTATTATTATGTTTTCTAGATTATCGTTACAAAATTCGTCTATTGTGTAGCATTTGGAGAATAGAATAAGTTTTAGTTGTTTTATGAAAGTTTTCCTTTTCCATATATTTTAGATTATTTAGCAGTTTATTAAAGCTAAGGCTCCTAAGGCTGTTATACCCTTCTCAATAAGGAGTAAATATTTTATTTGATGTCACCACTCCATATGATTATCTGAAAAAAATAATGTAAAAAACTCATATCATATGGAAGTCTACATAATTATAAAATAATTGTGGAGTTTTCCACTTTTTTCTTTTGGACTATTGAGCCTTATATATCCTTACTAATGTTATAAATCCGTAAGTGTGTTTGTTTGTTTGTTACTCTTTCATGCAGCAACAGCAACAAAATTGACTGGACTATGGATAGTGCTATAGGCTATTTTTTATCTGGGAAATAGTTCAAGGATGGGAGGGAAGCTGCGGCCAAAACTAGTTACATACATATATGTTGCTTAGAGCTTAAAATATTGTAAGAATGAAGAACCATGTTGAATAAAATGGTACTGTAGGTGCGCAGTATCCCGGCCGAGTGTATCCCGGGACTACGTGAGGCGAGCCGGCGCGCCGCGCCGCGCCTCGAGCCCGAGCCCGACGCCGAGCCCGGCCTGCTCCGGAACCTGCTGCACCAGGTACTTGCTTTCTGTTCACTGCTGGACAGTGGCCGGTGCTCTCTGTGCCCGAACCATAAGTCACAGTAATGGTGTCTATAATCCGTTCCGGAAGACGACAAAGGGGAACTGAGACAGAAGCTGGACCCGGGTCCCCTTTGTCGGCTCCCCCGGCGCCCCTGTACCGCGCAGGCGACCACTAAGTTAAACGGTCGGATTATAATACAGTATTGTGTGTGACTCGGCCCTGTCCTACGCGTCACGCGTTAGGGCTGCCCGCTTTCGTTATTTACTTACTCTTTATTTATTTGAGTTTCTTTCTAGTTTTTATCTGATAAGATGTAAAATTATTATATTTATTTCGAAAATTCGTTGTGAATGAAAGAGGAGCCGTGCAATAAAAACACATATTGTGTTTCTCGATGTTTTTGGGGTAACGTAGTAAACCGAGGAACCCTAAAAACGTAAATCGCACGCTTACTAGTTACTAGTTTGTTTGTCACCGCGACTGACTAGCATACCGAGAGCATACCGCACTCCGAGGCGCGTAGGTATGATTCGCGTTCCGACCGTTTGTATGAAGACGGAATACTGTTAGATATCATTACCGTGCCTAACTGTTCGAACACCTGCACTCTAGGATCTATACGAGGCATCCCGCCGCGGACTAGAGTAACAGTAGTTAGAGTAGTTGGTTTGTTACTGCTTCACGCAGAAACTGATCAATGGATAGACTGGATTTTTAGCCTGTAGGTATATGGTTCAAAGGTCATTGGTTGCTTTAACCCAGACAAATAAATGGTGTCTCTGGGATAGCACAATTCAAAATTCAAAATACCACGCGGTCGAAACCGCAGGCAAAAGCACACACTTGCACCACAAATCCGTCTAAACACTCGTGCTTATTCCCTCTTGGGTCATATCACTATGTCTGCACTATGTTCAGTAGTAGACAATCAAAAAGTCCGGTACAACTACAGTGTTGTAATTAATGTTGAACAGGTGAAGAACCACGCAGCCGCGTGGCCTTTCCTCAAGCCGGTGGATAAGTCGGAGGTGCCGGACTACTACGACCACATTAAATATCCCATGGGTACGTTACTCCAAATAACAATAACTTTAATATTTGTATACTTACAAATGACGAGTGCATGCGGCCTTTACATATATTATGTGTGTGTATGTGTTCGACTGATCGCTCCACCAGGCACAACTTGAAATAATTATTTAACTACCTTTTGAAGATTGTTTATTCTTGATTTTTTCGATTGTGTGATAATTTGATGACTATCATCAATTTGTAAGTAATTAGTTTTTTTTTTTTGACAAACGTGTTCAAAAACATGTCTCTTATTCTGAGCGCCACACAAATCGACGGATGAGAAGTTATGCGCAGAACGCTGCGCAAAAGCCGAAATATAGGTATACGCGTCGGGGCACCCCCGCCCGCCAACCTCATGCCTCCCGCGCGCTCCCTACGCATTGTGCACACATGCGCAATAATTAGCGAATCACGGCGAAGTGTCATCTGCGGCTAACTTCTCAACCGTCAATTTGTAAGGCGCTCAGTATATCTATATGCTGAAATGATTAAACTTAATTAAAGTGAACATGAAGGTGTCCCGTCACCGAGAGGTTACAGAGACTCTTTTTCTTAGGGAGGCAGTGTCGTAACCTAATGCTCGATGAGCCGATCCTAAGATTACATTACAAGTGAATGCTCCCGGTGAGAGAGCTCCTTAATGCAAACATCACCAAAAAGATAGACGCGCGTTTTATTGGAGATCCGTTTATATTTGTAGATCTGCGCACAATGGGCGAGCGGCTCAAATCTCGGTACTACGTGTCGAAACGACTGTTCATAGCCGACATGACGCGCATCTTCACCAACTGCCGCCTCTACAACTCGCCGGATACTGACTATTACAGGTAAACACATGCCTTATCCATTAGTCAGTTTGCGGGATTCTCGACTTTCGTGTAAAACTCGCGCACCGGAAATGATCGACGTACGCAATCGGGCATAGAACGCATTTATCCTAAATTTTCTGCTATTTAAAGCTGAATTATAGGTCGAATCATATTAGTCGGCGGATGTGACGTTGCGCGAAACCCAATCAACGCGCAGCTTTATGTGAGCTTCAGTTCGGATTGGGTATTGCGCAGCTAGAGCTATCTTCACATCTGCCGACTTGTATGACTCTGCCTATACTCGTTGTGAGTTCACAAAAACTGAATTTGCTGCAGTTTTCCGATATTTTAAGAGAATAATACCCTTCTTACTTTATTCGATCCTACTCATGAAACAAATAGGAGTCAGTCTTGAAAAGTCCTGTAAAAGGTAGCACAAATAGGCATGATGACTGGGTTAAAACATCTTTAAAATTAGTCCGTGAGTTAGATTATCAAAAAATATTGTACACGTATTTTGTCTTTTGTTAATCAAACAACAAATTACAAACATAAACCTTGTCAAATTTGAGAGTGGGGGTCGTGACGTCACTTCTTTTACAGAAGTCCATACATTTATATGGCACTTGTGACGTCACGCGGAACTTTGACGAGGCGCCGGGTCATGACGGGATCCCCAACGCCGCCCTCAGGAGGATGCCGGTGAAGGGCTTAGTCTGTCTGACCCGGATGATGATGAACTTTGACGAACTATATTTTCATCAATTTTTGTTTCATTGAGAAAATAAAAAATACGTGTCTAAAATTTTATGATAGTTTATCTGACGGACTAATTATATTTTTTAGTCATCATGCCTATTGTAAAAGTTCCGTAAAGTAATTAGACTTGTTGTTTCAGATGTGCCAACGCGCTGGAGAAATATTTCCACGGCAAGATGAAGGAGGTGGGTCTGTGGGACAAATGATTAGAGTTCAATTTCGACGACTTTTTCGTCAACAATCTCATTGCGAGCGCGCGCACCGACCCCTGAATATATTGTTTTATACTGATCCCTTATTGTGAAAAAGACGTGGTCTTTGTTTTACACGTTATGGTATGTTGTACTAGCTGTAATCCGCGGCTTTGCCCGCGTGATATTAGTAGCTTGACTCTCCGACTTTCATACTAATAACTGAACCCGTGTCTTCCTAAATGATCCTCAATTTTTTCCGGGATAAAAGTAGCCCATAACATTCGACATATGACTGATAAGTTATGGGACTGCCCTTCTCTATCTAAACCTGCCTTAAGGCGCTGATCGACGTAAATAAAACTTCAACATTAAAACCGAAGTTTTAAAATCTACGTCTTTTTGACGCTTTCCTCTTTTGCTGTTATGTTTAATACTATAGCGTTGCGTGAAATTGATATTGTTAGATATTTGAAAGAATTAATATTATTCACGCAACACTTTAGTACTGGACACGGCTATTTAAAAAAAATTTCAACTCCAAAAGAGGAAAGCATCAATAGGAACGTCAAAGAGTCGTCGATTCTAAAACCGCGGTTTTATTTGCGTTGATCAGCAACTTTATCCGTATATCCGTCGTTTCACTTCAAAAATGGGATATAAACGTATTTCTTTCTCTCTCTTGTTCTCGTTCATTAGACAACGGTCGGCAGCATAGTCCGCGAAACGTGTGTAGAAACCTTAATACGTAACATGTGTAAACTATAAAAAATTCGACAATAGGCTCGAAGGGATAGAAAAAAATAATTAGTCCGTTAGTTAGATTATCGAAAAACATTGACACAGATTTTTCTTTTGTCAATTAACGTTTTGCCTATTTTTTTTTATTTATTCTTATGGGGCCCGTTTATTATCAAGTATATGTAGATGACTTTGGCATTAAACAAGGTTAAACAAAAAATCGAAACTAACAGACTATACATATACAGGGTTATTTCTAATCAATTGGCATCCTTTTAGGGGATTATTCTGTACATCAAACAACTTTTGTTCTGTGATTTTTGTCAGAACTCAAAATCAAAAATCATTAATTGACATTTCTGATAAAATCCATCTGGCGGACTATATTTTTTTTTTGTCTTCCAGTGTATTTATCTAATGACCCAATCACAATCAAGTAAAATTTTTGCAGTTGAAGTGGCTGGCTGGTTATAGGCTTAATCAAATTTAATGCAGTCTGTGCAGTTAGCTACAAGCTGCGCATAATCCAATCCTGACTGAAGCTCGCATAAAGCTGCACGTTGATTGGCTATTGCGCAGCTTGTAGCTAACTTCACATCCGCCAACTTGTGGGGCGTGGCCTATAAATAAATTTCTACTGCGCAATGACTCGCCTCGTGTTCACAGACGCCATTCAGTATAATTCGGCCTGTAAATGAAATTGAGATCATACAAAGCAAATTGAACTTGTCAGTTTTACATATTCCTTTGTGCTGTTTTCGCAATTAGTCGTGGTTATGATTTAGCAAAATGTGGGCAAATTGCTATATTGTAATTTAAAACATAGCAGTATTTGGTTACCTTCAAAATTAGTGATTTCCTATTTATAGATAAAAAAGAATCAGATCAGATTAGAAATCGTCGATCTGACTAGAAATGTTTAGCCTTTAGCTAGTTTAGGAAATTAAATTAATTGAGAAGTGTAGGTTTTTTCAAAACGTCTTCAACATTGGCTTTAACATATTGAATGCCAAAGTCACCTATATTTGACTAGCAACAGGCTAGTAGTTGACAAAATTTTGTGATGTATGTAACCATGAACAGAGCCGATTAACGAAAACAAAATTAAAATCAACCTATAAATAAAGAAGTTACAAGCATATTTATTTTCTTGCTAGACAAAGAACCCACTATGTCAGACTTTGACGTTACTGCCCGTAAGTGTCATATCGCCATACTATGTCATGCTTTGTGGGGAAGGGACAAGACATCCCCTCTTCATCCCTACCAAAATCTTAACAAGCTTATATCTCTGAACTTGATTAGCCAATTTTAATTATTTTTTTCAGTTATGAATCATAATTATTTGCAGAGTTCACTAATGACACTAATCCTAATGCTTTAAATGAATTCAATATCTGTCAACTACCCTATTCCAGGCGCCAACGATGTCTATAAAAGTTAGAAAACCAGGTTTCAGACAATGAAATTTTAAATTAAAATGAGTCGTGGCCATTCAAAACTAAATTTTCAATCTGTTCAAAACTAGGTTTTTTTTATTTTATATATATTTAGAGCGTTGTAGTCCGTAAACCAACCACATAATTATGCTGTAACTTACAAGAGACAAAACAATAGTGAGCTGATCATCTCCGCTTTGCCCCAGTTTGGTGCAGTCTGGCTCTTAACATTTTACAATTTTCACATATTTTCTTCGAGCAAATGTCTACAGAGCCACAGTCCCTAAGTGAAAAATGTAAAAAAAAACGAGCGCCGTCATATATACTGACTTTACATTAAATAATGCACAATGACTGGTTTTCTCGAATCTCGACGTTACGCCACCTAATTAGAGCTTGTAGCCGAGCACTTTGGCATCGCGCGGCGTTGTAGTCGGCTTGCAATCACCTTACGACTAACTAAAAAGCCTGCCCACTTCGTAGCTTGGGCAGGGATTTGACACTTTTTTTGCATGATTATGACTATAGATATTTAATTTTGCTCGAAGCATATTTTGTAATAAACATATTTATACCTTTTTGCCCTATTGGATGGGAATTAATTTGTAATCATGGTGTCATTATAGCACTGATTCATAATTGTAATGATTATATTAAAATAACAATTTTATTTTTGTGATAAACTAAGTATAGACCGAATCATACAAGTCGGCGGATGTGAAGTTAGCTACAAGCTGCGCAATAACCGTTCAACGCGTAGCTTTATGTGAGCTTCAGTCAGGATTGGATATTGCGCAGCTTGTAGCTAACTTCACATCCGCCAACTTCTATGATACGGCCTATATAATAAGGTAATAAGAACATTTTGGCCTAGCGTGGTGTTTCCCACCTGTCGTGCTATTTACTCACGAAGACGAGTAATTTAAATACATCAAAAAATGTAAATAACGGTATTTTGTGCTCAAAAGTTTTTATACAGGGTTATCTGCTTCCCCTGTACTAAGCCGAAAGGAGGTGATTATTTGATTAAGACCATCATTATTTAAAAATAATGAATGTATAATTAGAACATTATTAATATTAAATATTAGAAATTAAAATTAGAAATTATTAATATTAAATATTAGAATAATATTTAATATTAGAAATAATTAGAACATTATTAATATGGAGCCAACTAAAAATTAGAGAAAAAAATCTACTGTTCCATACAAAAATGCAACTCGGAATCGACTAAATGTATGAATCAGCTGATTTTTTTTCCTGGAACTTTGGTTTGGCCCCATTGTAAAAGTGGTTCATAATGATGGTCTGAATCACCTCCTTTCGGCTTAGTACACCAGTTCTGAATAACCCTGTATTTATAAATGCTTGAAGGATCTAGATACGGGAGAAACCTTCGACACTAATACTGCACGTGAATTTTTTTTGGGTTTTTCAACAAACGGTCAAGTTTCAGCCTAATGGGTATAGTAATAAAGGCGAAATGTTAACGCGTGGCGGGTTTATAGGGCAGAGCGAGCGTGAGCAGTGCAGCCCAGTTGTTAATATTCAAATTTCACCTTAGTAGCTTAGACGCTTAAATCTAAAATGGTGCAAAATAAATTACTGGTGTCTCATTTCCACTAGAGATTTTTTTAATTTAAAAACCATGATAAAGAGGTGTGCGCGTTTAAGCCTTCCCCCGTAGCGAAATCCTTTAAGAATAATTATGTGAAGACAAAAACAATCTTCGTTAAGGATTATGCACTTTGGTTCTGTCTTACGGACTTTTTTAAATTTCTCTATTTTTTACTGGCAACTTTTTGCACCTTTTAAGTGCGACTTTAGTACATCAAGATAAACAACTTTAACTATAGGGTAACCCTGTAATCGCAAACAGGTATTCCCTACAAAACGTTAATAAGTTTCGAATATGTGTGAAACAGCAGATTCCCATACATTAGCCCCATAGTAAATGTTGCTCATCTAAATATATTTAAAGTTATAGATCGAGTCATATATGTAAGTCGGCGGATGTGAAGTTAGCTACACGCTGCGCAATATCCAATCTACGAGCAGCTTTATGCGAGCTTCAGTCAGGATTGAATATTGCGCAGCTTGTAGCTAACTTCACATCCGCCGACTTGTATGATTCGACTTGTAGCCGTTTTTACGACCCTTATAGAAAAAAATATATATTAAGAGCTAGTTAATTGGAAAATGTATAGCAGAATCAATGTAATTAGTTTTTGTATAATTTACCAAATCTCGTACTATGATTCCTCGGTAGATTCTAGCTAGGTAATTGATGCATAAGGCATTGTTTTTTAACATTGTTAAACTATTTAAGTATACTTTTGTATTTTTGTGTAAATAGGTATGAATGTCAATAAATTGTTATTTATAAACATGTCTTTTATTCATAGTCGCTTATAAGTATAATATAGTAGTATATGCCGAATTATACAATGTGTTGTACAGAGCACACCTTATTGTTCCCTAATTCGTTCGTCAGACATATAATTGCTGTGCTACCGATCGAGTTTCGGCTCGTTTGATTCGTCTTGGCGAGTACCAACATGTAGAGTAAAAGCTTATTTTTTTTTTTTTTAAAAAAGTTCTTTTTTCAATATAATATTTAATAAATATATTCTCTTCGCAATGTCTAGAAGATATGTACTTGTTTTTTTTTTTATCTAACTTAGAAATGAACCGCTGTAAATTATGTTAAAGGGATATAGTCCCCAAGAACCTTTCTTAGACGATCTTGCAAAAACCTATATGCCTACATCTTACAGGACACAATAAAAAGCACAAATCAATACTGTATTGGTTTTATTCACTTCATATTCACACAAAAGTGAAAGAACACTAGACGGGAATGTAAATAGGTATATTTACATGGTTTTCTTTATTTTTAATATTATACCAGTCTCCTTGTATATTTAACATCCAAATAGACTTAAGTACCTTATTTATGTACTGCGTAAATAACTTAAATGCTCGCTTAAAAATATCTTAACATAAGTATATAAGGTATACTTTTATTTCGAAGTTTGATAGAAATCGCTTTTAAATACAACTTTAGTATGCTTAATAAAAGTTCATTTAAGTGTTGGATTCAAAAGCGATACGACTTCAGACTAGATTTATTTACTACTTTTGTAGTTGCAAAATTAGTATTTATTATTTGGGTACTAACGAATAAGTTCTACTCTCTATGCCTTTATTTAGCTGCTAAAGGCAGAACCATCGAAATTACTTCCAGTCTGACTCAATCATTCAACGAAATATTAACAGTTTGGTTGAGAAATGGCCCCTTTACCAAAGGATAGTTTGCACCGCACATCTACATTATCAATCAACGCTTGAATTTGCCCGTGGTAGAAAAAAACCAGTGAGTCTAAAACGGCCGCTTCTTTATCTTGTGATACTTTTGTAATAACTGTAAAATCGCCAAAAAAAAATTAGCCACGATTTTTTAATATGTAGTATGATTTTCAATTTAAAAAAAACTAAAAGCGCTTGTTTTAAGCCCATAGAATACCCGAGTCTCAACAGTCATTTGACGGGGAACCGATGATGTCATTTCATCCGAAATATGCTAAAATGAAATGCCATCTGAATCTTCAACAAATGCTTATCGAGTTAGGAAATAACATTCTTTACTTCTTGAATTTGGATTTGTCGATCGATAAAATTGTGCACCTGCACCGCTGATAAGATAATACAAGTAAAGGTGGTTGTAAAACAGTCGATAAATGACAGAAATACACAAAAACCTATATTCTTATATCTATTGCAGTTAGATGTCAGTATAAAATATAGGATACAAGAGTAGCACGATACACGCTGTGGCCCAACGCGACGCGAAACGAAACATGGCAACACTAAATTATGTTTTTTCATTGTAACTATAATTCAGAAAAAGATGCACAGATTAATCTAATTTTGTTTGTTTAAACCCGTAGACAGAGAAGACAATCAAATCAAACTCAATGGCATGTGTGAAGCTGCGCAGATCTCTTCTTGCGAAGCGGACATAAGTTAATTGCTATAAGCCGCGCCATACAAGTTAACGGATGTGAAGTTAGCTACAAGCTGCGCAATAGCCAATCAACGCACGGCTTTATGTGAGCTTGAGGTCCCCGAGTGGAGCCTGTGTTCACCAAAATAGGGCCTCGCAAAACTTAACTTACCCACAAGAGATTTTGGTCTTGACTGATTCACTGATTGGATATTGCGCAGCTTGTAGCTAACTTCACATCCGCCAACTTGTGTGGCGCGGCCTATACTGCGTAATGACTCGCCTCATGTTCACAGATGCCATAAACTTTGATTCGCCAACAACTTTTTGAAAAAAAAACGCTAATTTATCTACTCTGAATAGACCATCGTAAATAAAAATAACGAAGTAAAAATAAGACAATAAAATACCAACTCCGTATTCGCGCCGGGCCAGGTCTAGCGGATCTAAAGTTAACAATAAACGTAAAAGTTACACATTTGTTAGTTTATCATATTATGGACGGAACCCTTTATCCGAATGTTAGTTACCTGAGGGCCACCACAATATTACAATATAGAAGACAAAATATAACGATTAGGTCTAACTTATGAGATCATGGACCAATCATTTTAAGTACACCTTCCATTATGATTTTATAACATAACTGAAGATTTTAGACGAGCAAAGGGAACGGGATGTGGTTTTCATAGTCTAGTAATACACACAATTATTTGCAGTTTTGGCATTCAACTCGGTCAATAAATCACTTGTAACTGAAAACTTCATCATAAAAGCAGTTTTAGATGTTCGCGTAACCGTGTCCGTTTTTTTTTAAACTATATGAATAAGCTACATCTCTCTCATTTTAGTTTAATTGAACAGGGAAGCTCATACATACACTATGCGCAAATACTATCGCAATTAATATGTCGTCCCTTTTGTTTCTTTTAAAAGGAAAGAGATGCAACTCATTTCCAACAAAAAATTTCATCCTAAATTTCATCAGCTAAAAGTGACTAAACGAGTTGAAAGTAAATAATTTTTCTTCACAATATGTTAGGCCCTATATTCTGAAGAATATTGATACCAATGGCAGCAAATCATGTTGTATTTCCGAACCAAAATTACAGTAATCGTTGACTAGGCGGAGTTGCGGTGATTTCTGTTTCTTCATGAGCTACTTGAATAAACTAGTCCTTACGAATAAAATATCACTTGTCCACCGATCGAACGTCACTATCACTGGAAGTTTGAGTATTTACTTATTTATGAACACATCACTTCACTGCACTATGTCCGTCCAAATGGCCGGCGCTGGCCGAAACCTTCCATGTAGTTGGACAGATACCTGAATTTTATACTCAGGTTAAGTAGAATTTATATTTGATGTATCCAGCCGGCAAACATTTGAGAAGTTGAGCCATATATTATTATTTCTCCCTTTTTTTCTTCTTAGTCAAAAACAAAAGTGAAACAATTATTATATGGCTTTGTCTGCAGGAAAGTATCTCAGCCTCTATTCAGGATAGCTACTCTAGAAACTTTCAGCTATCTACAATTAGATAAGATAAGATAATTTATTTATTTGACCAAAAAATTTTTACAATTGCTGTTGGAAGATATGCCGTAAAGTAAATTAAAGACAAGAGTTTTAGACTTTACAGTGGGTTCCAAACTCGGCTAGGCCTGTTTTTTGGTAACCCATGAAGTTTAGAATTGCCGGAGTATAGTTGTGCTATTACTACAAAGCCTCGTATCGAATTGTCTCTGGTCTGCTCATGTGGAGCAATTTCCAACGCTAGTAGTGAAGCAGCTCAATTTGAGCCGCTCACCCTGCGCACTCTCGCGACTCTTTACTTTTATATTGGGAAGACAGTGATAGCATTGTTTTCGTGAGTCACTCTCGTGAGATCCAGAGACCGAGGTGTCTGTCCAACTATCACGGTGGTTTAGTTGTAGCCAAAGCGTCCGGCGCTGGAGCCGCGCAGTCGAGTGCGGGCGGGCGGCGCGGGCGGTCGTTACTGCGTGCTCGTGGAGCTCAGGGACACGTCGTCCGGCCGCTGTACGCCCAGCGTCGGCCCGCTGCAAGCCCTGCCGGACAATGCAAATTATATCATAACGTTTATCAAATTTTAAAGACCGTTTCCAGTCATGACAATTTTCATATCCGTCCTCATCGTATCGAATCTTATCAATGCGAACCGCATTCACATAGCCAAAGCTTGCTATGGACAGATGTGAACTAAATCAATCCAAAAATTCGCATAAATGGAAACATCCACACCACGGTTTGTCTCGGTTTAAACTTCGTCGGCATTTTAAGGTGCGCTCTTTCATGTATATTTGATTGTAAGAGAACGTTCGTATGCTACGTGGCCGCCTCCGAGTACGGGTGGTCGCCGTCAGTCGGTAACAGTACGCACCTGTTGTGTGCGGGCGCGTGCGCGAGCGTGGGCACGAGCTCGTCGGGCGAGGAGGCGCGACTACTGCGCGCGCTGCCCGCTTCAGAATACGAGTTGTCGCTCGTCAGCTGCTAACAAAATAATAAATCAGAACCAGCCAGGACATCAACACCACCACACTGATAACTCCACTGAAACGATTATGAATACAGATTAAAAATAGCTATTGAGTAGGTAACTAATAACTAATAGAAGACGAATGATATTTGGCCACCTTGTACGACCTGACAATCTAATAAAAGCTATAGTAGAGAGGAAGGTAGAAGGGAAAAGAAGGGGAAGACCATAGAGGGCATTCTGAGATCAAATTAAAGAAAAGGTAGATGTCATATCGTACAGGAAGGTGAAAACACTGGCATGACGGGAGCCGAGCTCTTTTATTATGAATGAATGAAGTATTGAGTGGTGTCGATGTAATGTGGAGGAAATAGTTACCAAAGTGAGTGGATGCCGGTTCCTGGCGGGGGAGAGCGCGCGCGACCGCGCCTCCTCTACGTCCAGCTGCAGGATGCTCTCCTGGCTGCCAGTGAACTGGAATAAACAAACCATTTCATCATTTCAATGCCATTAATTCGCTTCTCATTAGCAACGTCATCGACATCGCGATCTTATACATATGCACCATCCAAGCGACTGGAGCAGTTATGCCAGCGGCCCAGAGCCCCGCTTTGTTACTAAGAGCTGGGCTGGCTCGGGTAGACGCTGGTGGGGGAAATGCACAAAACACCACATGCGGGACATCAGTGAGGGACTTATTACCCCCACTGAATAATGAATGAATTCCTGGTAGCCGTGAGCTACGGCTTGTATGTATCTGAAATGTGAAAACTAACCAAGCCAAATGGATCACAACCCCAAATGATATAGGTACCTATTCGCATTTTGTTAATAATTTTGTGTGATGTTTAAGAATTTATAACAAGTAGGAAACATTGTGAGTGAGGTATTCGCCATTGATGTTGATGCCGAATCCTTTCCATTCCAGGAGCTTAAAGGCGTTCTCCAGAGTAGCAGTAAACAGTTTCGGAGATATAACATCTCCCTGTCTTACGCCTCTCTTCAAAGGGATCGCCTTGGAGCTCTCTTCCTGTACTCGGACCGACATAGTGGCGTTATTATACAAACACTTCAACACTTCGATATACCGATAGCCAATACGGCATCGTTGAAGAGACTCAAGCACAGCCCATGTCTCGACCGAATCAAAGGCTTTCTCATAGTCCACAAACGCTAAGCAGAGTGGCTGGTTATATTCCTCAGTTTTCTGTATAACCTTCGGTTTGCCGACGATATCGTAGTCATGGCAAAGTCGATGGAGGAACTCAGTACGATGCTCGAAGGCCTCAATCGAGTATCTCAACAGGTGGGTCTTAAAATGAACATGGACAAGACAAAGGTCATGTGTAATTCCCATGTTGTACCCACCCCTATTTCAGTTGGGAACTCGATTCTTGAAGTCGTTGACTCGTACGTCTACCTAGGACAAGTGGTCCAGTTAGGTAGGCCCGACTTCAAGAAAGAGGCCAATCGCCGAATCCAACTCGGTTGGGCAGCGTTCGGAAAATTGCGTAATTAAACTTTTTTCTTCTTCTTCTCGTCCGACATACCTCAGTGCCTCAAGTCGAAAGTTTTCGACCAGTGTGTGTTGCCAGTGATGACTTACGGCACAGAAACGTGATCTCTCACTATGGGCCTTATTAGTAACCTTCAAGTAGCCCAACGAGCCATGGAGAGGGCTATGCTCGGAGTTTCTCTGCGCGATCGAATCAGAAATGAGGAGATCCGTAGAAGAACCAAGGTTACCGACATAGCCTAGCGGATTGGCAGGTTGAAGTGGCAATGGGCAGGGCACATAGCGCGGAGGACTGATGACCGATGGGGTCGAAAAGTCCTCGAGTGGAGACCACGTACCGGCAAGCGCAGCGTAGGACGTCCACCCACAAGGTGGACGGACGACCTCATTAAGACCGCAGGATCGCGCTGGATGCAAGCCGCTACCACCCGGTCCTATTGGAGATCTTTAGGGGAGGCCTATGTTCAGCAGTGGACGTCCTATGGCTGAAAGGAAGGAAGGAAACATTGTGGTAACACCAAAAAAATGAGTGTTATGTCTTAAATTTTAAGATTTTCTACTAGAAAAGAACACAACACAACAGAACTTGGCACTCATTCCATAGATCTTAATTCTTTTGTCCAGAAAGTCGACAATTACGAACTCCGCTCTAATTTCACATTTATGTTTTTGATGGGATATAATTATCTGAGTACAACTTCTGTATGGTTCATTGTGTTTAAAATGTTTTCTTACAAATCATTATCCAAGTACATATTACTCACCACAAACCCGTAATACTTGAGTATGTCCATCTTGCACATGGGGCACGTGCGGTGCTCCAGCAGCCACGGATCTATGCAGTTCTTGTGAAAGTCGTGTCTGCAATAAGTCAACATTATACAATCAATGTTAAGATAGCAGCAGCAGTTGTATAGCTCGAACCAAACTTGTAGGCGGCTGTGATGTTAGCGATTTACGACGATGTTCGATTCATTAGTTCGATCGTCGAACTAGGGAAATTTTATGTTTCATTACTCGATCGTCAAGCTAATGAGACGTTTTTTCCTCATTTTTTCGACCGTCGAACTAATTTTATTCGAGAAACTAAACTAGGAGCTGCACAAAATCCAATGACTGAAGCTCACTTAACATCTGCGTGAGGATTGGGTTTCGCGCAGCTTGTAGCTAACTTCACACCCGCCCAGAAGTGTGATTCGACCTATAGCTGTCATATTTTATTCAATATTTATTTTTACAATTCAATAGAGTGATTGATTCAAGGCGTTGCTTTACATAATAATTTTTCGCAAACAATGGCATGACCAACTTCAACCGTGTACTCGTACAATGTACATACTTACCTATCTACAGAATTCGCAAATAGTTTGCACGAACCAATGTAGCATTTTTTACATTATTGTTGATTTATCAAAAATTGCTTAGCCGATTTTGATAAAAATTAAATTGGACCAACTTCGAAGTATAACCTTTTCAATTAAAAATGGTTGTCTGTAAAGTCGGTTTACTGACGATAGTTGAACGTGACAACGTCTTCCGATTGTGCTTCTTTGTCTCGCTCGTTCCGCGCTCTCGCTTGCACTTCAAGCCTTACATGGAACGCCTCAGAGCGAGGTAACGCCGCATGAGTCATGTTTTTTAGTTTCGTGCGTGCAGCCGGCTCTATCGAATTATAAGACGTTGTCACGTCAAAAAATATTATCGAAATCGTACCCTGTAAAAAATATGCGTGGTTTTACATAAAACATATAAATTTACACGTAAGACTTGAATACCTGCTCCATTTTTTTGGCGGTCAAAAATTAACAGACTTCCAGAGGTATGTTAAGTAATCATTACTCCAAATAGCGGAAACAGCTGTTACAAAAAGTACATAAACTATTTTTTTTTTTTCAAAATTTCGAGAGTTCTTACATTTTGCAAAGCATCGAGCATGTATGGTTAAATTAAAACATTTGCAGCTATACTTACATGTTTGCATAGGTGTACGTGTTAAACTTAGACCAAATAAAAAAATCAACACAGAAAATTGTGAACAAACAAGTGAGGCCGGCAAAACTACGCCTTGCCATGTACACAAACATACACATACAACGAAACTACACCTTGGCTCGTCAAACTACAGCGGCGCAAAACCGACACACTCGCCACATACATAAAAAACCGGCCTCATTTGTCTGTTCACGACGTTCTGTCTTAATTTTTTTATTTGGTCTGAGGTGTTAAATTAACATGCATGTATAAATAAAGTGGATACCCACCTACAAGGAAGAGATCTGAGTGTCTCCGACACTTTATATGGCTCTATGCAAATGGCGCAGCACTCGCCGTCGCCTTGCACTTCCTGGAAACAAATAACACAATCAAACAAACGCACACCACGAACAAACAGTTCGCAAACTTAGTAGACCCACAGAATCCTTACTAAAATTATAAATTCCAAAGTGTGTTAGTTGTTTTGTTACTCTTTCACGCAGCAACAGAGCAAAGGGTCGATTTGATTCGACTCGATTTCTTGAATCGACTTGTTTGAAGTGATATTAACATTTAAAAAAAACCTATAGGATAGCACAAAAATTAAAATATAACGCGAGCGAAGCCGCGGGCAAAAGCTAGTAAATAACAATAGAACGGAAGAACAATAATATAATAAGTAACGATCGCTCGCGGCGACGTACTTATAAATTCAATCTATTTTTTTTTAATGTACTTATAAATTCAATAATGAAGATTTTGCATGCCATGATGCTAGAGCGTGGTGCACATAATTATGTAACTAATTTAACACCTACATTTTACCCATGTCTCCGCAAAATAAATATTTTGACTTTGACTTTGACGCTTATTGCGTGCAATTTAGTTCGCATTAACGCCCACCGTTCGACAAACTTGTCGTACATACTCAAACTTTTTCTCTCTAGGTCTTGGCGGTGAAAAGGTTAAACTTCTACTGGACTTTTAACTAGTACATAGAGTCCGACGTTTGTGTTACCTTTAAATGTTTTAGATGAGGAAATGTACAATTGTTTATGTCATTGACCTCAAGAATATTATACTGCAAAAGATAGTCGTTCCGACGTGAAGGCCAAATGCCATTTATTACAAAGTAGACGCATACCTACTTCTCAGCATTTATACAAGCATTAAAGGTACTTATGATTCAAGTACAGATTGCCTATATACTCGGTTCTCGTGGGCAAAAGTGCGTTGAATGCACCCAGTACATCTATACATATATACAACTACATATTATTACACAGGGTCATAGGTATTAAACGCAAAACCTTTTAAGGGCCTGCCAAGTACATGTAGACAAACAACTTTTGTACGACTTTTTAATAATCGCAAAAAAAAAATTGCTTCTCCATACATTTTGCCGCGCGTTGACGAACTTTTTGTTTGAAAAGTCTGATTTTTTTCTTTGTGATTTTCCAAAAGTCGTTTGTCTAGACGTACTAGACCTGCCCTTAAAAGGTTTTGCGTTTAATACCTGTGACCCTGTATAATACAGGGTTACCCAGAACTAGTGTACTAAGCCGAAAGGAGGTGATCCAGACCATTGCTACGAACAAATTTTCACTATGGGCCAACCCGAAATTCGAGAAAGAGAATCAGCTGTTTCATACATTTTGTCGATTCGGAGTTGTAATTTAGTATGGAACAGCGTATTTTTTTCTCGAATTCCGGCTCGGCTTCGTAATAAAAGTAGTTCATAATGGTGGTATTCATCACCCACGTTTGGCTTGTACTGGGCAAGCAGATAACCCTGTATATTCCTGTATCCATGTTTCTACTCCAGAAATGTTGGGTATCAAATTGTATGTAATAGGCATGATGACTAAAAAAATACAATTAGTCCGTCAGATAGACTATCAAAAAATATTAGACACGTATTTTTTCTTTTGCCAATTAAACAATAATTGATGAAAATATAGTCCGTCAAAGTTCCGCGCAACGTCACAAATGCCATACAAATGTATAGGCTTCTGTAAGAGAGGTGACGTCACGACCCCCCTCTCCGAAACTTTGACAAGGTTTATCTTTGTCATTTGTTGTTTGATTAGCAAAAGAAAAAATACGTGTCCAATAATTTTTGATAATCTAACTCACGAACTACCTAATTATAATAATGATTTTTTTACCCAGTCATCATGCGTATTGTATGTATACCCACGTCCATGTGCCGTAGATGTCCACTGATCATCATAGTCCTAAGAATTCCAAATAAGACTGTTCGAAAATCAAGAATTTTTATTTCTTGAAGTGGCTTGAAATCCAGGGCGTTCCTACGGTCGTAATTTATAGTCCACCTAGTGGGTGGACATCCTCCGCTACGCTTGCGTACGTACGTGCGGTACGTGTAACTCATGTTCATGAAGCCCAAGCTACAACCAAAGCGGAGAGAAGACATGCGAAGCTGAGTAGTCAGTAACCGTCCGTAAGCCCATTGCAGAAATTAGTCGATGGAAAAACACGATTGCGTTTTGTTTTTCAGTAAGCAAATATGGTGTTTATGCAGTAGACTCACGCACTACAACGTTCTACTCATCTCCGCACCACATTGGTGCAATTTAGTATGGTCCTAAAATGAGAGTACCTACCTGGACACTGATTGAATTAAGCGCAGTTTTTAGGATATCTTGTAAATGTCTCTTATGTTGTATTTAATACTTACTCTATCTTCAGTCTTTAAACTCTTAACAGGTATTTTGGACAGCGCCTTTTTGGCAGCACAGCACAGTCGCTTCTGGAAATTGAGAAAATAAAAATCAGTAAGATATATTAGCATGCGAAATAATTCGAATGATTAAACAACCTATACTATGCTATGAGAGTCACATGCTATATAATACTAGGGCTATTTAAGGTATAGGTGTACTAACTTATAATTTTAATACTGTCAAGTATTCGAAACTTGACCCAGTGTTTGCGTATTTTTTTAGGGTTTTCTATGATTCGGCGTGATCATCTAATTGCTAAAATGTTGAGAAAAGTTAACACTCAGTTCCACCTGTAAACATATATTCGCCACATATGATGACAGCACATTTAACTCAAACAAGGGGCGAATTTGACTACTTAATTCAAAGCCGATTCAATTTAAATAAAAGCCACAAGATAGTTGTTTAACTTTATGGTTAAAATACTTTTTCAAATGGCTGTACAGGTGTGGACGATACAATCAGAATGTGCCAAATCCTACTTAATATTATAAACGTGAAAGTTTGTAAGGATGGATGGATGTATGGATGTTTGTTACTCTTTCACGCAAAAACTACTGTACGGATAGAGATGAAACTTTGCAATTATATAGCTTATACATCAGAATAGCACATAGGCTATAAATTATAATGATATTGCGTAAATTTTCCATATTATAACAATAAGTGCGTATTAGGTAAGTAGGAAAAATTCTGCCATCTGCGAGCTATTGTAGCGTGCGCTCGAAAGAAATGTCAAAAAAGAACGGTCAAATCAAACAAATGTCAAATCGTTTTATTTTTTCCACTTCCTTTATTAAGGGTGGTAACTTGGTAAGGTAGGGCCTTGAAATATCATGCGGGCGAATCCGCGGGCAAAATCTAGTCGTTCATATATGGACGAGATCCCTTCAGTCGTTTTGACGAATAAGTCACGAATTTGTCTAGTAGATGTTTGTTGTTCGTCTCCACCGAAAGAATTTGGTTGTCACAGTTAGCAACTCCAGTGGAACCTCGTTTTTAGATTAGCTCCATTCCTCTATAAACGATATCACACGAACAGCTCCGACGTCACACGAACATTACTCACCGAGAGCCTGTCCTTGGCGTGTATGTAGCGGAACCGCTGGATGTAGTAGAACACGAGCCACGCCAGCGAGATCACCATCAGCACTATGAACGATATCACACGAACAGCTCCGACGTCACACGAACATTACTCACCGAGAGCCTGTCCTTGGCGTGTATGTAGCGGAACCGCTGGATGTAGTAGAACACGAGCCACGCCAGCGAGATCACCATCAGCACTATGAACGATACCACACGAACAGCTCCGACGTCACACGAACATTACTCACCGAGAGCCTGTCCTTGGCGTGTATGTAGCGGAACCGCTGGATGTAGTAGAACACGAGCCACGCCAGCGAGATCACCATCAGCACTATGAACGATATCACACGAACAGCTCCGACGTCACACGAACATTACTCACCGAGAGCCTGTCCTTGGCGTGTATGTAGCGGAACCGCTGGATGTAGTAGAACACGAGCCACGCCAGCGAGATCACCATCAGCACTATGAACGATATCACACGAACAGCTCCGACGTCACACGAACATTACTCACCGAGAGCCTGTCCTTGGCGTGTATGTAGCGGAACCGCTGGATGTAGTAGAACACGAGCCACGCCAGCGAGATCACCATCAGCACTATGAACGATATCACACGAACAGCTCCGACGTCACACGAACATTACTCACCGAGAGCCTGTCCTTGGCGTGTATGTAGCGGAACCGCTGGATGTAGTAGAACACGAGCCACGCCAGCGAGATCACCATCAGCACTATGAACGATATCACACGAACAGCTCCGACGTCACACGAACATTACTCACCGAGAGCCTGTCCTTGGCGTGTATGTAGCGGAACCGCTGGATGTAGTAGAACACGAGCCACGCCAGCGAGATCACCATCAGCACTATGAACGATATCGATACGAACAGCACCGACGTCCTGCGAACAATACATTGAACATTAAACACACGATTTTAATGTTTACGAAGCCAGAAGCAAACTCTTTTTACGAAAATATAATATAAGGGCCTTCGCTAAGTTAAACGTGTGCACGCGACGAGTGCACGGAGCGGGCGTCCGCTCCTTAGAAACCCGACGCACGCGTCCGCGCCTGTCAGCGCTGCTCTAACTTATCTTTCAATACATGCACGCGAGGCGGGTACCCGCCGCGTGCACACGCTTAACTTAGCGAAGGCCCTAACAATCTGAATTCGTCTTAATAGATTTAGTATAGTTTTCTAATAGTACTAGCAGCTCCGCCTGTCTTTATCCGGATTGAACAATTACTTAATGTAAGTATAGAGTACAAGCGTTTAAGCCAAATCAAACAACTTGGTGGCTGTGATGTTAGCTAGAAGGAGCTTCAGTCAAGATCGGGTTATCCGCAGCTTGCAGCTAGCATCACAGTCGCCAAGTTAATTGATTCGGCCTATACGAAGCAGAAAGAGTATTCTTACGAAACTATAATATCATAACTATTTGTGTCAATTGTATCCTTTTACACAGTTTTCTAATACTTAGAGTTTGTGCAAATAGAGAAGTGTCGTAGGTGAAGTCGCCCGTGTGCCATTTTACTAATTTTGTTACGTGTCAACACTGCTCTGTCATTGCTAGTACAACTAAGGGTTACGTTATTGCCGATTCGTAAGAAAACACGATACGCTATGACGGATGGACGTTCACGTTGCAAACGATTTCACGATTCGTCAAAAAACACGACTTTGACACGACGTTTGATACTTGGTAGACACCAATTCGGCTTTCATCAGTACTCGCGTCTACCAAGTATAGTCGGTACCTTGGCAGCTGATTAAGATCTTATGGTTAGTTCACCGTAACGCCACGACGATTCTCTTTTTGCACATACTCTAGCACTAGCAGCTCCGCCTGTCTTCATCCGGGTTGAACAATTACTTAATCTACAAAGCACAAGCGTATTCACTACCCAAGATTAAATGCTTTAGCATCCTTGTCTACGTTTACATTGTGTATTTTTTGAGGATGTTCCTTATGGATTTATATCGTCTTTCTATCAAATGGTATAGAAAAAGATTACAATAGAGCGTTCGATTTCTTTCGATAGACCAATGCTTTCAGCTTAGATTGTCGGTTGTATCCGATAGAAATACCTATATGAATATACTCCGATGAAAAATTACTACCCAGGCAACAAGGAGGGGTTACACTAAAAGGGGCTTACCTTCGAATCCTAAGCGCAAATAAAACAAAAAGAACACTAAATAAATCATAATGAAGCAGTGACCACATCGCAATATTAATAAATTGTTTTATGATTTAGACTCGTTAATTCGATTTAAAAATTAAAATAAACTTTGTAAACTAAATTACAGATTGGTACGGAACCCATCACGATCGTGAGTTCTAAACTTGTGACAACAGACGGAGGCTGTGACACCACTCTCCTTTCAGACTGTTTAATAATTCAATCTGTCAATTATAACCCTTTGAGTTCGGAACCCTAAAATTCTTCTTCTCATTAATTATTTAAACGTCAACATAACATAATTAAAAAGTGTAAAAAAATCTTAAAATTGCCTTAATGTCAACTGATGACACAAGACTTGATATTTAGATTAATAAATCAGCTGGATTTTGCCAAATACCAACCACTACCAGTCAGTGGAGAAAACTTGTATCGATAAAAATATATTTTGACAAAATCGGTAGAACCGACTTATACCGACTACAAGCCCGCCCGAACAAACTGACTGAAATGGATCGTAGATGGCGAATGTGGATCCACCAACCCGCAGCGTGGGCGTGGGCCAGCGTGGTGGATAAGGTCCAATCACATTGGGTGGGTAGGCCTGGGCCATCAATATGGAATGTAAGGAAATAAAAAAAAAAGCCAAGTACGAGTCGGACTTGTGTCGGGTTCCGTACTGTATGCCCCCTTAAATATTTATTTTATTTTAATTTTATTATTGATTATTAAAGTGGAATTAAACTAAATATTCTGTGAAAATTTCAAGCATCTACCTGATGCCATTATTAATATGGAGCGAAAAACGTCTAAAAATTCAGGTTTGTTGTATGGGGGGCTCCTTTAATATTTATTTTATTTGTTTTTAGTATTTGTTGTTATAGCGGCAACAGAAATACATCATCTGTGAAAATTTCAGCTGCCTAGCTATCATGGTTCATGAGATACAGCCCGGTGACAGACAGACAGACAGACAGACGGACAGAACACATCGAAGTCTTAGTAATAGGGTCCCGTTTTTCCCTTTGGGTACGGAACCCTAAAAATGCCAGGTCGACGTGGTAGGCCTTGAGTTTGCAGTGGACTATGAAAAAGACTAGTAAATAGGCCGAATCCAACTTTTTGGCGGCTGTGAAATTAGCTACAAGCCACGCGAAACCAATCTTCGCGTAGATGTTAAGTGAACTTCAGATAGGATTGGGTTATCCGCAGCTTGTAGCTAACATCACAACCGCCAAGAAGTTTGATTCCGCCTATACCAGTACTTTTCATAGTCTACCGCTAACAGAATACAGGCCTATGCACGAAGGGTGATTGGACCATATCCACCACGCTAGCAACCGCCAAAAAATTTGATTCGGCATTCGGTAAAGTGTGCTAAGACTCACTTGTTGATGTTGTTGGTGACATGCGCGAATGTGCGGCCCTTGATGATGCCGACCATGACGCGGGTGCCGTTGTCGATGAGCCGCGTGATCTCCTCGCCCTTCCACTTGTACGTGAACACCGCGCTTATGTTCCCTGCAACAATGCAACATCAACGATCAGAACCTGACAATATGGCAGCGAAAAAAACAAGAACAAAAAATGCAAGTGGAGTCCCTCCGCGCGGAAGAAGTGAAACCCCTCCATGGTAGCGTTAAACGTCCAACGCAACCTTGTTTGAAGTCGCATTACAAGTTTCACTTCAAAAGCAGCAGTCCAATTCTGCCGTGGGAGTGTTGTCACTCCGCAGTTCAGGTACGTTTGGGCGGGCGACACCTACGACACGTTACCGTGCCTACGATGTGTTGGGGCACCGATATTCCGTGCAAGGCAGTGACAGGATTTCGTGCTAGACAGAGACAGTATGAGTGTATAAGTCTGCTGGGAACGGTGGACGCTTCATCCATCCATCCATCCATCCATCAGCCATAGGACGTCCACTGCTGGACATAGGCCTCCCCTATGGATCGCTGGAGGTGATCGCTTATGCGAACTGAATTACATTTTATTACACAAGCAAGGGTCGCCGCTATTTGTTTAATTGTTGTCTTAGAATGATCCTTCTGGACAGCGCAGCGTGCGGAAAATCGCTTCCAAACTTCAACTTCCAGGTGTTAGGGGAAGTCTATGTTCAGCAGTAGACATCCTAAGGCTGATGGATGGAAGCATAACAAGCTTAGGGCTAAAAATTCTTAAAAGAATTTTAGACACTATCTTTCAATAAACGGGGAAAGATTGTGCCTCGCAGACCTAGGTACCTATTTCATCGAAGTTAGTAGCGGATGTACTATAGCCTGATGTAATTCTCTTGAAAATTCATGTTTATATCTGTTCTGTGAACTTGAGCATTATTGATCAAGGTTTCCACGAAATTGTGTAGGCAAATAATTCGTTGCAATACAATTTAAAGTTCAAATATGAATAAAATCGGTCAAGGGGTTGCCAAAGTTGCTACAGTCACGAGATCTAAATGCGAGGTAAGAAAATACTTCTGTGCCTCCTGTGATAGTGACACAAGTCTAAACTCAACATTTTACAGGAGAGCAAAAACAAGTTTTACAAAATCTAGTTCTTGAACTAAGTGGGCTATGTAATTTTTAAGTACCTTTTTTAAAAGATAAAAACATTTTCTTTCATTGTGCTTTTTAATTCTTCAAATAATTTTCAAGAATTCTGATTATAGTAAGTAATATTGTAAACATCTTTGTTTTCCACGATTTATATCCGAGTACAGAATACACCAAAAATTCAAAGAGTGAGTGCCCTCAAATTAGGTTATTTCTAATACTCTATATCAGATGATATTTAAATGTATTGAGCACAGTGGGAGCCTACAATAACGTGCCTCGACTCGAACCCAGATAAGAAACAGATTAAGGTCACAGATTAAGATTTAGTGATAACAGAATACTACAAGTGAGTTAAAATGTATGTTGGAAGAGATATAATATATAAAACTAGCTTTTGCTGGTCGCTTTGCCTGCGTGATATTTTATGTCACTCTCCAATTTTAAATTAAGTAAATTATATCCATGCCAAAAATCAAGTCAATCCGTTGCTCTGTTGCTACGTGAAAAAGTAACCAACAAACACATTTTCGGATTCATATGAGTAAGGATAAACATATTACTTTAAGGATTCGTTACGCGATAGAGTTCAAAACAGAGAGACTTCAGGAATAGAAGGGATGATAAAAGCGTAGAGATCTTGTCCCATAATCATCATCATTATCAGCCATAAGGCGTACAGCCGTACACTGCTGATACCTCCTCTATAGATTCCTAATAATACACGTCGCGTCAAGTAAAAAGAACGCTGGAGCTTCAAGCTGCGCACAAGGGAATTTAACTCCTATTGCACAGTAAATAGGAGTTAATTTTCATAGTACGCAGCTTTAACTGCAGCAAGGAGATTTATTTCATATTACGTGTGCAATAGGAGTTAAATTCCCTTGTGCGCAGCTTGAAGCTCCAGCGTTCTTTTTACTTGACGCGACGTGTACCAGTTGGAAGCGGGATGATGCAAGTTGTAGGATGGAGTATCATGTTCCGTACAAAATTAAATTTAATACGCTTTGATTTTATTTTATTTTTATAAATTCGATTAGCCAGGATGTAGTATTATCTTAACGGGACTACAACGTGTTTTCAATAGAGGTATCAATTTTCAAGGAGATTTAACGCTAGCCTAATATAATCGCTAGACTGTATCTAGTTTCTAAGACTTTTTGTAAAAACGGAACCCATCAAGCTTTGTATCGCGACGAGAGGAATGGCAATAAGGAGGACTTTTCCCAGCAGTTTGATAGAACAGGTTCCGAAAAAATATATATTTGTATAAGACAAAATATCAAGACAACCCAACAAGCGTGGCGTCCTTATCACTGTATCATTTAAGACTGTTATCACTGATAACGCGAGTAATTCTCATAGTTTTGATAGGTGTGTTTAGTGATGTAATGTTTTCCTTTTTTTCCGGTTCTTTCTACGAGTGTGAGTAAATATTTTATCACAGACAAGTATGTTGCACACGTATTTGTTTGGTGAGGCGGCGGTGATAGACGGCTTCTTGAGAAAATATTTGAAATACTTATATAATTTCTTCGTAAAACGTGTGTAGGCAGTTCAGTCATGATCATGCTGCAGTATTGTGACTTTTTGGTGATTTGTTATTTAAATAAGCTGTCAAGTGCGTGTCGCGTATAATAGGCTTCCGTAGATGCTGACGATGGTGATGATGATTATGATGATGATTATCATCATTTCGTTTCAATGGCAATTTTTTTTTTTTTTTGGCGAGGTGGGGCTTCTTAAATCAGGAACCATGTGAATGCGGTGCTGCCATTCAAACAACAATATCACATCTCTTAGCCTGCTCGCTGTGCCCAAAACGCTGTACCCAAACTGACCTCAATCTGGCGACCAAGGATGCGGTCGAGGTTGCCAGTTTTTGGTCTCTAAAGCACATTTGATACCACAGAGCTTTGTAAATATGACGATGATGAAAACGATTTTTATGATGTCGTTGGATAGTTGGTTGCTAGAAAAACATAATTGGCTAAGATATATATTTGTGAGGTCAACGACTTTAAGAGATGTGCGCAAGTTTCAAAAATGTCACCCACACTTTACATGTATGGGAGCTACCCCTTAAATACACAGTTTTAAAAATTTTAAACAATAAAAACTGAGATCTATACCCAATCTATCAAAATGTTAAATTTCATGCAATTTGGTTTATAAAAAGTGGAAGTTATAAGGATTTGTAACATTAGGACGGACGGACAGACGGACGGACACAACGATGTAAAAAGGGTTCCTCGTTTTACTACGGAAAAAAATGTAATAGGGATATTGACCTGTGACCGTGAGCCCATTTCATTGTGAGAATATTCTCACAACGACTTCCCGATTTAAAAAAAATGGTCCACATGACCCTTGGGACTCTAAAAATACGAGTATATCTTGGATACTAAATTGGAAAGAGATTCAGATTCTTATTTTATCCACATTCTTGAATAAGTTATCATAAATATAATTATTCAATAGGTGTAGAAAATAATTTGTTAGAATAATCGTCAAAGAAATTTCTTCGTACAAATGCATCTGTGAAGATGACTGACTCAGATCACTAAGTTTGCTCAAAATACCTACTCCAAAGTACTCGTAAGCCTAAGCCTCGATTAAGAAGAACAAATATCAATGTTTTTTTTTAGGTCAAGCAATAACCGTGTTTTTCGTATTGAGAATTTGAGATCAGGCAGAGATGTGATGATTATGATCATTAAAATATTTTGAAAAACTTCGATTCTATTACTTTCTTTGATATGACAATATATGATAATATATGTCATATATAGTTCGTTATAGGTGTTTACCTTAAAATCATTTTGTCTAAAGTTGTTCCAAACCTTTTGTCTGAAGAACTTGTCTATGGAACAGCTATGAATTCTATGAGCATAGCAAAACTTGGTCATAATGATGAGTAGAATGATATTAAGTATTATCTCCGTGTTCCGATTTTTTTTTTCTTTATCCTTTTGGGGCATTTGACTTCGCGCGAATGTTTTCCGATTCTAGAATATCTCCGTCGTTCACATTTAGGTACACCCGGTAAAGGTAACTGAAGCTCCTATTATAGACAGATGGTAGTAAATCCCATTGCAATCTATTTATGTCCCATGCAGAGCTATCACGTGCCGTCAGCGTTGTATGCAACCTTGATGGAGAAACCCTGGGCTTCATCGCATTAGCTCGCTTGCGTACTCGTGTGGGATGCACATCATCACATGGCTTTTTGGGCTTCAGCCCAGGGCTCCGTGGATTCCAGGAGCCCCCAACTAAGTCAAGACCAAGTAAAAATGGACGATAATGCGTAAAAATCTTAGTTTTACAAAATTACGAAATTTAACAAAGGGGTTTGCAGGCCTGCGGATCCTGCGATTAATCAAACCCATTCAATTATTTTAATTCAAGTCTAAGTGAGCCCCTGAGTAGTATTAGCCCAGGGCCCCCTAAACTCACTGTCCTGCCCTGATTACGGGGTAAGTGGATGGCCTGGAGTAACAGTTTTTAAGCAGCCCGAAGACCTGTGACATGGCTAAATGGTTATAACAACCAGCTATCCCAGCATGCGACCACGAAAAGCCACGAAAAGAACTCTTTTCGACGTGTGAAAAAGTGACAGATTTATACTTTGCTGTAACACTATCTCATTCTGACACGTCACAAGAAATATTACTTCGTGCCCATCGTAGCCCGGCAGACCTCACAATCAAACGTGTCATTCGCGCCACGCCTTTACGGGGTGCATGAGGTGTATCTCTAAACGACAGAATATTGTAGGATACCATATAGCCGTAGGATGTACTCTGCTGGACATTGGCCTTCCCTATTGATGTCCAGTGCTTTTATGCGTTTATGGGAGTAAAATCCATATTCGAAATGTAGCAAGCAATTTAAGATTATGTGCCGGTGTTTTTGTAGCTTTTGTTAAAATTTGTCATTCCCTCACTGCATTCAGGAGTATTTATCAGTGCCGTAACTAGGGCGGTGCCAGCGGTGCCCAGGCACAGGGCGCAGACCCTGGAGGGGCGCAGAAATGACCAGACCAGTATCTAGTTTTGTTTCATGCATGGTAGTTAGTAGGTACATTTTGTTTTATTGCGAATATGGTGTAGACGCGCCCTCTGTACTATCTATATCTATATGGCATTTTTCAAGCGATCTTGAAACAACAACACTTGTAAAGGTGGTTTTATATTTGTTTGATGTGTCGTGACGTGACGCGTCAGAACGGTATCGGTTTGGTGCCCGCGACTTCGTCTGCGCAGGATTAGTATTTCGAACAATATGTTTATAAATTGTAGCCTATGTGTTATTCTGATGTATAAGCTGCAACTGATAAGATCCAGTTAGACATAAACGATCCTGTTTCATGGTTACCATTAACTGACCACATTCGTAGTTTCCTTGTTGAGAAAGGTCCTGATCAAGGAAAAGGTAGTCAAAATATTTCTTCAACTGAAGACGCAGGACGAAAATTTCATATGCATTGGTTTACAAAAAAGATGAGCAATGGCGAGATGGTACCAAGGCCTTGGTTGATTTACAGTAAAAAAAGAGATGCAATATTTTGTTTCCCATGTATGCTTTTCGGTTCTTCCTCGACTAAGCAAATAATGCCGGCACTGGCTGATGCACAAAAAGGATTTAATGATTGGCGTCATTTAAGTCCACGTATTCCTGAGCACGAAAACTCTACATTTCATAGAGTATATAAAATTGTATTAAGTGGAAAATGCTTGAACAGCAAATAAAAAGAAAGACCACAATAGATGCATCCTTACAAAAGGCTATTGATCAAGAAACAAATAAGTGGAGACATATTTTAAAAGTGTGTACTAGCATAATTTTGTTTTGCGCGGAAAATAATTTACCCCTCAGAGGCTCTCATGAGCATATTGGAGAATCAGGATCTGGAGTTTTCTTAAGTGCCGTGGATATGATTTCAAAATTCGATCCTGAACTTACAGAGCACATCGAATCGCTTAATAAAGGAAATATTTCATATTTTACGCCTTATATTCAAAACGAGCTTGTAGATATTCTTGCCTCTGAGGTCAAAAAACTAATTTTAGACGACGTTCGTGCGGCAAAATACTTTTCCATACTTTTTGATTGTACGCCAGACGTATCGCATCAAGATGTCACAAATATTGAGATTCGTAAAAGTATCCGAGCAGAAAGTTACAATCGAAGAACGATTCATAGATTTCATCCAGTCTCATGAAAAATCGGGGAGGGATTGTCGAAAGAGATTTTAGAGAAATTAGAAGTTGATGGATTGAATATTCAAGATCTTCGTGGCCAAGGCTACGACAATGGTAGTGTTACGAGATGGGTTCTTGGATAATCAGTTAAAACGCCGATTGTTCACTTTGCACTTTATTGCACAAAATCACAGTACACACGACACAACTGGTTCGCACAAACACGTCACACTGGCACTGAAATTCACACAACTAGTCACTTCACAATCACTGGTACCGCACTTGAACACGAGATGTTTTCGCTCCGGTATAAAACGCGATAACTGCCACAAACGAAAACCATCGCCCTATTTATATCGGAATAAGGGTTCTCTAGAAATCTGTAGAATATTCGGTGCCATTGTGACTGACAAAGTAAACAAGTGTAAAGTTCGAGAAACCCTATTGTTCCTATCTAAAATATCTAATAAAAAAATCTAACAAACAACAAACAATAGACGCGACACAAAGGCCGGTGCCGCCTGAGTCATAAAACCATAAATCTCGCGGTTAAGTGTAAACAACTAGCCGTCGTCCCGCGCGCGGCCACAGATTAATAAATAGTTACTAACGGCGTGGCCTACTGCGTAACACCACCTCCTCCCAAGACATGCTCGTCCCGAGCATCGTTGCATCCGTGATATCGCGCCAATCGATCCACGTGAACTATTTTGGGGGCACCTCGAGGTCCTTTCTGTATGCGGAACGTCACGTCGTTGATCTTGGTCACCACTCGGTACGGTCCATCCCATTTGGCTTGTAGCTTTGGAGACTTTCCTTTGCTGCGTATGGGATTGTGCAGCCATACCATCGAGCCTTCCTCGAACCCAGGATTGTTAGCCCTTCTGTCGTACCGAGTCTTCATTCTTTCAGATGCTTGCTGGCCATGCTCTCTAATGTGCTCATAGATGTCGTTCATCTTGTTCCGGAGGTCACTGGCGTACTCAGTTATGGGTTGTGGTGAATCCGGTGGAATGCCAGTTATTAAGTCGGCTGGTAGCCGTAATTCCCGTCCAAAATTGGCAAAAGCGGGAGTGACATTGGTGCTCTCATGAACAGCACTTCGGTATGACAACAAAAATGGCTGGATATTCTTGTCCCAATCCCGTTGTTTGCTTCCGACTACTTTTGCCAGGTATCTCTCCAGAGTTTGGTTGAATCGCTCCACCATTCCATCTGATTGCGGGTGGTAAGACGTTGTCCTTGTTTTGTGTGCACCCATTATTCGGCACGTCTCTTGAAACAGCTGAGATTCAAAATTTCTTCCTTGGTCCCTGTGGATTTCCAATGGTACTCCAAATCGACAGAATACTTCATGCACCAATTTGTCTGCTATCGTCGATGCCTCTTGGTTTGGAATCGCGAAGACTTCCGGCCACTTGGTGAAGTAATCCATGACGACAAGAAAGTACTTGTTGCCACTTTCGCTCACAGGAAATGGTCCGGCTACATCCAGTGCGATTCGCTCCCATGGTGCTCCAACATTATACAGCTTTAATGCTCCTCTGCTGCGGGTATGCGGACCTTTCACTGATGCACAGCTCGTACATTTCCGTACCCAGTCTTCTACGTCATCTCTGCAGTTGATCCAGTAAAACCTTTCTCGAATTTTCAAGAGTGTCCGTTTCACACCCAGATGTCCTCCCGAAAACCCTTCGTGGTACAGCTTCAAAACTTCAGGTATCTTTGCTCTGGGTACAACCATTTGGAGATGGCACTGATTGCCACGAGCATTTTCCCATTTTCGGCAAAGTACTCCCTCCTGAAGCACCAGACTATCCCATTGCGCCCAATAGCTCTTTGTCGTAACACTCATTGAAGCAATAGCACTCCAGTCTGGCTTAGGGGCATCTGATTCCATCCATTCAAGAATCGGCTTGATGTCGGCGTCTTCTTCTTGTGCAACCTGAAGGGTTTCTTTCCATTCGTCACCGATGTCTGCTTTGAGCATTCTGACGGGCACCGAATCTTTCGACTCATGTCTTGAGCAATGCTTGCAGTCCTCTGAGCATGGCCTTCTTGACAGTGCGTCCGCGTTGCCATGAGATTTTCCACTGCGATGCTCCGTGGTGAAGTCAAACTCTTGTAGTTGCTCAATCCATCTTGCCACTTGGCCTTCGGGATCCTTAAACTGTAGTAGCCACTTCAGAGCAGCGTGGTCGGTCCTCAGATGGAATTTTCGCCCGAGCAGGTACTTGCTAAAATGTCGCAATGTCTTCACCACTGCAAGTAACTCTTTTCTGGTCACACAGTAGTTCCTTTCCGGCTTGGACAGGGATTTGCTGAAATACGCAATCACCACTTCTTGGTCTCCTTTCCTTTGTGACAGTACTCCTCCAATGCCGGTGTTGCTGGCGTCAGTGTCCACGATGAACTCGTTCTCTGTGTCCGGGAAGCCAAGAATAGGCGTATTACAAAGTCGCTTCTTTAGCTCTTGAAAAGCTGCGTCGCAATTTTCATCCCAGAGGAAGGGTCGTTTTTCCTCAGTCAGTCTATGCAACGGCTTGGCTATGTCAGCAAAGTTCTTCACGAATCGCCTGTAGTAGGAGCATAAACCCAAGAATGCTCTAACTTCCGTCTTGTCTTTTGGCACAGGCCAATCCTTGACAGCACTGACTTTTCCTGGATCCGTCTGTACGCCAGCTTCGGAAATCACATGTCCCAGGAAATTCACTTGCCTCTTGAAGAAGGAACATTTCTTCGGACTCAGCTTGAGATTGGCTGCGCGAATCTTAGTCAATACTCGTTCCAGGTTTTGCAGATGGTCTTCGAAGGTTTTTCCCACAATTATGATGTCGTCCAAATAGACTAGGCATGCATCTCCAATCAGTCCCGCGAGCACTAACTCCATTAGTCTTTCGAACGTAGCGGGCGCGTTGCATAATCCAAACGGCATCACGTTGAATTGCCACAGGCCTTTTCCCGTCGAAAATGCGGTCTTCTCTTTATCTTTAGGATCTATTTCCACTTGCCAGTATCCGCTCTTCAAGTCCAGCGTAGTGAACCACTTCATACCTGTCAGTGTATCTAACGTGTCATCAATCCTCGGCAAAGGATAGCTGTCTTTCTTCGTTACGTCGTTGAGTCGTCGATAATCAACGCAGAACCGCATACTGCCATCCTTCTTTTTCACTAGAACCACTGGCGAGCACCACGGACTGGATGAAGGTTCTATCACACCATTGCGTGCCATGTCTTCGATCATTGACTCAACTTCTTTTTCTCGAGCCACTGGTATCCTTCTTGGCCGCTGTCGAATCGGTGACACGCTTCCTGTATTTATTGTGTGCTTCACTAATCCAGTCTTCCCGTTGACAGCATCATCGAGAGCAAATATGTCGGTGTAGCGCTGCAGCATCTTCTTTGCCATCAGAAGTTCTCTTTCGGTCAGGTCTTTACGGGAATCTTCCAATAGCGTTGACACGTTGTAACTCCCAGCACAGTTGTATTTCTCCTTTGGTTGTTCTTGGCATCTGCGCATCCAGTCTACTTCTTCACAAGTACCAATTGGGGTTCCTCCTTTGATGAGTTGTTCCTCGTTACTTGTGTTGAGCACACGCACCATAGCGGTATTAGTAGTCCTCACCAGAGTTCGGGCCAATAACCATGGTTGATCACCTTCCGACTGTTCTATTAGCACACATCGTCGTTGATGTCCCAACTTCGGCGGTAATCTAACTGCCACAATGGTCTCCGATCTAGGTGGAAGAACTGTTCTCTGCAGACAATAAACCTTTCCTGATGTGGCGCCTTCCATGAAGATTTCTTCTCTTCCACACTTCAAGATTCCTTGGTTGACGTCTATCTCGCAATGATGTTCTCGCATGAAGTCAAGACCCAGAATGCAATCGTCAACTATATCAGCCACGATGACCTTGTGTCGAAAAGTTTTCTCACCCAGCTTTAACTCCACCAGCTTCTCTCCTCGGACGGATATGTGCTGACCGGTCGCTGTCAGAAGTTGAACTGTTTTGCAGCTTTCGAAGTTCGGAAGAAAGCGCTTAGCCAATCGGGAACTGATGACAGTACGAGAGGCTCCAGTATCCAATGTCAGCTTGCAAGAAGTTCCATTGATGGCACCATTGATGATCAAGCTGTTCCCATCGTGAGCTTGTGAGATCAAAATCTTTGGCTTTTCTGGCCCGGATAACACTCGCCATTTTCCGCTTTCTTCAGCAGGTCGTTTATTCCTCCATAGTGAATGCGTTGCCTCGCGATCCTTCCGTTCTTCCAATAGTCGATCGTCCCTGGTTCGGCATGGCTTTGGGCAATTCTGCCATAAATGGCCTCTCTCTTCACAGTTGTAGCATCTTGGACCAAACCTCGTACGATGTGACGCTTCTTTAACTTCCTTTATGTGTTGAACATCTCTCGCTGGATTTCGTACAGCTTCCACTTCCAAGGCTTGGGCCAAAGCTTCCTTTAGGGTTTTATGATGCCCGAGTTTCACTGCAGTTCTAACTTCGAAGTCTGCTATGCCGTTAGAAAATGCTTCCACCAAATGTTCGTCGTTGGGTAATGGTGCTGACTGATAAGCCTTCCGGAACAGTTTCTCCACTTCGACAGCCCACTGCTGAAGACTTTCGTTGCGACGTTGCACCCTGTTCTTTAACTGCGCTCTGTACACACGCTCTAGGTGCTCATCGCCGTAGCGACTCTCCAACATTTCCATTAATTTATCGTAGGTCACTTCCTTGCCCACAGCATCAAGAATACTCAGAGCTTCATCGCGAAGGCTCATAATGAGGGCGTTCTTGGCTTGGTCCTTGTTCCATCCATTGGTTTGAACGGCAGCGTCAAATTGAATTTTGTAGGCTGACCATGATGATGTCCCGTCGAAAGGCGTCACTTTAAGCTTCTGTGAAGCTGGCGAGAAGATTGTAGGTGCAACGGTTCCGCCTCCAGACTTGATAACGTTCAAGGTCCTCCTCACATCGGCGATTTGTGTTTCCGCCTCGAAGATGCGAGATTCATGCTCCTCCATCTTTTTATTGTGCTCCTTTATGCTGGCGTCGTGCTGATCGACCGTTTCCTTGACCTCTTTTATCTCTTTGCCCAAGGTCGTCTGTAAGCTTGAAAGGAGTTCTTCTTTTTGGCGGGCCTGTTCTTCTCTGTTGCGGTCCAATTTTTCTTCGAGCTGACGAGTCTGTCTTTCATTGTTGCGGGCCTGTTCTTCCATTAGACGAGCCTGGTCTTCCAGTAGACGAGCCTGGTCTTCCAGTAGACGAGCCTGTTCTTCTTTGTTGCGATCAAACATCGACTGCATCATCGACATTATTGCAGCCATATCAAATGCTGCAGGGACAGCTGGTGATACAGCAGGTGCCACAGTAGGTGCTGCAGCAGGTGCTCTTGGATTTCTGGAGTCGTCGTTGGTTGCCTCGGACTCGCTGCCTTCCATTAACAGCGAATAGCTTCCGAAGCGTCGTGTATCGACCTCCTCCTGGCGGCGCTCCTGCTCCTCTAGTCGGCGCGCTTCCTCCTGTCGGCGCTGACTCCTTGTGCGCGGCGTCTCATCGTCGTATGGTGTTACCGGCATTTTCAATTATCCACCCTTCTGACACCAAATGTTACGAGATGGGTTCTTGGATAATCAGTTAAAACGCCGATTGTTCACTTTGCACTTTATTGCACAAAATCACAGTACACACGACACATCTGGTTCGCCCAAACACGTCACACTGGCACTGAAATTCACACAACTAGTCACTTCACAATCACTGGTACCGCACTTGAACACGAGATGTTTTCGCTCCGGTATAAAACGCGATAACTGCCACAAACGAAAACCATCGCCCTATTTATATCGGAATAAGGGTTCTCTAGAAATCTGTAGAATATTCGGTGCCATTGTGACTGACAAAGTAAACAAGTGTAAAGTTCGAGAAACCCTATTGTTCCTATCTAAAATATCTAATAAAAAAATCTAACAAACAACAAACAATAGACGCGACACAAAGGCCGGTGCCGCCTGAGTCATAAAACCATAAATCTCGCGGTTAAGTGTAAACAACTAGCCGTCGTCCCGCGCGCGGCCACAGATTAATAAATAGTTACTAACGGCGTGGCCTACTGCGTAACAGTAGTAATATGGCCGGTAAATATAACGGAGTCCAAGCCAAAATAAAACAAATTAATGAAAATGCTGATTACCTACGTGCCGTGCGCAGCGCATTCTTTGAATTTATCTGGCGTACACGCTGCTAGTGTGACACCTGACATGATCACATTTTTTGGATTAATCCAGAAAATATTTGTGTTTTTTTTTTTGAGTTCAATGGTCAGATGGGAAACTTTAATGAAACACTTAAATATTTCATTGAAAAAACACGCCGACACTAGATGGGCCTCTAAAGCTAGGGCCGTCAAAGCTTTGAACACGCAAATACCCCAAATCAGGTGTGTGCTAAAGATTCTAACTACCAATGATTATAATGCGGAAACAATCGCTACAGCTAAAAGTATAATGGACCTAATTAATTATAAATTCATATGTACTCTGCAAATTTGGGATCAAATTTTGGAATCTGTTGACAGAGTGAATGTAGCTCTACAGTCTAAAACCATTACTATCGACAAAGCCTCTGAATTAATCAAGGGATTAACAAGCCAGATTCAGAATATTCGCGACACTGTGGACATTGTTTTCGAAAAGGCAAAAAGAATTTGTGAACAATGTGACATTGAAGACAATTTTCCTGAAAAGCGACGAAAGCGAGTAAAAAGACACGATTTAAGTGAAAGTTCAGACTTTGAAAGAAAGTCAGACAGAAAGACAGAAGTTCAGACTCAGTTCAGACCGGCTACTACATTACTCAGCAACAAAGTTTCAAAATTCAGATAAATGAAGCAATAGATACAATAATTTCTGAATTAAAATGGCGATTCGAAAAACTACGCGACATACACCACTCTTTCGGTTTTTTGACCGTAAAACACATAACTACATATTCGGTTGAAGAACTAAAAAAACATGCAGTTGATTTGAGTATCAAATATTCTGCAGATATACTCGTAAATGCCACAGAATTTTGGGCCGAAATAGAAACTTTGAAGAGTCAAGTTGAAGCGACTACATTATTTGATAAATGTGAATGTCAGTCAAGTATGGGTCTTCTCAAAGCTATAGTGGAACTGGATTTAAAGGAAATGTTTCCCAATGTAGTAGTCGCTATAAAGATATTTTTAACGATGCCAGTGACTGTAGCTTCCTGCGAGAGATCATTCAGTAAGCTCAAATTAATAAAGACGTACCTGCGCTCGACGATGGGCCAAGAAAGATTGTCTGGCCTAGCGATTTTGTCGATTGAACGCGACATAGCACGGCTCCTGTCGTATGACAATGTAATCAAGGACTTCGCAATGAGAAAAGCGCGGAAAGTAAATCTTTGAGTAGGTACGAGTAGCTGTCCTTTTCTTGTGATTACGGTTTACCTTAGCCTTGGGTCTTTACTATCGAGTACTTTGTGTCATTTCTGTATTTGAGCAAATATTTTTGAATGAACAATTTTTATCTTAAAGAAATCTACTAAGTACCTATACCTTCGTAAACAAAAAATAGATAGATTTATTTTTATGCACATTTGTCCACTTATTGTCAGAGCCTGGTTAGAGCATTTTTCAAGGGCGCAGTTTTGAAAGCTCGCACCGGGCGCATAAAAGGCTAGTTACGGCACTGGTATTTATTATAGGCTTTAGACTTGGAGGATTTATCTACGAGATAAAACGTCCCTGGCTATTGATAATATACAAAAATATAGAAGACCAATATTTCTAAATAGATCTATTAATGCCACTTTATTGGTCTCTGCAAAAATAAATTTCAGTTTATCAATAACAAAAATTACAATAATACCAAAAATTTTGAAATTTTTTAAGAAATACCCAGTTAAATAATTAATATCATGATCTAAATCGCAATTAAGGGAATTTTTCAATTTAAGCCATTGTTGGCATGTTCAATGAATATTTTAAGCAAAATAAGTAAGTATTTTTTAAGGTCTATAATTAATATTAAGATTAATATTAACTAATAAAAGCAACATGTTACGGTCACTTTGACCTATAAGGCTACGATCATAATTACGATTTTAAAAACTGATCGTCACAATCATAACAAACCTTATTGTAACAAAATGTCATTGAACTGTAAAGTAACAATCAAATATTTGCTTTTGTTTCAACTATGAACATACTCGTATAGTTATAGTGCGTAAAATACAATTCAATAGGTAAATAACTAATACACATCAATGAACGCGGTTAATAACCGCCACCGCAAAGACAATATCACGTAATATGGCAGAAAATTATAACCACTCTTATCAAGTCTCAATCATTATAAGAACAGAATAAATTTATAACTACAGAAGGACAACAATTGGTCATATGAATAAACATTTATTTGTCAAAAATTTGTTTTGAAATGTAAAGATCATATATAAGTTACCATACAAAACTATTTAACCGACTTCCAAAGAGGAGGAGGTTTTATGTTCGTCTGTATGTACATATTTCTTTTTTTTGTGTATGTTCATTGATAATTTCGCCAATTATTATTGTGAACCGAATCGAAAAATTCTTATTATGTTCGAAAGGGTAAACTCCCGAGGTACCTAGTCCCATTTAAATTTTACAGATATCGGCAGAGCCGTTTTTAAAAAATCAAAAATAATGTAGGTAAACAATTCGAGCGAAATTTTCGAATTTTGTTCACGATTGCGGTTTTGCCATTTTTGCCAAATAAAAACCCATATTTTGTGTTACCTTTGTGATCGTAAGCACTCAAGATAGTGAAATTTTCCTTTTAAAAAATATACGGGCTAGCTAAAGGTACAAAAATATATGTACTCGTACTTGTGATCATGAAGGCAGTTTATGACGTACCTACGCATAAATGAATAATACAACAGACGTAGATGTTGACACTGTGGGCGATTGAATCTTGATAAGCCTAGGTGACCGCATCGTCTCCGTAAGGGCATAGGTACACAACAGTTTTGTGTGTCTAAGTGGTGTGAAAACCCGTACATAAGTTTCAAATAACTTATTGGTGTATGACCGAGAACTGAACCCCCAAACATCGATTGTTTTTAAAAATTCAAACGAATCGCCGCACCAAAGCTGACCAGTGATGCTTCTGATGCCGGATTATACGGCTTTCAGGCCCGCTAGGAACCCGAAAATACGGCTTACGGCTAGGCGGCTGCCATTGTAAAGCCGTATTTTCATACAAATTTTATCCTAAGGTCAGGTCAGGGTAATCAAACGACGTCCAGTATTTTCCATACATGATGTATATTTTCCATTTACACATGAGTATAGGTATATGAGTTAAAATTACTTGTATCGGCCTATTTCATGACATTTTGCCTATTTTCCCTTAAAATACTGCTATTTTGAGGTTGACATACTGCTACCCTAAAATTTAGTTGAATCAACACAGCAACTGACTGACTCCAATGTAACGTAATACCAAAAATTCAGCTTTTAGAAAATGCTTGCGTTTTTGCGCTTACCTCCTGAGCTATGTAAGAAGCCACACGAAAACTCCAATAATAATTTACTAATTGAACGCATACTATAAGGCCTCTGAACCAGATTCAGAGGCGCTGCGACCTGCATGCATTCTTAGCATGGCAAAGGAATTAAACCATGTTATCCATTATTTAAAGTCAGCTTTACTACCGCGTTCATACTTTGAATCCACTTCGATAAATTGGTGGAAAGAAATTTTTTTTTTTTTTTATTCTGAATAGGTTTGCGTTTGACCACATACTGCCTGATGTTAAGCAGATATGCGGTCTAGGTTGTAGCACGCTTACCTAGAAGATACCTATTTACTCGGGATTTGAAGACGCCCACATTGTACTTTAGCGGGAAGACAGACCCAGGCAAAGCGCTCCACATTCTGGCTGTTCGTATGAGGAATGAGGATTCGAAACGCTTGGTTCTAATGCGCGGAATGTCCACCATAAAAGGGTGGCGCTTTGGTCGCGTCTGTCTAGCCGTACGATAGAAGAAAGGGGCAGGTGGGACCAGATTGTGCAACTCCTGTGTGCTTAGCATACAAGACCACGATAAGAGTTTATCGACGTGTGCAAAGGTGACAGATATATGTTTCATCATAACTCTGTCACGTTCTGACACGTCGATAGTATAATTTTATGGTCCGTATGCTAAGCCCGCTGGGCGCACTCTCCGAAGTGGATCCAGTAAAAGGCCGATAAACACGCTACCTTACGTCGATGCTCGAGACTTTGCAGCTGCGACATAGTCAGAGTGTCGTTGTCGATCAGCCTCTTGGCTCGCCTCTCAATCGACTCCAGAGCCTCCAGTTGATATTTGGCGGAGCCATCCCAAAGGTGAGAGCAGTATTCCATGCACGATCTGACTTGAGCTTTATACAGACAAAATAAAGTAATAGACAAGAAAATGTCTATTTGGTCATAATACGAGCGCTGGTATACAACCTTACAATGAACTTCTGCAGCCCTGCAGGAGTACTGACCGGTCGAGCGGTTGGCCTTGCAGCGAGACGTTGTCTTGAAGCTTACGCTCACAATAAAGAAACACTTTATACAACTCTGACACCAGGGCTAGCCACCCGGCCTATACGAACTTATACAACCCATACAAGCTCAACCCACCGGCCAAATACAATGGGACAAGTTTAGTTCGCTCAAGATAAATCCTATTGAAGACGGTGTACAAAGGAAAATGTTGAATGATTCCATGGCAGAAAGTTTATACAATGAGAGATTTATTATACGCTTGGACTTTCTAAGAAATTCGTAATCTTTAGAAAATATACTTTTAAAGCTGGTGGCATTTATTGAAGTAGGTACTTGGTGTTTTAAAAGGTAATACCGTCAGCATTGGGTTCACTGTCTACTAGTGAACAATAACATGACGTCATAATATTAATGTCCTACTATAATATTATAAACGTGAAACTTTGTAAGGATGGATGGATAGATGGATGGATGGATGGATGTTACTCTTTCACGCAAAAACTATTGAACGGATTGAGATGAAACTTTGCAATTGTTGAATACGGCGCTCTGGCGTCGTGCACGAAGGCGCCGCTTCCGTTGTGCGAATCGGGAGTGGGCCGAGGAAACGGAGTCCTCGGGCGCTGGTAACGATTCGCCCTTATTGTGACAGCACAAACGGGAGTGCCACAGACTGCTGTTCTGAAGACTTTTACTATGTTGACTTGAAGAGAAAATGCAAAACTTGTTTAATCTTTTATTAGAGTTGTTGACGGTTCCAATAGTGGTCTTATAATAATCTTAATTCTAACTTATCCTACCAAGTGCGCTCGCGCAGGCCGGCGCCACGCCCCTCTCTGCGTGAGCATAACGAAAGGCACGGTTTTTAAATTAATCTTTACTAGGGACAGTAACGAGTGCGACTGAAATAGCGACAGTCGACCGCTACTGTGCCCTTCACTCCAGGTCGCGTGTGACCGAGAAGGCTTTAGTTTGACCCTCGGTCCACTCATTCACTCTCGGTTTTTTGTGCCAAACGTTAGCCACACCCAGTGTAATGGCCGCGAGTTTTGGTGTCATGGCTGCCATTTTTTGTACCAAATTTTGGCTACACCCACTCTAATGGCGGCATTTTTTGGGCCAAGGAGGAGGATCACTCTGGAAAATGACGGATCCGCACCACCAACACCAAATTTAATATTTTAATAATATTTACAATATTCTATACAAACAAAACATCTTGATTAACGAATTACAATAATAAAGATCACAATATTTCGATATTGTGTGAACGGATCCATCGCTAACATCCTCCCCCTGGTGCGCAGCAACAACTTCTGGGCTAGCGATGCCTGCTTCCTTCAATCGTAGCGCCTCGTGACCTGAAGCTCGCTGACTCGTCATTCCGCATCCTTGCCTCCGGTGGGGTTGGCGGGAACCAGCAGCACAATCTTCGAGCTCGGACGCTTCAGGATGCCTCCGGTGGTGCGCACTTCTACAACTCTTATGCGTCCGTCGGGTCCCGCATACGTGCGGATAACTTGTCCTCTGGGCCAAGTGTTCCTCGGAAGTGTTGAGTCCACTATGAGGACAGTGTCTCCACACTGGAGGTCTCGGGTTTCTTGGCCCCTTCCGTCGATCTTTCTCGGAATTAGAGTTGGGAGATATTCTTTCACCCAGCGGCTCCAGAAATGATCAGCTAGACGCTGAGATATCCTCCATGTTCTTCGACCCTGGATATCGCTGTCAGTGAAGGTGCCCAATCTCGGCGCGCCACACGACCTCCCGATGAGAAAATGGTTGGGCGTGAGTGCTTCTTCTCCGTCGTCGATGGGTTCTACCAGAGGTCTCGAATTTACAATGTGCTCTGCCTCTAGTAAAAGCGTATGAAGAACCTCTTCTTTAGGGTAACGCTCACGTAGAGTCACTGCCAACGCTGTCTTGATAGAGCGTACCAGACGTTCCCATGCTCCTCCCATGTTCGGAGCCCCCGGTGGTATAAACTTCCATTGGACTCCCAGATGCTCTGCCTGGGTAATGACATCGTCCTTCTTCATCTCTCTAAAGGCTTCTTGGAGTTCTTTATTGGCTTTAACAAAATTCGTACCGTTGTCGCTGAAGATTCCCTTCGGCATCCCCCTTCTAGCTGCCATTCTTCGAAGCGCTAAGATCATAGAATCTGCAGTAAGTGACGATGCTAGTTCGACGCAGACAGCTCTAGTAGAAAGACAGGTAAACAAAGCCCCCCATCTCTTTTCGTGTCTTCTGCCCACCGTTACTGTCATAGGCCCGAAGAAATCCGCCCCGATGTAGGTGAACGGCGGCTCTCCATGTTTCAATCTTTCTTTGGGCAGATCTCCGGTCGGTGGACTTAGAGGGTTTTTTCTGTACACCCGGCACCACTGGCAGCGATGGGTGGCAGAACGTAGCGCAGATCGAAGTCCTATTACCCAATACCGCTGCCTTAACTCATTGATCACGGTGGCGTGGTTGCTGTGGTTAAAGATGTTGTGGTAATGCTCGATGAGAAGCTTCGTGATGTGATGCTTGCCATCTAATACCACAGGTCGTCTGAAGTTCTTCTCAAAACTTGTAGCGACATCAATCCTCCCTTGAATGCGAATTACGCCATCGTCTTCTTCTAGTGCGAGTTTTCTCAGCTTGCTAGCTCGATTCAAAGGTTTCTTTCTCTGGATACAAGTGATGTCTTCTCCGAAGCTGTCGCGTTGACTTCTCATCAGTAAAATCTTTTCAGCTCTCTCTAAATGCGACGATTCAAGATGTAAGTATCTCCGACCTTCAATCTTCGTCTTGGTAGATTTGACCATCGTTTTCTTTCTTTTCAGCCCATTCTTCCATTCCGGGTCATTTTCACGTTTTCTTGTAGCGTTCACAAGATTTTTGCTTCTTCTGCATAAGTCAACGAATTGAAGTACTCGTGCTGTTGCTCTCAATAGTCGGTTCCACCGTGAAAAGTTTTCTGGACTTGGAGTTGGATAAGCGTGAGCTTCTTTTATGGTGGCTACCGAGAACTTTTCTTTTTCTTCCCCGGTTGATTCGACCTTACAAGAACGGGGTTCTGGCCAGCATTCTTCTGGCTCCCTCAAAAATGGAGGTCCAGTAAACCATCGGTGGTTTCGACTGAAACCGGCTGGAACGTCTCTCGTTGCATCATCCGCTGGGTTCATGGCGGTTGGTACCCAGCGCCATTCTTGAGGCTTTGAAGTATCTTCAATCTCTGCTAGTCGATGTGCCACAAAAGGTTTGAACGTTCTCGGGTCTGACTTAATCCAGGACAAAACGGTGGTAGAATCTGTCCAATAAGTCTTCTTCTCTGGTTTGGTGTCTAGTTCTTCTTCCACCGATCGTGCCAGCCTGGTTCCTAGCAGAGCAGCTTGTAGTTCTAGTCTTGGAATAGAGACTGGCTTCAGTGGAGAGACTCTTGCTTTAGAGGCCAGAAGTGTCACCCGATATCTTCCTTCATCTTCTCGCTGCCGCCAGTAAACGGCACAGGCATACGCAACTTCGCTGGCATCCGTGAAAATATGCAGCTCTCCTGTGGATCCACGGGAGGTGATGAGTCTAGGGATGCGAAGATCTTGCAACAACTTTAAACTTTCAAGATATTTTTCCCACATTATATGATTTTTTGGTGTGATTTCTTCGTCCCATCCTATTCCACTTCTCCAAATGTCTTGTATAAGTTTCTTCCCTTGAATTAAGACTGGCGCCGCCATTCCCATGGGGTCGAAAGTCGCCATCACGGCACTCGTGACCATTCTCTTAGTCGGGATCTTTCTCTGTTCGACGACGTCTTCTTCGACATTGCGCAAATGGGTTCTGAAGCCGATTTCATCTTCTTGCGTGAACCACCGTAGACCCAACGTTTTCTCTTCTTTGGACCCCAGCTCGACTTCCGCGTTATTTTTCTCTTCGTTAGTAAGTCTATTTACTACTCTGGGCTTGTTAGACGCCCACCCTCGGAGTCGAAAGCCGGCTCGTTGATGTACGGTGTCCACCTGGCTGGCTATCTTGATCGCTTCATCTTCAGTCTCGAAACTTTGTAGATAGTCGTCCATATAATGGTTTCGGACTATTGCTCGAGCTGCTTCGGGATATTCATCTTGGGATTCGGCAGCATTTTTGTTCATGACGTAGATAGCCGTACTAGGAGAACAAGCGGCTCCAAAGATTACCGACGTCATTCTGTACTCTTTAGGTGCTCCGGTGCGCTTGTCTCCTCTCCACAGGAATCTTAGGCTGTCTCGATCTTCTTCTATAATTTTGACTTGGAGAAACATTTCTTTAATATCTGCAACCACGGCGACTGGGTGTTGACGAAAGCGCAGCAGGACCCCGAAGAGAGATTGAAGTAAGTCGGGTCCCGTCAAGAGCACGTCATTAAGGCTCGTTCCTCCCACTTTGGCGGCCGCGTCAAAAACCACTCTCATCTTCTTCTTGACTGGATGCGTTACAGCAAAATGAGGCAGATACCATTTTCTTTCTGACGTTGATGCGTGCTGCACTTCCTCGGCATATTTGCTATCAAGCAGATTAGAGATTTGTTTTTCGTACTCCGCTTTAAGGTGAACGTCTTTGTCGAGTTTTTTTCCAATGTTTCTCAGCCTTGTTTCTGCCGATTTATAACTGTCGGGCATCTTTATGTCATCGCTATTCCACAGAAGGCCAGCTTCAAAATGACCATCTTCCAATCTTCTGGTGGTTTTCTCCAAAATTTTGAGCGATCTTTCATCTGAGTCCATACTTGGCCGACGAGGCTGGACTCCCAACGACTCTATCGCAAAATGTTCTCGAATGAGTCCCTCTATCCTGTCCTCGCTGATCGAAACATGTGCGCAGGTGACAAAGTTCACTTGTGCTGACGCTCCCCCGTCGGATCCGTGAAGCACCCATCCCAAGCGTGTGAGCGACGCAACTGGCTGATTTTTCTTTCCCCTTTTTGTCGATCTTGAGACAATCAGCTCCCAGTTATCTTGCCCGATCAAAATCTTAGGCCGCTCTCCCTCGTAGCACAACTGTTCAGATAATTTGTTGAGGTGAGAGCAGCTTTCAATGGTCGATCTGTCCACATTCTGTGGTGAAAGATTTAGATCGTCAATGGTGCGTGCTCCAGTGAGGTCTCTCTTGCTAGTTTGATGGATGCCTCGAATTTTTGCATCTAGGCGCATGGAGTTTTTCTTCGTTATTGTTTTCCCTCCGACTGTTTCCAATGACAAAGGTTCCGTGGGTCCATCGAGTCCAATTTGTTCTGCCAAGGTTGCGTCGACAAGTGTGACGGTTGAGCCTTCGTCTAGAAGGGCTAACACCTTAGCTGTACCCTTAGGCCCGTAGATTTCCACAGGGATCATCTTTAAGTACGCCCTTCCGTTCTTCGTGGCATTTACCGGAAGCCTTAAGTTGTTGGTTACTTCTTTTCGCTCTTCTTGCTTCTGAACGCTTTGTTCTGGCGATTTATCTTCATGAAGAAGGTGATGATGCCAACGCTTGCATATCTTGCACGAAGGTTTTCTGCAACTGTCTTTTCGATGGCGGCTTTTCAAACATTTGAAACATGTTTTCGATTTCATGGCAATGTCCCATCTTTCTTGAACTGAAGCTTTTAGAAACTTGCTGCACTCGGAGAGATGATGTCTATCTTCACAATGAGGGCACGTCGGTTTTTCTTTACTCTGCTCTGTCATTGTGTGAGTAGCGTGCTTCTGCAGTGTTTGTTTCTTTGTGGCTTCTTCAAGAAACGTATATGGGCCACATCGATCAGCTTCTCTATTCAGGAACTTAGCTATCAGCAGCAAGTCGGCATCTTCCTGTGTTGTGGCAAAATCATACCACCGGAACCTCAAAACAGCCGGCATTTTCTCAACAATACTTTTCATCATTTCTGGCGAGCACAAGTATTGTGGTTTCTTTAAACCTCGAACCGTAGTCACAATATTGTTTACGGTACTCGCGAATACGCAGATATCCCGTGCGTTCACGGTAATCTTCGGAAAAGTTTTTATCTTTTCGAGCTCTGCGAGGATAAGAGCATCTGGTCTACCGAACCGACGACGCAAAGCTTCTATGACGTCTTCCGGTAGACATTCGGAGTAGAGAAGGCTCTTGACTGCCTCTCTCGCAGTTCCCTTTACGGCTTTTCTCAACCGTGCCATGTTTTGTACAGTCGAGAATAGTGACGCGGTATCTTCGTATACGGTCTTGAAGGCTAGCCATTCCGCACTCGCACCGTCAAAAACAGGCAACTCGTGTAAGTACGCGGGTGGCGCTGCACTCGTCTTCGGTACGGTGTTTATAGCCTTCACAATGGCTTCGGCCAAATCTTTCGTCGTTCCCCTGTGAGTTTCTTCCTCGCGATTGGTTGCGGCGAGACCTGTTGGAGAGCGTTCGATAAATCGTCCCTTCCCGGACGACGCTATCGCCTGTTCCTCTTCAAACTCCACCGCATGTCCCTTCCCGGACGATCCAGCCCTCGTCGACTGAACCCAATCTCGGACGCTATCTTCTCTGTTCACAGGTTCATCACATTCCCCATTGGAATCGCTATCACTCTCTAATTGGGCTAGCTCCAATTGGATTTTTGCCAATTCCAATTGGCGGCGAGCTAGTTCTGCGCGAGCTTCAAGTTCTTGCCGCTTTTTTGTCTTCGTAGATCTAGCTGCTAAAGATTTCTTTTCATCACCATCCACTGGTATATTTTCTGTTTGCTTCACTGTACCTGAGGTGGAATCTTCTACAGCTTCGTTGTTTCTTCGCAACGTCACGTCACGCGAAGTCGTAGCAGACAGAACAGTTCCGGAGCTGCTGGCGTCCGGCGTTGTGGGAGTTATCGTCGTATCCACGTCGTCGGATATCGGGTCACGCAGGAGCTCTATCTGCTGCATACTCTTCTGGCTTCGGGTGAGTGGCATCTTGTTTCTTCCGCAGAACAGCGGTCGGCAACCGGTTTCCGTGTAAGTATATCACAAGGATCCCGGCTTGGAGGACCAGCTGTTGAATACGGCGCTCTGGCGTCGTGCACGAAGGCGCCGCTTCCGTTGTGCGAATCGGGAGTGGGCCGAGGAAACGGAGTCCTCGGGCGCTGGTAACGATTCGCCCTTATTGTGACAGCACAAACGGGAGTGCCACAGACTGCTGTTCTGAAGACTTTTACTATGTTGACTTGAAGAGAAAATGCAAAACTTGTTTAATCTTTTATTAGAGTTGTTGACGGTTCCAATAGTGGTCTTATAATAATCTTAATTCTAACTTATCCTACCAAGTGCGCTCGCGCAGGCCGGCGCCACGCCCCTCTCTGCGTGAGCATAACGAAAGGCACGGTTTTTAAATTAATCTTTACTAGGGACAGTAACGAGTGCGACTGAAATAGCGACAGTCGACCGCTACTGTGCCCTTCACTCCAGGTCGCGTGTGACCGAGAAGGCTTTAGTTTGACCCTCGGTCCACTCATTCACTCTCGGTTTTTTGTGCCAAACGTTAGCCACACCCAGTGTAATGGCCGCGAGTTTTGGTGTCATGGCTGCCATTTTTTGTACCAAATTTTGGCTACACCCACTCTAATGGCGGCATTTTTTGGGCCAAGGAGGAGGATCACTCTGGAAAATGACGGATCCGCACCACCAACACCAAATTTAATATTTTAATAATATTTACAATATTCTATACAAACAAAACATCTTGATTAACGAATTACAATAATAAAGATCACAATATTTCGATATTGTGTGAACGGATCCATCGCTAACAGCAATTATATAGCTTATACATCAGAATCATTATAATTTACAGCCTAACACATATTGCGTAAATTTTCCATATTATAAAATAAGTGTTATATAAGTAGAAATAATTCTGCCATCTGCGAGCTATTCTAGCGTGCGCTCCAAGAAATATCAAAAAAGAACTGTCAAATCGAACAAATGTCAAATCATTTTTTTTTTGTTTTTTTTTTTTTTTTCTCCTCCTTTAAGGGTGGTAAAGTAGGGCCTCGAAATATCATGCGTGGGAAGCCGCGGGCAAAATCTAGTTACTGACATAAAATGATCATCTACATCTTACATCTTAGATTGACGATCGGTCGCTGCGCTTGACCAGCGAGACCAATCATTAATCTAAGCTTTACATATTTAATCAGCTGTAGCTGCATTCAGTAAAATTATTAGTACAAAAAATATCTACGTAACGATAAGAAAAGGTTTTCCTTTTCTTGCGTCATTTTCAACACTTCTTCAATGCAATTACAGAACGATTATAACAGGAAGATGACGTGATATGCAAAAACGAAGTAAAATGAACAAACAAAGTGATATAAATAGTTCTTTGAATTCTTACTATCCTTCCTTACTAATATTACAAATCCGAAAGTATGTTTGTTTGTTTGTTATTCTTTTACGCAGCAACCATCAATGCAAAATGTAAGGTTGCTGCGTAAAAGACTAACAAACCAACAAACACACTTTCGGTTTTGTTACATTACTAAGGAAGAATATAAGAAGTCAATGAACTATTTATATGAGTTTGTTATGCCAAGTCGATGGCAGCAACAGAGTAAGGGATAGATTTGACTTTAGGCATTGACATAGGCTTTTTATCTCGAATAATGATTTTTCAAAAACAGCTCAGCCGATTTCTGTAAAATTTAAATGGGACTACCTCGGGAGTATACACTTTTGAACTAAAAATAATTTTTCGATTCGGTTCACAATTGGCGAAATTATCGATGTTCATCGTGTACATAATTCGGATATTTCGCTCGCTATCGATGAACATACACAAAAAAGATACATACACACGAACATAGAACCTCCTCCTTTTTGGAAGTCGGTTAAAAATAAAAGGTATCACAAAAATCAAAATATCACATTCACACGGCCGGAGCCGCGGGCCAAGAATAGTTGTTAATATTTTAAATAAAAAATTATCTACTTACTTGGCCGTTGAAAGTAAAACTGTGAAAAATAACGTATGAAGTACCTATGTAAAATTAAATAATAAATCTACGTGGACAACGCCACGAGCAAAGAATGATTGTGGAATATTTATGTACAAGTATTAAAATCGTCTTCCTACTCCGCATAAGGAATGACATAAAACATTACCTATATTTATGTTCGCATTGTACAATTTAACACAAAATTATGACCAATATATTGTATTTAAAATGTTAACTGTTGTTTTTTTTTTTAATTTTGTAGCGTACACGAATTATAGATGAAAATAGTTACGCCAAATAAGATAAGATAACTTTATTGTTAATAATGGAACCTTATACTATTACAAAAAATATTGCATAATATTGATCCATAATGTACTCGTCCGGTTTAACAAATTTTTTTTTTCACATTTTACTAATATTATTATTTTTACAAGATACACAAATAAATAAATAATAAAAATATTTGGGGACATCTTACACACGGCCTCTGACCCCAAACTAAGCAAAGCTTGTGATATGGCTGCCAGAGACTGATATACTACATATACTTATTTTTAAATACATACTTATATAGATAGTAACTAAATAACACCCAGACACAGAGCAAATACTTATGTTCATCACATAAATATTTGCCCTCGGTGGGGATCGAACCCACGCCTCTTTGACCCAGAAGTTAGGGTCACTAACCACTGAGCCACCGAGGCTGTGATCAGAAATGCCGTATCATTTAAAAAAAAAAATAAGTATGCATAGTAACTTTACATTAAATAGCGCCTCTTTTTACAAGCTTTTGTTTAGTTTCTTACCTGTCCCGTTGTCTGTCGGTCTGTAATAAAATCTTGCAAGTTAAAAGCAGGGATGATTGGCGAAAGAGGCCTCCCCCAACAGTGAGCAGAAGCAAGCTGCCAATGATGATGATTTTTGTCGAAGACATTTTCTTCTACGACTGTACCACAAGAATAATGCTTTTACCGACCTTGTTTGCCTTGGTGTATTATTATCGGCAATAATTATTATTTATCCAGAAGGTTTATTGCAGTAAATATTAAACAGCTAATTGCTTTTTGCCTTCCGTAGGTATTTTGTAGAATAAGCAAAACATATTCAACTACAATTTACCATATTATGAAAAATGTGTTGCAATTTGTCATATCTCTACTAGTAATGATGCAAAAGATAAAAACTGTGATGAACCAAACAAAGCAAACAGTGAAGTAGAAACGAATTCAAGAATTTATTATGTCAATGATACCAATGACATAATAAATAATCAAGCACATTGCGCAGGTATCAATTTTAAGCAATTATTTCGAATATATAGGTATTAATTACTTATCGCAAAAAATGGCAAAACCACCTGTGTACAAAATTCGAATATTTCGCTCGAATTGTTTACATTATTGTTGATTTTTCAAAACAGGCTCAGCCGATTACTGTAAAACTAAAATGGGACCACCTCGGGAGTACACCCTTTCGAACAAATAAAGATTTTTCCGATTCGGTTCACAATTGGCGAAATTATCCTACTGGATAATTTCTAATTTTGAACCGAATCGGAAAATTCTTTAAGAACATACACAAAAAAAAATACATACAGACGAACATAGAACCTCCTCCTTTTTCGAAGTCGGTTAAAATGAGCTATCAGCCAGTAAATGACGTCTTAAAAGTTTAAACAGAGATTTCAAACCTATAATATCTCAACGCGCTCTTAGCCGAAAATAAAAATAAATGTTTTCAGCTTCAATACTTCCAAATTTTCTCTCTCAATTCGCTCGCTTCGTTCACTCGGTCAATTAAGTAATAAAATATAAGTTGCTTACTAAGCTAAGTACTCGTAGTGACCCCTCCGCTGTATGATTATTTATTTAGTACCTAATTCGTAATGGACATGTAAGCAGCCCTGAGTACTCATGTTATATTTACAAAACTTGACCGCGCGCTACCGTGGACTCGGCAGGCAAAACCACAGTTTTACTCTAGTAAAAAATAAACATCGAATACAGACAGGGGCATAGCCCCGTATAATTGATACCGCCGTATCTGCCGTGTCATACGGGGCCCCCGACATGCGAAAGCAAAAATCTATAGAATTAGAAAAACTTCATCAGCTTTAAATAATTTAATAAATCTGCAAAAAAAAGGCAAGGAGAGTGTATATTTAATTTTAATTATTTGTAAACATTTTGGAAAAAAAATGACAGATAGATAATTATGATGAATAAATATTTCTTTTAATTTTATGCAAACATTTTTTTCTTTAGTGAGATATCTTTACCCTTCATAAGGGCCCCAAACATTTTTTTTATACGGGGCCCCGCCAAGGCACGCTATGCCACTGATCGAATATAAATAATTATGTAACCAAATTGGCTTTGACATTTTAATCCTTTAATTTAAATGTGATGAACGCATAATTGGTATCTCCGGAACACAGAATGACAAATCAAGTAGTAGGTACAATAATTTATGTAAAACAAGCAATTACATAAATTATACGAAATGATAAGATCATGCGTGTACCTACTGCGTAAACATGAATAGGATGAAACATGACAGTTTATTTAGTTTGTTTGAAGTTTACTGTGTATAGAAAATGATATCTTATGCGCTTTTTTATATACTAGCTTTTTTCTGCGGCTTTGCCCGCGTGATATTTTAATTTTTAAATTATCTCACAGACCTAGCCTTCATGACTTTCCGACTTTTTAACTAGGTATACCCTAGGTAAAAGTCAAGTCGATCCGTTACTGCATCAAAGATAACATACCAACAAACACACTTTCGCATTTATAATATTAGTAAAGCTAGTTGGAGGCGTTAAACTCTAATTAGCTCTAACGGTTAGAGCAAAGCTGATATAATAAAACTACGTAGTTAGAGCTCAAGTTAGTAAAGGATTTTTTTCTACGATATTCAATCAGAAATAAATTATAAGGACATGATGACCGTTTAGCCATGTCAGAGACCTTCAGGCGGCCTAAAAACTCTAGGGCTGGCTACCCGGCCGATACGAACTTAATAATTTACTTTTTGGACATGATGACCATGAAAGTTACCAACATATGTCAGAAGATAACTAGCTAGTAAATAGTGGCAGTGGGCAGGGAATATAGCCCTTAAACAGATGATGGATGTAGGAAGTAGTTTCGTAAGGAGATCATGTATCGACAAGCGTAGCGTAGAACGACCATTAAAATAGGTAAGTAACAAAACTACCGCAGAAACGAGCTCGACAGGTGATTCCAATCAACCGATTTTACTAGAAATCTATAGGTAGGTATATTATAGCCTATTCATCTGTGACGTCTTACGCCTCGATCTCGAATATTCGCGAACACAGAAAAAATATAGTTTCCGTGTCAGAAATGAATACAATACCTACACTATATTTTTAGTATTTCTGTAGTGGTACATGTTAAGTAGATGTTTGGTACTCGCATCACATTTCCACTGAATTGTTTTACCAATTTTAACTACGTTGAATGCCTACAGCATTTAAAAATAGTCGTTTTGCATAGGTAAATAATCATAAGGTTAAATTACAAGTTACAGCCTACTGTTTTGTATTATCTCCATAATTTCAGAGTTTATTTATTCAGGGTCATAGGTATTAAACGCAAAACCTTTTAAGGGCGGGTCTAGTACATCTAGACAAACAACTTTTGTTCTAGGACTTTTGGAAAATCGCGAAGAAAAAAATCAGCTTTTTCATACAAAAAGTTCGTCAACGCGCGGCAGAATGTATGGAGAAATGTATGTTTTTTGCGAATTTTCAATAATCGTAGTACAAAAGTTGTTTGTCTAGTCTAGATGTACTAGACCCGCCCTTAAAAGGTGTTCCGTTTAATACCTATGGCCCTGTATGTGAACTACCTACTTTTACTCTGGGATCAGTCAGGAAACCACATAAAAACCAATTTCCATACATTCGAGTCTTTTATAGTCGTTTCGTTACGACGATTTTAAGTTTGGTCATAGCAATAGATATACAGGGTTATTTCTAATCAATTAGCATCCTCTTAGGGGCTTATTCTGTACATCAAAACTAGCAACTTTTGTTCTGCGACTATGGCCAAAACTAAAAAAAATAAATTGATTGTCCATAGAAAAATATCGTTCACTCGCGACAAAATGTATGGAACAGCTGATTTTTTTTTTAGTTTTGACAAAAGTTGTTAGTTTTGATGTACAGAATAAGCCCCTAAAAGGATGTTAATTGATTAGAAATAACCCTGTATATAACGCTGACTATATCTACCTGTGCAAATATAGCAAAGGATGTACAGGCCGAATCATACAAGTCAGCGGATGTGAAGTCAGCTTTAAGATGCGCAATTTCCAATCCTGACTGAAGCTGACATAAAACTGCGAGTTGATTGGATATTGCGCAGCTTGTAGCTTACTTCACATCCGCCGAATTGTCTGATCTGGCCTATGGCTATAATAAAACAGCGATTTTCGTACGAAAAATCTAGAGCCGATCATATCATGGCCATCATGACACATTGAGAACATCAACAGTTTCGTTAAGCGCGAGCGGTAAAACTTGGAGATGTTTTTTGGATGTTTATCATTTGAAAGTAAGCGAGACTAACAACCACGATTTTTTTATACATATAAATAGATAAATGAGACACTTACGTCCATTGTCTGTGGACAGCTTCATCTTCTCCAGCGCGGTGGTGTCGCGATCGTTGTATATGAGCACCGCCGTCGCATTCGCTCGCCACGCGTTTTGTACCTGCAATTTTATTATATATAGGTAGTTTACTTTGAGTATTTTGAATGTAACTTTCTCTACGATCTTGGGGCAAAGAATATACAGGGATGTTTCTAATCAAATAACATTCTTTCAGGGGCTTATCCTGTATATATAGTATAAATGAAATTTCATTAAATGGACCTTAAAACATTAAATGGTCTATAAATCGTAAATTGTAAGTTTTACAAAAAAGTTTACTGGAAACAGAAGATGCGAAATTTTATTTTCTACAATAATGATCTTAATGTTTTTTGGCCTTAAGTACATAGTTTCCGAGATATCGGCCAAAAACATTTTTTCAAGATGACGTGTCAGGAACGCATTCTCTGAACCTGAACGGCCGAACTATAACAACGTTTGTTCTACGACTTTCATTAATTCTCAAAAAAAAAGTTGTTGTTCCATAGAAAAACGTCGTTCACCCTCGACAAAATGTATGGAACAGCTGATTTTTTTTTTAGTTTTAACAAAGGTCGTAGAACAAAAGTTGTTAAGTAATTTTAATGTACAGAATTAGCCTCTAAGAGGATGCTAATTGATTAGAAATAACCCTGTATACTACGTACTTGCGGTGAAGAGGTTAATTAATAGTTTGACAACGTGTATCTTAGCGATCAGTTAAGCAACGTTCGGAACGAACAGTCTTCGAATGGGTAACAAGCGGGTGACATTTACAACTCAGCGCTGCCGTGGCTCGGATGATACGTTAAGTTGTGGATCTCTGTTATTTTAACCATTTAGCTATGTCAGATCAGAAGTCATCCAGGCGACATAAAACTCGAATACCAAGGCTATCCATCCGTCCTATATACACATATATAAGGTTTACGTCTAATATCTATAGTCACAATCGTGCAAAATAGTGTCCGAGGCAAAAGTCTGCCCAAGCTAGCTTTTTAGTCAGTCGTAAGGCAATTGCAAGCTGACTACAACGCCGCGCGATGCTAAAGTGCTCGGTTACAAGTGGTGATCTATTATCTTGCTATTAAATGAAAGCAATATTCAAAAGTAAGTATTAAGCATCAAAAATGAAGATATCCCGCTACAGTTAACAAATCTCAGCTTGCAGAGATACTACAAAGACTTGAATAAAAAACCATAAAAATGACAACTCCGATAACTTTTCCACTATAACATTGCGAAATCGTACAGAGGTCACGAACGAAGTAATATTCCATTTATCAGATAAGACTACGGCAAATAACATAACATAGTCTAATGGAGTAAAGAAAACTACGAAAAAGAGTATTATATTATATTCGTAGACTTTTATTCCATAGAACCCTTGTATCACCCTCGACAAAATGTATGGAACAAAAACATTTTTTTTTTTTTAAGTTTTGACAAAAGTCGCAGAACTAATATTGTTAATTTGATGTACCGAATAAGCCCCTAAAAGGATGCTAATTGATTAGAAATAACCCTGTACATATATTACGAACTTTATTATACTATTCGTAGTTTCGGGAAGTGACTTTATTATATTATGTAGAAATTCATATACTTACCCAGTAATCTACATGCTTAAGGCAATCGTGAGGCGCCAACTTGACCATACAAAAACAATAAGCTATTATTTACCTCTAAATATTATCCAATTTGTGTGACTTTTTCATATAGTCAGCACTTCAATCACTAGGATTAGAAGTCTTAGATTTTACAGTTTTTTTAATGACTATTTAAAAACCTTGACCTTTAAACGCCTCTAAAAAGTCACATTTTTACGCAATAACTTGGCTGAAAAGTATACATAACTGAAAACTCAATGGATTGACACCAAAAACATAAAATTTCTTAACAATTTAAGGTGTGAAAAGAGTTTTCTCCCAGAACCTAATTTTATCAATAATCTACCAAAAATTCTCTCAATTCTCAATGTTCAAACGCGAAAACACTGGTTGAGTCACGATCCTCTTAACTCATTAATATTATGAAACCCAGCTGTCTGTGTCACACTATAATCGCAATTTTCGACGCTATCCCTATCAAAATGACGAATGTGTTCGTTAATCCCGCTATCATTGCAGACTATCTTATTGGTGCAAGATAAGGTAAAATTAGCACTTGTGGCCAACACTAAATTGTCATTAACATGTTATGTTTTCAAGATTGAGCGATTATTAATATAGGTACTAGACGCTGAATTGAAATCAACATCTGACATGATATTAGCAATAGACAAAAATTCTGGTATAATACCATTTCACGAGGGGCTTTTTCGATAAGCTATAATCTAGGACACTTCAAGAAAAAAGTAAACGGGATTCTCATCCCGAAGAATAGACAAAGCACTGGTCGGAGTTATCCGTAAGAACCCGGTTGCAATTTTATATCATTAAAAAAACCCTAACCTATTAGTGCTGACTGTAGTCACATCACGGGAATGAATGCCAAAATACGGGTGCTATGTTGTACCCGGTTTGGGGAATGTGTTTGCATTAACAATTGTATAGTTTTGTATTTTGAGGCAATAAATAATTTTGTTTTTATTTTGAGTTAGTTGACAAAAGCAGTGTTAAAAATATCCATATTAACAATCAAATTTTCACAAAGCTCCTGAGCATCTTATTCAAGAACATGTTAATGACCAAGTACCAATAATTACTCTGGTTAAGCCAACAAATGGTTGGCATCTGGTGCTCGCTCTACTTGCCAACTACCATAAAAAAAACACATTACCTTGACTTAAAGGATTAGAAGTTGAATAAACATGAGAATTAATGACAGGATTTAACTTCCTAAACAATGGATAACCGATCAGATTATACACTACCAGTCGCCAGGGTTGGCTTAGTTACTTACAAAAATAAATGTTTTTTATTAGTGGTTAATTTTTGGTCCAGCAGTTTTAGAGGTAACTAAGAAAGACAAATAACTTCTTTTTTTGCAGTGCTTGCCTCTTATCCCTAAGGATAATATAGCTATTGAGGTTAATCTAAAGACTTTATTTTTTTCTAAGAATTTTAAAAATATATATAAGCAAGGACGTAGTATTATTATATGGCACTGATTTAACCGGGTAAGTGTATACTGTAGTTTAGGTAATTAAGTAATTATAAAAGGCATGGTAGCAAACATGTCTGGCAGGTGTTACTTAGCAGGAAAGTAAACAGATATGAGTTGTAGAGACATTTATAATGGGTAATGAAATATAGTTTTGGTCACTTAAATACCAAACGAAATTGGTTGGTAATACATCTAATTATTTGTAGCTCTATAAATTAAATGGATGTAACCCCCGTATATTCAGCATGTTACATAATCATCATTTCAGTCGTAGTAAATCTACTATTGGAAATAGGCCTCCTCTATGGTCATAGGAGCTCCGCGATAACAAGACATAGGTATAGCTTCTTTGGCAAGGGTAAGTTCCTTTCAATCAACCTGGGCAAACGACCGTCACAACTACGAGTAGTTAGCAATAAGGATATTTTCTTACTCGGCAATTAAGTAGTTAAACTAGTTACTTATCTGCTTAACATCAGGCAGTATGTAGTCAAACGCAAACCCATACGGAATAAAAAACAAGTAGTTGCAAATGTTGCGACGGAAGAATTATTTTACCTTGATTTCAAAGTTACAGCTGCCTCTTCTTATGACGGCCACCCAAGGCTCCTGCGGCAGCGGCTCGCTGGGGTCTGACACCGACAGCAGGGGCCACGTGCACCCCGTGTGGTCCTTCTCACCCCCCGGACCCTTCGCCCGAACGTGGACTGCGACTCCTCGTGATGACCCGATGAACCCTTCTCCATATTTTCCGGACTGTGGAAAAAAAAATGGCGTTAAGTAATCCTTACTACCTTACTAATATTAGAAATCCGAAAGTGTGTTTTTAGGGTTCCGTACCCAAAGGGTAAAAAGGGGGCCCTATTACTAAGACTCCGATGTCCGTCTGTCTGTCTGTCACCTCACCAGGCTGTGTCTCATGAACCGTGAAAGCTAGACAGCTGAAATTTTCACAGGTGATGTATTTCTGTTGCCGCTATAACAATACTAAAAATTGAATAAAATAAATATTTTAAAGGGGCTCCCATACAACAAACGTGTTTTTAGGAGTTTGTTGCTCGTTATTAATATTGGCAAGAGAAATGGGGCTAAGGGGGCCAACACGGTACGGAACCTTACGTGCGCGAGTCCCGACTCGCACTTGGCCGATTTTTTTAGTTTGTTACTTTCAGCAACAGAGCAACGAATTGACTTGACGGACTGGCATGGATAGTTCAAAGGTCGAGAGTGACATAGGCTACTTTTTATCCCGGAAAAAATAGGGATGGCACAAAAGACAAAATAACACGCGGGCGAAGCCGTAAGCAAAAGCTAGATTTAGACAACTTATTGTGAAGTTATACGTACTTATATTGTAGAATTTTAACAAGATTTTTGTAGGGACGTATAAAAAAGGGGTTTGAACATTTTTGTATGGAAGCTAGCATATCCACCCGCCCCCATTTCGTTTTTTTTATAAGTTTCCGCGCACAATGAAAGTAGTATACAGGGATATTTCTAATCAATTAGCATCATTTAAGTAAGTTCGTACGGGCCAGGTGGCTAGCCCTGGTATCAGAGTTTTTAGGCCGGCTGAAGGCCTCTGACATGGAAAAACGGTTAAATAACCGGGACCTACTACTAACTACACTAAACCTACACCAAACCTACACTAAAACTGCGCTTGCACAATCCCTTTTACTTCCAATCCTTGACTATGCCGACGTATGTTACCTAGATCTCACGCAAGTCCTGCTGGATAAACTTGAGCGCCTCCAAAATGTTTGTATCAGGTTCATATTTGGCTTGCGCAAATATGACCACGTTTCAGAGTTCCGCGCTAAGCTCAAGTGGCTCCCCATTCGTCGTCGCCGGGATGCTCATATTCTTTCCCTTTTGTATAGTACTCTGTTTATTCCTTCGTCCCCACCCTATCTCAGAGAGCGTTTTCGTTTTCGACACTCTCTATTGAGCCGTTATCTAAAATCTTCCGATAATCTCACCCTTAGTTTCCCTCGTCACAAAACATCTTTCTACGATTCTTCTTTCTCAGTGGAGGCAGTCAGGCTGTGGAATGACTTACCTTTAGAAATTAAGCGTTCACCTTCCTTGAATGTTTTCAAACAACTTGTGAAAGCTCACTATCTAAAACCATAATGCTACCTTTTCCCATAGCTACTATTTTGTAACGTGTGTAGGTATATGTAGGTATAATTATGTAGGTATATGTAGGTCTAATTGTGTAGGTATATGTAGATCTAATTATGTAGGTATATGTATAATTATATATATTATAACGTATATATGTAAGTATATTTAAATTTTGTATAAGTGTGTTTAGTTTATTATTCATAGGTGTTTTCTTTTGTTAATCTCTAGTTAAGGCCACTATTTTATGTTCTTGTCAGTTCATTTTCGTGCAAGGTTGCCTGGAAGAAATCGCCATGGGTGATAAGGCCGCCAATTTATAATCATATTTGTTTCTTTTTTTGTCTATATGTGAAAATTATTTTTATTTTTAAATTGTGGTTGTAAATAAAGAGTTTTTGTCTTGTCTTGTCTTGTCTTGACCTACAATTTAACGTGTTATCCGAGCCACGGTAGCGCTCAGTTGGAAAATGCCACCCGCGATCACCCATCCAAATACTGACCGTGCGGAACGTTGCTTAATTTCGGTGATCGCTGACAAACACCTAGTCAAACTGCGCTGCGAGCGCTACATCCAAGCATCCTTTTAGGGGCTTATTCTGTACATCAAAACAAACAACTTTTGTTCTGCGACTTTTGTCAGAACTCAAAAAAGAAATCAACTGTTCCATACATTTTGTCGCGGGTGCCAACGATATTTTTCTATGGAACAACAATTTTTTTTTAGTTTTCTGAAACATAGTAGAGATGTACCTGCATAATAAGCAGTGCTCCCTGAATACCATACACCAATACCATACCATACCTAATATTTTACCTCTACGTCAAAAGCACAGAATTCTTAGAGAAGCTACTTAGGTGAAAATATTCCTATTTTACATCGGAACAACCATGTTATGCCATTGGTACCAAATGTACTTGACTCGCGATGTGTGGATAATCATTTTGTCACATACAGCATTGTTCAGCTCGTGAGACATTATTCTCGGCTTGTTCTTAACATAAATAATTTAGTTCATTCTCTTGTTCTTACATACATATTAACATTTTATGCAGCCCTGGCGACGGTGTGATTGAAACACCAAATACTCATTGACCCAGGTGTTTGACGATACTGAATCTTCGAGCAAATGTCTACAGAACCACAGTCCCTAAGTGACAGTAGTAAAGAAATGTCCGAGCGCCGTCATACATACCGACTTAGATATTTACATTAAATACCTAATTCACAATGACCCGTTTTCTCGAATCCCGACGTTATGTCACCTAATTACTCTAATTAGTGCTTGTAAAGTTGTAATCGAGCACTTTGGCATCGCGCGTCGTTGTAGTTGGCTTGCAATCGCCATACGACTAACTAAAAAGCCCCATTATATCCGACTAATGTATAGACTGATAGACGGAATAATTGCGTAATATACATACAAAAAAAGAAACATTGTATATATAGCAGATACCTATAGTCGAATTGAGCATTTTTGAACTCAGATTATTCAGATTATTATGCATCACACTCCACACATATTTCGTTAGGCTTCCAAGACATGGGAGCACAATGACTTGTTGAGCAACGTATCATATTTACAAAGGTGTCGTCCGAAGCCTCGAGCTGTCTCCACGCATGAACAAAGGCCGATTCACAAATATCAGTGAAGCCACAGTTTCGGTACAGTACCGGCACCGTACCACGGTAATAATATCTAACAGTATTCTGTCTTCATACAAACGGGCGGAACGCGAATCATACCTACGCGCCTCGGAGCGGGGTATGCTTTAGGTATGCTAATCAGTCGCGGCGCGCCGTAGGGATGAACGAACGTGTGGGTTAGCAACTAGTAAGCGTACAATTTACGTTTTTATAGTTCTTCGTTTTACTACGGAACCATAAAAACATCAAAAACGCAATGATAACGTATTTTTATTGAACACTCCCTTTTTAATACACAACGGATTTCTTTTTTGTAATAAAGTATAATATGATTCAGAACTAGAAGGAAACTCAAGAAGGTAAATAGTAGGTAGAAGAAATTAAAATACTGAAGGGCTGCCCCTAGCTCGTGATGCGTTCTGCGTGGCCACGTGGCGCTGTAGGCAATACTGTTAGATATAACATTAGACCGTACCATCACAGTGAAAAATATTATTTCACACATTCTCTATAAACGCATCTCCACTCGTCAGAGTGCATGTCAGTGCCGACACCGGCAATCACTGAGACCGACAAGTGGGATGCGTTCATGGAGAATGTATTAAATAACGTTTTTCACTGTGACGGAACTGTGTCGGAACGGTGGCTTCACTGATATGTATGAATCGGCCTCAAACCTTGGCTCGCTGATGTGTATTCTACGCGCAAATACTTATAAGAAAAATAATATTGACACGATACACGACAGGCTCCTTGTAGTGGCAGGGCAAGTTAATAATATATAATATTGATGAATATTCGGCAGTACATGAGCTATGAAACAATGTTCCGATTCTGGTGAATGAAGTACAATTCAGATGAATTTCATTAAATAAATAATAAATGTTGAGGGATATCTTACACACGGTCTCTGACCCCAAACTAAGCAAAGCAATATATGGCTGCCAGAGACTGATTTACTACAAATATATATTATTATTTTAAATACATAGTCATATAGATAATAACTAAATAACACCCAGACACAGAGAAAATACCTATGTTCATCACATAAATGCTTGCTCTGGGTGGGGATCGAACCCACGCCTCTGTGATCCAGAAGTCAGGGTCACTACCCACTGAGCCATCGAGGCAGTCAATTATTTAATCAGACAAATACCCAGCGCAGTTATTAAGACCAAAGTCTTCTATACACTCAATAAGTTCTAGTAGAATTCATTATTATATGGACTCAAAACTAGTTGTTCAGATCGAAGAGATAGTGTTTTTTTCTGTACATTAGAGGTATTCAAATGGTTACGTTTATTCACCGATTATATAGACGTACCGTACACATTATAATTATAATCTAAGAGCTAAATAAATACAATCAGCCAAAAAAATAAATGCAATATGCATACCTTTGTTTATAGTATAGTTTGTACCATTCAGATGGGTTAGTCAAGGTTTATACGTAAATTTTATGAATAAACCGTAAATTTTTTGATAAATCTTTATTTATTGGAAAGAGTATACTTCGAAATTGGTCCCGTTTAAATTTTATCGAAATCGGATGTGCCATTTTTGATAAATCAACAATAATGTGAAAAGTGCTACATCGAACCGTGCGAAATATTCGCGAATTCTCTACACGGTTGAAGTCGGTCATGCTATTTTTTTTTGAATGAAAACTTCCCGAACAACCGAGCTCTTGACTAAGATAGTACTCCATCCATCCATCAGTCATATGACATCTACTGCTGGATATAGGCCTCCCCTATAGATCTCCAATATGTCCGGTTGCACAAAACACCCCAAGCGGGATGTCAGTGCAGGACGTCTTATCGCCCCTACATCGAATAAGAATAAGAAGACCGGTCGGAAGCGGCTTGCATCCAGCGTAATCCTGCGATCTTGATTAGATCATATTATTAGGTACTAGCTTTTGCCTTTTACCTTGCCACCCTTAATAAAGGAGGTGGAAAATAAAAAAACCAAAAAAAAACAATTTGACATTTGTTCGATTCGACAGTTCTTTTTTAACATTTCTTGGGGCGCACGCTAGAATAGCTCGCAGATGGCTGAATTTTTCCTACTTAACACTTATTGCTATAATATGGAAAATTTACGCAATATCATTATAATTTATAACCTATGTGTTATTCTGAAATATAAGCTATATAATTGCAAATTCATCTCAATCTGTTCGGTAGTTTTTGCGTGAAAGAGTAACAAACATCCATCCATCCATCCTTACAAACTTTCACGTTTATAATATTACTAGTACTCGTAGGATATCCATCTCGTAGGTGGACGCCCTATACGCTGCGCTTGCCAGCACGGCCGTAAAATAGTACTAAAGAACTATAAAACGTTTATTTTGCCTACGTGTTACCCATCCCTGACAAAATCAGGCATCGTTATCGATCGCGTATGTAGGTCTCGTCCGTCGACGCGGGCGCAATACCAATCACATGTTAAATCATACCTTCCGCTTCCTTTTGTGTACATGCATGCCATTACAGCCGAATTTGTTCATTGTCTTGGTACGGAAATTATAAATTTGGTGTACAGCATTTAATATATGTATTATACGTATATTTACAGAGGTACTGAGCATAATTTAAAATGGAATATTTTAGTGTGAGTCAATTCGTCAATATTGATTTTTTGTGACTAGAATATTTTCTCATTGTAATTAGGTATAAAGTTTGTTTATTTGTTCATACTAAAAATATTTTTTAGAAACTATTATGATAACGATATCAAGTCATCGAGGGGTGCGAATTGAGGCTGTTCCATACAAAATTGCAACTCGGAATGGACAAAATGTATGAAACAGCTAATTTCTAATCTCGGATTTTGGTTGATCCCATATTAAAAGTTATATATATTATACATAGTTTTATTTATAATGATGGTCTCAATTCCCCCTTCCCCTTTCGGCCTTTCGGTGGCCCTTTCGGCTTGATACAGGCCAAGCAGATAACCCTATGAAATCATGGCTTTCTAACCAATTTCAGAATCAATAGGTACATTTTAAATTTCGACAAAGCTAAGTGTTGGGTAAGTATTTAAAGATAATTTAAATAAATTACCAAACAAAATCACTGAAAATTTAAATTCATCAAACATTCCTGAAAGTGGTCTAATTTTACACAACTGAATTGCTAAAACTTTAATCATGAGCTGACTCATGTCACCATGTCACCACTCGGCCTCTGATACACTTTCATACAGAGTACAACCACCCCAATAACGTTACTCATCGTGCTACGTCTTCACATTACTCTATTCTCTAAACAAAAGCAATAAGGATTACAATGTCTTAGGTAGAATATAGTATTTATAACGAACCTGTGCGGTGCCTCGTATACTATGTTTATATTAGAATAAAACAATACAGACTAAATTGGTAGCGATAATGTTGTGTAAGTGATTAGATTACATGGTACAACGATGAAGTTGAGTCGGGAACGTGATTTATCTATTTATGTAGCAATTATAACTGTAAACTGAATTATTGCAAAGCTTTCTAGTCTTTCGACACAACTCATAACGACATGCTCGTTTATCAGCTTGGAATTTATTTGTGAGATTTCCTAATAAACAACGAATAATCATAAACTTATCATTTTATCACCAAAGTATTATCTTAAAGTTATCGTTTCTTAGTCTTCATTATCTTATGAATTGTATTAATAAAAGTTATGGATTGTAAAACTGTACTTAATGAAACGTTGACTGCCTATTGCCTTAACTCAATGGACTTGATCAACAACTTTTATATCTATAGAAATAGGTATTTTTTACTATCGATAGAGATAAAACTTTACTTATTTATTGGTTGCTTGTATATTATATTTAAAAAAAATCCGTATTGTAATTACTAGGATAACAAATAAAACCATAAATCTGTTTTCATATCTAATTACTTGTATTCAATTTACTCCAGATTTACTCATATTCCTGAACTTCTATTTACAATAAATATTGTCCCTAGGTATGGAATTTCTGATAATAGGTTGGTAATTACGTAAACGTAAAAACGTTAGACGTAAATTAGGCCCTCAAAAAGTTATTTATCCTCACGGAATATCCTATAAATGCAATTGCTATCAATAAAAATCGACCAAGTGCGAGTCGGACTCGCGCACGAATGGTTCCGTACCGTGTTGGAGCTCCCTGAGCCCCATTCCTCTTGCCATTATTAATAGCGAGCAAAAAAACTCCTAAAAATCACTTTTGTTCTATGGGAAAAAAAAATTCCCCCCTTAAATATTTATTTTATTCAGATTTCAGCTGTCTAGTTATCACGATTCATTAAATACAGCCTGGTGACAGACAGACGGACAGACGGACATCGGAGTCTTAGTAATAGGGTCCCGTTTTTACCCTTTGTGTACGGAACCCTAAAAATTAAGTTAATTACTACCACTATTCATGCAAACCTATAAATGTACATATCTGTTTACTGGTATTCGATGTTATTTACCATGAAGTGCTAACTACAGGTAAATATACAGAAGATAAAACAAAGTAGAGTAGTGTAGGACATGGTTATGTTAGGATAGTAACTCGAATTAAATAATAACTTCGAGGTACTATCAAAATTATTCATGAATAATCGGCCCAGCACGAGTCCGACTAGCGCACGGAGGCTTCCTTACTGTATAGGAGCCCCCCTCAAATATTTAATTTGTTTTAATATTATTATTTATTATTAAAGTGAATATACAACTAAATATTCACAGAATATTTCAAGCATCTACCTGTTACCATTATCAATATAGAACGAAAAACGGTTAAAAAATCAGGTTTGTTGTATGCGAGCCCCCTTAATTATTAATTTTATTCTGTTTTATTTTGTTGTTATAGCGGCAACAGAAATACATCATCTGTGAAAATTTCAGCTTTCTAGCTATAACGGTTCATGAGATTCAGCCTGGAGACGGACAGCGGAGTCTTAGTAATAGGGTCCCGTTTTTACCCTTTGGGTACGGAACCCTAAAAAGTGTTTGAACCTAGGCGTGTAGCACACATTTTGCATATTTGCTTACAATTGAAATAAAATAAAATATAATGCAAGAAGTAGAAGACTGTCAAAATGTGACAGCGTAGTTTGACTAGGTACCTATGTACTTAGCGATTACCGAAGTTCAGCAACGTTCGGCACGGTCAGTCTTCGGATGGGTGGTCACCCATCCGAAGACGAGCGGATTTCGTCGAAATTAAACTGAACGCTGCCGTAACTCGGATGACACGTTAAATTTTGGGTCCCGGTTGTTTTAACCGTTCATGTCGGAGGTCTTTAGGCGGCTTACAAACTGACACCTGGATTAGCCATCCGGCCTAAGGAACGAACACGACGAACTTACGTTAATGTGATGCGATGACTTTCATGTTTTATTATAGTGGTATAACTAATTGCTAAAGAGAACGCATTATCATGCGAAAAAGGGACCAAAATGGACCAAAATAACTTGCCTACAAGGGCATTAGACAAAATAAAAGTGCAAATTCACGATAGTGAATTTCGTGTCTACTTGATTGGGTAAATCTTTATGGATAGGATATTATGCTTAGCAGCCCGGGTAGCACGGCAGAGGGAGAAAACCATTTTATCCACTTTAAATGTCAGTTGTCATTGTCATTCCACACTATTTCCTCTTCGAGGGGATATAACGGTGGAAAGACTATTGGTCCCTTTGTCATGCTTCCCGGGCAGGACGGGTAGCATGCCAAAGCCATCGAAGAGGAAATAAAGTAAGTATGGATTGACAATGTCAACTGACATTAAAAGTGCATAAAATGGTATTTTCTCTTTGCCATTCTACCCGTGCATTATATTTGACTTCCGTACGGCTAGGGACGGATAAGGAACTTGACAGTGACAGTTCGATAACAATGCCCCAGCCGGGCTAGGATGAGCATGAAGTAATATTTCTTTCGACATGTCAGAACGAGACAGCGTTATAGGAAAGTAAATATCTGTCACTTTTACACACATCGAAAAGAGATATTTTCGTGGCTTTTCGTGGTCGCGTGCTGGACTAGCAGCATATGGGTGTTTAGTTCTCAGGCACGCATCTCTGTTATTCTCTCTGCAATTATGGCCATCAATATGAACATGCGAAAATGTGTAATAGGGCTACTGAAATACTAAGAATTTGTCTAGACGTCGAAAATATTCTGATAATATGAAATAAATTAAAAAAATACGGCAATAATCTGAATAATTTGCCAAAGTATTTCAGGAGCCGATGTACTAATGTAAAAGTTTGGTTGTGAATGGTGATGATGAGAACATTCAGTAGCCCTGTGTAAATTCCAAACATTCTGGAAACTATTTTAAATTTCAATCATTTATTCATCAAATAGGTACACAAAATACACTTTTGAACGTCAGATACAGGTAAAAGTACATAGAAGGTACTAGACTAAATAAGCGTGTTGTTAGGTTATTACTATATTACTTCCCGTCGATAATAATGTCAGTAACAGTTGTTTCTCTCGTCATTTCCAGTATTAGCAACTACATGAAACTGTTCAGGTTAATTAACTCCTTTGCGAAATTTCTACGATGTCTCGTTACATGAACTTGTCCCTGGGAACCTGATAACTTTGTACTAACTTATATGAATAGCCCAGAGGTAACAATTTGTGTCTATAATTTACTAAGGCTGTCTCTATACACTACTGTCACATTCTGCCTACGCATGTCTGTAAGCAGTAACAAGTATTAAGTATTTAAAAAAAGAACATTATTTTTAAAAACAATATTTTATTGAATAAGTACTCGTCAAGATGAATCAAACGAGCCGAAACTCGATAGGGTTGCGTCGTTTCATTACAGAGTTCCTATGACCACCTTCCAGCTCAATCATCAGACCCTGGTTACCATTGAAAGACAAACTACAAGCCAAGACCATACAAATGAACCCAAACTCAATAAAGTTGCGTCGTTTCATTGCTAAGTTTCTTTGGCCACCTTCCAGCTCCATCATCCAGATCAGCACCATTTCATCATAATATTGCATTGTCACGCCATTTACACATGTGTGCAAAATTTCAGTTCAATCAGTAACCGGGAAGTGGATCAAATTTAACTTGCCTTGAACTTTAACTTAACCGACAGACAACGGGACAGGTGAAAGTAAATAAAAGCTTGTAAATACTATGTTGCAGTTTTTTTTTAAGAATCAAATAAACATTTCAGTTTGATGGTTTCGGTTTATGGCAACAAAAATGTCAAGAATGTTTTTATTTGATACAGTTATGTGTCACAATATAACTCGAGGAAATTACCGTTTATCCAAATATTCCATTTTGGCGCCCGACTGTATCAATGTGTGCCAAGACTGATATGTAAATAACCTGCCTAGAATAACAATAAATAAGTTAATTAATTAAACAGTGGAAAGGGAAAATATAATTAAGCAAAAGGAGTACTTGAGGGAAATGGCAGTGATAATTGATCTGGTAGAAGATAATTTATCTTGAAAAATTCGTGAATCTTATTGACTCGGGAGTAAATCTTCACTTGGCTCTCTATAAGGAGTATAAGGTATTTATGTTACCACCAGCGTCAGGTAGTCAACCCGATCGATGGCGGACCCTAGTCCTTTTGTCGACTCCGCAAAGCACATGTTGCGAATGAGACTTTTATTGTGTTCTCTTAGACTTTGTGCAGGTTAAAAGCGAAACGACGTTCAATTCCTATTTTGTTAAAGTAGCGTTAGTTTAAAGTAGACTATTTTGAATATCATTATTTTACTATCATTGGAATTAAAAGAACGGATAGATAGTCCGCAACAGGACACTGCGTTCTATCATATTTGATGTCGGTCGAAAAGCCTCCAGACTAAAGAGGGATTGGGCGGGACATGTGGCGCGAATACACCCCGACCGATGGGCCGATCGTCACGGAGTGGGTGCCTGACGGACGACGCAGCCAGGGAAGACCCAAGAAACGCTGGCGTAGCGATCTTGACTCATTTGAGAGGGGTTGGCGAGAAGTTGCGATGGATCGCGCGCGACTCATGGAAGGAAATGGGGGAGACCTTTGTTTTGGAGTGGGACAGTATGGGTTAAAAAAAATACCTTCTAAGGAAGCATACCTCACAAACAGAGGTGTCATTAATAATTTTAAGAATAAGGTAACACCATGACGCTCCCAGAAACATGACTAGGTTTATAACGACCCTAGAGTAGCCTTTGTGCTAAACGCCTTTCACTGAAGGAGCGGAGTTACGTAACTCGTCCCACTTGTGAACAAGTTCTCTTTGATCCACTGCCCTTTGAGGCACTTGACTAAAGATTGAACAGAGCTAACTACGAAGGTTCTCTTATCTCTACAACAAAATACAGTTTGATGATGTTATAAGCGGCACGCATGCTCATGACAGCGCCACGCAGAAAGATCGGTACTTATGTATTATATTATTATCAAATAATTATTTTTTGCAAAAAATGGCATGACCGACTTCAACCGTGTACAGAATTCGCGAATACTTCGATGCGATGTTGCATTTTTCACATTATTGTTGATTTATCGAAAATGGCTTAGCCGATTTCGATAAAATTTAATTGGGAACAATTTCGAAGTATACCCTATCCTATCCAATAAAAAAAGAGTTATCGAAATCGGACCACTACGTAAAAAGTTATGCGTGGTTATAAATTTAAAAAAATATACGCGTCGAATTGAGTACCTACCTCTTCCGTTTCATCTGTCAAAAACTAAATGTACACAACCTGATAGTGTTCCCTAAGTAGAAGAAACTAGCTACCAAAACAGTGGTTCCCAACACCTAGTTTGTCAGGTAGGACCACCAAAAAGTGTTGTACTTACAGTTGTAGGTACTTTTACATGAATAAATAAATTTTGAATATGAATTTAAATGATAATTTTGAATCCTGTGCGAACGCTCTTGGAAATATTAATTTTGCACTGAAATTTCGCTGATCAATTTATTTATGTTATTTACATTTTCCTTATTTATATTCTAAAGTGCCTCTTGACGATTTAGAAGGGTTCGCGAGAACCCGTGCGACCCCATTAGCGTCCGACCTCATTTTATGCGCGTGGGTAAGGAATAAGGATCAGCGTTTTAATGTGGGTATGTTAGAATTTTGTTACTTTATATAATTGCGGAAATAACAACTACATATGTATATATATTATTTTCTAAATCATTAATATTTCGGAACAAAAAAACAATCCTACACAAATATTATGCGTTTGCAAACGCTTCAAACTTTTCATATTATTCGAACTCGTTAAAAACTACTAGATTAGATAAATTGATTTCCTTTGAGATCGTGTAGCAAGTATTCTCAAGTCGTGTAAATATTTAAATAAATAAAGATTTGTTATTTCTTGAATTCTGAGTTGACCCCATAGGTACCTAATAAATACCTAAATGTAAGTAGGTAGGGAAGATACATTCCATGTACACAGTCAATTTATTTGACATAATTGGTAAGTACGGAATTATTCCTTATCTATAAGTAGGTACAAAATTACACGCCCAATTAGTTATCGACGTTTATTCTCTCGTATCTTCGGGGCAGGGTCTGATCAATAAACGAATGTTCTCTGCCAATATTTATCTACCAATTTTACACATTTGCTTAAGAATTTTATTTCTTGGTAGCTCATTATGTAAATATAACAGAAGTCGCTCGTGTAAAATAGGACTTTGACACTGATTCCACAAATATTTTGCCAACCTTTGTTTGTTTTTCAAATCTATCTACCCATTTTTTTTTATCTCGATAGGTACTTACGATAACATATTTTTTGCGTAGGTATGCGATTCACTGCTGTCATTATTTGTCATTGATAATGCGTTCTAGTTTTAATATTTTTTTTCTCCACCCTCGACTAAGTTATTTTCTTTACATCTAGTTCAAAATTATGACAAATGCAATGAACGGCTAATATGAAAATTTGCACTTTGAATTTGCTATTTGAATAGGTATTAAATGGCCGCTTAATGAGTTTTTGTAAAGGAGTATTTTTTTCTGGAAATGGCAAAAACAAAAAAAATACGCGCATGGTCCATATGAATCAGCCTTCGAACGATTATAAATTTTAATGTCTACCCATGTTCCTACTCCTACCCTCATTCATATAAATTGGAATCATTACATTTTTATTTGAAAACATGTGTAATTGCATGCTAATTAAGTGCACCTACTTCTCAAATAGACCACACGATGCAAGTAGTTCTACGCCTCGCAAGTTGTAAATAGAAGAAATGAAAGTATATGTTTAGTTACCTCTGATGTTTCCGTGTATTCCTCTCCATGCTCGTCCTGGTAGGTGATGTTGATGTTAGCAACGGTGTAGGTGTCGCTGACGAAGCGCTCGTCCGCCGTGGTGGGCCCGTAGCGGACCGACTCCAGCTCGCTGCCCGAGTGGCAGCCCACCAGGCTCACCACCCAACCCAGCGTCGCCAGCCCCGACCACAATTCCTCCGCACGCATTCTCACAAAAACATTCGATTTTCAATCTCAAAATAACCAACACAACACTGAGACCGCACGTAATCAGCACACGATTGGTGGCCAATGTTTCTAAACATTGGCGAACAAATCTCGATTATTACAACACGATTCTAACACGTCTCGGTCGGAGCGCGAACGTTCGTCTTCTGTCGCGATAAGAAAAATGAACACAACTTTATCAGCCGCTTTATCGGTTAACGAAAACACATGATTAGCCGGCACTGTTAGTTATTTGGTGTTTGCACAACACTAGCTTCCTCGGGGAACTCTGGTGCTACGCTGACGGTTTGCTCGTTCGCGTCTTGTTTGTGGACGTGGATGTCAAGATACTTTGGAGATGGTACCTGGCATGTTGTCCGCTATAATCTCGCGGTAATCGACTGCCGCCCCATAGCCGGCGAGGAACTGGACTGCGTCAGGCACCTGTAACAATGGACGGGCGTCAGAATTGTTAATTAGTCACGTCCTTTGCGGCTTCGTCGTTAATTACAATAGCATTTAAGAGCTAGCATTTTATACCTGTACTAAGCGCTCACAGTAGTTTGACTAGGTGTTCGTTAGCGATCATCGAATATAAGCAACGTTCAGCACGGTCTTCGGATGGGTGACCGAGGGTGGCATATACAACTGAGCACTACCGTGGCTCGAATGACACGTTAAATTGTAGATCCCGGTTGCTTGAACCGTTTAGCCATGTCAGAAGCCTTCAGGCGGCTTAAAAACTGACACCTGACAGGGCTAGCCACCCGGCCTATACGAGCTTACACATAATACTACGACACAAAAATATGTCCAAGTTAGATTCTGCTGCTAAAATTTAGAAGTGTAGAGCGTATTTAAAAGAGCAGGTCGTGTCTGCCTTGGATTTTAAATAATGACGTCCTTTCAAATAGAATTAACGATGACCTTTTAAAGATCAATGTAGTCAGGCCTGTGATATTATGTCGTTATCTATACTTCACATTCTCACTAATAATAAATAAATAATAGTTGAACTAATGTATTGCGATAACGCAAGTAAGTAATATTTATTTATACTTGAGAAAATTGAACGAGTATCTACGCATTTAACTTAGAAATTGCAATAAGTTGTAACTAGACATTTTAATTGAATTATTTTACTAGGTTGGTACCGCATCATACTTAATTGTATGGTTATCTGTATATCAGCAGTCTTTCAGGACCTTTATGTTTGTCTTATTCAGAGTAATAAGCCTATACTAACGTGAGTATTTATACCAGACCATCAACGTAACTCATAAGCCATATCGGTTTTATGTACTCGTATGTAGGTTACATACTGTTTAGTTACTTTATTGCGTTCTGGCCACGTAAAAATGTCATAAAACATGCGTTATTATGTTGGTGCGCCTATCTTATGTTGGAGGCAGACTTTATACTACGGAATATTTTCGACAAATACGCGCGGCGGCGGCGGCGGCGGCAAAAAGAAATATGAAAGTATATGACAATACAATAATTATCATCATTTTAAAAGTTGACCTACTAAACATAGGCCACCCACAAAGTGCGAGAATCTTGTATTCCGCTAGGAATGATTATTTTCCTTTGATCATGGTAAAACTGATACTCGCTCTCGATATAACACGCGCGAAATATAAAATCTTTGGGGAAGTACTAGTGGACGTCTTCGGTCTTCCATCTGAAGTATGTAGGAGTACTTTGTTCATTTACAACCAGCCCTGGGCTTACTTATCCTAAATGCCTGTTTCCTCCAAATGTGGATTAAAATTTCTGGTATAAAAATCTTCCGCGTAGTAAGAAAATACGCGATTTAAATGCCGTGTTATCTCTTTTTACTTGCGACCGTGTAATTAAATAAGAAAGTACAGTCGCGCTTTAGATAAGGGACGATATGAAATACTGCGTGCGATTGCACATTGTTCGAAAAATCCACAGCCACAGAGCGTAGTCCGATGACGATTTCAATGGCGCAAAATTGTGTAATTGGCTAAATGAGGTTGATGATAATGGATTAATTGATTCATCATCATCCGCATCCTTCTTTATACAGGGTTATTTATAATCAATTAGCATCCTTTTAGGGGCTTATTCTGTAAATCAAAACTAACAACTTTTGTTCTGGGATATCTTCGCATGACGGTTGCTTTTGGGTACAGCCGGGTTATGTGGGATTGCACCCACTGAAACCCCCTCGTCGGCCTGTCTTTGTGATATCTTGAGAGTTCCCGGATCTCCAGGAGAACGCACTGGAGCTGACCAACGTCCCTAACACGCTTACAATTTCGCCCTTCCAAATGGGCAAATTTTACGTGTGCTAAAATACCAACTAATTAATTATTTTATTTATCATTAATTATTATTTTTTGGGCAAAAAAATTTTAAAACCGCTTTCCATCGTGTACAAAATTCGAATTTTCGCTCAAATTGTTTACATTATTGTTGATTTTTCAAAAACGGCACAGCCGATTTCTTTAAAATTTAAATGGGACCACCTCGGGAGTATACCCTTTCGAACTAAAAAAGAAGAAATTTTTGGAAGGCGGTTAAAAAGATTGAAAACTCATCATTCAAGAGCATTATCTTGAGTAGGTCTAGTCAAGATACACAAAAAAAAGTATGTCAGATTTGTTATTTTATTACTTGTTTGTTTAAAGGTGAACGACATCGCCAGTGCGAACGAACTTTATCGTTATCTGATTGGGTTTTCATTTCATTTCTACAATATGCCATAAAACTACATATTGTGTACAAATAGCAATTTTACACGCTGCAAGAACGTGATATGGTATTGGATTATTGCTGCTTTTCAAAACATTTGCCAGAAATAGTTACTTTTACGTCACTCTGACAGAGGTACAGCCTTCCTCAAATCGATAAATTAGGACCTCAATCGGTAGCTAGTGATCCCTCTTTGGTAGACCTTTACTTTACATAACTATGCCTCAAGAAAATGCATTTAACTACCTTTTCAGAACACTTTTGGGGTACAATTCGACCAGAAATAGTCGTCCGAAAATAGTTTTCAAGACTTATAACACACGCCCATTATGGTAAAAGTAAGTAAGTTCGTAGGCCGGGTAGCTAGCCCTGGTGTCAGAGGTGTTTAGGCCGCCTGAAGGCCTCTGACATAGCTTATGGTAATATGATTTGATTTTCATTATGAAGCCGGTAAAGTTATCTAATTGTATTTTTTTATCAATAGTTGGTCTAAATTTTACCAGGCTTGAAGGAAAGCGATGTTCTGACCGAAGAAGAAGTACATATATTGTAGAAGAAGATATCTATTTAGTCTTGCCTTAAAGATATCTAACTGTATCAACAAAAATAACGATAGTTTATCGAATAATAAGACACGGGATTTACCTGTCAAGGTATAGAAACGTTAATGCATTGGATCAACGCCCTGTGATTGTCACCTTGCTACTATACTTACTCGTACTAGTTGAGGTCAAAAACACAGCGAAAAATAACCAACGGACAATAATACATAAAGTTTGCTAGCACGGCCTTATTAAAACAAGATTGCTAGGACTTAAAGATACGTTTTATTTTAATGTTACTGGCCATTTTTGTCTGTTTCTTTTTTGTGCACAGCACGTGTAAAATTACGAGGCAGATTTGAATAACTAATTGAATTCAATGTCATCTAATGTTAAGACACCGATGAATTAGTATTCTACGGGTGAGTCATCTGATTGACAATCGTGAACCAGCTCTTGACTAGCTCCTTGCAAAAGATAACATTTATGTACCTAATTACATTATCGTACGGACTGCCCAAAGGAAGACACCGAAGAAAGTATATGAAGTGATTGCCAATTCATCAGCTATATAATACTCTAAGATGTAGTGATCGTCATTGTGATAAAAATTTTACAATGGGACCAAACCCAAAATCTCATTAAAAATCGGTTTATTCCATACAATAAAATTCGTCGAACCGAAACAAAATGTATGAAACAGCTGATTTCTCTGAGCGATTTCAGAGTGGCACCCATAGTAAAAGTTGGTCATAGCGACGAGCACAATCACACCTTATTGCTAATGAATTCGCAGTAACTCTGTAGATGAGCTGTGCAAAAGATGTGTGTGAGTTGAGACACGACGCAAGATAGAGTAGTAGAGTACTGACATCAGTAGATAGTATACGAGTATTCAATTCATTGAATAAAAATGAAAAAATACTATTTTATAGCAAATCATAGACATCAAAGTCACAGCTAGACTCGTTATTTTTATAGCGCTGTAAAAGATACAATCAAGGAAATGAAAATAATGACAACAAATGCCGGCGCCACGCTGAGGCCTCGACAAACACCGGCATATGGTTCTGATACCTTTCCAAGTAGCAAGGCCAGCCCGACCGTGACTGAGCTCTCACACAAGGCCAGGGGGGAAGTTTTAGGGGTGGGCCAAACTTTGATGTCGATGAAACGCCGCCGAGGGTTTGTTATTTTATTGGAAAGCAAATTGATCGGTTTATTTTGAAGCAATTACGGTAATGGTTGCTCTTTTTTAAGCACTCTCAAGGATAGCAGTAAAGTATTTTATTTTCGAGTAAAGAGGATTTCATGGGCTGTTGTTATGGCAGCCATGTACATTTTATTCGGGTAAATAATCAATATAATGGCAATGGCCTATTTCGAAGAGGATATAATGACAACTGGCCTATTTCGTAGCGATATAATTGGTGAGGTGACCCAATTTACCAGATATAGCATTTACCATTACCAGAAATGAAAGGACTCAAATTATCTTAATTGTATCTTGGTTCATGTCTTATATATTTTTTCAATCTATGCTGCGCAAAGGTCGCCCTGTCTTCTTTCCATAAGATCTTGATCAGTCGCTGCTATCTGCCAGCCTTTTTAGAATTCATTGCGATGAAGTTAAGCAAGCGCATTCTACTCTTTTTCACCGACTTCCAAAGGAGGAGGTTCTATGTTCGTCTGTAAGTATCTTTTTTTGTGTATGTTCATCGATAATTGCGCCAATAGTGAACCGAATTGAAAAATTATTTTTTAGTTCGAAAGGGTATACTCCCGAGATGGTTTCATTTAAATTTTACAGAATGCGGCTGAGCCGTTTTTGAAAAATCAACAATAATGTAAACAATTCTAGCGAATTATTCGAATTTTGTACACGATGGAAGGCGGTTTTGCCATTTTTTATTGCGTTTATTTTTTATTTATTTTTTAAGCAATATAATTTTATTTAATTATTTTTCTTAATTGGCGCTACCATTTAATAAAGCTCACTGTGTTAAGTTTATCTTAGATTACTCCAGAATTTAGCCGTTGAGCCATGTCAGAGTGCTTCAGGCGGCTTAAACCAGGGCTAGCAAACCGGCCCATACGAACTTGCTTACTTTACCGCAGAATATTGCAACAAATATCGACATTTAGCCAGCTACGCGAGCCATAATAAAAGGGTTCAAAACGGAAATATCGCGTGACTCCGCCACCTGGCCCGGCTGCCATGACTCGACTTCCACCGTAAACTACACCCATTATCCGAAGGCTGCGAACTTGTACCCTAATGGTGCTTTTGGCATTGACAGTCGTGAAGCCCATGGGAGTTAAAGCCTTGGATGGTTGATTGTGTATAGGGTGTCTTCCGGGTGATGGGAAGGGACAGCTGTTTGCAATGTTCGCTGCTGTATTAAATTTAAAATAAATGTACATAGTTGGTTCTTGTTTGTTTATGTCACTTCTCTGGTCTCTGTTATCTTTGTTTACGCTAAAATAACTATTTATTGACCAACAAGATAAGGTAAATATACTGCGTACCCATCCAGACCACTTCAAAACTTGAAATTTACTTGGGTTGTAGGTATTCTAGCAGAGAACGGATGACAACTACATTCATCGATTAAACTTTAAAACAATCAAGCACAGTCTTACTTGGGTTGTAGGTATTCTAGCAGAGAACGGATGACAACCATATCCATTGATTAAACTTTAAAACAATTAAGCACAGTATCTAACTTCATTCTAGTAGTTTGGATTAGATTTCGATCCAGGTAGTTTCAAACGGGAAAAGAGCAATGCAGCTGGCACCGAGCCAAGTCGTGGCGCAGTTAGGCACGTTCGTATTCCGCATTAAGCCTTTCACCCACTACGTATTTACGTCCGAAAACATAACATAAAGTGCATTCTCCTTTTCCTTTGCGTCTTTGCGTACATAAGACGAGATAACTATATCTATCATTACATTATTACCCGTTGTATCCGTACTTTTTATAGCTTTACTAGCGCTCACCGCGTATAATTTGACTAGGTGTTTATCAGTGATCACCGAAGTTAAGCAACGTTCCGGACGGTCTGTCTTCGGATTGGTGATCGCGGGTGGTATTTCCAACTGAGCGCTACCGTGGCTCGGATGAGACGTTAAGATGTTTATATCGTTTAGCCATGTCAGAGGCGTTCAGGCGGCTTAAAAACTGGTAACAGGGCTAGCCCCGGGCGGCCTGTACGAACGAACTTATACATTACTACTACATTACTTAATACTTATACATTCTCTTAGCACAAATCAGCGATTATTCAAACATACTCTTCATTGTTATTGCTGTTGTTATAACTTTTACCTGAACCACGCGAAATCTTATCTTTCCACATACGAGTAATGAGCGCGTTAGTGAGATACTCGTAATCTCGATCTAGTATGATTCGAAGTAGTTCCCGAATGGTAAAAGAAAATATAAAGAAACAAAGATAATCGGCAAAGTACGAGTCGGACTCGCGCACGGAGGGTTCCGTACTGTATGGGAGCCCCCCTTAAATATTTATTTTATTTTAATTTTATTATTTAAGTAATATTATACAACTAAATAGTCTGTGAAAATTTCAAGCATCTACCTGTTCCCATTATTAATATAGAGCGAAAAACGGCAAAAAAAAAACAGGTTTGTTGTATGGGAGCCCCCTTAATTATTAATTTTATTCTGTTTTTAGTATTTGTCGTTATAGCGGCAACAGAAATACATCTTCTGTGAAAATAACGGTTCATGAGATACAGCCTGGAGATAGACGGACAGACGGACGAACAGACGGACAGCGGAGCGGGTAATAGGGTCCCGTTTTTACCCTTTGGGTACGGAACCCTTATGAACAAGCTCTTTGTAAACTTTATTGTGTAAACAAGTATACACTATAAAGTCTAGAATGTTTTTATTACGAAGGTAGAAAGTGGCAGAGTACATCGCGTGATTATTACTGACTGAGACCGGCAAGGCGCCGTGAACTTGGACCCCGGTGGCGATGGTGCGTTTGACATTGATCGGGCACCGGTGGCGCCACGGGTCGATACCTCACCGCTGCTATGCTTTGTTGGAATAATACATCCAAAGGCACTTATACTATTAGATAACACACTATATAGATTGTATTAGGTAAATGATAGAAGACATATATATTGACAGCCTCGGTGGCTCAGTATTTAGTGAACCTGACTTCTGGATCAAAGAGGCGTGGGTTCGAACCCCACCTAGGGCAAGCATTTATGTGATGAACATTGGTGTTTGCTCTGTGTCTGGGTGTTATTTAGGTACTATCTATATAAGTATGTATTAAAAAAAGCTATAAGTATTATATCAGTCTCTGGCAGCCATGTCACAAGCTTTGCTTAGTTTGGGGTCAGAGACCGTGTATAAGATGTCCCCTAATATTTATTATTTTATTATTATACACCTACACAACGGTCTATCTGCCTAGGAAGTAGACAAGTAAGTTTTTTAAAGGATACTTTTGAGAGTTGTGACCATTCAAATGGCTGTACCATTTCTAAATTATTAGATGGTTTCCATGGCTATAGAAAAATATCAGCCCAGCAACAGAAAAGAATCGCAAAGAAGCTTGGCGGAAAAAGTAGTGTACATAGTAGAGAGAAAACAGAAAAATTTGCCAAACCAAATTGGACATTGATCCAGCTAGTATGCCGTGGCCAATTGTCATTGGGTCGACAACCTGCTGATATCTGTTTGAATTGACTTCCTGAATTCGTGTTTCGAGACAATAAATCGAAACAACTCAAATAGCTTTGGGAAATCCGTTCATTTGTGCCGAATAGATTTGGATTCAAAACATGGAGCTAATTTGGGCCAAGTTCTTGAAGTTATTGCTTTGCAGAAGGATGTAAAATAGACAGACAGAAAAATTGTAAAATAGATAGACAGACAAGAAAGGTAGGTTAAATTGATCTTTCCATGAATATTGGTGAATAGGAGTTTCTTAGTCTTATCTGAATTATATATCCAAGCTCAGGGTTAGTATAAGAAACTTTCAATTTTAGAAAATGACGTGAGCACCGATTGCGTATAATGATAATAGTATCTTCGCCTTTATTAGCTTCTTTAACGAAATCTCATTGAATAGTCACGCCCCCATATACTATGATACTCGTACAATAGATTGCTATTTAACAAGAGTCGGTCATCAATGGCATCGCAAATCGCGAATTTTCCCATAGTTTCTTCCTCCACTCGATCAGAACGGGCTTCCTGATGGACAGTTTTTGCCTCGTCCAATCACCGCGAGAAATGGAGCGAGGCACTCTTTAATTGATCGCTTTTTATTGTGCCACGGTTCCGCATGAAAAAATGCTTATGGATCCCGTGATGGAATGGTGCTTCTGATTTCTGATTGGCTTTTGACGACGAAGATTCGGGGTTCGAGGTGTAATATTCCGCTGTCAAGTTGAAATTTAATTTTCGACATTTTCTATACATTTGCCATATAAAATAAAATGAGCGAGTCGGACTCGCGCACTAAGGGTTCCGTACGGTGTTGGAGCCTCCTTAGCCCCATTCGTTCTTGAATATACATACAATATATATTTTATTCTGTTTTTAGAATTTGTTGGAAATTTCAGTTGTCTAGCTATCACGGTTCATGAGATACAGCCTGGAGAGTGACAGACAGACAGATAGACGAACGTTTTTTTTTTTCGAAAGATCACCGGCTTACAGTAGGGCAGTCCGAATCTTACTACTATTGCAGACGTATAATAATTATTACCTATACCAGACCGAGTGAATGAGATAAATAAAAAAAAAAAACAAGTGAACAAGTTTGTAAAATAGGTATATTGTTGTTATTGGGACGGAAGAAATGTTTACGGAGTTTTTTTCAGAAGAATTTTATTTACTGGGAATGCGGTTAATAACCTTCTGACCTGCACTGATTCTGGTCTAATTTGTTTTTTATCTGTCTGCTAAAGTAGGTACAAAAGATACTTATTTTGGCGTAAGACAGGATTGTTGGTGTGTTGTAAATTCTGACCACAAAAAAACGTCTAGGTACGTGACTTCAGAATACTTTACGACAGCTGCTCAAATAAAAATAATTAACGTTTTAGTGCCAATTGGTCGTCGGTAAACTGCTAAATCAACGCTATATATTGCTTTGCTTGCATTTTACATTTTAAAATGTTATCGTAGTAAAAATCTATACTCGATTGAGATGCTTTATTTAGCATCTGTATGATATGTTATTGTGAAAGGGTACGAAAATGTGGTCATTATTTTTAGAAGAATGCACGAGCTTGGCGTGTTTATTTGTGTTCGAATCGAACTCTATGTCCAGGGACATAGAGGTGTAAGGTGTAAGGGTGACAATGATCCGGGTAAATGACCCTCGTGGGTAGTTTGCTTGCGGCGGTACGGGGTCAGGGATCAACTCCCGGGCAGGTCACGGGTGGCGTTAGACGTTTATACGTCTGTAGAGAAAACATTACATCACATTGAAATATAACGTGAAAGTCACTTATATCTTTGTCTAGATTTCAATCTCGCGCAATTATCAAATCATGTTTCAGATTTCATTCAACGATAGGATTTTAATATTTGGTGACATCTTACACACAGCATCTCTACCCCAAACTAAGCAAAGCTTGTGATATGGCTGCCAGAGACTGATAAACTACTTTAAAATACATACTTGTATAGATAGTAAATAAATAACACCCAGACAGAGCAAACACATGAATATTTGCCCTGGGTGGGGATCGAACCCACGCCTCTTTGACCCAGTAGTTAGGGTCACTGGTCAATGGTTATTAAGCCACCGAGGCAATCAATTACAGATTACAGGATACCATTTCAATTATGCTGCTAATCTAACTATGGTACAAATATGAATAAGTTTAAAGCCGAAAGCATAACACAGCATTATTTACCTTTGTAACGGACTGAGAAGTAGAAATAGCTATATACCGCAATGCTAGAGCGAGAGAGCTAATTTCAAATTTTCTTCAAAGAAAATTCTACCTATACACTAGAGCGAAAGAGATAGCATATTTTTTTTCTCAAGTAAAAGACAGGTCTTTTCAATAGAATCTCGCCGCGAGAAAACAATAAGAGAATTACGTAAACGTGACGAATTGTATTTGATGAGTCTGACAACAATAACTTGAGTATAAATGCTTATTAACTTCTACTAGCCAACCGCTGTATTACGTACCTACTGATAGATAATCATCATCATCAGCTTATTTTAGTCGACTTCAGGGCACACGCTTCCTCCCTCTTTCTTCCATCACGTGTCATGTGCTAGCCTCACTCAGAAGTAAACGCAAAACTTTTTTTTATGCATAATAGGTCTACATTGGGCCACCAACTCGCCTGATGGAAAGCGAAATTGTAGCTGAAGATGGAGTATGTAGACCTAGAAGATACCTATTCACTCTTGACTTGAAGATATCCAGATTGTAATTGTCTGGAAACAATGACGGAGGCATTCCAATCCCTGACGGTCCGCATTATGAAGGAAGAAACGAATCGCTTAGTACGAGCAGGTAGTACGTTGACCATGTAGGGATGGTATTTTTGCGACTTCCGGCTTGTTCTGTTCTGAATACTGAACATTGTCACGCCATAGCTGGGTCTTCCAAGACCTGCGTCTTGCGTCACAGGGCCACCACTCTGTGAGACACCTACTCCACCTTCCGTCACCATAATATCTGATTAAGTGTCTTGATAAATATTCTATGACATTACATACTCAGCTCAGGTATTTCGTCGTTTCGCCCTAATGGTGCGCCCGCCGACAGGTGTTTCTTTCGATTTCAATAGTAATATTTTTAAGATGTGTTAATCATCTAATAAAAATCATAATAGAAGGAAAAGTAGAAGGAAAGAGAGGAAGGGAAAGACCACGGAGGGTATTTTTAGATCAGATCAAAGAGAAGGTAGATGTCATGTCGTACAGGGAGGTGAAGACAATGGCGGAAGACCCAGAGACGTGGAAGTTGATCAACCGACAAGAGCCGCGCTCTTAAATCATGAATGAATGTAATCATAAAGAAAATAAACATAAAGATTATATCTAGTTGTAAATCAGAAATAATAGTAGTTTATGCAACTGTCATATAATGAAGACTATTAGACTCGTTACTATTATGAAACTCGCTGCGCTCGTTTCATAAACTCACACTCGTGTTTTAATACCCGTGTTATATGCAGTTACATACACTACTTTATCTTCACTAATAAAAAAATAAATAAAAAAAAAAACATATTGCGAAACATTAAATTCACGCGTACGTGTATTGTCACAGTGAACTTGGCACCATTAAAATCTAATCAATGAGAGCGCAGCTGCGCGCGCAGGGCCAATCAGGAGCGAGCGCGCGATGTTATAATGAGATTTTACGATATCGATGTGGATATTATAACATCATGTGAAATTGCTTAAATTGAGTGTTTTGTTGTCTGCGCTATAACAGTAGTCATTATAAGTCAAGTATTGGAAACATAAGTAGAATGTTACAACATTAGTGTAGATAAAATGCATTACAATTACAATCAGTCTATTGGGAGCTATTCATACTCGTACGCCAAAATTAAAATGACTCCTTTTCGTCGGAAGTAAACATTTCCTTGACAGAGATATCATTGGTTGTCCTTAGGAATTAACCTTATTCCTTATTTAAGTATAACTAACTACTTTGGTCATTTCTTGTGATGAATAAACAATAGACAAAATGTCAGCTATTGCATAATCAAAATGTTATAGCGGGATTCCATTATGTAACAAATTAACAACACGCAATCACAAGTAACGCTTCTTCGATTTACAAGCTAGAGATAAAACGTAGTCTACATGATTGGCCAATTTTATATCATTAATTATTTATGATTCTTCCATATTTAGTACAAAACACGAACAAGATACGTCCTAATGTGGAATTCGATGACATCACAAGAGCGTAGCTGAAATACAGCTGAAAAAAGATGAAATTAAATCTTTTATTTAATTTGCAATGGATGCGCCTATGTATGTAAGTTCGGGTGGAATCTTACAAGTAAAATTTGATCAACTTCCCGGTTTCCGATTGATCTGAAACTTTGCACGCATATGTACATATATATGGTTCCATGTGTCAATACATGATATTCAGCATCTCGAAAGCTTGTATTTTTAAAAAGTTTTATTTTATCATTATTTATTTACGATTAGTTGTTTATCAATCTTATTTTAAAACAATAAGAAAACATCCATAAAACTTACATACTTCTGATATTGTTATCATGTTAACTGACCCATAATATATTGTTTTGTATTATACTATCGAATCCCGGATAAATAACTGTATAAAATTCGATGCCGAGCCAATAGCCTAGAGTCTAGACTATACTAAAAGGTTTAAATACGGTCTCAAAACGGTTTCGTCTATTGATTACAATAAAGTTACAAAGATTTCAAAAGAAAAATGAAAATGAGAAATGTAGCGTCATTAAAAGTTTCACCAACATTCCACGATTTTGATAACCTAATCTAATAATTGCGTCACCTATTTTATATTACATAATATTTAGTTATATCTGCATGGGTTTCTTCACTAACGCGACGTGACGATGATTTATTTATAACACCTAGATTCAATATTTATGAACAAGGCAGACCATTAGCACAATATCGATGTTGCGTAGCGTTATATAACAGAATGATAATACAGGTTCATGTTGTAAAATAATAGCATCTATGTTACCAGTCAAAAGCCTCACTTCATTTACGTTTGCACAAGAACCAAATAGACATCTTAAACAATAGCACGGTAATAGATTTCATTACTGTGGCCTTAGGTAGATATATTAAAACCTGACGAAACTAATCAGAAAATGAGAAATATGCAACTCTATAATAGCCATGATGACTAAAAAATATAATTAGTCCGTCAGATAACCTATCAAAAAATATTAGACACGTATTTTTTCTTTTGTCAATTTAACAAAAATTGATTAAGATATAGTCCCTCAAAATTCCGCGTGACGTCACAATGCCATACAAATGTATAGACTTCTGTAAGAGAGGTGACGTCACGACCCCCACTCCCAAACTTTGACTTTTGTTGTTTGATTAACAAAAGAAAAAAATACGAGTCCAATATTTTTTGATAATCTAGCTAATTTTAACAAAGATTTTTTTTTACCCAGTCATCATGCCTATTTTCGAATACGTTGTATAGGTAAAACTACCGGAGCTGGTCATGATCTTAAGGAAACAAAAATAACAATGAATTGATTTAAAACAAATACCTACGAGGTAATAAAGGTATGTAAACACGTAAACTAAACGACAATGGCTGTTTGATAATAACTAAAATAATAATGATCGAGAAAATAATATCGTATATTATAGTACTGTAAGTCGCATCATCAGTCTACTGATATTACTAAAATAATCTTCTTATGTACAAAAATGAATCGAGGTTGACGTCTTGTTAAAACTAGAGAACGGCTGAACCGATTTGGCTAATTTTGATTTTGAAATATTAGGGGAAGTAAAGGAGAAGTGACGGTGAGAAAATTTTAAAAAGTTGCGAGAAAACTAATAAAAACAATAATTTCATTTTCCCATTAAAATGTTCCTGGATGTAAAAGTTGTCATTGACAGTTGACAGATGGTGATATGAAGTTCACCGGGTCAGCTAGTAATAAGTATAAGTAAGCTGAAGTAGCAAAGGGTCATAATGTCGATAGAGGAACTGATAACAGGTGATGCTAAAACGAGCTAGAATGAGGGCTGCGTATCGGCAAGCGTAGAGTACGGCGAATTGTGGTCACGGTTACTGAGGATCTGCTAAAAGCAACTCGTAACAAATCAATACGGAAAGTAGCATGTGCTGATCATAGAACAAACCTGGACCCGTCAGTAATAAGAGAGATATTTAATGGACTGACGATGATGACGATAGGTGAGGCCGCGAGTGATTGGCATGACCAGAACGAGCCTGGAGCATCGCCGTAGGGTTGCGAGTCTGTCCATTTTCTATAGGATTCATTTCGGAGAGTGTGCATCTGAGGTGCACGACCTTATCCTACCATCCCCTTTTTACTACAGGAAAAGTACTTACCCCTACACTGTTAATTTTCCTTCGATACTTACGAAGCGGTTCGACAGCATTTCTGATTCGTACCGCCAGGGAATGGAACAGTCTTCCTGCTCTCTTGTTTCTTAAGAGATAATAAAATCTAGGGCTTTTCAAGGTCAGAGTGAATAGGTATCTTCTAGGTCTGGTTCACCTTCGACTACAACGTCGCTTACCATCAGGCGAGTTGGTGATCAAGCGCGGACTTATTTGCGATAAATAGAAAAAAAAACCTCCGCAGGTAATTGGCTATTGTATGCAGTTGATGCAGATATAGGAAATAACGTGGCCAAGGATGACCGGTGTCGTAACCGGTAACATGCACGGTAAGCGATGACACAATCAAACGACGCTGGTGATAACACACATTGTAATCAAGTAATTGAACATTGCAACACTATTCTTACTGGTAATTGATTTGTTTTTATCTCGCAAGTAATTTTAAATTCAGGGACAACTTAAGAAATCGTCAAGAAAATTGTCAATTTTAGAATGAAAATGTTGCTTGAATATTTTGTTGTTTTGAATTTAATTTACAGTTGAATCATCATTTTATTCCTTTGCTATAAATCAATATATGTCTTCATCTAGTGTTATTACGACAAGTAATGAAATAAAAAATATGTAAGAACATTTAGTAAAACATACATATGTAAGAACATTTGTAAGTAGGTATGTATTTAAAAATATGTATATGTAGTATATCAGTCTCTGGCAGCCATATCACAAGCTCTGCTCAGTTTGGGGTCAGAGACCGTGTGTAAGAAGTCCCCTAATATTTTTTTTTGTAATATATTTTTGAGTTTTTATTTTAATAAGCTGACTTTTGTCATCAAAACTTTTAGAATCCAGTCAGAATCGGCATTTAGGACAGTATCACATCACAACTATCGAATTTATTCGTATAAACCAGTGTATATAATACATATATATTTTGTATCTGTTCTGTTCGTGGCTAAATAAATATTATGAATGCACTACGTTCAAAACTGGTTAGTCAACCTAGCGATTGTAGTCACCTTAAACCAGCCATAAGAAGACAAACACTGGACACTTGCTTCGTAGGAGCACAGTACGAGTGTATGCTGATTGCTCAATTTTATATTAGGCCAATTATGAAGGCTCCATGGTAAATTTAATAGCTACGTAAAAAGTTTTCTCTCTATAGAATGCCTAAAGTGAAACAGAAATAGTCTAAATAGCTATTATAATTACGATGCGATGGGGCCTTCATAATTGGGCCTATTGTCTGAAATATTACTATCGTTACCCGTATTTTAACATCCTTTTACTAACATGTTGAACCGACTTGAACCGTCATTCAATATGGCATTGTCTTCAAAATAAAGCACGTATCTGCTTACTTCCCGCTATCCCATCCCATTGTTAAGCTGTAATGTAATGTTTTGCTTTCGCTGTATTATCTTCTGGAGTATTGAATTTCAGATAGTAATAGTAAAGGCATGTTCTCCATAAGTCAATTATTAATTCTGGTCAGTCACATTATTCAACGATCCATCGACTCTGTGGAGCTCTTCTATTTAAATTTGTTTTTTTTCTTGCATTTGATTTATTGATGGCACTGCCTTTTCTTTTTTGGATTAGTTCCACGCTTTTGCGTGCAGCCTGTTTTACCTCAAACTTACAGCAACTCTTTTAGCAAATTATTTATAGCTAAAATATTAATTTTTCGCCAAAAATGGCATACTGTACTTTACCAGCCTTTTTAACAGTGCACTGCTAGACGTAGACCTGCCCACGAAGGGCGATAGGGCCATATCCACCACGCTGGCCCAGTGTGGGTTGGTGGATTCACATACGCCATCAAATTTCTTCTATGGACGTATGCAGGTTGCCTCATGTTGTTTTCCTTCACCGAAAAGCCAGTGCTATGAAATGCCATATATAAATTCCAAGGAGTTTATTGGTAAGGGACCGAGATTTGAAACCACGACCTCACGATTGTAGGGCGGGAGTCATTACCACTAGACCACCACGGCTTAAAAATGGCCTAACCATCTTCAACCGTATTCAGGATCCAAATGGTTCGCACCATAGCACATTTTAAACTCGGCCCGATGATTTCATAAAATGATAGGATGTTCGTATCATTACCTCAACACTTCGCCCCAGAGCTTTATTGATTTTTGGTATCAAACTCCCAATCTATAAAAAAGGTTGACTCAAGAGTAGAGCGATTACAATAACAATGTAAGATAAGAAAGCTTCTCCAACGAAAATATCATGCAACTACAAAACTACTATAGCAAGAATTTTGGTGTGATTAAATATCTGCAAATGTCTACAAAAATTAACTGATGCAAATTGAATATTCACTCCAACAAAACTAGTTATGTTCAAGAAAAGAAACTCATTGTGAAGGTCGCCTTTTCATGCTTTTCTTACATTTTTTTGTAACAACCATGACATCTCGCAATGATAAAGGTTCAGATAAGGGCAAAGACCTAAAAGAATCTTCAATGTCGATGCGAAGGAAGGGCGCCATTTGGCAGATAAGAACAAATGTATTTATAAACTGGCAATTGTATGTAAATACCATTGCGGATCGACGTAGGTACATGCGATGTGGCTAGTACCTTGTGGTATTTACGACAATCAACTTTTCTTTGTGACGCGCGACCCCGAGAGAATATTCAAGCCTTTTTAGGGTTCCGTACCCAAAGGATAAAAACGGGACCCTATTACTAAGACACCGATGTCCGTCTGACTGTCACTAGGCTGTATCTCATGAACCGTGATAGCTAGACAGCTGAAATTTTCACAACTAATGCATTTCTGTTGCCGCTATAACAACAAAAATCCTCAAATCAAAGGTCCCATACAAAAAACGTGATTTTTCAGGATTTTTTTCCTCCCTATTAATAACGGAGGGAGAAATGAGGCTAAGGGTAGTATTATTATATATTCTTTGCTAAGGGAACTCCGACACGGTACGGAACCCTTCGTGCGCTAATACGACTCGCACTTGGCCAATTTTTATATTCAAGATAGGCTCGCGTAGAATACATAATTATACATCCTTACTACATCTAGAATACAGCAGACTTAATTATAAGGCATCTATTTACTCTAGATTTGAATGCTTAAATATATAGGTTGTACTTGAAAGAACAATATGGGAAAAGTATTCAACATCATGTATGGCCCCCGCGTTCGAAATATGAAATCCAAACAGTTTGTGGCACACATGAGTAAGTAAAAGTTTGCAAACGTATCTTATACACAGGAGTTTATAATGTACAAGTACATTATACTTAGCACACTATACACGTGTATATACATAAAAAAATTAATGAGTGGGTAATACATATGAAAATATTTAAAAAAGAAAAGGTACTGCCTTAAGAGGATTTTCAAGATAAGTATTTAATTTGTGACCGTTTATGCATATATTATCAAATAAATACCAAGTACCTAAACCAATGAATATTTAATCAAGAATATAGTTATTTATTTTGTATTCTAAGCCCGATTACAGAGACGCCATCGTAATTATATTAGCTAAATTAGCATAGTTCTGTTTCTTTTTCACTTTGGCATTCGATAAAGAGAACGCTTTTTACGTTGCTGTTAAATTTATGCTGGCGCCTCTGTAATCGGGCTTTCAGTAAGTATATAAATAGGCTAGTAATACAAGTATTAATTTACAGGCCTATTGACATCATTAATTTCCATACAATTTACATTAGAAGTTTATTTAAGCGTCTGCAAAAAAATTGCTGGTTCAACATTAAAATTACAAATGAGATTAATTGCTGTTAAAGATTATAAGAGCTTAATCTACAAGCATGAATTAGTTCGTTTCGTGCAGAGATTTACGTATTAGTGTTATGTGTGCGAAAGTTAATGTATTTACGAGTATGTATGATTACTGGTTCTTTCTACTAACGTTCGTAATGCCAGAACGGATTAGGGGGAGAGACGTGGAAGAACGACCTTCACCCATGTGATAACCAGGTGAGACATACTTTTTATGACATGTTATTTACATACAAATAGGCCTATGATAGTTTGCCTATTGAAAAGTGTTCATGACTGTAATTAAATCGATATTTTTTGAAAAAGATTTTTTTTCCTTCACTCTATTGATAGCCGGTATTATTTTTATTCCAATTAATAGTTTTTGATGTAGAGAATATATCTTGGTAGGTTTACCTACTTAATTTTGTTCATACTACCTGGCAAACAACTATGTTTAAATACCCAATTATGTCAATATAAGTACGAAATCGATCTTATGACCAGTCAAAATTGGTATAGTAAGAAAGAAAATTTAATTACTAAATTAATCATATAGGCTTGCCTTCAAAAAATCGTTGATGACATATCACTATCACTACATAGTATAAAACAAAGTCGCTTCCCGCTGTCCCCTTATATGCTTATTTCTTTAAGACTACGTAACGGATTTTGATGCAAAAAAATACGTCTCATCTGGTTATTACGTGGGTGAAGGTCGATCTTTAGCGGCTCTAAGGCCAGATTTTTTTATGAAAATGTGAAATGTCTTCGTCCTTGAAGACGAGTTCTTGCTTTCTCGGAGAAATAATTAAATCTAAAATTGCAAGAAACACTACAGCTATTGCTGCTGCATTTCACTGTAACTGTTGAACTAAAGATTATGATTTGTGTACTCGTAATGCTAGCAAGTATTTAAATACAGTATAATCTCACTAATCCGGCGGTTCAATAGACCGATACGTCCAATAATTCGGCACCCTCCGCCCGCGCCTCTCTATATTATCTTTATGCACGCGCATTTATTTTATTTCTTATGTTTTTTAGGGTTCCGTACCTCAAAAGGAAAAAACGGAACCCTTATAGGATCACTTTGTTGTCCGTCTGTCCGTCCGTCCGTCTGTCAAGACCCTTTTTCTCAGGAACGCGTGGAGGTATGAAGCTGAAATTTATATCAATTACTCAGGTCTACTGTCCCTTGAAGCTGTGAAAAAATCAAACTTCTAAGCCAACGCAATCAAAAGATACAGCCGTTTATGCCGCAAATTTTCGACACTTGCAAGGGAATCAAAACCTACAGGGTGCTTCCCGTGAACTCAGAATCTTGAAATTTGGTACGAAGCAACGTCTTATAGCATAGATAAAGGAAAAATTACGAAAACCATAAATTTTTAGTTACATCACATAATATATTTTTTTTTAATAATTTTAACCTTACTACCCATTTCCTCATAAACGCGTAGAGGTATTAAATTGAAATTCATACCAAATACTCAAGTCTATAATACCTTTAAGCTGTAACAAAATCAAACTTCTATGTCAACGCAATCAAAAGAAACAGCAATTTAAGCTGCATATTTTGAAACTCGCAAGTACTCGCAAGGGAATCAAAACCTAAAGGGTACTTCCAGTCGACCTAGAATCTTGAAATTTGGCATGAAGCAACGTTTTATAGCACACATAAAGGAAAAATTCCGAAAACCTTAAATTTTTAGATTGTCGTAATGAACGAACTTTGTAAACCTTGCAGGTTTGTACGGAACCCTCGGTGCGCGAGTCCGACTCGCACTTGGCCGGTTTTTTTTCTCTATTATCCAGTAATTCGTATATTCTAATAATCCGACTCCCTCTGGTTTTCAACCGAGCCGGATCAGTAAGATAATACTGTAATTACATCTTCGATAGCCATTGTCCCTGATGTCCTAATAAAAGGTTGCTGCAGAGATCTTATCAAAGTAGGAAGTACTTACTTAGTGAATTATGACATCATCATACTTAATTCGAATTAATCTTATTATCGCTCATCTAACCTCGGATCTCCTAAATGTATTTAATTTAAAAATATCGTCGTCGTCGTTTCAGCCATTGGACATCCACTGCTGGACATAGGCCTCCCCTATAGATCTCCAACAAAAGCGGCTCGCATTCAGCGCGATCCTGCGGTCGTGATGAGGTCATCCGTCCACCTTGTGGGTTGACATCCTACGCTGCGCTTGCCGGTACGTGGTCTTCACTCGAGAACTTTGCGACCCCATCGGTCATCAGTTCTCCGTGCTATGTGCCCTGCCCGCTGCCACTTCAATTGCCAATCCGCTGGGCTATTTCGGTGTATGTATGCTGTGTGTACCATATTCATACACCATTTATATGTTTAAAACAGAAAAAATGCCAAGTCGATGTCATACACGGATTTAGTTTTTTTTTTATACATGAATTGGTGCTAGTGAGAGCCGTAGAGCTATGCGTATTGGTAATTACGTATACCTAAAATACTTTTCTTCCGACGCCGGCAAAGTGAGTAAAATGCGTTATAAATATTTATTTCCTATTTTCATAAAAAAACAGTTAATTATATCCCTATAATTAGAAATAATAAGCCGTGGCACACGTAGAGATAATCGCAGTAGGAAGGCCCTTGAGAACCAACCTGTACTTAGTTACGAAACAAAAAACGCATAAGTAGTACTCGTAGTAGGTATGATAACAACCAAAGCCTGACCATTACAGTCACGAGCTAGTGATACAAACATTTATTAAAAGTACTAAATGAGCTATTAGCTATATCAGCGTTTCTTAACCTGTGGTCCGCGGACCGCTAGGGGTCCACCGTATTATCTATGAACTGCCTCGGTGGCTTAGTGGTTAGTGACCCTGGCTGGGATAAAAAAGGCGTGGGTTCGATCCCCACCCAGGGCAAGCATTTATGTGATGAACATAGGTGTTTTCTCTATGTCTGGGTTTATTTAGGTACTATTTATATAAGTACGAATTTAAAAATATGTATATGTAGTACATCAGTCTCAGGCAGCCATATCACAAGCTTTGCTTAATTTGGGGTCAAAGACCGTGTGTTAGATGTCCCTTAATTTATTTAATATTATTTTTATTTGAATTAGTTAATCAATGGCAGCAAGTCTCGCAATCAATCCCTGCGCTCCTGTACCGCTCGCGATCCACACAAGATTTGGGAGTATGAATGAAATCGGTCAAGGGCGAGTCAAGATATAGGTGTATGAAAATTCAGTTAAACAGATGCGAAGTCTAGTGTTCGGAGAACTACTAGTATTTAAGTCCTTGAAATTGTGCTTAATTTCCTAGGGGTCCGCGGACTGAAAAAGTTTAAGAAACGCTGAGCTATATTATAAGTTGGTTAGGTGTACGTTCCACCTCGCCTGCTCAATTCCATGTTAGTAAAGATAAAATATCACATGGGATTATCTAACAAAATAATCGGCCAAGTACGAGTAGGACTCGCGCAGGAAGGGTTCCGTACTGTATGGGAGCCCCCCTTATATATTTATTTTAATTTAATTGTTTATAATTGAATTGAATATACAACAAAATATTCTGTGAATTCGGTTAAAAATTCAGGTTTGTTGTATGGGAGCCCCCTTTTAAATATTAATTTTATTGTTTTTAGTTTTTAATTTGTTGTTATAGCGGCAACAGATATACATCATCAGTGAAAATTTCATCTTTCTAGCTATAACGGTTCATGAGATAGAGCCTGGAGACTGATGGACAGCGAAGTCTTATTATATAGTAATAGGGTCCCGTTTTTACCTTTTGGGTACGGAACCCTAAAAACTATATAAAATAAGTGAACAGTCGATGAGATCACAAGAACACCAGGATCACTCTAGATGCAGGCCAATATCAAGGTATAATTTTTTCATCAGCTTTTTTACAAACTACTGCAAAATACAAAAACGAATCGAGTAGTACATCATGTAGTTGTAGACTAATCATAAAACTAATCAAAAATTTAATAGCAAATAATACGAGTAATATGTAATTATAACCATAATTATGATTGATCGAGTTCACTAGCTAATAAATGTAATAATTAATTCTGTGTCCTTACTAGAGCGATCTGATACAGCAAAAAATAATACTGTGTGAACTGCGATACCAAATACTCTACCTGAGTCTGTATTTCCCGTAAAGCAAGATGTATCTTCAAATCCAGAGTAAACAATGAGGGAATTCTTTTATCTGAGACAGGTACCTTCTACGTTATATTATTTTATAATGTTTGCATAGGCCGCAGAAATTGCAAGACTGATTAGAGATAGATGGCAGGTGGACTTAAGCGTTCACAGACTCGTAAAACAGAGAAGCAACAAGATCCGTCAGATTACCATCTCGACGGAAGGAAGATATCGTCAAAACGGAGGACAACACGTGGATATGAATAACGCAGGATAAGAAAGAATGGTGAATTAAAGGAGAGGCCTGTGGTACAGCAGTGGAATGAAACGTTAATTATGATTTCTTCATAGATTTGTATTTGTGTGACCGCAACTGGTCTCAGTCAATCTGAGGTATAATTATATCTCTAATAACTAGAACCGGAAAAAACATCACCGACTGTTTTTATGCATTCTAATGCAATTATAATAAAACGAACCCTTTGGACGGTTCTCAGGTCCTCACGTCATTCTGTACGCAAACATACAAAACATCTTACCTTTACACAAAAACAGGTATCATTACCACTTGCGAATGATACAATGATCCGAAACCTTGATACGTGACTGAGGCTGCCCTTGAAAACTAACTGTGCCCAGTTATTATTATAAAACGCGGAAGTTCAAATCACGCAAACTTCATAACCTTGACCTAGTTTTATTTACTTTCACTGCTTTTCACTTTAAGTGCTGACTTTTTAATGGTATGTATTTGCAGTCATAATATTGTCTGTTAGGACTTTTTCGGTTTTAACTTTGGAACGTTGACAAGGTCGATAATTCATTGACTGTTTGCACTGATATTTGCTGATAATAAACCCATTAGAATATCATCCGGTTTCCAAAAGAAGTCAAAGTGATTAGCAGCCTTGTTTTTATCAGCAGTTAAATGATAGGTACATGGTCAAAATGTAACATAGTAGTATTTTAACTGTCTATTTATACTGCTGTCATAATCATCAGCTTAATTCGGCCCACTACTGCAGGGCATGTGCCTCCTCCCTCGACCCTGTCCTGTTCTAGTCTCATACAGGTGTTGCCGTGAAACTTTTGAATATCATCACGCTTCCGTGCTTCTGCACTGTAATATATGTAACACAAATCCACCGCAATTTCTTTTACGGACATATTTAGGTTCCTCATGAAGTTTTCCTTCACCGAAAAACCAGAGTTGTGTGGGATTGTAGCCACTGGAACCCTCTCGGTGGCCGGCTTTTCGGCGCTATTAGAGCTCTAGTATGCCTAGCAATTATGCTAGGCATACATAGTACATAGTATGCCTAGCATAATTGCTAGGCATACATAGTAGCCTAGTATGCCTAGCATAATTGCTAGGCATTTACTGGAGCTAAAGATCAGATCATAAAAACAGTTTGCAGAGTCACTACTGTTGCTGTTGTCGTCATATTTTTTTCACTTATGATAGACTATAATTCTTAAAACTCCAGTAATACTCGTTCTATAACCTCTAATGGAAAAACCCAGTTCTGTATAGAAAATCTAATCGGAGGCTCTGTACATTTGTTCCTCTACAAGCAACATGCATATGCATAATAATCATTTTTCGCAAAAAATGGCAAAACCGCCCTCCATCGTGTACAAAATTCAAATATTTCGCTCGAATCGTTTACATTATTGTTCATTTTTCAAAAACGGATCTGCCTATTTCTGTAAGATTTTAATGGGACCACCTCGGGAGTACCCTTTCGAAATAAAAAAGAATTTTTCGATTTGGTTCACTTGGGGAAATTATCGATAAACATACAAAAAAAATACATACAGGCGAACATAGAACATCCTCCTTTTAGGAAGTCGGTTAAAAACTTAGACGGTTAGCAAGACTCCTCACACTTGACGTAATTATGCTCAATTGCATGTAAACAGCTGCCAGATATGTACATGTGTAAATACCGATCCCGTTATTCAACCCGGATACGTTAAAGAAAGGCTGTTGTATTATTAGTTGCTCAACCACGACCCTCGGTGAGGTTATACCTTTATCTTCAGTTCCTTTCAGATACATATGTACTAGTGAAGCGAGGTCGTGCTAGGTCTTTGGGCTAGTAATAAGTCTTAGAGTTTCGACCTACATCATGTTTAACCTCTAGAGAAATTACTTTACAGTCTTGGTTTAAGGACAATAATGTCGAACGCTCTAGAATTAACCTCGAAAATTGTTATCAGTATTATCACTTAACAATTTATATTCGTCTGAGTCATTGTGTAATGGAATGGGATATCAAATTGTAAAGTATTTTGCTTCTTAGTCATCGGATTAATGAATACCATTAATTCTTTTGAATACAGCGACTTGAACATTGACATGTATGGAGTTCCTACACTGCGACAAGTTATAGTTACGTATTTGTTATACAGGGTGATGGGGAGAGGGGTGCAAAGCTGAAAGGCGACGCTAGCATAGATCATTTAGACCCTTTTGAGCCATGGTTGTCTAAGACGAAGTGGGACTATTTTTTTGTAATCAATTTTTTATGATTTTTGGCTAAAATCCCCGAAATTTTACCGTTAATTGCTAATGGTGGCCATGTTGAATAATAAGTGATTTTTTTACATGTTATTTAATTAAAACAATCTGTAAGCAATCTAACAAAACATGTACTGAGCTTGTGTGTCATCAGATATTTTTTTTACAGTCACTTGAAGTTCCCAAAAATTTTCAAAGATTAAGAAAACTGTTTTATGACGGCGTTTAAAAAAATAATTAATAAAGCTTTTTTAGTTCAAACCTTTTTGAAAACATGCTTAGTTATTGTTCTTTCTTTTGAGATATCATTTACGCCGATATCTCAAAAATTACTAAAATTAAAACGTAAAAACCAAATTGAGGAAGAAAATTTAAATTTTAATGTGGACTAATTAAAACAACATTTGATTTGAAATAATTTATTTTTCATGTTCAAAATGACTACCGCGATTTCTAACACAAGCACGAGCCCGTCTTCTCACTTCTGTTGTTGTGGTTTTTAACATCATCTCCAGTTTCATGGTTTCAAAAGCTGAATTGATCCTCTCTATCAGTTCGTCTTTTGTATTGATTTCTACGCTCGTATACACTAGCTCCTTGGCACGACCCCACACGTAGAAATCCAACGGGGTCAGGTCTGGTGAACGAGCGGGCCAAGGGATGGGCCCACCTCTTCCGATCCAGCTATCAAGGAAGCAATGATCTAAGCATTCCCGTACATTTAATGTCCAATGCGCTGGACAGCCGTCTTGCTGAAAGATAATTTCGCGCTCCGATTCGAATATCGGGGCACCGGATTCCTCTAAAAGCACAGGTAGATCGTCAAGTAGAAATTCCAAATAATTATCGCCATTTAAAGTGTCTGGTAAGAAGTGGGGGCCAATCAACGTACTGCCAATTACTCCGGCCCACACATTGACAGAGAATTTCCTCTGGAACGACACCTGCTTTTTCCAGTGGGGGTTGTTGCCCTTGTCGGCCCATTGATGGAGGTTGTGAAAGTTAGTTATGCCTTCCCTAGAAAATTTGCTTTCATCCGTCCACAAGATTGACTTCAGGAACCACTCATCTTCAATGTCTCTGTTGAGGAGGTAACGGCAAAATTGAATCCTTCTGATGGGATCTTGCTCTTCCAGACCTTGCACACCCGTGCCATGGAACGGATATTTATCATTCTGGTGCATTGTACTCCACACCTTCCATTGTGAAATATTAAGATTTCGAGCTACTGCTCTGGTGCTGGTATGGGGATCCGCTTCAAATGCTGCTATGATGTCTTCCTCGACGTTAGGAGTGTGTCTGCCTGGGTTGACTCCAGGTTCCACGCGGTGTATCCCAACTTCAGCAAGCCGACGAAATGTGTTGTAAAACACTCGAACATTCGGTACCCTGCGATTCGGATAGCGCTCTTGGTACATTCGCCGCGCCAAAGATCCATTGCCGTCTGCTCTACCATACATGAAGACGATATCCGCATATTCCGCATTGGAAAAAGTAGCCATAGTCACTACACAATTTAAAAATGCCGTAGGAGCGCACTAAATGTCAACTCTTCAAACAACTACAAAATCAACACGTGCAGGAGCGCAAAGCTAGGGCTAAGGCTACGACTGGACACGGTAAAACAAAAATAACCAATACTAATTCAACACGTGCAGGAGCGCTTAGGGCTACAACTGGATACGGTGAATTATGAATGAACGCGATGAAAATTACGTCTAGTCACAAGGGCAGTTGTTACTTGACTAAAAGATGTGACGATGACGAGTCCTTTGAAGTAGTTACTGATCCTAAATAGAGATACACTATTTTATTGCCATAAAGTCAATTTTGCTGTAAAATAAACCCTAATTTATGGCCCATTCTTTTACTGGGCGCAATACCTGGAAAGGGCAAGTTTATTGCCGCCGCGCGCGGTGGCCTTTGTTTAGAATCCTCCTGGTTCCTGCACGTGCAATGAATCATTCTTAGAATTGAACTCGGTTATCAATTCGAACACAAAACAGTTTTTTTGAAGCAAAATGTTGTTTCTTTGATCTGCCTAAAAATTTAAATTTTCTGCCTCAATTTGGTTTTTACGTTTTAATTTTAGTAATTTTTGAGATATCGGCGTAAATGATATCTCAAAAGAAAGAACAATAACTAAGCATGTTTTCAAAAAGGTTTGAACTAAAAAAGCTTTATTAATTATTTTTTTAAACGCCGTCATAAAACAGTTTTCTTAATCTTTGAAAATTTTTGGGAACTTCAAGTGACTGTAAAAATAATATCTGATGACACACAAGCTCAGTACATGTTTTGTTAGATTGCTTACAGATTGTTTTAATTAAATAACATGTAAAAAAATCACTTATTATTCAAACTGGCCACCATTAGCAATTAACGGTAAAATTTCGGGGATTTTAGCCAAAAATCATAAAAAATTGTTTAAAAAAAAAATAGTCCCACTTCGTCTTAGACAACCATGGCTCAAAGGGGTCTAAATGATCTATGCTAGCGTCGCCTTTCAGCTTTGCACCCCTCTCCCCATCACCCTGTATGTACAAAAGTGCAAAGTTGCTTTTTAACCGCGTGCTTAATTTTGAAGACCAAGCAAGCGAAGGATTCTTCAAAAATTAGAATATGTATTGAGCGTTAGCGAGGGAATCAAAAGAGCACGAGGTAAAAAATCTTTGCACTCGAGTGCAACACGTACCTAAACTTTCATTCCACCTCAGCGAGGAAATGACTAAAGTCGTCTACATAAATCGTACCTTCGGTTTCAAATACTTCTCGCGTGATTGTTGAGGGAGAAAGCTCATTTGCGCACTATCAACAGTTTCAGTCAAATTTGACGCCAAATTAAATTCCTCGTCGCTAGAATCTCTCGACTTAAGTTTTTTACTTGTTTTCAAGTTTCTTGTTTTTAACATAAGGTTTTAACAATATGGCGTAAAAAGAATATGTCGCACGCTAGTAAATTAAAAAAAAGTACACCAAGAAGGTTCCGAGTCTGAGTTTTTAACAAATTAAAAAAGGTTGTGTGATAAATGCGGCACCATGGAGGTAGAAGTAAATAGGTTTAATGATGTTTTGAATTTACAAACGCACGTGCACACGATGCTCTAAATTAAATTTTACTTTATCCTCTAGCTAGCGGATAAAAACGGATTTTGCAATCAGATTTCGAAGAACAAAAATACTCTTTCTGAGCTGGGGGAATGAAAAAGAAATTATGTTTTTTTCCTTTAATTTGTTCCAGAGAACGTGCGACAAGTTTTTCATTTTGTTATAATCTTCTTGGAGTTTTTAATCAAGTGATCTCGATCTCGTTTCGCTGGAGGCACAGCCGGCACGTGTAACATTTTCCTCGGAAAATAACTGTTGTTATGAAAGCTTCAGTTTGGCTGAATTTCCGGGTTAGACGCGCTCTCTACAAACAAATCGATACATTTACACGAGTATCCTATAATCTCATGAAGTAGTGTTGGTAAATGTTTTTAACCGACGGCAAAAAAGGAGCTTCCTAATTCGACTGTGTATTTTAACGTGGCTGCTATTTTTCACCCGAGGTTGCGTTTTACAGAGAACTATTAAAATAAGTATAGGTATCACTAAGTATTATTAAGCAAAGTGACCTTTTCTGTGTCTGTCTACATATCTGCTTAGATCTTCTAAATTACACAATTAATTAGTAGTCATTAGTATTTAGCTGTCGTTTACAACAAGCAGAAGGTAGAAGTAATATTCGGGGACATACTAGCAATATTCAAAGCATGATTGTACAAATTCATTTTATTGGATAAAACGCAAAAAACCTATAAATTTACCTTATTTAAAAAAAGCTTATGTCTCACAATAAATAGAAATAAATTAGAAAAAACAATAGGCAATAAATTATCACGCAGCAAGTACTTGTGCCTTGTGATAATTTGTGCCAGAGTCGTTAGAATTTTATTTGTCTTTTGCCTAATAAATATCGGACTCTTTGGTTGTAATTCAATGAACCAATCGATATGCTATCACTTCTTCTTTATTTTTCTATACATCCATAGATATAATAATATACATGTTTTAAAATATCTAGGCAATACGCATATATGTATGTATGTACTTTTGCTATAAGTAACTACTATCAATCGTAAGACAGTTGCATAAAGTTTTACGCATCAATAATTGCATACTTACATAATCTTATTGCGCAGCGGTGCACTGTAATCGCTAATCGCTTAGGTATCTTTACTTCCTTTGTTAATAAAGGTTCTTGTTCTAAACTGTTATGGGTCTAGTTTCTTCTTTGTCTTAATGTTAACATCATTGTGTGAAGGCGTAGTTGTAGTAAATATACCTACAAACATTACTACAAGAAGTAGAATGGGTTTTCCAGTCATTGTTTTTGATCTATAGCGCTACAAAATGCAGGTGCGTTTTTTGCAAAGGAACTACTATGCTTGCCGCGTTGGATTTGGTCAATGATGGACCTAAGACCAATTAATTTTATTTCATTATTTAAAAAAAAAAAAAATACAGGGTTATTTCTAATCAATTAGCATCCTTTCAGGGGCTTATTCTGTACATCAAAACTAACAACTTTTGTTCTATGACTTTTATTAATTCTCAAAAAAAAAAGGTTCCATAGAAAAATGTCGTTCACCCTCGATAAAATGTATGGAAAAGCTGTTTTTTTTTTTGAGTTTTAACAAAAGTCGAAGAACAAAAGTTGTTAGTTGAAGATTTTCAGATAACTTTATTGTGCGATTTTGTATATAAATGTCGTCATCATTTTAGCCGTAGGACAAGCTAGGACATAAATTTCTCTTAAACACCAATAGGGGGCTGATCGTAAGCGGGTATTGATATGCGGATAAAAAGCTTGGACCATTAGGACCATATAAAGAAAATCGACAAATTATGTGACGCGAATGGCACAATAAAACTCTCAGGCCATTTTCTTTCTGGCATCGGAAACGTAAACAAAACACATGGCCGTACTCGTATATCGGCACGACAAACTTGCTTTTTACTGCGTTTGGCGTGTTTACAAATTGATACTTTGCGTTATTTGGGCGCCCAAACCGGTCCGTACTTGGCTGACGTCTTAATTGGAATGGACATAATAAACCGCAGCCCACAATAATTACCGTTAACTACGCTTCACTGTTTTCAAAAGACGTAGTATTTCTTAATTACTTAGCTTCAATAATAATTATGAAAAAATTTGGTTTGGTATCATTCCCGGGGCTACTACTAGGGGTCGATTGTTTGCAGTTTCTATTACAGTAGTGAATTTAGTAATATTTTATCAACATCATAAAAGTACGATTTTGTAGAGACGCTAAATAAAGGCACTTGGCTGTAGACCGGCCGGATTTTAACCGGTTTATGTACTTTGAAGTCATTCGACATTGGATTGCAATATTGATAACAATCCACCAAAGTCAAGTGGGTCACTAATGGCTCATGCATGATGAATGATAAAAGATATAAATAAATAAAAAATTAGGACATCTTACACACGGTCTCTGACCCCATCTAAGCAAAGCTTGTGATATGGCTGCCAGAGACTGATGCAAACACCTATGTTCGTCACTTAAAATTTTGATGTGGGTGGGAATCGAAGCCACGCCTCGTTGAACCAGGAGTCAGGGTCAGGGTCACTAGCCACTGAGCCATCGAGGCAATCAGACATATATGATCAGATATGACGTTCTAGTGACTTATATTGATAGTCTTATAGTGATTATAGCATTAAAGACCTGTAATTCGCCCTTACGCTAGTAGCTCCTCTATTTCTCGATCGGAAAGCATTTTACATTGCTGAGCTGAATTAGTTTGTCAACGACGAATATTCACTATTTTCCGGTGAAGATAACAAGACGACCGTGAGCATTAAACACACGGAAAGATGAGTCATAAGTAAACAAATTGAACACATTAGAAAACGTTGGAAATAATGTAATCTTAGAGTATTGATTAATCTAAGAATGTAATATACAGGGTCATAGGTATTACGCAAAACATTTAATGGGCGGGTCTAGTACACCTAGACAAACAACTTTTGTTCTAGGACTTTTGGAAAATCGCGAAGAAAATAATATCTTTTTCATACCAAAAAAGCTCGTCAACGCCTGGCAAAATGTATGGAGAAGCGATTTTTTTTGCGAATTTTCAACAGTCGTAGTACAAAAGTTGTTTGTCTAGATCTGCTCGCCCTTAAAAGGTTTTGCGTTTAATACCTATGACCCTGTAGACATTCGCTAAGCTCCTACAAATACCTATAGCTCGAATTGACACATGTCATGTTCAACAAAAACGCTTGTCCCCATTTGACGGAGATAAGTGGTTTCCAAACCAAACCATATAAAAACAAACTTGGCGCTCTAAGACCATAATAATTGTGGACAACTCGCTTTTCTTACTATATGAAAATACTATGTAAACTAGGTTGAATGTAGAAATCAATTCAAAAAAGTTTGTTTTAAAATGTCTATATCTAAAATGTCACATATTTTCCGAGATTGTACTTAATAAATTTGATATGTCTGATTCGGTAGGTACCTCAGCAGAAAAGGATGTGGTGCAATAGAACGGCGGGATAGCGCAATGCTGTTTCAGTACCTACGCGCGATCTATAACTTTTGTTAATTTTGATTGCATTCAATCTGTGAGTGTATGTGCTGATTGCAATAAAGTAAGAGAACCACAATGAACTTTACACCTATAAAAATAGAGTTGGTATTTCTAATCCCGGAGAAAACGACAAAATCAATGATACGATACAAACTAACCCACACTGTGGATGGGATACAGTTCCAAATAGAATGATGGCTAGTATGAACCAGCGCAGTATGAAATAGTCAATTTCAACACACACCATAACCAGTATGGCGATATAAAGCGATATCGTTAATTCAAGGCTTTTGCTTTGAGAGCGTAATGGATGGCCGACATATCTCATGTGGTTTCAACCCGTATCTATGTTTATTTATAACATCTGGGCCACTTTAAACTCTACCATGGACACCATCAGTAAGCATGGGTATGCCCAGAGTGCAGCTCTCGTACACGACTCCTAAGAAATGATGATACTCCGATTCGTTCTTTACGCTCCCAAACAAAATCCGACACGAAATCAAAATTAAACACTACTATTACTGTATGCAGTTCACAAAATACACCAATATGCGACGACTCTGAAACATCAATGGATGAATATGTAAGAAACGACCAAACAATCTACGGCGATACGCAAATTTCAGAACCTATAACCCCAGCTCATGAAAAATCTGAAAATAATATCCTGGAAAAAATCAGCAAACTTTTGGACCAAAAGCTACAAACAAATACGACGCACATACTTTCTGAGATGACAAAAATTAAAACCTCAATTATGCAAGAAATAAGTCTTGCAATAAATAAACTAGAAAGTGAATTTATGAACCATAAACAAGACATGAACACCAAGTACTTGGAAACAGTCGCCGAAATCGAGAATCTTCAGAGTCAAATCATTAAAATGCAAACAGAACAAATACAACTAAAACAGCAAATATCTAAATTACATACAACTGAAAATACAGATACAACTAAAAACCAACCAAATTACGAAAACTGTAAAAGATTTGTGCTATATGGACTGGAAGAACAAGGCGAAAATGAAAATGAGTTACACGACAGAGTAATCTTTATATTTCAAAAAATCTTAAACACCGACTTAACTGGATATATTGAAGACCTTTCGCGAATTGGGAAAAAAGGGTTCAAAAGACCCCTGTTGATCGAAATAATTAGTAAAAGGATGACAAAATATATACTAAGATGCAAACAATACTTTAGAAATACAGGACTGGCCATATCGGAACATCTAAACGACCAAGAAATTAAAGTCCGAAGACAATTAAGAGAGATACAAACAATGGAACGAAAAAATGGTAAATACGCAATAATCAGAGACAATAAGCTCTTTATAGAAGGCAAAGAATACAAAGAACCACTTGATTATACAGAAGAACAAACCAAACACAAAAATATATATCCAACACATGACAACCAACAGCAACAACTACCGAAAAGGAATCTCAACACATACATAGACACCTCTAGCAACATTTCTGACACGGATAATAACGTCAATGACACCGAATTCAACCGAACTTTACAGAAAAACTACGCTTCACTAACTAATAGAGGAGCAAAAGTAAAAAGACAAGAAAAGACATTTCGTTAACACTTTCAACATTATATTTCAAAATACTAGAAGTATCAAAAACAAGATAGAAGAATTAGAATGTATTATTGAAGATAACGACCCAATACAAGCCATATGCGTTACAGAAACATGGATACCAGATAAACTAAAAGACTGTGTACATGTAAAAGGATATACCTTTGCTGGAGGATATTACAGACAAAAAACGAGAGGAGGAGGAGTAGCAGTTCTTTTAAAAGACGAAATAGAATTTAAAGAGCGACCAGATATATCAGATCTAACAGTCGAATCAATTGTAGAAATTTGCGGAGTCGAGATTCCGAAAGAAAATGCCCTATTGATAGTCATCTACCGGTTAGAACGTGAGATGGAAACATTCTTTGTTGTTTTAGAAAAATTACTGACAGTAATTAAATCGTCAATTAATAAAAAGCACGTCATCATTGGCGGCGATTTTAATTTAGACAAAAACAAAAAACCCGCGAACTATCAAAAACTTAAAAATATGATGTTGGAATATAATTTACACCAAAAAATTGACGAGTCAACCAGAGTAACAACAAACACATCAACATGTTTAGACTTGCTCTATACAAACAACATAGTTCAATGTCAAACCAATGTAAAAAATCTCGGGATTTCTGATCATAAAGCCATACATTGCCAGTTTGAATCTCGGGAAAACATAAAGCCAAATAAATTAATCGTAACTAAAAGAATTTTCTCAACTACTAATATAACAAATTTTAAAAATGCTTTAGCACAAATAAACTGGTGTGAATTGATAAACAATAACCAAAACATAAACGACAATTACAATACATACGAAGATAAAATGAAAGAACTTTTAAATATACATATACCAAACAAGAAAATAACAGTTAAATCTCATAGAAAAAATTACTGGCTAACTAGAGGACTAAAAAAATCTTGTAGACATAAAAGAATATTGCAATGTTTAGTTAACGAAACAAATGACAAAATTTTGAGAGGTCATTACAAATTTTACCAGAAAATTTTAAAGAAATGTATTAAGTCATCAAAAAAACTTAGTTTTATAAAGAAAATGAAAGCGTCTAAAAACAAAGTCAAAACTATGTGGGGTATTGTCAAAGACACTACTAAAAAACAGTCAAAAAATAAAACACATGACATAAAATTAGATGTAGATGGAGCTACAGTAAATGCACCGCAAGCAGTAGCAAACACGTTCAACAAATATTTTGCGTCAATAGGCGAAACATGCCCAACTAAAAATACTCTTCCAGCTAAACTCCACAAGCCAGTTACAGAACCAATATCTAATTCAATGGTCTTATCGCCAGTCACAGAAACAGAAGTGCTTAAAATCATTAAAAAACTACCAAACAAATACAGTTGTGGGGTAGACGATATTCCTACTGCACTCATAAAAGCATGCATCATAGAATTGACTCCTGTCCTAACATATTTAATTAACCAGTCCATAGATGAAGAGTATTTTCCGGATAGACTAAAAATTGCAAAAATTCGACCAATATTAAAAAAACAAGGACAATCCACTGATGTTAGCCAATACAGACCTATAGCACTACTGCCCACTACATCAAAAATCTTCGAACGCGCTATATCTAACCAACTATATTCATTTTTAGAAAAGTATAAACTACTAGACAAAAATCAATATGGGTATCGGAAAAATTCATCTACTACCCTAGCTATTTACAACCTACAAAAACATATACTTCAAAATATGAAAGATAAACACCACACTATCGGATTACTTATGGATATGAAAAAAGCTTATGACAGAGTTTCACATCCAATACTGCTAAAAAAATTATACGAAATTGGAATCAGAGGAAAACCTTTAAATTGGTTACGATCTTATCTTCTAAACAGAAGGCAATTTACGCAAATAGACCATCATTCAAAACATCATCCAATAAAACAAGTTATAGACTCAGATACAATAACAATCAACTCTTCAATACCACAAGGTAGCGTGTTAGGCTGCATTCTTTTTTTAATATACATTAATGACCTGCCAAAAATAGTAAACTCTCCTTGCATATTATTTGCTGATGACGTAACAATACTTTTTAAATGTCCTTCTGATAATGACGCTTCATTACATTACTTAAAAGAAACCTTAACTACCATAGAAGCCTGGATTTCAGCCCATAATTTTGAAATAAACAAAAACAAAACAAAAATAATTCAATTCCACCCGTACCAAAAGAAACCATTAAATCTAAAAAATATGTTAAAAGAAATCAATCTAACCGAAACACGAGAAGCAAACCTGTTAGGAATAAATATAGATTCAAATTTAAATTGGCAGGGACATATTAAAAAAATTGGGTCAAAAATGTCACAATTTCATTATGCTTTGTCAGTGTTAAAATCAAACACCAATATAAAAACTGCCCTAAGTGCCTACTACGCATACGCATACGCCTGGTTGAAATATGGGGTACTAATTTGGGGCAACAGCACAGACATTACCGACTTATTTATTATGCAAAAGAAATGTATACGTATTCTGATGAACATCCGCCCGCGCGCCCATTGTACGCCACATTTTATACAACTGAAAATATTAACCTTACCTAGCATATACATTCTTGAATCAGCTATGTTTGTTAAAAAATATCCTGATCACTTTACAATCTCCGAAAATTCGCGACAAAAAAACAAAATAATAGCACCAGAGCCAAAATTGGAACTTGTAAGAAGAAGTTCTGAATACATGATGATAAAAATTTTTAATAAGCTCCCTGAATATTTACGAAAAGAATCAAACCAACGAAAATTCTATAAAAATCTAAAAAAAATGCTAATCCAAAAGTGCTACTACAGTATAGAAGATTTCTTTAATGACAAAAATGTTTCAGTTTCGCGGGAAGTATGTAATGATGATAAGTAGTGGGTATTGTTATTATGTAAGCTAATAATACTCAGTAATTGTATACTTGCAACGCCCTTACAGGGTTTAATATGTAACTAGTGCTAAGTGAGCAAATTTTTGCATGTTAAATGGCAAGGTTTGAAATAAAGAATAAAGAATAAAAAAAAAAATACTCCTCCTTTTTGGAAGTCTGTTAAAAAGAAAACATTTACATTAACCCCAACAGCTCGTACACCATGAACATTTGAATCGTAGCGTCATAGGGAAAAGATGTTTACGACCAATGAATATCAATAAAGTTAGAATCATGAAGAACATTAGGAAAGTTTCAGTTAAAGCAGTCATGTAGAAAGAATTACTGACGAGTCACGCGCCTCATTCACATGACTAAGCAGACGATTTAACCAAACAATGGGATCGGCGGAAGATCGTACAAATAATGAAACAGTGGCCTTCGAGCAAAATTGGAATTCAGTAATAACTTTGCACCGGACAAACAAATCGGAAAGTTAAACCAGCCTGAAATTACAATACAACAGAAAGTTGACATAAAAATAACATAACATACAAGTCTAGGGGAGTTTACTAATATCATTACAGAACATCTGGAAGCGTCTATTAAGATGGCACCCTGTGTGGCGCATGGCGTATAAAATTGAAATGGTAAGAGTAAAAATACCCAAAACAAATCGTTAACACCATGAAAATGAAAGGCATGTGCATAAAGATGTCAGCTTAAAAACTCCGGCAGATAATTTCACTGAGAGCCGCGAGTAAAAAGAAATGAGTAACTCCGTTATGAAAGTTCAAGTTATCTAAAGAGCAGTTCCGGTGATTCATATTGGCAAACATGAATCGTACTTTCAACAGGGACAAAAGCGCATTGGTTTACTTTAGATCTAATTTCGTTTTTGTTAGGGTTCCGTACCCAAAGGGAAAAACGGGACCCTATTACTAAGACTTCGATGTCCGTCTGTCTGTCACCGGGCTGTATCTCATGAACCATGATAGCTAGGCAGCTGAAATTTTCACAGATGATGTATTTCGGTTGCCACTATAATAACAAATAAAATAAAACAAATATTTAAGGGGGGCTCCCATACAGTACGGAACCCTCCATGCGCGAGTTCGACTCGTACTTGGCCGATATTTAATTTAGTTTATTTGGAACTTTACTTTCTATATTGACAAATATTTGAATTACCAAGCAACAACACAAGATGCAAAGATCAAAACATCATAAGGTCATATGATAAATCTGTCAAATATAGAACTGATATACTGACATAGGCCTCCTTTTAGATTAGAACTATCAACTGGTATGAAAAGGCTTATACTTAAGATTCTCGATTCATTGTCTATCTTGTGAGTCATCATCATCCGCAGCCTTCTCTGTCCCTACACACTGCTGGGTATAGGCCTCTCTCTTAAAGTGCCATCTGTCTCGGTCCTGTGCTAATCGTGTGCAGGTTCGACCCGTGATTTTCACTATATCGTCGCTCCATCTTGTGAGTATGTAAGTAAAATAGAAAACACATTGGTAACCTTTGATCTAATTCTTTTGTTGCCTGGATGTCTTTCACATCAGAACATTGAATACGCGACTAAGTTGACACATTTAATTAAATAGAGCTGTGATACAATAGAAGAGGCCCGAGCGCGATCGTGTTAGGGCCAGCTAAATGAATAAATTAGAATCGTGATTTGTAAGTGATTTCTATCCGTTAGCGAGTTCGAGTGCTTGTTATTTCCTTATAGAAACTACCAGTATTTATGACACAGTTAACATTGTAAAGGCCCTTTTCCTGATTCGCGAGTAAAACTTTATGTATCGCGTAAATAGGCCTAGCTACATAATATACATTACAACTACTTTAAATCGCTATTATTTCATCTGTGACAGTTCTCTCTGTGGCTTACTTTCGGAAATTATCTATGCTTGTGCGTTAGATTTCTTACGATATTAGGCCAATATTAGGCTCTATTATAAATTATGCTGTCATTATAAAAATCGGCCAAGTACTAGTCGGACTCACGCACAGAGGGTTCCGTACTGTATGGGAGCCTCCCTTAAATGTTTATTTTATTATTTATTATTGAAGTGTATTTGTAAAAAAATAAAGAAAAAAACTAAATATTCCATGAAAATTTCAAGCTTCTACTCGTACCTGTTACCATTATAAATATCGAGCAAAAAAACGGCTATAAAATCAGGTTTGTTGTATGGGAGTGGCAGCCCCCTTGAATACGAGTATTAATTTTATTTGTTGTTAAAGCGGCAACAGAAATACATCATCTGTGAAAATTTCAGCTTTCTAGCTTTAACGGTTCATGAGATACAGCCTGGTGACAGACATACGGACGGCGGAGTCTTAGTAATAGGGTCCCGTTTTTACCCTTTGGGTACGGAACCTTAAAAAGTGTGCACCACGGTGCGTTGCTTTTCAATCAGAACTGATTTTATGGCTGCAATTCGAAAACGCGATCCGAGTTTATCATTCTACTCGTGATTATGACTTCCATATACGTTCCACTGGCTCACTTGGACAGTTGGCAGTAGCTAACACGTATGATGCCAAATCATCTCACGATGACTTGCATCGAAGATTGGCGTTGGCGTTTTTATTGCAGAGTAATTTTGAGAGAAAATGGAAAATACCACTGCGACCAGATAATATTAAATGACGGCCATGCTATAGTACTAGGTAACTCGTACATTCCGAATGGGCGACTTTGTAATTATTAAAAATATTTGATGTTTTCCCCACTGAACATGGCAGAAGCTTAATTATTTTGTTATTTAAATGACTGTGTCTTACTGTACCAGCCTTTTTAATAGTCCACTGCAAGACTTTGATTGGGCTATCTCCACCACGCTGGCCCAATGCAGGTTTGGGGGATTCACATACGCCATCGAATTTCTTCCACGGACATTGCAGGTTGCCTCACGATGTTTTCATTCACCGAAAAGCCAGTGGTGTGAAATTCCGAACATAAATTCCAAGGAATTCATTGGTACAGGACCGAGGTTTGAACCCACGACCTAACGATTCTAAGGCGGGTGTCATTCATCTACCACTAGACCACCACGGCCTGTGACGGACCGTGTCTTACTACTCGTACTGAGTATCCCCACCACTGATCAATATGTTGATCAAATGAAGATTTTCTGACTTTATTGACTGCGCTGTACGAGTATATAATTATGCTAGAAATGTATTCAATCATGTAATCTCACGATGTATTCTTGTATAATTTATTATCGAAATTACTTAAAACTAAATAGCAAGTATTAATAATAAACTAACACGATAACTAACTGGTATTTTCTGACTTATATTCAAAGAAAACAATAGGGACGCGTGCCTTGGAATTCGGACATACTCGTAGAGCCTACGGGTAAAAAAATACCATAATGTCAGAGGTGACGTGATTCTTTTCTTAGGATACAAATGTATGTATATATATGTACTAAACAGAACTTATATGTTGTATAATACGAACAGCTAATCAACAACTCACTAATTATTTGTTCTATCACCTCCCACCAGGGGAGATGCCAAATAGTTTTGGCAACGATGACAGCTGCTGGCGCCAGCGACAGGCGTTAAAATATCTACGAGTTAAGTACAATTACATCTTTGAACTTTTCCGTAATTACATAGTATTTAGTACAGTTATCATCGGTATTTCAGTTCCCTATTAGAAAATAATTACCGTACAATCTAGATACGATTATTTTCCTAGTTACGGTTGGCACCCGATAAGACTAGTTAGGAATTAGATTTGAAATTCAGAAAGGGCGCGTAGGTCCCTAGCACATGTCTCTAGGATGTTTTTCACTAGGAGTATAAACACTAGGAAGTATAAATATAAATAAATGGCACACCTGCTAATACAGTCCTTTTTAGTGGTATTTTATCTATATCTTAGGAGACAATATGGGAGAATTATGTGTTAAAATTTGTTTTGAGCTATAGGTACGTTCGCTTGTTCATGGCAGGTATGCACCATGTAGACAACTATACCAGTGAAAAACCTGCGCGGCACAGCACCGCGCTCGTGATTCTGACATTATAGAAGATTCCGTCAGATTTAGATATTTCAGGGCCACTTTTCAGTTCAAGCACTGAGTACACTATTCTCTACTATTCAGACACAGAACTACAGAAAGCAATCAATCAACCTGTCTGTCAACAACAAACAAATCAGCCCCAATATCGGCGAAACAAAAGATAACGTTTGTATGCTAAATGTTTCAATACAACGCGAAACATCGCGGGATGTGACCTTCAGTCTGAGATTAATGGATTCCTGTATCTGTAAGGTCCTTTATCGTACGGCTACTTATTGGATAGCGATTTCTTGTAACAAAGGTCCGTCACGAGGCCGGACCACTTCCGGTCCGCCATATTAGTTTATTTATAGCGCGCAGGAAGTACCGTCAAAAGCGGTTTCTTAATCTTATGCCATGCGCGACTGAGCCTTTTCCTGTGGCCACACTTCCTCCGTTCGCTGTTTGTAAATTGATTCATTTGTTGGTAATGCAGCTGATAGTTAATGCAACGTAACGTGATTAGAAACTAGTGATTGAGTGATTATAACCGCAGCCGTATACGATTTCGGGGTTTAAATAAGTATTCACTAAGATTTATGAACATGCATGAAAATACACATTGGATATCTCATCAACCTCCGTAATTATTATCCAACCACTGTTAAGAAGTGGAATGACAACGTCGCATAATAGGCATGATATGATGACTAAAAAATATTTAGTCCATCAGATTATCAAAAAATATTAGACACGTATTTTTTTTGTCTATTAAATATAAATTGATTAAGATACAGCCCGACAAAATGACACGTGACGTCACTAGTGTCATACAACTGTATAGATTTCTGTAAGAGAACTGACGTCACGACCTCCACTTCCAAACTTTGACAAGGTTTATCTTTGTCATTTGTTGTTTGATGGAGAAAAGAAAAAATACGTATCCAATATTTTTTGATAATCTAACTCACGGACTAATTAAAATAATGTTTTTTTTTTACCCAGTCATCATACTTATTTCTTTACTGAATTTCGGTGTAAAAAACCGTACACAAATATCAAAGAAAACTCAAATGGCGCTGGACCAAGTTTAACATTGATGACAATTGACAATAAAAAATTCACTACAAAGTACATGTTTATTCCGATAGCCGCGATAGTAAAACGAAAGTTCTATTATTTTTACAGTCACTCATGACTGCACAACAAAATGTGCGTTGTCTTCACATGCGAAAGGAAGTGATAAATTAAAGAGACAGTTATTCATTTAGTATTCACAGAAGTTCTGAGTCATGGTTTAAGACCTAACTGTAATATTCCTGAAGTTAGGTATAAATACACACGCATTTCGTTTAGGAAATTGATATGGGTCAAATAAACAAGTTTTTACGATACAAAAAATGAGTAACGAGCGAAAAATGGAGAATCGAAAGCAGTCATGGATCTGGTTTTGACCGACGAAACGGAGGAGGTACTCAATTCGACGCGTTTATACATATTTTCTTTAAATGTATAACCACGCATAACTTTTTACATGTTCCGATTTCGATAATTCTTTTTTTTTTTTGTTGCGAAGAGTATACTTCGAAATTGGTACCATTTAAATGTTATCGAAATCGGCTAAGCCATTTTTGATAAATCAACAATAATGTGAAAAATGCTACATCGATCCGTGTGAACTATTCGCAAATTCTGTACACGGTTGAAGTCGATCATGCCATTTTTTACAAAACACAATATCTATACGTAGATAAATTACATTCTGAAAAAAAAATGCTCTAGAAGCTTTTTTCAAAAAGATAATTATTTTTCAAAAAATAGCAAAACCGGCTTCCATCGTGTACAAAATTCGAATATTTCGCTCAAATTGTTTACATCATTGTTGATTTTTCAAAAAAGGCTCAGCCTATTTCTTTAAAATTGAAATGGGACAACTTCGGGAGTATACGAACTAAAAAGATATTCGATTCGGTTCAGAATTGGCGAAATTATCGATGAACATAAGTACACAAATAATATAAAGATACATACAGACGAACATTGAACCTCCTCCTTTTTGGAAATCGGTTAAAAACGTCTGTCAACTTTCTTAGGGAGTTTACGACAAAAGTTATTTAGCGACTCTTTCGGTTTAGTACTTATCAACACTTCAATTAGAATGAATGAATTGAATATTTTAGTATGTCTAACGTGTGTACATAGGTATCCTTGAGTAAAACAATTAGAGTTGAGGTCATCATCATCATCCTGCCCTTATCGCACTGAGTGGGGCGGCACAGCACAGATACATATTTCTATTGAAAGAAATTAAGTTGAATTCCAACTTCAGCAGAAGGTAAACACAAACCTCATAATTTAAGTAAATAAAAACCATATTCACACAAGTGCATCGGGTACGTTGAACCCGACATAAGCTCTTAGTTGATTTTACTAACCGGCACTTGATATCAAAAAGTTTGGACTAGAGATTGGATTACGGGATAGTGATGTACGGGATAGTCGGTCTCACTTGCGCTTACTTAATTCTACTGTATTCGATCCTGCTCACACAATCAGAACCATAGGTACATTGTAAGGCTGCAGAGGTCGGTTCTCCACTACTTCCAAGTATGGTCTCGGATAGAACAGGTTTCAAATCTTTTATTTTTATTTTTGTTTGTTATGTTTTGCTACGGCGCTACATGAAGAGAATCTATAAGAATTGGTTACATTTTTTGGTGTTTACAGTTACAAGCACCCTTTTTATCATAGCAACTACTATTTAATTGTCTAGTAATGCTATTTATGATAGTTACTGACACACATATTCATCTACGTTAAACTCGTATGTACATCATGTTTATTTTCACTTTCTATTTTATGAAGTCAGAAATGCGATAAAATACATTTTGTTTGTTGTATTCTATGTTTGATTTTCAAACAGTTTAAGTATTATAAATGGCTTAACAATACTAGCAAGTACATAAAAGCGCTATAAGATTTACTATACAGTTGAAGACACCCAAGTTGAATTTTACTAGTAACAACAGATTTCGGTACTTTGATTTCCACATGTTTTTCGTCATCGAAAAGTGACGTTTTAAATAAATACCATTCACATTGAAATGCTTTATAGAAGCAGTAGGCGAGCACTTTAGCAATACCAATTAAATCGATTAAATATAGAATTCGAATATCGAGAAGCCACCCACGCGCACTCCGCAATGTTTTGAAATCGAATCCAGTGTTTCTGTACAAAACGATATTTCGGTCAATTTAATTTTAGTGCGCGGTGCCATTGACCCCAGAGAGCTCAGAATCATTGACCTGTATGAGATAAAAGCTAAAATCTGGGCTCGAGCCAGTTCTTGCGACATTATCAATCGGTCCTGGGAAACGATTCTGGTGCATTCGAGGCTATCACTATCACGTTCACTCTAATGACATTTTGAAGGAGAAAGAGAGAGACGGAAGTAATTTCGAGTTAGCGAGAATAGATCTGAGCTCATCAAAGGTATTATCATAATAACATGCGGTATGCTAATGTTATTGAACGACGCAACGTCGAATTTGTTATAAGTTTAGTTTAACTAAATGTTGTATAGAAGGTTCTATGGAAGTGGGGCATGCTATTAATAATACAATTATTAACAACTATTTCTTTAAACGAACCAGAGTGTAATATAGAAGACTAGCTTTTTTCCGCGGCTTCTCAGAGGACCCTTTATCTTTTCCAGAATAATAAGAAGCCTAGAATAGAGAGTAGTGACGCTCTCAGGCTTTTTTATACCATTTCCATGCCAAAATTTAAGTTGTTGCGTGAAAGAGGAACCAACAAATACATTTTCAGATTCATAACATTAGTAAGAATCATAGGTTTTGGAATGGTGAATAGATAAATAATGTATGTATACCGCAAACACTATAATTGATATCACTACATGGTATAAAAATAAAGTCACTTCCCGCTCTGTCTGTACCTATGTATGCTTATATCTTTAAAACTACTCATCGGATTTTGATGCGGTTTTTTTTTATAGATAGTGATTCAAGAGAAAGGTTTACACCTGTGCTAAGCCGGGGCGGGTTTTCGCGCACGAAGGTTTCCGTACCGTATGGAAGCCCCCTTAATATATTTTACTTCAGTTTAATTATTTATTTTTGAAGGGAATACAACTTAATATTCTGTGAATATTTCAAGCATCTACCGTTATTAATATCGAGCGAAAGACGGCTTCAAGTTCAACTTTGTTGTATGAGAGTTATGTTTTCAGTATTTGTTGTTGTAGCGGCAACAAAATACGTTATGTGTAAAATTTCAACGTTCTAGCTATTACGGTTCATGAATTCAGCCTGGTGACAGACAGACGGACGGACAGCGAAGTCTTAGTTATAGGGTCCCGTTTTTATCCTTTGGGTTCGGAGCCCTAAAAATGGAAAAAAATCGGTCATATTGTTTACATATTACTCAGCTAGAGGATGAGTAATCCAGACAATCCAGTCAGTATAGCTGTATTTACCTTGGCAACCTATCAATGTGATGCACGCAGCCGGTGCATGACACTATGGACAGTCATAATGGACATTTAAAGACGAGTTTCCTAGCTATAATGGAATTAGTGACAAAATCTATTTACAGAATTATTTTATTGTATTTTTTGATAATAACTAGTTTAATAAGTTGCTAGGATTTTCAAAGTATCGGCATTAATATTCTGTTGTGGATGATCCAATTGCTTGTTATGTATAGGTAGTTATAGTTTATGTAGGTCTTGTATAAGCACTTGCCCTTTTATATTCTGTTTCAAGAAGGCGCCCCCTTAGCCCCATTTCAAGCATCTACCTATACCTGTTGCCGTAGTTAATAACGAGCAAAAAACGGCATAATCGTGATAGAACGTTGAAATGTTCACAGATGATGTATTTCTTACTATATATTGCTATAACAACAAATACTAAAAACAGAATAAAATAAATATTTAAGAGAAGCTCCAACAGAACAAACGTGATTTTTTAGTATTTTTAACGTTTAACGAGTTTTTTAAGTCAGTTGTAACCATGTAGCAAAGTATCATACCATGTACTTATAGGCAAAACGAAACGGAACACTAAGCCAAAAGAAGGTCATTGTACTCGTTATTATAAACAACTTTTACTATAGAAACAAACATAAAAACGCAAATAAAAATCAGCTGTTTCATACTTCTCGTTTGGTGTGAATAATTTGGCATTCAAAAGCGTGTGTAACTGTTGTCTGTCTGTGGGTCTGTGGCCTGTGGCATACAGAGATGAACTCAACTTGATTACCTATAAATAAAAGAATTGAAAACTGTATGACGTCACAAAGAGTACAAATTGTAAATTCCTTGGTACAACAATAAACAATCGATTTGTCATCGGCTGATAGTGAGCGATAGCTAAAGATAAAATAACACAAAGCAAATATTATTACGAAAACATAAACAAAACCCTGGCTGGTAAATTCTAGAATACATCAGATAAGTAACAAGGCAAAAGTAATGATACCTTGCACTCTTCAAATCTGTCAAGAAACATTTCATATACCTACTTGTACGCGTAGGTTACGAAATCCGTTGTTTTTGTGACTTTGAACTAAAATATAATACACAAAGATTTAAAATATGTCATATAAAAGAGGAAAAGAAGAATGCTAAGAAAACTAAATTTAAATCAAAATCTTTCATCTATTCAGAAGCTTTTAAAACTTGAGAGATGCCAATTGATGACACTCAGAAGACACACCATGGATGAAAGAAAAAAAAACTGATACACACCACATACACGCCAAAGTCCAAACCAATCATCACTACATAGTATAAAACAAAGTCGCTTCCCGCTGTCTGTCCCCATGTATGCTTATATCTTTAAAACTATGCAACGGATTTTGATGCGGTTTTTTTGTTTGTATGTGCGAAGTGCGCACCTGTGCGAAGCCGGGGCGGGTCGCTAGTGATATACTAAACGTCATCAAACATAAATAAAATACAGACAAATTAAACTGCACGAGATCAATCAACTCCAGCTCCGTTAATGAAATCAGAGTTCGCAGAACCCCTAAAAATGCAGAGCATCCACCGACATGTGGCCAATGATGCTAATCCAGTTAAGGCGTGAACAGTTGAACACACGTGGTGAACCACACGTTCGCAAAGTCTAAATATTGCTGCCAATCTGTCAATTCCCTAACGATGACATGCCTAAGCCGGCTGAAGGCACGTGGAATCACAAAAACATTGAGGATCGGGACAAAATGACAATTATGTAATTCAGTACGAGATTGGCGCTATTTTTTGACTGACGTAACGGAGGAGGTACTTAATTCGACGCGTTTTTTTTTATGTACTCGTGTAACCATTACTTTTTACATAGTAGTCTAATTTCTATAGTTCTTTCGTTCGTTCGCGCACGAAGGGTTCCGTACCGTACGGTAGCCCCTTAATATATTTTATTTTAAATATTTATTTTTGAAGGGAATATGTATAACTAAATATTTTGTGAATATTTCAAGCATCTTCCTGTTGCAGTCATTATACCTCTAGTATGGAGCAAAAAATATGTTTCTTGTATGGGAGCCCCCCTTAAATATTTATTTTCTTTTAATTTAATTATTTATTTTTAAAGTAAATGTTTAACTTAAGTAATATTATGTGAAAATTTCAAGCATCTACCAGCAAGCGAAAACGGCTTAAAATTCAGGTATGTTGTATGGGAGCCCCCCTTAATATAGTTTTTTCTGTTTTTAGTATTTGTTGTTATATCGGCAATAGCGTCAACAGCGGCATTATCTGTGAAAATTTCAACTTTCTAGCTACGAGTATCACCGTTCCTGAGATACAGCCTGGTGACAGACAGACGGACAGCGGAGTCTTAGTAATAGGGTCCCGTTTTTACCCTTTGCATACGGAACCCTAAAAATGCTACATGGATCCGTGCCAAATATTCCGAATTCTATACACGGTCATATTATAATATCTTCTTTGACACGGTTGAAGACGGTCATGCCATTTTTTTGCAAAAATAATTATTATAAGTAATTTGAGCTTACCATGTAGTTCACCATACGTTCACAAAAAAAGAATCAATGCGTATCACGCCTAAGGCTACATACGCACTGTGCGGATGCGATTGCGGTTCTGCTGCCACAACACAGAAAAGTACACTTCATACACCCCCGCCCCGCGGTTTTACCCGCGTTGTTCCCGTTCCCGTGAGAATTTCGGGAATTTTTATACATATAAACCTTCCTCTTGAATCATTCTATCCATTAAAAAAAACCGCATCAAAATCCGTTGCGTAGTTTTAAAGATTTAAGCATACAGACAAACAAATAAATAAACAAACAAACAAACGAAAATAGCGACTTTATTTTATACTATGTAAGGATAAGGATTAGCGGGCAGCTGACCGTATGGTGCGTACGCTTTAATAATGCTGTCTATATAGGCTTCGGGGTGGAGAATTGAAGACGTACCACACAGAGTGTCATGTTTACCCATATTCGCTTAATTTGCATAATTTTTAAACTCGTTCTTTATCTAAACTAGGTGAACATGGGTAATCTAACACATAAACATGCAATAATTCACAAATTTGAATATGGATTACCAGCGGAAGTTAGAAAGTTGTTCTAGTATTGTAACGTTTTATACAAGTATGATAATTTAATATCTTCCTTTTAGCACATGCAAATCAATCCTAGAGATAAATAAGCGCAATGACCCCAAGGTTCGAGAACCGCTGTCTCCTACATTTCATCAATTTTGACGATAAGAATAAAATTACATAGTACGGAATGACAATAACGAGTATTTTTGACTGGAATTTTTAGAAAAGAGTGGAGGTCTGTAAGAATTGGTAATTTTTTAGGGTTCCGTACCCAAAGGGTAAAACGGGACCCTAATAATAAATAACAAAAATAAAATAAATATTTAAGGGGGGCTCCCATACAGTACATAACCCTCCGTGCGCGAGTCCGACTCGTACTTGGCCGATTTTTTTTTTAAATTTATCTTTGTTTAAAAACGTAATAAAGTAGATTTAAAATCTATAAGGGAAAGAATCGATATGAATTTTTGTTATGGTTCCCAAAATTAATGGGTAAAGGCTATCGAGCATAGTTACTTGCTCGATGGTATAGGCGGCGTATTTCTTTCAGGGGATGGCTGGACGCTCTACGGCTGAAATTATTATCATCATCATTATCAGGCGTAGGACGTCCACTGCTGGACATAAGCTTCCCCTATGGATTTCCAATAAGCCCGGTTGCAAGCGGCCTGCATACAGCGCGTTCCTGCCTACTGCCATTTCAACTTACTAATCCGCTGGGCTATATCGTTTGGTTCGTCTGCAAATCTCCTCATTCCTGATTCTATCTGGCAGCGAGACTCCGAGCATAGCCCTCTCCATAGCGGGTTGGGCTACCTTGAACTTATTCATAAGGCCCACAGTAAAAGACCACGTTTCACGAAATTATTATGAAATCAAAAAATTGAATGAATGACAAATACTTTATATCCGGATTTAAAATATGAAATGCAGGTGACATACCTATGCGTATATGTATAGTGGACCAATATTTTATTAAAAGTAACTCACGACTGTCGTAACTGGTACAGCTCTGCTGTAATTTCAGCAAACTACACATTAACTCTCTTCAAAAGCTGTGAACAGAACTGTAAACAAGCGCATGTCGTCTTACGTTGCCAAATTTACAGTTGACTGTTCAAATAATCATGTCTTCAATTCAATCTAATAATAGACACTGCAGAGTCTACAGATTCATGTACACAACATACGAATGTATATCGTCCAGTACAAACTGATGGCTAAACTGGATTCCTTTGTTTACACCCAAGGAGCTGACGAGATACGATAAGAATTATGGATAAGTGATAAACCGGCCGATTGGTATTCATTGCTGCAAAAGGAAATGTTAATAGGCGATCCATTCAAGTTCAAACGACAACGGGCTATGGCTATGCACAATCTGTGAGTCTCTCAGTTCTAAGAGTCAGGTAAATGCAATGTGTGAGCACTGATGACTAAGTGATGGAGTCTAGTTTTTGAGAGGAGAATACATACCGGCATGTGCAGCGTAAGACATCAACCTCTTCGAGCGATCTATATTTATAAAGTCACAATCGTGCAAAAAAGTGTCCGAGCCAAAACTCTAATACAAAATAACTTTATTTGCCTTAAAACACTTTTAACCATATTCACTAGTCCATTGACTCTGAACTAGTTAATAACTGCCCAAGCTACGTAGTGGGTAGACCTTTTAGCTGTTAGTCGTAAGGCGATTGCAAGCCAACTACTCGTACAATGCTGGGCGATGCCAAAGTGATCGGTTACAAGCACTAATTAGGTGATAAAACAGGTCATTGTGAATTATTTGTGTTTTTTGTGTACATTGTGTCTTGTTTACGCATAGGTTCAATTTTTCTTATACAAAGACAGAGGGTACGAGCGCAGAATTCTTCTCCAGTAGCTAAATCCCCCAAGCAATACATCTAGCGCAATCCTTGTCGTTCTAGTCTTATTGAAATATTTTTGTGTGCAGTTTTGTTTAACGTTATGTTAATCACACATTTTCTGCATACTAAACAACTCCAAACGTGGACAAAATGTTGCATATCTAAAAGGTTGCAACACTGCAGGTTAACAGTTAACTGCAACACTGTAGTATATGCTCCCGCGCACGAACATGATTCACCCAATATGGCTGCGTCTCGAGAACTGAAGCCCGTTCCAATCCAGGCCAAATCCGAGACAAGGCCTGTTCCTACGTGACTTCACACACGTTGGTCTCACCAGGTTATCTAGATGCCTAGATATACGTACTAGTCTCTATAGTTTAGTCTACAACTACACAAATGCGATCATCAACTTATCTTTACGTATAAATTACAGTAATAGGAAGATGATAATTTATCTTTGTAGCTTATCCAATTACGCACCATATTTGCTTTTGTTTTCAAGGATTTCACAATGGTTTTGTACCTGGTTTTATAGCGATGTTCTGAAATTATTGTGAAAATTGTTTTGTTTTGTTTTCTTTTCTTTTTAATCGCGAATAAGTCTGCGATTGACCACCAGCTTGCCTGATGGTAAGCGACGTTGTGCACGATGAAGCACGCAGACCTAGAAGATACTTATTCACTCTGACCTTGAAAAGCTATAGATAATATCTCATAGTAAAACAGGAAAGCAGGAAGACTGTTTCATTCCCTGGCAGTACGAATCAGAAATGTTGAGTGAAATCGCTTCGTACGTATCGAAGGAAAATCGAGGAATTTTGTCTCATTTGAGTCTGCCTGGGGAAGTACCACACTTTTGCCAATGGTACATTTACCAACAGTAATTACCTAATCAGTACCTAATGTTTTAGGAATCTAAAGGGAATTCCTTTCTCCAGCACTGAACGTAGTAAACCCGAGATTATGATCATAATTTTCTTTTATTACAACGTGAACAAAACGAATATAATATCATCAGGTGAAAAATTTGCTCTGCTCTTACTTCGTAGAAAGGAGAGCGGACGAATTTCACACTAGATAAACCGAACCCTTTCTCTAATCATTGTTCTATTCTGTTCTAGAACATATTTGAGTAGTCAATAATTATCATATTGGGCTAAGTCAACAAGCGCATGTGTGGGCTACAAGTTTAAATAGTGAAACGCACGTTTCGTTCAAACATTTCTACACATACACCTATTTTCCTCTATATCAGTAGCGTGTCCTAAATTGGCATGACCGAGGCATTTTTTAGGGTTCCGTACCCAAAGGGTAAAAACGGGACCCTATTACTAAGACTCCGCTGTCCGTCCGTCTGTCTGTCTGTCTGCCACCGGGCTGTATCTCATGAAGCGCTATAGCCAGAACAGAAAGCTGAAATTTTCACAGATGATGTATTTCTGTTGCCGCTATAACAACAAATACTAAAAACAGAATAAAATAAATATTTAAAGGAGTCTCCCATACAACAAACCTGTTTTGTTGCCGTTTTTTGCTCGATTAATGTCGAGCAAAAAACGGCAACAATTAGATGCTTGAAATGGGGCTAATGGGCTCTCTCATACGGTACGGAACCCATCGTGCGCGAAGCCAACTCGCACTTAGCCGATTTTCTTTTTCTAGTTTCGGAGTTGACAACTTGGGCAGTTTGCTCAGCTAAGTAAATATGAGGGCTAGCGAGTTATTGGTCGTAAGTCCACAAAATAAGGCGGTGAATACCTCTACAGGTAGAGCGTCAGGAAGGAAATAACTCCTTATGTAGTTCCATTTAGAGTTAGGTTACATTAGGTAAAGATATTTCATCATGAAATCATGATGCATGTTATCTTACAAATAAACGGTTTTTGTTGGTTTGACGGTGTTTATTTTAAGATAGGGGAAGATCAGTACAATCGAATAAGATATTTCATAAGGTTTTAAGGATCAAAAAAGATGTGACTCAAATCAAAAAAATGTTTTTCTGTGGAAACTAAGTACTTAGATATTTTTTTGCACATTATACTTTATAAGGAAGTAATTAACGACGGGAAATATTGACGTATATCTTTTAACTTCCCTCACGGGTTTGATATAGAATGTAAATAAAATCCGCAAAAGTTTAAAATCTTATTCACTATTCCGCCTTCTGTGCTTGTATTATCAATAAGTACCGATTATAGAGGCACTAGCAATGTAAAAAGCGTTCTCTCTATCGAATGCCTAAAGTGTAAAAGAAACAGAACATTGCTATTTAGCTATTATAAGAAGAACGACGATTGCGTGGAGACCTGATTGAGACCTTCAAGATTCTTAATAGCTTCTATAATCTTCCGGATATTCGCGACATGTACACCTTGAAGGAAAATATACGCGATAGCAGACGCCATAAATTTATCTTGCAGCCTACACCATCAGAAACGAACACTGCACACCACATCCTCTGCAATAGAGTTGTCTACAATTGGAATAGGTTGCCTGAGGATGTAATCTCAGCAAGAACTATAAACACATTTAAGAATAGACTGGACCTTTGGATAAAGATGGAAGGAAAAAAATTCTTTGACAGCTAAATACTAATTTTATTCGACTCTGCTTGATATAGGCATATCAGCATACACTGCACGCCTATAAACAAATAAATAATTACGATGGCGCCTCAGTAATCGGTCTTGTTATGTACCTTCATTAGTACAGGAGTACTTTATTGACCTTAATTTCAACAGCTCCCATTTCCGTGTTCCCGTGTTCTTCAACTATCAGCAATTCGATTAACTTTTTGCGAGTGATCACTCGATACTTAGTTCAATTACTTAGCGACTGCTAGTTGAACTGTGGCTCTTCTTTAATGACGACAGAACTATTATCAGAAGAAGTAACATAATGCGTGGCCGAATGCTACCAGTCGGAGGAGGTGAAGTTAGCTACAAGATGCACAATATCCAATCCTGACTGAAGCTCACATAAAGCCGCACGTTGATTGAGTTTCGCGCAACTTGCAGCTAGCTTCACATCCGCCGAATAGTATGATTCGGCCTTACTATACGTTTTCAGAACCTGACCAAAATTAAAAACAATAGAAAGCAAAAGTGTTTCTACTGTTTTTACCACAGAATAGCAGAACTGTTTTTACCTTAGTTTTTAGTCGATGCAATTTTGTGCTTGGACTGAGCACTGACTTTAGTTTTGGTGTTTAAACCTCGTTTACTACTTATTCACGATCCTAAAACAAGTTTATCTATTTGATGCTTTGTGTAAATATCTTTAGAGTCACAATCGTGGAAAAAAAGTGTCCGCGGCAAAACTCTGCCCAAGCTATGTAGTGGGCAGGCTTTTTAGTTAGTCGTTACGTAAGGCAATTGCAAGCCGACTACGACGCTGCGCGATGCCAAAGTGCTCGGTTACAAGCACTAATTAGGCGTCGAGATTTAAAAAACACGGGTCATTGTGAATTATTTAATGTAAATATCTAAGTCCGTATGTATGACGGCGCTCGGACATTTTTTTACAACTTTCACTTAGGGACTGTGGCTCTGTAGAAATTTTCTCGAAGGTTTAATGGCATAAACCCAAGAAAAATTGAATTTCGAGCGCTGACTCAGTGCATGCGCCTATGTGATTTTTTTGATTTACCAACAAGAGAAAAAATTACGTGTCTACCTATGTTCAATAATTTAACCGACGATCTATTTTTTTTTTAAATCTCGCATTGTGTGCATATGGGGATTTATCATAAATTTCACGCAAAGCAAATGAAGCAAGTCCCGCGGCAAAAATTGAAACTAATTTTAAAAGATCGGGCAGGCGACGCGTCTGAGGAACTTCTTGCGTGAAAAGGACTAGTATAATTATCTGTATGCGTAAAACACCCGTCCGTATCACGAAAAGAGTCCCCCGAAATAAGTGAAAATAATTTTAACGGATCATGCGATTGTGGCTCCGAGTCTGAGAGACTTTTTCACCGAAACGAACCAAACCGGAGGAGGTACTCAATTCGACGCGTATACTTATATTTTTTTTATTTATAACTTTTTTCGTAGTAGTCTGATTTCAATAATTCTTTTTTTATTGGAAAGAGTATACTTATCGAAATTGGTCCCATTAAAATTTTATTGAAATCGGTTGAGCCATTTTTGATAAATCAACAATAATGTGAAATATGTAACATCGATCCGTGCGAAATATTGAATTCTGTACACGGGTGAAGTCTGACATGCTATTTTTTTGCGAAAAATAATTATTTCGTGAAACGAACTCTACCCATTCTATGCGATAATGACGATTCTCTAACTATCTGCCATGGTAATGACGATAATTGCGCTGGGAAGTGTTTCCACAAGTTTCTTCCAGCACTGCTTATGTCTAATGTACATGATTGTGTTAAATTTTTATTTTTATTTATTTTTATTTTTTATTTTATTTATTTTCCACAATACAACTATCTTGACAGGTTCTATTACCTAATGCGATAGTGTAGCTATACAAATTAAATTAAACATTTCTACCAACCTTATTTCATTCAAACATTTTACATAATATAGTAATACGTATAAAAAGAAAAGCATCTTAGCTCCTATAGCTTAACACAAACAAAGCTATTTTTGTGAATTCATTCAGAGAACACGTAAATAGGTCCGTGTCGACCGCGATGAGGTTGATAGTGCGCAGTGCGCGCGTCAGTGGCGCTTCCGCGAGCAGGTTTGTGCGCGCGCGCGGCACCGCCAGCAGCCGCGGCCGCAGCCGCCGCCATACGTACCTGTCAGGGACGTAAAGGCGTATATGTGCTAATATGTCACCATTTTGAACTTTACCTCTAAGTACCTTAAATAAGTATGAAACTAAAGCAAATTCCCTCCTTACCCTTAGTTGATTGTACCCCACCATACCCAGAACAAATAGAGTGGGGTACATTAATGGATAATATGGATAAACTCCATACAGCTTCATATACAAATATCTAACGAACTTGTTCTGAATTTTCTCCAACAGCTGTACATACTTAGTTTCATGAGGAGACCAAATAACTCCGTTATATTCTAATTGGCTCCTGACTAAAGCATTGTACAATGCTTTAACTGCATTTATATTTGTGAAATCAGTTGACGTGCGAAGAATAAACCCTAGATTTCTAAATGATTTTTTGCAAATTTTAATGATATGATCCCTGAATGTCAACCCTGCTGTCAACAAAATGTTCATTCACGTAGAGGAAAGCGTTAATAAATGATGGAAAATATTGTTGTGAGCTATTACAGGCATTCATTTCTAATCGACTTCATAATAATGAGGTTTTCAAGTCCGAAATTCGACTATGGATTTTGCACATTTACGAATATTACAAATCCGAAATGTGTTTGTTGGTTTGTTACTCTCTCTCGCAGCAACAGACTACAGATTTACTTGTTTTTTTGTTTGTTTTTGATTGTAGCGCTCGTAGCTTAGTTTGACTAGGTGTTTGTCAGCGATCACCGAAATTAAGCAACGTTCCGCACAGTCAGTCTTTGGATAGGTGATCGCGAGTGGCATTCTCCAACTGAGCGCTACCGTGGCTCAGATGACACGTTATATTTGTAAGTCCCGGTTGTTTTAACTGTTAAGCTATGTTAGAGGCCTTCAGGTGGCCTAAATACTCTGACACCAGGGCTAGCCAGCTGTATGAATTTACTTTGACTTGATTTTTGGAACGCATTCAAAGGTTCGAGAGTGCTTCAAAGGAGGAGGCTACTTATTAATCCGGAAAAATAAGTCTTTTTTTTTTTAATTTCAATTAAGTAATGATCCACAGACTCCAGGGTCTGTGCCCTTTGTTAACTAAGTTACAATTTATAGAATGCGACTGTACAATAGAGATGAGTTAGTTTAAATCTTAGTCTAAGTTAGCAGTTTCAGTGCATTGCGTAAATGCGCGGCATTTACGCAATGCACTGAAACCGGCGACCCGCATGCAGCACCCGATCACGAGTGTGACGCATATGCCAGCCAAGCCATGCCAGAAAATAAAAGGTTCCTATGGCAAAGCACAAAAATTAAAATACCGCGCGGGCGGGGTTAAAAGCTATAGTCAAACCGCTAAACTCAGACATCGCCTGCGCGGTACAGGGGCGCCGGGGGAGACGACACAGGGGACTGAGACAGGCGCGGGCAGCGGGTCTCGCGGGTCAGCGGTTATGATTAAAAATATTTTAACTCATGCTTTTTGTAAAAATTAATATAAATTAAAATCTTAACTGCATTAACACGTGGACTTTAAAATATATTACTAATAAGCAGATTATTATATGACTATAATTTTACAATAGAATAATGCTTAGATGTGGGAAAACTGAGAAAAAAATATGTTGACAACACTTTTGAATAAAATTCTAACTATGTAGTAGGTATCATATACTCTAGTATACCTACAATAGTATATATGGTACCAAAACTGTATACGTAATAGGTACATAGTCAAGGGGTGATTCGGGACTTATAGATTGGTAGGTAAGTAGGTACACATACAGACGTCAAACTTACAATCCCCCTTTTATGTAAGTGTGGAGCCACACGGAAACTATGTAGGTAGTTACAGTTTATGTGTATTATTTTATACTAACCCCTCTGCTAGGCGGACATCCTACGCTTGTCTGTACTTACGTGGTCTCCATTGATGAACTAAGTAATTTTCGATGTCATATCGAAGATTTCGGTGTTTTTGCGGCGTTTTTGTTATGTAACAGGCACCTAACAACAAAATTTTACTTTGTTTATAGAACATCTGCATAAACCTGGATACCTAGATTGTCGTTCTACTTCCTCGGTCTACTCCAATCGTAAAACTGTCCTCGTTTATGAGATAAAGTAAGGAAGAAACAGTTGGTTTACTTTTAAATATACGCGTACATCTTGCCTATCTTATCTCTGTGCATTTACAGTAGCAATTTTGAGTATTTAGAAGACTAGTTTTTGCCCACGACATGACTTCGTTCACGTTATATTTTGACTTTTGCCGATAGGAACCTTTTATTTTTCAGGGATAAAAAGTACCTAACCTAGGTAAGTATGTCACTTTCTTACGTTTCAACTATATCCATGTCAAAAATCAAGCCAATTCGTTGTTTTGTGGTCGACACAACAAGATTATTTTTTGCAAAAAATAGCATGACCGATTTCGCCAGTGTACAGAATTCGCAAATATTTCGCACGGATCGATGTAGCATTTTTCACATTATTGTTGATTTATCAAAATGGCTCAGCCGATTTCAATAAAATTTATATGGGACCAATTTCGAAGTATACTCTATCCAACAAAAAAATAATTATTGAAATCGGACAACTATAAAAAAAGTTATGCGATGTTATACATTAAAAAAATTACAAAAAAAAACTCGTCGAATTGAGTACCTACCTTCTCCGGTTCATCGGTCAAAAAATAGGTAAAATCGGAGGGTGATGACTCGCTCGCGCGAGCGAGGTTCCCTCGAGCGAGTCACTGAAGAACTCCTCTAATTTCTTTATTGCACATTATAAACAGAAATAACAGAATAATTTTACAGAACTAAGCTACCTAATTAGATTCAAGTAATTTTTGTGCTAATTTAATGTTGTGGTGAATAAAAAAATCTTTCACATAAGTATATGTATTAGAACAAACTTGTAAGGTAGCTCAGGGGACGGGGAACTTTTCTTTATTATAATTCGTTTTTATTGTGAAGAATAAATAATAAAGATAGTAAGTACCTCAGGTAAATCAACTATGAGTAAAAAAAAAAACTAAGAGTGAATTGTGTCATATTGAATGATTTAATAAAGTGTTCACACTGTATTTATTATCTGTCTCAGAAGTCTCTTCCTGATATCATTGCAACTGCCATTTTAAATGCCTTCAAGTTAATTAACATATTGATAATCAGTTTTGAAAACAAAATGCATAATATTCAAGGTTTGCCTTGCTAACTTAAGTCTGCCTTGAGAACTTAAGTCTACTATACAACATAGGTACTTAATAAGATACTACTGTACATGTACAAATTCAAATAAACACTTAGATATCCAGGTACCGATAGTTTTTTATTTGAAGGTGGCAGGCCAAATTGCAAATAAATAAATAAAACAAATGTCTTGGATTCTTTAAAAAAGGTAGGCATACAAGTTACTAAGTAGTTATAATTATATCCTTTCAATTTAATTAGTTATTACCTACTTGTTCCCTATCTGCACTATTTTGGAATCGTTTTCTATATAATGTGTGTGGTACTAAGTGTCTTTGTGTGTCCAATTTGTACATATCTATAGCAAAATCAGTTACAATTTAAATGTTTTGTTATAAAAAGATCCGGGTTAGTAATTGTGAAACAACAATAAAATACTAGAGTTAACATAGTGCTAGTTACCAACAGAGTTTTAATAAAAATAAAATTAATTTAATCGGGAAGTTTAAAAACTCATTAACACTACATAAAATTATAAAATAGAACTGAAATTGTAAAATTAATCATTTACCTACACTGTAATCGTCATAAAAATAACATTAAATAACATAACATAAACATAACATAAAATAACAAATTAATTACAATAAAACTAAAATATAAGAAATAGGTATGTTGTAAAAGTTGGACACAACTTTGCAAACTAATTTTATAAAAAATCTTTCAAGAAGAAGATGTAGTAGATTTCAGTATAATTTAACTGAAGAACTACAAAATTCACATAGGATTTCTCAAAGAAATTGGCGAAAACTCCAGGTCTTTGCAATTTGAATATCGATACCCGCTTACACATGAGTACAAAATCGATGACAGGTTTTGTACTCAAAAATAATACCTATGTGTATAAATAAAGAGTTAGATTTGTGATGCTTGGTGTTACAAATGGACCCATTCAGATTTCCAAGGTTGTCTGCAAGACAGATTTCAGCTATAGAATACTGATTTATTTTACTTATTGATTCTGCCTACAATTTACATATAACTAATAGCTATGTATTTATGTCTATAGATAGTGAGTTTTGAAGTGGTTGACTTTGACTGTATCTACCATCATAAATACGTACCTAGCATTTTTGAAACCAATGTTGGACTTCATCAATGGTGATGAAATATGAATTCTAGTCTTAGTTTGAAGATTATTCCAATGTTGAGACTAATAAGACCTTTTTAAATATTTTATTACATTACATATGTACTACTTATAGATAATTAATTAAGTATCCGTGTAATATTTAAGTTCCTTAACAATTTTTAAGGTAGATTGTGGCAGAGGAACTGACATTTAAGTCATATGGCAAAAAATACCTACAATTTTGATAGGTACTTACTATAATTTTTACATCATTTTATCACAAGTATGTTATGTACTTACCTAAAAGTTTTAATAAGTTTATTTAGTATTTAAGTTTCCCTACATACAATACCTACTCTAAACAAATTGTAGTAAATAATTGTTCTTATTCTTACTACTTTTCAGGGTTCCCTACCCAAAGGGTAAAAATGGGACCCTATTACTAAGACTCCGCTGTCCATCAGTTTGTCTGTCACCAGGCTGTTTCTAATGAACCATTATAGGTAGAAAGCTGAAGTTTTCACAGATGATGTATTTCTGTTACCGCTATATACAAAATACAATTAATATCTAAGGAGGGCTCCCATACAACAAACCAGATTTTTAGTCGTTTTTCGATCGATATTAATAATGGTAACAGGTAGATGCTTAAAATATTCACAGAATATTTAGTTGTACCTATATTCACTTCAGTAATAAATTAAAATAAAATTAATATTTAAGGGGGGCTCCCACACAGTACGGAACCCTTCGTTCGCGAGTCCGACTCGTACTTGGCCGATTATTTACCTGTCTATGATTGATCTCAGTGATGGACTTTTATCAAAATTGAATGAAAACGTCATGGACAGGCTTGATGAAATACCTACGTACATAATTAGATAGGTATGTATCGAGTAGTTGCAAATATTAAATACAAAAACAGGTATAGAATAAAGAGAAATAGGTAAAGACGGGAGTATGAATAAACAAAGAAAACATAACAGACAAGTAGGACGGGTTGATTGGCAGGTACAATGTATCTGTTATTTTGTATTTGCAACTCGCGGCTGCGTTTTGAAAATGTACGCGAATATGTTATACTAGTAAAAATTTTGTAAAAGCAACGTACTCACAGTTTGTAGCATACTATGCTCAAACAGCTGTTGAAATCTCCTTTTCCAGCTCTCAATTCCCCGCCCCAATCGAAATCAAAACACAACACATCTGTTTATTTAGTTTCTTGATATTTATGTAGTTCTATTTCAGATATTGTTGATTTAACTTATTTACATAAAGTCCACGTACAAACTGAATAAATTGAACGCGAAACAACCGCTTTTCAGCGGGATTACAACATTCATCGGCTGAACTGCGAACGCACAGTAGTCACAAAATCGACGCGACAAACGTCTCGCTCGCTTGAGTTCATAGAACTGTTTGAAATTTTCTAATTTTTGAACGAATGACATAAAGTCGATTGAATGAACATAAAGTACGGAATGAATGAATGTCATAGACAATTCCACCAATGGAGATAGAGGAGTGAAAATGACCGAAAAAAATGAGTAATCATTCAAAAATGCTACCAGTGCAAAAATAATTATTTCCCAAGAAGTGCAAAAACAATGATAAATTGTTACTGTTACCTGTACCTTTGAGGAAGTATACGTTGGTGTTTAAATTGATGAACGCCAGCTGCACGCACGAAAAGTGTCACATTCCGCCTGAGAGGTTAGTACGGTAGGTTAGGCGTTACACGTAAATTTAAACTACAGTAGTTCTCGTAGGTAAGGCTCTGGATACATTTTTGTGCAGCGACTCTGGCGGAAACGAGGAAGAACAGCTAACAAAATTGTATAGAGCTACCCGCAAACGCGTAAGTTTAGGTAAGCTATGCAATACCTCTATTAAAGGCTCTGAGTCGAGCGTGCAAGCGAGAGCGCGGAACGAGCGATGGAGTGACATGATCGGCGTTCGGCTTGTGAGGCATGTGAAGTTATCACCCAAAATTATCATGCGTAAACCAACTACATAGGTACCAATTTTTTAGCATTTACAGATACACTACTCACTTCAACTCATTTAGCGGTCATGTATAGTGCAGTGCATGCAGTGTATACATTACACGACCTATAAACCAAAATAGTGACTAGTCCACACGCGAAATTGCATCAACTCATTTTCATTTTCATCATTTTCATCAATTCCATTTGTGACTGACACTACGTTGACCCAGATTTTACTGCATTTTGCCTGATATATAAATAAATATATATACATATATCAATAAGTAAGTATATAATGATATGACCCTCGTGAACACAAACAGTGGCTGCCTAATTACGACCGCTAAATTTTTATTTTTTCTTTCAATTAGTAGTAATTTATCGGTAAAATCAGAAAACCAAAAAAAAAAGAATGTTACGCAGTGACTGAGGATGAAAGCCTAAAAAATTCACGGGTTGATCTTGAACAACCAGATTAAGATCAACGCGCGAATATTTTGGATAAGAATATATTACAAGAAAAACTACTCATCCTTAGAAGAGAACATGTAGTTACACTGTTGCATTGCATCACGCTTTGCATCATTTTGATGAACTAGAGCTAGGTCAGAAGTGTTAGTTCGCTTGTAAAGTTATTTGTCTTTGCAAGCATGGACTCGGTATGAATGTCGCTATTGAATCGAATATTCCAGCTTTAAGCTTGGTTTCAAGCTACGTTTCGTGCAGAAGTTTTTAGACAGCTTTTGCAAAGTATGTAATTATGACCATTTACAATATTGTGCAAGTTTCACAATCGTTTCAGTTCGATGTCGTGCCTATGTAGATAGCTGAATCAGATCCCTGAATTTATTATTGACTATTTATATCATAGACACATTACATATTAAGTTGTATTCGCTTGATTACAACAGACTTAGAGATTACGTTATCGAACCTGATTTAAAAAAAAATCGTTTCAATTTAATTTTTATTTTTATAGTTTTAAATTTAACACTGATTTTGCCAGTAATTGTGGGCTCATTTTCCGCGCTGGTAACTTTAACCTTCCGTCCATTTTCATTTTGCAAACTCAAAAAAACGACGACGGAAAAGAAAAAGACATTTCTTTTGTCGGTTAAAATATTTCTCGTCGCTAGATAATGTAAGTGTTTTGTTATTTATTTTGCTGAGATTAAAATCGCAGTGTTATATCCGGAGGAAGTGTAGAAAAGAAGTAATTATTGGTAAGTTTTGTGACATTTGAGTTGGGGTCGATTTGTTTGTAAAGCGAGAAAGTGACCGTTGTCGCGATACCGCAGCAGTCGTTGTAGATGCGATCTAGTTTCTCATCTCGCACAACGGGCACGGCTATAAATGAACCGGCCATCTATTAACAATTAGTTCCGCAGTATCAGATTGGTAGCCATTTGAGTTCAAAATCGGGTGAGGTGGAAGAATCAAATTAATTCATCTTCTGGCGTATTACAGCTGCATAAAATGCATAGGAGTGCTATAAATACACGCCTACGCGTTAAGAAAGTTGGCTCTATCATGTAAACTTTGTTTTACGCATGTGTCACTATTTACCTCTAGGTTGTATCACAATTGGTGACTCAATTACTTTTACAAAGGGTGCAAACAACATAGTAGATATCAATACAATTTCCAAGAACTAATCAAACCTTACAATACCAAATAAACCAGAGTATCCTTTGTCTCTGTACCATGGCCTTCTTGATTAAAGTCCATCATTCAGAACCACTTTTGTTAAAGAGGTCAGAGTTAATGAGCAGTTAAATTCAATTGCAGTTTACATTCAGGGCTAACTTGAATCCTTATATAGATTGAAATGATGAAATCGAGCTATACTTCACACGAGTAGACTATATGGTAAATTAAATGCTGGTATGTAGTATAAATAAACTGACCTAGCGCACTGTGTTGTTGTTAAGGTGTTCCAATCAGATCAATAGTAAAGTAAACTACACTCATTATTTTACATCCATATAAACTCTACAAAATGTAACAAACACCAATACTAGGGTCAAATCTCTTTGACATAATTTGAGGTCGGCAAGATTGTTATCTAAAATTTATGGAATGGAATGTCCATTTATGAGGTAGGCTATTAACATGTCAAACAAACATTACTTTTACTTCTTTAGGCTCAGGTTCATTGTTGTTAGTAATTTTATTGTAAGTTCTTAATAATGATAATAATAGTTAAATGGATCAATTTTCAGTTATAAAGTAGGTATTCACCTAGATTCAGTGTGGAAGCTGGAGATGCTCCTTTTACTAGACAAATGTGCTTATTAGTCAAATTAAGCACAATATTTATTATTTTCACCTTTTTAATTTGAGCTTAGCTGTTTTTGGAGGTGATATAGGACTAATTGGCTAGCCAGGAAACATTTGGTTCAGAAAATTTTACTGTAGTCGGCATACATTTTGAGCCACAGAACATAATTCCGAATCACATGTTTCCACTATGATTAAAGAATGGAATCATATGTTAATAATAGATGTGGATTGTGTCAATTAAAAAAAAACTGAGAAATCAATGTCCAACAGTGGTCTTTTAATACTTCTGATAATGATGTAATATGATATCAAAAAATAAATAAATTGAAAAGTCAGAAGAAAGAAAATTAGGCTTAAAGGCCTAGTTATTTTTTTGCTTAATCTATACTTTATTCATTTACACTTGTCTAAAAGCCGAATCATACAAGTCGGCGTGTGTAATATTTACCCAATGGTTAATCCAATAAATCATTGAATTAAAAAAAAAAACAAAGTAGAAAGCTCTAATCTCTAATTTCAACAGGAAAAAGAAATAACTAAGAAGCAATCACAATGGAGGACGAGAATGAATATAAAAAGTTGCCTACAGAAGATAAATGTGTGCACAAGTTATGGAAGGCGAGAGTGGCAGGCTACGAGGAGGCCATCAAGCTCTTCAATCAAATTGACGATGAGAAGGCTCCAGAATGGAACAAATATCTTGGACTGATCAAGAAGTTTGTGACGGACAGCAATGCTGTTGCTCAGGAGAAAGGTTTGTTTATTTTGTGTCTCCTAGAAGTATTCTGCAGCAGTGTTGTTCCTGATACGACTTTTACCCTCTAAAAACCTGAAAAAAAGGCATAAACGGCCACCCTTTTAAAGACATATTTTCTGATAATTACTTTACTAAATATGGCCTGTTTATCAAATTTTCGCATACTATTTAACTAAAATACGGCTTTTTTAGAGTTCCATACCCAAAGGGTAAAAACGGGACCCTATTATATTATACTAGGACTCCGCTGTCCATCCATCTGTCTGTCACCAGACTGTATATCAGAAACGGTGAAAGCTATAAATTTGAAATGTTTAAAGATGATATATTTCTGTTGCCGCTATGACAACAACTACTAAGAACAGACAAAAATAAAATTTTAAGGGGGGCTCCCATACAACATACCTGAATTTTAAGCCATTTTTCGCTCGCTATTAATAACGGTAACAGGTAGATGTATGAAATTTACACAGAATATTTACTTTTTAAACATTTACTTTAAAAATAAATAATTAAATTAAATTTAAAGAAATATATAAGGTGGTCTCATACAAGAAACATGATTTTTTACTTGATATTAATGATGGCAACAGGAAGTTTTATGTTCCCTCCAAAAATAAATAGTTTAAATAAAATATATTAAGGGGGGGCTATCATACCGTAGCACTGTTGGGAACTCCTCATACGTGAGTCTGACTCGCACTTGGCCGATTTCTTATGTTGACATATGGCCACTCTAAAATTTATTTGGAACAACACTGTTCTGCATTTTTAATAATTTTCTTTTGTGATAATAGTTAGTTGAATTCATTGCTATTGGCCGTGTACGCAACCAATGTTCACAACTTGTTGCAAATGAGGATTTTTTCATCAATCTATGCACTGTGTAGGAGTACTCATACGTATTAATATACCTTCTTTGCTCATACATAGACTGCTGTGCTGAGGTCTCTGCTAGATTCCTAATGAGCCTGGTTGCAAGCGGCTTGCATTCAGTGTGCTCCTGTCTTAATTATATTGTCGATCCACTTAGTCAGTGGACGTCTTATGCTGCGATTGCCGGTACTTTTTAGACTCACACCCTTCAAACTATTTGGTATGCCCACAGCCATTTCAACTTGCAAGTTGATTTCCAATATTTAGGGGTAGGAGGGGGATTATAAGTTTGAGAAATCCTGATCTAGTCTTCGAGCAAATATCTACAGAGCCACAGTCCCTAAAGTGAAAGTAGTCAAAAATGTCCGAGCGCCGTCATACATACCGACTTAGATATCACTATCACTACATAGTATAAAATAATGTCGCTTCCTGCTGTCTGTCCCTATGTATGCTTATATCTTTAAAACTATGCAACGGATTTTGATGCGGTTTTTTTTAATAGATAGAATGATTCAAGGAATGTTTATATGTATAATACACCTGTGCGAAGCCGGGGCGGGTTGCTAGTTTAAACATTAAATAATTCACAATGGCCCATTTTCTTGTGTGTTTAGTTTAGTATTAGTGCTTGTAATCGAGCACTTTGGCATTGCGCGGCGTTGTAGTCGGCTTGCAATCGCCTTACAAGTAACTAAAAAGCCTGCCCACTACATAGCTTGGGCAGGGTTTTGGCTCTGACACTTTTTTGCACAATTGTACCTATAGATATTTGCTCAAAGGATCTAGTACATAAATCCAACTCTAAAAGCAGAAGCCCAAGTCAGTGACCGCTTAATAACAGATCTCCTTAGTCTGGATTGGAACAGGCTTGATTAAAGATGCCTTGCAATTACGGTTTAGTTGCTTGGCCTGTCTGGGACATAAATTGTAGGTTCCTTGTTTCTTAATTTCATGAACCAATCTTATTTGGATTCATTTTGTACCTAATTCTTGTTTGATGTATCTTTTTAAAGTTATTCTAATACAAAGCTATCCACAGATTGAAATGGCCATGGATTAGGATATATATTGACTAAGGCGAAGGGTTTGTGTAGTTAGGGCTTGTAGATTAAGGGAGTTAAAAGCTAGACTCTACATGAGAAGTCTAAAAAATTTATGATAGTGCAAGCTACGGTCCCATCTTTATATGAAAATGTTTATCATAAGATATACCACTACCATATTACATATATTTTCTTGAATAGTAGTGGATGCTGTTTATCATTACTTTATATAGGTAAATGGTAAGCTTAGTATCCAAGTACTCCTGATCTGACTGATATTATTAAATTATATTATTTAAAATCCACATTTTATTGTATACCTACCTATATTTTTATCAATTTTCTAATCACATTTTGAATCCAAAAAATAATGTACTAAATTAAACATCCATTTGAATGATTAAACCAACTGTAAAAAGCCCAATTTACCCACGAGTTCACAAGCACACCAGGTGCAAATCCTAATTTTAAAAAAAGATAATAGCCCAGGAGGTAAGCGCAAAAAAACGCAACTTCTTTCTAAAAGCTGAATTTTTGGCATTACGTTTTCATGGTGGTGTACAACAATACCCTGGATTCAATCAGCTGGGATGCTTAGCGTTTGGTGGGCATACCTGATCGAATTTTCAAAAATATAAATGAGTATCTTGTAACTACTTCTAGAGGCTGAAAATTGGTGTACAGTTAGATAAATAATTTGAAAAGAGTTTTACTACAGCCAATCACCCAAAACATGTAACAGAGCACGTCAGTCAGGCTTTAAAGCGGCGATACTCTAACGCTTTACTGACAGGCCTTGTTTCAGTTAATTTGCTGTGTTTAAATTTTTTCTTAGTTATTTTTCTACCCGTACACCAATTTTCAGTATTTAAAAGTATGTAGTTGCAAGATACTTAAAAAAATTCAAACGGGTATTCCCAACAAACGCTAAGCATCCCAGCTGCTGAAGCCGGGGTATTGTTGTACACCACCATGAAAACGTAATGCCAAAAATTCAGCTTTTAGAAAGTAGTTGCCATTTTTTGCGCTTACCTCCCGGGCTATAATAGGTGTCATAGAAAAACTAAACAAAAAGTTGTTTAACTTTCAAATAAAATCCATTAAACATCTCGTGGTTTTAATAAGTTCTCATGACCACCCAGGGCCGAATAATCCGATTGTTTAAGATATCTGTAGGTATCTAGTTTGTGATTTGAATGGCTTCAGCACATGCCCTGGCGTGTCTGCGTGACTTTTCACGTGATATTTACTCACGTGGTGGGGATCAGTGAAATAGTTGAAATTATTTAGGGGTTTCTGTAATGTCCGATTTTCTTGTAGACACTGAGACTTATAGCTAAGTATATGTTAAATCCTCATTATGCTCAACGGCTTATGATATGATGGCAATGGGCAGGCGTTATTTACGTAGAACTAGGGCCGTAAAGCTATTCATGTGAAATGTATTTATACACATGTTTGGGATTAGTGAACTAGTGCAAAATATTTAGGGGTTTCTATAAAGACGGATTTTCTTTTAGACACTGATAGTTATAGCTAAGTATGTATATGTCAAAGCTTGATAATGCTCAACGGCTTATGTTATCAATGGGCTTAGCAAATTGAAGTGGCAATGGGCATGCGTCATTAACGTGATATTTACACGTATTTTCAAACATGTCAAAGAATATGCATTCATTCAACTTCCACGTCTCTCGGTCTTCGCCAGTTTCTTTACCTCCGTGTACGAAATAAACCTATACATATATGGAGAATTGCACATAACGTACGTGAAACATGGATATTTTCACAGAAAGAATAGGGCATGATGACTAAAACAATATAATTAGTCCGTCAGATAGACTATCAAAAAATATTAGACACATATTTATTCTTTTTAACCGACTTCCAAAAAGGAGGAGGTTCTATGTTCGTTTGTATGTTTTTTTTTATGTATGTTCATCGTTAATTTCGCCAATTGTGAACCGAATCGAAAAATTCTTTTTTAGTTCGAAAGGGTATACTCCCGAGGTCCCATTTAAATTTTACAGAAATCGGCTGAGCCGTTTTTGAAATATCCAACAATAATGTAAGCAATTCGAGCGAAATATTCGAATTTTGTACACGATGAACATCGATAATTTCGCCAATTATGAACCGAATCGAAAAATTACTTTTTAGTTCAAAAGGGTGTACCCCAAGGTGGTCCCATTTTAATTTTACAGAAATCGGCTGATCCGTTTTTGATAAATCAACAATAATGTAAACAATTCGAGCGAAATATTAGAATTTTGTACACGATGGAAGGCGGTTTTATCCTGCGGACGTAGGCATGTCTCCGCACAATGATTACCTTCACCGAAAAGCCAGTGATGTGAAAATCTTGTAGTCAGTCGGTAGTCAGTCCAATCTCTTGGTGGACGTCCTACACCGCGCTGCGTCTTCATTAGAGCATTTTACGGCATTTCCGAAAGTCAATTAAAGCAAATAGCGATGGGAAGTGGTCGGTTTGAATCAATCTCACTGATTACTTAATTGATTCAATTCATACTTTTTACTCATATGAGTCATATGAATGTGAAAATGCGATTTTGCATGCATATGGAATAAACTCAACAATACCATCTTGAATGACAACTAAGCTACACTACAAATATGGAATTGAAATCATTCAAGCATTCAATTAAACACGCTTTCAGATATTTGTTGTAAAATGCTCGATAGTTTTTGTTTCACTTTATGACATGTTTTAGGTTTATTATGATCAATTTTACCGTAAAATTAATTTTGAGGGATATAGGTTAAAATTAATGGAATATTTGCCTCTGTTGGTGTGTCCGCTTAGCTCCTATTAAAATACCTAGTATAAACATGAGTTTTCCACTTACCTCTCCACTTTAAAGGATTATTTCCCCGCATAGATAATTATAGATAACATCGTAAAGTGTCGTCTCTCTAAATATATTATTCTTATACTACGAAACTGTACTGTACCAGCCTTTTTAATAGTCCACTGCAGGACGTAGGCCTACCCACGAAGGGTGATTGGGCCATATCCACCACGCTGGCCGATTTCTTCTACGGACGTATGCATGTTGCCTCACGATGTTTTCCTTCACCGAAAAGCCAGTGGTGTGAAATTCCTTACATAAATTCAGAAGAACTCATTTGTACGGGACCGTGATTTGAACCCACGACCTCACCATTGTAAGGTCGGTGTCATTACCACTAGACCACCACGGCACAATTACTACGAAACTAATACGCAGAAAAGGCGAGGACTCCTTACCCGTCTGCCGTGACCACGACCGATGCAACTCCGTCCCGTAAGAATAATGCTCAAATTGCCAAAGTTTAAGAAGTTCAATATACATACATATTCTTGATCATGCTATAATTAGAGACCTGTCTCTATAACAAGACTGTTGAGTATACTTACCAAAGAAATAATTGAACGTTTAGGTCTGGAGGCAGCGCTGGTGTTCGTGGAGAACTGCGCGCACGCCGGCAAGACGACGGGCGAGGTTATGTCCGGCATTGTAGCCAAATGCATCGCCGCTCCTCGCACCAAGACTAAGGATCTGGCGCTGCAGGTAACTGGAGATTATGTTGCATTACCGTCTAAGGCAGATTATCATTATACATGTTCATAATGATAATATTCTAGATCTCTTTTATTCCTGCCATATACCAGTATTAATTACAGATACATATTTAATGTTGAACAAACATGCTCCATTTTATTTTTGTGCAGGACGCACACCAACTGTGCTGGATTGGAAGGTAGATGATGTTCAAAGAAAGAGTTATTGACCTGTTGATCCTTTATTTCAACTCTGTTACACGTATTACACGCTCTTTACTATTAGTATCACGTCGAAAGTAGGTACGCTGTATTTTCACTAAAAACTGTACAAAGAGTGGACTGTATAAACTATTATTAAATCACTGTTCACTCGTCGAAGTCAAGCCGTAATATCACTGTTCACTGTTGGTTAACTCGGCGAGATCGAATAATACACTTTCTGTTCACTATTAACTCCACGAGGTCGAATAATGCACTACTGTTAACTGTAAACTCCGTGAAGTCGATCGGTAGTATTTCTGTTTGATGTTAACTCCGCGCTGTCAGAATGTGAACTGTACTATGGGGCAAACCGTGTCCCCTTTTATACTAAACTAAGTACTTATAAAGCTGAAACTTCTAGAGCTTGTCGAAAGTTCTAGAAGTTTCTATTCTTTCTATGAGTCGAAGTATGTACCTAGGTTCCTTCTAGAACATCTTTCCAGAATATTCCACACATAGTTCTATAAAGTTCTAGAAGTTTCCATTCTTTCTATGAGCCATGATTAGGTAGGTAGTATGTAGGTTCCGTCTAGAACTTCTTTCCAGAATATTCTATACATAGTTCTATAAAGTTCTAGAAGTTTCCATTCTTTCTATGAGCCATGAGTAGGTGCCTAAGTATGTAGATAAGTAGGTCCCTTCTAGAACTCCTTTCCAGAATATTCTATACATAGTTCTATAGAGTTCTAGAAGTTTCCATTCTTTCTATGAGCCATGAGTAGGTACCTAAGTATGTAGGTAAGTAGGTCCCTTCTAGAACTTCTTTCCAGAATGTTCTCTATATAGTATTGAATTGTATTAAACAAAATAGGCAAAAAACTATTGATAACTGATTATGAACTGTAACTATCGTATGCTATATCTATCTATGCTAAATAAGTGACGTCGTCCTGCACATTACTCCCGCCGTGCGACTTAGTCGCATCCTGTACCGGTGCTGGATCGACGTCTTCTATCGGCAAATCGCCATCCTCTTTCGGATCTCTGTAAAACTGTTTCTGTCTGCTGTCTACTGTCCATAGAAAGTTGTCTTTTCTTTGGACCCCTGTATTGCGAAGTAGTTTCGCATCTGTTAGTCGGAGTAGATCTCCACTTTTTGCTATGGGTCCAGGACTGTACGGCTCCCGCCGGTTTTGAAGTAGAAGAAGATGAAACTTTTTCAGCACTCACTGAAACATGAGTCAGTGGCTGACTATTTGCTGTATCTGTGCCTTGTTTGTAAAGAGTCCCTGTCAAGACTTTTTCTATCTTCGTGCATGGCAATACTCGAGTCCCCATTTTCCATCGAGGTACTCGATGCTCAGCAGGCGAAGATGACCTTTGCGGTTCCTTCTGTTTATTCTGTATTTTCTCCTCTGTGGAGCGTTTGAGAAACTTCTCCGTCTTCACCGTTTCGGTATCATGATGAGACTGTTTATCTTCCGTTTTTGTCTTCCTCCATGATGACTGTTTTGATGCTGTTTCTCCTATGTTTTTTGTCCGTGCTGGATTCTTTTCTGTCTTGCTACTGTTTTGGTTATTTTGGACTTTGGCTGTGCTGTCGCGAAGTTTATCCCAATTGGAAATTCTGGAAACTTCGGATAACTTCTGTTGTTTTCTGTTGACCACGTGATTCGATCTTTCTTTTTCTGATGACTCTGCTACTGGTGATGACAATTCATTTCTCCAACTATTTTTGTCCTTAGAAAGAATGGCCTTTTCTGTCTTCCAGAAAGGAGCAGCTTTGTATCTACTTTCTGTTACGGCTCTCTGTTCTGGATCTGTAAACTGTTCTTGTAGTTCTGTAAAGTGTGACACAAAGTCCTCGGTGCGGTTGAGAGTTTGCTTGTGACCCCCATGCAATACCCAACCCAATGGGGTTAATGAAGCCACAGGTTGACTCCTATTACCTTTTCGGACCTTTTCTGTAATTAGTAGATGCCAGTTGTCTTGGCCTATCAGTACGAGTGGCTTCGCATATCTATAGGCGAGGACATCGCTGAGATCTTGCAGATGGTTGCATGCCTCGATCTGTTTTCTATGAATCTTCTGTGATGAGACTTGTAGGTTCTGTACGGTGCGCGCTTGAATTGGCTCCTCGTGATTGTTGAGCCCCTTGAGCATAAGGTTTACTCTCCTCGACTGTGTTTCAATGGTCTTCATATTGTTGATACCTTTGATGCTGAATGGGTCGATTGGTCCTGTTACACCAATCTTCTTACAGATACTGTTGTCAATAAGTGTAACTGTTGATCCGTCATCCAACAGGGCATATGTGTCAACTACCGCTGTTGGTCCTTTCACTTGGATCGGGATTATTTTTAGGTAGGACTGTGTCTGTGTGCCAGTCCATGCAGAGTTGATAATTTCTGTTGATCCCCTTTCATCACTGTTGACGGTCTGTTCTGTTTCCTTTACGAAATGAAGCAACCGGTTGTGGTAGAACTTGCAATCGTTGATACTACAGGTTTTTGATCGGCAGCTGTGGTTTTTACTTCTATTCTGTAGACAGCTGAAGCATAAGTTTCTGTTCTTTGCTATATCCCATCTGGCGTTTACGTCTGCTTTTCTAAATTGTTCGCAGTTCATAGTGCTGTGACTTTCATTGTCACATACTAGACATTTCACTGTAGACTGTTTTTCTGTAACTGCATGCACATTGTACGTGCGTTTGTTCTGTTGACTGGACTGTACGCTCATCTGTTCTGGCTGTGCAAAGGGAGCGCACAGATCAGCTTCTTTTTTCAGGAACCTTTCTAATTTCAGCAGGTCTGGATCTTCTTTTAGTTGCGTCGCTATGAAATCATAATACCTGTAGCGCAGCGTAGGAGTAAACTTTTCCACTATGGTCTTGGCGGCTTCCGGATTATAAAGGTAGTATATGCAATTAAGTGCCCGGAGAGTAGACACAGCGTTGGTAACCCTACTGGAAAATATGCAAATATCTCTGGGTGATTCAGTCAGACGTGGCAGTGTTCTGAGTGTCTCTATTTCTGCCATTGCGATTGCCTCAGGTCTACCAAATCTGGACTCCAAGGTTTTCATGACATCCGATGGGTTAGCGTTTGCAATGAGTAGACCTTCAACGGCTTCCCTGGCTCTTCCTTTTAAGTTCCTCCGTAGACGGTTGAGATTTTCAACATTTGTGAAGGAATTTGCTGTTTCATAGTAGGCGGTACGAAAGCTTAACCAATCCTGATGGTTGCCGTTAAAAATAGGCAAATCGATGTATCTCGGTTGACGAGCTGCATTGACAGCAAGTGTGATTGCTGATGCTAATTGCGAGAAGTCTGGCTGAGGGCAGGCTCCCGCCGGTGTTGGCTGTGTTGGCTGTTGCTGCAGAAATTTACTGTCCTCTATTCTATTTTGTTCTTCATTAAACTGTTCGGGTTCCTGTGATGTTAGCCACGTGTCAACACGTGCTTTTGCTTCTGTTTTAGAGTATTCGGAGACATCGTCTTCGTCATCCGAATCTTCTGTTTCTAGCGCAGCCAGTCTTGCTGCTGCTAGTTCCACCTGTAAACGCGCAAGCTCTTCCTTTGCTTTCGCGATTTTCTGTGCTTTGGTCTGTGATTTTGTCGTTCTGATAGAACCCGCAAGCTTACCACCTGCGTGCGAGGTAGTCTGCTTATTTACGGCAGTAAGACTAGCCTTCTGTGTTCTATTTTCTGTTACACCTTCCGGCCTGGCAATAGGCGGGTCGGGCTGTTGAACGACGTCTATCTGTGATGTACCTAGTCTGTTGACAGGTTTAACTGTTATTTCGGTAGATTCCGTCGCAGTAGAGCAAGTGAAAGAAGGCTGTGTAGCAACGGGTACACCTGATGCTGCTGATGATGATGCTGCTTTTATAGCGGCGGTTGTTGTAGTCTCCATACTCATAGTTGTTTGTGCAGTTGTCCCAGTCCACACGCTCGTACTAGTGGTGGTGTTGCCTGATGATGGTGGCTCTTGATTTTCTGCGGTGAAGAGACGTCTTTTTCCAATTGAGCGCGTAATCGGCATTACAATGTGTCAATAACCTTCTGTTGTCGGCGTATACCTTCAAAGATCCGGCTCGAAGGACCATGCGATGTGCAGGACGCACACCAACTGTGCTGGATTGGAAGGTAGATGATGTTCAAAGAAAGAGTTATTGACCTGTTGATCCTTTATTTCAACTCTGTTACACGTATTACACGCTCTTTACTATTAGTATCACGTCGAAAGTAGGTACGCTGTATTTTCACTAAAAACTGTACAAAGAGTGGACTGTATAAACTATTATTAAATCACTGTTCACTCGTCGAAGTCAAGCCGTAATATCACTGTTCACTGTTGGTTAACTCGGCGAGATCGAATAATACACTTTCTGTTCACTATTAACTCCACGAGGTCGAATAATGCACTACTGTTAACTGTAAACTCCGTGAAGTCGATCGGTAGTATTTCTGTTTGATGTTAACTCCGCGCTGTCAGAATGTGAACTGTACTATGGGGCAAACCGTGTCCCCTTTTATACTAAACTAAGTACTTATAAAGCTGAAACTTCTAGAGCTTGTCGAAAGTTCTAGAAGTTTCTATTCTTTCTATGAGTCGAAGTATGTACCTAGGTTCCTTCTAGAACATCTTTCCAGAATATTCCACACATAGTTCTATAAAGTTCTAGAAGTTTCCATTCTTTCTATGAGCCATGATTAGGTAGGTAGTATGTAGGTTCCGTCTAGAACTTCTTTCCAGAATATTCTATACATAGTTCTATAAAGTTCTAGAAGTTTCCATTCTTTCTATGAGCCATGAGTAGGTGCCTAAGTATGTAGATAAGTAGGTCCCTTCTAGAACTCCTTTCCAGAATATTCTATACATAGTTCTATAGAGTTCTAGAAGTTTCCATTCTTTCTATGAGCCATGAGTAGGTACCTAAGTATGTAGGTAAGTAGGTCCCTTCTAGAACTTCTTTCCAGAATGTTCTCTATATAGTATTGAATTGTATTAAACAAAATAGGCAAAAAACTATTGATAACTGATTATGAACTGTAACTATCGTATGCTATATCTATCTATGCTAAATAAGTGACGTCGTCCTGCACAATTTTATTACTCTCATATTGTCGTACTGTAGTTGGAAGATCTTCGTTGTGTTTAAAGGGATTGTTTACCAAAAAGTAAAAAAAATATCATCTGAACTACTTCGTAGCCTGCAATTATTGTACCTAAAGGCAATTTTGATTCCCATAAAAAGATTGTCTGGAAGAGTTTTGTACCTCTCCGTTTCATACTTCCACGATGTACTGCATTGTAATGTACCGGCCTTTTATAAATCCACTACTGAACATAGGTCTTCACACTGAGTATTTGGCAATTTCCACCACGCCACGCGCCACGCTAGCCCAGTGCAGGCATACGCCATCCATTTTCTTCAACAGACGTCTGCAGGTTGCTTCCCGATGTTTTCCTTAACCGAAAAGCCAGTGGTGTGTAAATCTGTACATAAATTCCAAACCCTTTGGTACAGGGGCCGTATTGTGTACGCGGTCTGTCGTTAGGACACCTTTTTTCTCCTTCTCGCGCTAGTTACTCGCACCACGAGAGCGAGCGGGAGGTAAAGCTAAGCCGAAGGTCAGAACGCGTTCACAATAAGGCCCCCGGGTTTGGACCCACGCTTCATCCTTTTAAGGCGTTCATAGACTAATCCACCGCGGCTTCATTTCTTCAGCGATATCTCTGACCAAATAAAAAAATCAAGACGGAACGTCGTGAACAGACAAGTGAGGCCAGTATTTTTAGGGTTCCGTACCCAAAGGGAAAAACGGGACCCTATTACTAAGACTTCGATGTTCATCTGTCCGTCTGTCTGTCTGTCTGTCACCGGGCTGTATCTCATGAACCATGATAGCTAGGCAGCTGAAATTTTCACCGATGATGTATTTCGGTTGCCGCTATAACAACAAATACTAAAAACAAAATAAAATAAATATTTAAGGGGGGCTCCCATACAACAAACCTGAATTTTTAGACGTTTTTCGCTCTATGTTAATAATGGTACCAGGTAGATGCTTGAAATTTTCACAGAATGTTTAGTTTTATATTCCCTTCAATAATAAATAATAAAAATAAAATAACTATTTAAGGGGGGCTCCCTCCCAATACAGTACGGAACCCTCCGTGCGCGAGTCTGACTCGTACTTGGCCGATTTTTATACATGTCACCACATGCCTCGGTGTTGCGCCGCTATAGTTTGACTGGCGAGCCAAGGCGTAGTTTCGTTGTACGTGTTTGTGTGTGTAATTGTGTCTGTACACGGCGAGGCGTAGTTTTGCCGGCGTCACTTGTTGTTTTTGAACATTCTGTCTTGATTTTTTTATTTGGTCTGAGAGCGATATGTACAATTTATTTGTTTTTATTTAATTTTCAGGTTACACTAATGTACATAGAAATAGAGAAACACGAGGTAGTAGAGGAGGAATTACTCAAAGGAATGGACCAGAAGAATCCTAAAGTGGTGGCGGCTTGCACGGCCGCGCTTAACCAGTCACTGAAGCAGTTTGGCAACAAAGTGATAGCCATCAAGCCCATGGTGAAGAAAATACCCGTGCTGCTCGCTGACCGGGACAAGGCTGTGAGGGACGAGATGAAGGCGCTCGTTGTTGAAATGCACAGGTAAATGGAATGATTAGCCATAAATACCAACAAAAGGTCTTGAGATTGCAAGACTTGTCGACAGCTGTATGATTCCAGCTCTATTTGGGCTTATGTTTAAATTACCCCGTTTATAAATCTCATCAATGCCTAATTTCACTACCGAACTTACAATTTACGTGAACACTCAAAACGCACATATGTTTTAAGCAGTTTCATAAATACGGCGTCTAGGCGAAACCGAACATATAGGCCGCTCCATACAAGTTGGCGGAAGTCAAGTTAGCTACAAGCTGCGCAAAATCCATTCCTGACTGAAGCAAAATCCATTCCTGAAGAAACGAAAAGGAAAACTGTTTTATAAAACAACATAAAATTATTCTATTATCCAAATGTTATTTATTACACATTAGACGAATTTTTTAACGATAATCTAGAAAACATAATAATAAATCGTTCCAATACGAATCATACGAATAATAAAATTGCCATACCCTTATCAGGGTCATATGTAAAACTATACAAAACATGTTAATTAAGAACCGCATGTTAATTTCATGTTTGACTTTAAAAATTGATTGAAATTGAAGCCCATGTCCAAAAGTCGATGTCCTACAGCTGATAATGAGTTACATAAACAATAAAATGCAAACTGCATGCTGTTTCCAAACTTATTTTATCAGTTTTTTTAGGGTTCCGTATCCAAAGGGAAAAACGGGACCCTAACGGGAAGACTAAGATTTCGATGTCCGTCTGTCTGTCTGTCTGTCATCGGGCTGTATCTCATGAACCATGATAGCCAGGCAGCTGAAATTTTCACAGATGATGTATTTCGGTTGCCGCTATAACAACAAATACTAAAAACAAAATAAATATTTAAGGGGGCTCCCATACAACAAACCTGAATTTTTAGACGTTTTTCGCTCTATATTAATAATGGTACCAGGTAGATGCTTGAAATTTTCACAGAATATTTAGATTTATATTCCCTTCAATAATAAATAATAAAATTATAATGAAATAAATATTTAAGGGGGCTCCCATACAGTACGGAACCCTCCGTGCGCGAGTCCGACTCGTACTTGGCCGATTATTTATCTAATTTAATTGGTCCAATGGTAAGTAAGTAAGTAAGATCGTATAGGCCGGGTGGCTAGCCCTAGTGTCAGAGTTTTTAGGCCGCCTGAAGGCCTCTGACATGGCTAAGCGGTTAAAACAACCGGGACCTACAATTTAACGTGTCATCCGAGCCACGGTAGCGCTCAGTTAGAAAATGCCCCGGTCCAATGGTGGAACCCCACATCGCAAAATAGCAAATAGTATGCCGTTGGAAAAAAATATGTAACCCGTTTTTAACTATTCCAATTAAGTATACACGTGTAAAGGCGGTTGTGAAAAATAAATGATTCAATTGAAATGATTAAACTTTCTATTAATTTCCAGATGGATCGGTCCAGCAGTCGAACCGCACATCGCATCGCTGCAGGCCGTGGTACAGCAAGAGCTGAGGGAAGGGTTCAGTGGTTCGGGCGGCGGCGCGCAACCTGTCAGGTACCTGCGCTCTCAGCAGAACCGGATACGGGACGCGCCTGCCGCTTCCTGTGTTGATGGTATGTTATTTTACCTTTATACCTACTAGGGTGAAATGTTCTCAAGGTACCTATTTGCTTGGCAGTGGTACAGCAAGAGCTGAGGGAATCGTTAAGTGGTTAGGCGGCGGCACGCAACCCGTTAGGTACATGTGCTCTCTTGCCCTGATGCCGGGGCACTAGAATACAGTATCGGTTTCCCCTGTCTGTAGTAAGAGCCTACTAAAATGGGGACCCCTGGGCTTGTGGGTGGTCAGAGTTGGGGCTCTGGCCATCCACTCAAAAGGGCCCGAGGAGGACGACAGCGTGTGTGGCAACGCTGTCGTAGAGGACCGCACAAGCCTGGTTCTACCACCAGGCGAGTAGTCACATAAATTGCTGAGAGTACCGGTGCGTACCTTTTGGAGATCCCAGATCTCCCAAGAAGGCAGAAAGGCTGGCCACCGAGGGGGTTTTAGTGGGTACAATCCTACAGAACCCGACTGCACCCCAAAGCAGTTGGGCATCTTTAGAAGTAGTGTTTTTCCTTACCCATTCCCCTTCTCACTTCTTGACACTTTCTGGGAAGGTAGGAAATAAATGTAAACTATTTAACGTGAGACATGGAAATGTGGTAGGCATTTACCCAGTGGTGGGACAGCATTAGTTAAGAAATAAAAAATACTATCTCCCTGCTGTGCAAAGTTCTCTTCTTCTTCCTTCCATATGTCTTGTTCCATCGGCATTTCGTGTCCCGAATAGCGTTAACATTGTCATTTGTACCCATTTTGTGATGCTTTTGGCCCATCTCTTAGGGATGCATGACCCGAACGGAAAATCCCTCAACACATTTTATTCATACAAATTGCCGTTTTAACAGAAAACCGATATTTCGCATAATGTGCTCCACTGCAAGCTGTGCTGAATAAAGTGAACCAGCTTTCTGCAAAGGATATTCCGCGACGGAATTTTAGTGTGGCGTAAGCCATACAGTAGAAACTCTGTAATACTTCATTAAACATTGCAAATGCACGTTTCTTTAATAATTTTATTATGTTACTTGTATTTTAAAAAATATTTAATTGTATTTTTTTAAAGTATACATTTACATTAAATCTCCTCAAAATTTTTCGTCCATCTATTGCATTGTGCGTGACGGTCGTCCGCGGAGTAGGGGTAAAGTGAAAGGCGCTCGACAGAGCAGCCGAGGCCAATATGGCGGCGCCTATGGTTCGCATCAGCTGACCGTGTAGTATATAGAATATTACTCATTTGTGCCAGAAAGTTTCACTTCTACCGTGGTTTCATAAAACCACATAATCATTTTTTTTTTTTTTCAGGCGGTGCCGAAGACGAAGACGACGACGCGGGCGGCGGCGACTCGGCCGACATGGACCCGTACGAGCTCGTGGACCCGGTCGAGATACTCTCCAAACTGCCCAAAGACTTCTACGATAAACTCGAACAGAAAAAATGGCAAGAGAGAAAAGAGGCCCTCGATGCTTTGGAAAATCTCCTGAAGACCGCTCCGAAGCTAGAGCCCGGGGATTATGCTGATCTTGTTCGTGCTTTGAAGAAGGTAGTTTGCTTATACAGGGTCATATACTAAGCCGAAAGACGTAATTAAGAAACAACTTTACGATGGGGCCAACCCGGAATACGAGAAAGAAAAATCAGCTGTTCCATACAAAATTGCAACGCGGAATCGACAAAATGTATGAAACAGCTGATTTTTGCCTCAAATTAGTCTACCAATTTTTTTTTGTGATAAATGAAAATGTATGGAACAGCTATTTTTTTTCATTATTTTGAGGTTGTATCAGCCTTTTTAATATTCCACTACAGGACTTAGGCCTGCCACCGAAGGGTAAGTATTCGTATCCGCTACGCTATCTTAGTGCGGGTCGGTGGATTCACATACGCCATCGATTTCCTCGTACGGACGTATGCAGGTTGCCTCACGATGTTTTCCTTCACCGAAAAGCCAGTGGTGTGGAATCCTGAACACAAGTTACAAAGAAACTCATTTGTAGGGCGGATGTTACTACCACCACTGTTACTTTTGTAATCTACAACTATAATTAATGTACTCTCAAAATGTATGTTCAAAATGTTCGAACCATACGTTCATATGGTTCTTTTTTTTGTGGGCAAAAGTGCCTTTATTAACTACAATAGGATACACTACTACCACTACATAGAAAGCAATTGCATCATCCACAGACCCTTGAAGGTCTAAAGATAATCCAAATGGTCAAGCCCACTGCCAGTTGGCAGCGTGCCCAGCATGCTGGCTGCATTGCCACGCTGAATGGCAATGATTAATATGCTTATGCGTTGAGCCAAATAAACACCAGCATTTTGGTCACGCGTCGCGTCCACCAGACGCTCAGAAAGACTTTTGAAAACAAGATGAGCTCCCGGCCCCCACGGACTCGAATGTCTCAACTCCAAACGGCTCAAATATTAACCACTAAATATGTATGGTTCTTAACATTTTCTGTTTCAACATTCAGGTGATATCGAAAGACTCGAACGTGATGCTAGTGGCGCTCGGCGGGCGGCTGCTGGCGATGGTGGCCAACGGCCTGAGGAACAAATTCCAGCCTTACGCCACGGCCTGCGTGCAAGCCATACTCGAGAAGTTCAAGGAGAAGAAGACCAATGTCGTGGCGGCGCTGCGGGAGGCTATCGACGCTATATACCCTGCGGTAAGACCTTTTGGACTGACTTTCTAAGTAATACAAGTACAGGTCGAATCAAACTTCTGGGCGGCTGTGATATTAGCTACAAGATGCGCGAAACCCAATCCTCGCGCAGCTGTTATGCGATCTTCAGTCGGGATTGGGTTTTGCGCAGCTACCAGTTAGCTTCACAGACGTCAAGTCGTTTGATTCGGCTTATAGTGTAGTTTTTTAGGGTTCCGTACCCAAAGGGAAAAACGGGACCCTATTACTAAGACTTCGATGTCCGTCTGTCTGTCTGTCTGCCACCGGGCTGTATCTCATGAACCATGATAGCTAGGCAGCTGAAATTTTTATAGATGATGTATTTTGGTTGCCGCGATAACAACAAATACTAAAAACAAATAAAATAAATATTTAAGGGGCGCTTCCATACAACAAACCTGAATTTTTAGACGTTTTTCGCTCTATATTAATGATGGTACCAGGTAGATGCTTGAAATGTTCACAGAATATTTAGTTTTATATTCCCTTCAATAATAAATAATAAAATTAAAATAAAATAAATATTAAAAAGGGGGCTCCCATACAGTACGGAACCCTCCGTGCGCGAGTCCGACTCGTACTTGGCCGATTATTTCATTTTGTTGCGATGGTACAGGATTATTGCCCAATACGGAATATTCGGTCATGCAATCAGTTGAAGCGTTAATATTTCGCCACCAAATGTTGGTTGTTCTATTTTTGTTTTCAGACACATGTATCTTTGACATAGTACTAAAAGCCGTCGCTTTACTAATATTGTAAATCGAAAGTGTGTTTGTTGGTTTGTTTGTTAATTTTTGATGCAGCAACAGAGAGAAGAATCGACTCTCGACTTTGAAAAGTTTCAGATTATATCTTTCAGCAAACAGGAACGCCAGCAACTTGTTCAATTGCCTGGCTGTATAGGTTGTATAAAATTATTCTAAGGCGTCTAAGCGATTGCATTTTCCACAGACCAATCTGGAAGCGATATCGGAAGACATGCTAGCCGCGTTCGATAACAAGAACCCGTCGATAAAGGCCGAGAGCTCGCTGTTCCTGGCGCGAGCGTTGTGCGTCACGCAACCCGCCGCTTTCAACAAGAAGCTGGTCAAGGCTTACGTGGGAGGTCTGCTCAAACTTATGGAGAGTGCTGGTATGTATATTGAACTCGCTAGTCTATCCTAATGTTGTGGAATTCTTATCTCCTTTTTCGACACCAAATTCGACACTTACGTTAACATAATTATTATTATTGTACCATGGAATTTGTTTTACTTAGCTATGTTGTTAAAAATGAACCAACAATCCATCCATCCATCAGAGCTGTATGACATCCGCTGCTGGACATAGGCCTCCCCTTTGGATTTCCAATGAAAGCGGCCTGCATCCAGCGCGTCCACCTAGACGTTAAACGTCCTACGCTACGGCCCCAACGGCCATCTGTTATTCGAACTATATGCCCTGCCCACTGCCATTTTAACTTGCTAATCGTCTGGGCTATGTCAATAACTTTGGTTCGTCAGCGGTGTACAGTCTGTTGCTATGGTTGCCGCAGGCTGCACAGGAGTAGTTGGTGGTGGAGTAACTGAAGGAAACTCTGCTGCACTAGAGTGATATGTTTATGTATTTACTTATATAATGCTTAATAGCTACTCAACTTTTAATTTATCATAATCTATGAGGTAAACTCAACATTTCCGTGGTTGGAGCACGCACGCGCGTAGCACACGTGTACGATGGAAAATGCGGAAAATTGATACACTGTACGGTTGAGACCGTACATGCGGATCTCCTTGGTTCTAATTCGATCTCGCGAAAAGACTCTGAACATAGCCCTCTCCAGTCTCCATAGCATGTTGGACTATCTTGAGAATAAAACAACAATTCAGAAAACTATTTGTATTTTGTCCGAGACCTAAAGAAGGATGCGGAGATTCGACCTGTCAAAACATTTCTATTTTATTTTTTTGCAATCATGGAACAACAATTATTTTCTAGTAATGACAAGTGCTTCTAAAATATAGTGATGTTTTGCTGTTTTCATGTCACTAATTAAAATTAAAATTAGACCACCAGAAAAATTACAATGATTTTTTGTTGTTTTTACCATCTAAATCATATTGGTAGCGACCAATGCTTGTGTGGCCAAATATATTAAAACTTCTTTAAAAACGAACTTGTACATATCAGAACAGTTTTAGAAGCGTCATAAATTACTCTTGACGAACATATTATTTACTATTTTTAACCCCCGACGCAAAAGAGGGGTGTTATAAGTTTGACGTGTCTGTCTGTGGCATCATAGCGCCCGAACCACTAAACCGATTTCAGTTTAGTTTTTTTTGGATGAAAGGAGACTTAATCGAGAGTGTTCTTAGCTATGTTTTATAAAAATCGATTGAGCCGTTTAAGAGTTATGGTGGGTTAAAGTGGGGATGAAAGAACCAAAATTCTACAAATGTGCCCAAAATGGTTGGTGTCGGGGGTTTTTTTAAATTTTTAATTTATATTAGTTATTAGTTCACGCACTTTGTAACAGTCAGCGTGCGTGGGAATGACAGTGCCGTGGCAAACTTACTGTAGTTTTACGGCACTTAATCGTTTTATTTTTTTGTATTAACTGTGTAAGTAATTCAATAAAAAAAAAAAATTTACAAATAAACTTGGGAGAAAATGAGTGTACGAGTATAGAACAGGTATTCGTATGTATGTGCTGTCGACATCCTTCATTGTTGGTTTTGTTATTTTTAGATCCGTCAGTGAGAGACGCGGCCGCCGAAGCGTTGGGTACGGCGATGAAACTCGTCGGCGAGAAGAACATCGCGCCCCACATGGGGAAACTGGAGCCTTTGAAAGAACAGAAGATCAAAGAGTTTGCTGACAAGGTATAGTGTTGGACATCAGATAAAATAATATTTGATGAAGTTAAACTTAGTGCATAGTTTGGCAAGCATGAAAAACTACGGCTTCTTAGCAAAGAACCTTCGAGCAAATATCTACAGAGCAACAGTCCCTAAGTGAAAGTAGTAAAAAAATGTCCGAGCGCCGTCATACATACCGAATTAGATATTTACATTAAATAATTCACAATGACCCGTTTTGTCGAGACGTCGAGATTCGAGATCTCGACGTAATGTCACCTAATTAGTGCTTGTTGAGCACTTTGGCATCGCGCGGCGTTGTAGTCGGCTTGCAAACGCCTTACGACTAATTAAAAAGCCTGCCCACTACGTAGCTAGGGCAAAGTTTTGGCTCGGAAACTTTTTGCACGATTGTGACCATAGATATTTGCTCGAAGCAAATAACGTATTTTATTGTATTTAAGCACTCTTCATACATTTCTTCAATATTTTAGTGCAGAGCGCTTTTGCTAAGTCAAATTTCACTTTACAGGCGGAAATAAAGGTGAAAGTGGCAGCGCCGAAGAAAGAAGCCAAACCGAAAGCCGCGGCCACCGCCAAAGGCGACGCCAAACCCAGCGCGGGCTCCGCGCAACCTAAACCAGTGAAACGGCCCGCTTCAAGTTAGTTCTCAACTAAAGCGTTTTAACCCTGATGAAAAAAATAATATAAATATACTGGGGTATTCCTAATCAATTAGCATTTTTAGGGGCTTATTCTGTACATCAAAACTAACAACTTTTGTTCTACGACTTTTGTCTATAAATGTAATAAAAAAATCCTAAAGGTAAAAACATACTACGAGTATAGTATCAAGGATTATATTTCTGACAGGGATTCTCTGCGCGACTTGACTTTTGATTGACTTATGTACCAAATTATTATTGCGATTTTCCGATTGATTTAATTTTTTATTGTTTTGTTATTATATAATTTTAAATTGTTTTGTTTTATGTAATTTATTTGTAATTTTTTTGTAAATGTTGACATTCATAAGCGTACACTACTGTACCTATATTTGAGAATAAATGAATTGAATTGTCTAATCTCAAAAAAAAGTTGTTGTTCCATAGAAAAATATCGCTCACCGTCGACAAAATGTATAGAACAGTTGTTTTTTTTTAGTTTAGGCAAAAGTCGCAGATCAAAAGTTGTTAGTTTCGATGTACAGAATAAGCCCCTAAAAGGATGCTAATTGATAAGGAATAACCCTGTACAAATACTATGGAAAATCTTACACATGGTCTCTGACTGCAAACTAAGCAAAGCTTGTGGTATGAATAAATGGTAACTTTAAGTATTTGCCAAAATATATTTTTAACAATATACACTTGTCCATTGGCTCTAAACTAGTTAAAAACTGTATCTCAAAAGTAAAAGGGTTTTAAATTGCTTGATTTTACCCTTGTAATTTTTTAAGTACTGTACTGTAGCAACCTATTTGATAGTCCACTGCAGGACGAAGGCCTACCCACGAAGGGTGATTGGGCCTTATCCGCCACGCTGGCCCAGTGCGGCTTGGTAAATTCACATACGCCATCAAATTTCTTCTACGGACGTATGCAGGTTGCCTCACGATGTTTTCCTTCACCGAAAAGCCAGTGGTGTGAAATTTCGTACATAAATTCCAAAGAACTCATTAGTACAGGATTTTTAAGTAACTATGCCTAAATATTCCATGTTTTATGATAAAGGATACAAGCAAATAATGTAAAACTACCAGCTATACTAAACGCAAGCATAGCGAGCGCGAACATTTTGAGAGTCGACAATCTGTTCTCATACTCGAACATTTGTGATAACCATTTGAAATATTTTAATATCTGACGCAATCAACTCCCATGTCGGAAACCGCAGACTCTACGCCCTCGTCATATATTTTTTGTAAAGAGGAACAATTATTTTGTATGTTATTTATGGTTATTCTTAGGTGCCAAGAAACCAGCGGTCGGTAAAAAAGTCCCCGCGTCTCGTGCGCCGGCCAGTCCGCCGCGCGAACAGGAGCTGTCTCAGGAAGAGGTGGACTCTAGGGCCGAGGCGCTGTTAGCTCCTGACGTTATCAACGGTATGTAAACTAAGCGCCACACAAATCGACGGATGAGAAGTTAGCCGCAGATGACACTTCACCGTGATTCGCTAATTATTGCGCATGCGTGTGCACGGGCGTAGGGAGCGCGCGGGTGGCATGAAGTTGGCGGGCGGGTGTGCCCCGGCGTCTCGTCTCTCTGGCTCCCGCGCATACCTGTATTTTGCCTTTTGCGCAGCGTTCTGCGCCCTAACTTACCATCCGCCGACTTGTGTGGCGTGGATTATACGTTGTAGTGGGCACAGTAGCCCGTGCCTGAAACGTTCCTAGCACGGGCATGGTATGGTACGTTTTAGTGGGTAGACATCTTGCGTTCTATCGGCGTCTTTTATGCCGGAGGACGGCTTCCCCGATAGGTTTCTAAAAAAGACCGGTTGGAAGCGGCGGAAACATCAATACATTTTAAACCATTTTTTATCGTGAAGCGTTATTTGCAGGCTTAGGCGATGGCAACTGGAAGAACCGCCTCACAGCGGTGCAAAGCTTCCACTCCACTATCCAAGGGTTGACGGTCAACGACGCGTCGGCGCAGGTGCTCTACCGCGTCCTGAACAAGAAGCCAGGTCTCAAGGACACCAACGTTCAAGTGCTAAAAGCCAGGCTCGAAGTGTGCAAGCATATTACGGAGAACTTCCCGATATCCACGTGAGTCTCTTATAAGTTCTCTAGCTGTCCCAGCAAACGTTGTATTGCCATATAAAATAAATATTGCCACACTTATCATTTAAGGGTGTAAAAATAGTTTTTGTCCTATTCTCAGACCTACCGAATATACACCAAAATATCGTAAAAATCGATCAAGCCGTTTAGGAGAAGTTTGTTACAAACAGTGTGATACGAGAATACTAGCTGGCCCAGTGAACTTCGTCTCACCCTCTGTCAACTGTTAATGATATCTTTTACTTGCAGGAACATTTTGTATGGAAAAATAAAAATATTTTTATTACTTTTCTCGCAATTTTTTAATAAATTTTCTCACCGTTTAAACCTTCCCTTAACTTCCACAAATATTTCAAGATCAAAATTAGCCAAATCGGTTTAGCCGTTCTCGAGTTTTAGCAAGACTATAAACCACGATTCATTTTTATATACATATTATATTATATATAAATTGTAATATATCTTTCGTGAGAAATATCCTAGAAGATCGGGAAAACCGTATTGTAATCTGGTGTGTAGATATAGACTTTAGAAGATCTAAGCGATATGTCAGTCCCCACCACGCACAGGGGCAGCCTTATAGACATGGCCCAATCATCATTCGTGGATGGCTAAGTCTATTTTTAACCAACTTCCAAAAAGACGGTGGTTCCATGTTCGTTTGTATGTATATTTTTTGTGTATGTTCATCGTTAATTCCGCCAATTGTGAACCAAATCGAAAATTATTTTTTAGTACGATAGGGTATACTCCCGAAGTGGTCCCATTTAAATTTTACATAAATCGGCTGAGCCGATTTTTGAAAAATCAATAATAATGTAAACAATTCGAGCGAAATATTCAAATTTTGTACACGCTGGAAGGTGGTTTTGCCATTTTGCGCCTTTATTGTAACAGTTTTTTTTTGACAGCACGGCAGCCGACTTCGTTCTTCAAGACGTAGTGACCAAACTTGGCGAGACATCTTGCTCGGCCATATCGGCGGAATGCCTCACGTCCCTGGCCGAGGGCTGCGGCTTGGAGCACGTACTGAACGAGTCGCTCACATTCGCTATGGACTCGCAGAAAAACCCCAAAGTTCAGTCGGAGCTGTTCAACTGGATGGCCAATGCTATCAAGGAGTTTGGCTTTACGTAAGTCGCTTTGCTATTACGTTAATTTCTTATTTTCCATTCAAGGGTTGCGTGGAAAAAAACGCTATAAATAATAAATAAATATTTTAGGGACATCTTACACACGGCCTCTGACCCCAAACTAAGCAAAGCTTGTGATATGGCTGCCAGAGACTGATAAACTACATATACTTATTTTTAAATACATACTTATGTAAATAGTAACTAAATAACACCCAGACACAGAGCAAACACTTATGTTCATCACATAAATATTTGAGGATCACTAACCACTGAACCACCGAGGCAGTCCCGTTAGTATAAACGATCAGGTCAATATTTATTTTACCGAGTAATGTTTTATGGGTTTAGTTTCCTTTATGTATTGGTGATTGATTATGATCACACTTTCCCTATGGATCTTCAGACCGGTCGGAAGTGGCTTGCATCCAGCGCGATCATACGATCTTAATGAGGTCTTCTGTCTGTCTGTGAGGTGTATATGTTCAGCAATGAAAATGTTACAATATTTGTTTCAGTATGAACATAAAATCCATCGTAGCCCACTGCAAGAAGGCCCTATCCGCCACCAACCCTAACGTGCGAACATCGACCGTAAACTTCCTCGGCATTCTCTCGCTGTACGTGGGGCCTTCGCTTATCAACCACTTCGATAGCGAGAAACCTGCGACCAAGCAGCTGATCAGCTTGGAGTTGGACAAGCATGCTAACAGCTCGCCACCCACGCCTACTCGACAGCTGGGCTCCGTTAGCAAGGTGAGTGAGATTAATTATGAAAGCAGAGTGAGTGAAATAAATTCAATTAGGGAAATGAGAAATGAGCGATAGGTGAGCGAACAAAGTAACTACAATGAGCGAACTAAAATAGGGAAAGGTGGTGAACAAAAAAAGTAATTAAATTACATAGCTAACAATAGGAATAAGAGTGTCTTTTCAGAAAAAGGCACACTCTTATTCCTTAAAAACAAAAATGATTAAAAATAAAATTTGTAATGGTTACTTTGTTAAGTGATGAGGAATAAGTAACTTGAGAATTACGTGGTCCGTTATTTTTACAAAAATTTCACAAGTTTGAAACACTTGAAGCAATACCGTGGCTCGAATGACACGTTAAATTGTAGGTCCCGGTTGTTTTAACCGTTTAGCTATGTCAGAGGCCTTCAGTCGGCTTAAACAACTCTGACACCAGGGCTAGCCACCCGGACTATACGAACTTACTTTATTAATTTGTCTAGACCTTATTTTACATATCTATGTGACTTTGTACGTCGTGGACAATACCATGTTTCTGATATATACATTATCTCGAATTTTTCACATATCCCCACCCAGATTAAGTTTTACCATCGCTGTTAATAAAGACTGTATACAATCATCATCATCTTGACCTTATCCCGGTGGTATCTAGGTGGGGTCGGCACAGCACGTTTACTTTCGCCACTTCACTCTATCATTCGTCATCTCATCATCAACTCCTTTCCGCTTTACTCATTATCTACTGTAGACAATGTTGAACTTTATCCTTCAAAGCAAATGTATCTCCCCAGTCTGCAAGCAAAGCTTCGGTCGGAGATGAAATCGAGGAGGCTTACGAGGACGCGGTGGAAGAGGACGCGCCGCCCGTGGAGGACTCTCGACCGAAAACTGACATCGCGCCGCTCATTACTGACACGCTCGTCGGAGAGATAAACGATAAGAACTGGAAGGTAATTTCCTTTTAGGAGTACGATATATTTCCTTGCTGAACAGATGAGATCCACTTCACGTATCTACCATATTATTATGTAAAGGTGCTCCTTTCATTCATGCTCGCCATCGAAGGCTACTTCTTGCGGCGGCATCATGTGTCGGGTCGTTCTCCTCCCTCAAATATGGTCGAGGAGAGCGATGGCTGGAACATGTGTCACACTCGTGATCGGGTGCTGCTTGCGGGTCTCCGGTCTGCTCGTGGCATTCACGCAGTGCACCAATTAAATAACTTAAGCTAAAATAAAATTTTAACTACGTATCAACTCTCTTTATACAGTACTAGCGACCTGCCCCGGCTTTGCACAGGTGTATTATACTACTCTGTGTAAAAAGTATCGGGAATATGTCAACAGAAAGACCCGTGTAAAAGAGGTCGTTCTAATTTTTTTACTGCATGTTGGTAGCACTGTACTGATTTAGCGCGCAAAGTTTGAGCGGGATCTGTCATTTCATTTGTTTTAAACTACACTTTTTGTTGGTCATAGTTTTGAGTTCTCGGCGATTTTTACAATGGAAAATATTGTTGAACAAAGAGTGTGCCTTAAATTTTGTGTTTCGAATGATATTTCATGTGGTGAATCACTAAAAATGTTGCGAAATACCTACGGCGAATCGTGTATATCGAAAACAAGGGCTTATGAATGGTATAAGGCTTTTAAAGAAGGCCGAGAAGTAGTAGTAGACTTGCCTCGTTCTGGTAGACCTTCAACCGCTACGACCAAAGAAAACATCGACAGAATCAAGAAGCTAGTGCTCGAAAATCGACGTATGAGTCTGAGAGAGTTGGCTAGTGAGGTGAACATATCTTTTAAGTCCGTCCACAACATTCTCATTGACATTTTAGGCATGAAACACGTCGCCGCTCGACTAGTTCCAAAAGAGCTCAATTTTGTTCAAAAAGCGCAGCGAAAGCATGTCGCTGAAGACATGGTTTCCCGAGCTTCTACGGATCCGACCTTTATGAAACGTATAATAACTGGCGACGAGACATGGGTTTATGAGTACGACATGCAAACAAGCCAACAGTCTTCAGAATGGCGTCTCGAAAACGAGCCGAAACCCAAAAAACCGCGGCAAAGTCGCTCCAAAATCAAGGTGATGCTGACAGTTTTTTTTGACTACCGTGGTGTGGTTCACTCCGAATACCTTCCAGAGGGAGAAACAGTGAATAAAGAATATTATTTAAGCGTCGTGAAGCGTTTGCGTGAGAGTATCCGCCGAAAACGTCCAGATTTGTGGCAACACAACTCATGGATGCTGCACCATGATAAATCACCATCACACACAGCCATTATAGTAAAAGAGTTTTTTAGCGAAAAATTCAACAAAAGTTCTCGACCAAGCACCGTATTCACCTGATATGGCTCCGTCTGACTTTTTTTATTTCCCAAGTTAAAATTACCACTTCGAGGAAAACGTTTTGAGTCGATAGAAGCCATAAAAGAAAATTCGCTGAATGAGCTAAAGGCCAGACCGCAAATAGCCTATGAAAAATGTATGGAAGACTGGGTGAAGCGTTGGAGATGTTGTATTGCAAGCGATGGGGCCTACTTTGAAGGCGATAAAATAAATTTAGATGAATAATTTGTAATTTTTGTTTTATTGACAAATTCCCGATATTTAGTACACAGAATGTACATATAAAATTTCCTCTTGAATCAGTCTATCTATTAAAAAAAAACCCGAATCAAAATCCGTTGCGTAGTTTTAAAGATAAAAGCATACATGGGGACAGACAGACAGCGGGAAGCGACTTTGTTTTATACAACAATCAAATAATTGTAAATTTTAGTTAACAAAGTGTACAGAATCTGGAGTCTGTGGTTAGTAATTTTGGTGGTAAAAACGTGCTCCTTCACCGGGAGCTTTAGCCTGTAATGCCACTTTACAGACTCGGATGTTACATCAGTATGAGACACGAGCACCATCGCAAAATGCCAACATTTGTTCAAAGTTAAATGGAGCGTTTCGTGCACCGTAGACTTAATTTGAATAGTATGTGATTCAAAAAGCGCTTGATAAAAATTGTTTTCGTGTTGTTCTAACTTGCATTTCGATTTTTCAGGTCCGTAACGAAGGGTTGGATAAAGTGAAAGCGATCATAACAAACTCTGCGCCAATTAAGGCCACTCTGGGCGAGTTACCTGCGGCCTTAGCCGCCAGGCTCGTCGACTCCAACTCCAAGCTAGCCCAGAGCGCGCTGCAGATATGCGAACAACTGGCCACGGCCATGGGACCCCGGAGCAAACAGCATGTCAGGACGTTCTTCCCGGCTTTCTTCCAAGGTACTAAACATTGCTAGTTACTCGCATCTTTAGTGTTAAGGTTTATCGAATTCGAATTCAAAGTTAGAACAGTGTAAAATCACGTCAGGACGTTCTTCCTGGGTACGACATACACTGGCTTTGGTACTCTACACTGCACTTCATATAAGTGTGTCTGTTTGTTTGTGTTCAAACGTCATCTGACGTAGCATTTATTTAGTCACTAGCGACCCGCCCCGGCTACGCACAGGTGTATTATACATATAAACCTTCCTCTTGAATCACTCTATCCATTTAAAAAAACCGCATCAAAATCCGTTGCGTAGTTTTAAAGATTTAAGCATACAGACAAACAAACAGACAAAATAGCGACTTTATTTTATACTATGTATTGAAGGTCTTTGGAGTCTATGAGTATTATCATTCGATTTCAGAACTAAAATTTAAAGAACTAAAACCTGCCTGAAGTGACCGCCGACTAATCTAAGGTATTATAATTGTCAAAAGCATTTAGTTCCCTATTATTAAATCGCCTGCTAGAACCTCTACTAGAAGTCTACTATAATCCGACCGTTTGACTCAGTCCTCGCCTGCGCGGGTCCCCACCGCCCGCACCTGTCTCAGTCCCCTTTCTTCATCTACCCCCCGCGCCCCTGTACCCGTGAAGGCGAGGACTAAGTTAAACGGTCGGATTATATATTAAGATCCATGTTGCGAAGATATAAATGTACATTGCAGATGTGAAATGAACGTATTTTTGTGCAGCTTTCGGCGACAGCAAGCAATGGATCCGCGCCGCAGCAGTGTCCTGCGTGGAGACGTGGTGCCGTGAGGCGGGGCCTTCCACGCCTTTCGACGGGGAAATGGTGCTCGACGCTCTGAAGGCCGGTTCTCCCGTGCTCAGGGCTGTCTTACTGCAGTGGCTGGCTGATCATCTGCCTAACGGTGAGTTCATGCCAAATTAATCTCTATCTACAATACCGTTTATACTCGACAGTAGTTGCGCCCATTTTTATGTTCTTTGATTTATTGGATACTGTCTCTCTCGCGGGTTTTTTTTTTTTTTTGGATAAAATTTACCATTCCTGTGAAAAATCTAAATGAAACGATAATTTTGATGTTTGACCTTGAGTATTTTTTGTAGTTCCCGTGGAATCGATGGGGACTTTAGGCATTTCCATAGATGTTTTCAAGGCTTCTACCGAAATGCAGCAGTTTTTATAGTTTGATCACTATTATGTCTAATTTGTCTGGACTATGAGCGCTGATTTACAGATGAGCCTCTTATGGAGAATTGATAACAGAAACAATAATCGGCCAAGTACGAGTCGGACTCGCGCACGGAGGGTTCCGTACTGTATGGGAGCCCCCCTTAAATATTTATTTTATTTTAATTATTTATTATTGAAGGGAATATAAAATTAAATATTCTGTGAAAATTTCAAGCATCTACCTGGTACCATTATTAATATAGAGCGAAAAACGTTTAAAAATTCTGGTTTGTTGTATGGGAGCCCCCCTTAAACATATATTTTATTTTGTTTTTAGTTGTTGTTGTTATAGCGGCAACCGAAATCCATCATCTGTGAAAATTTCAGCTGCCTAGCTATCATGGTTCATGAGATACAGCCCGGTGACAGACAGACAGACAGACGGACATCGAAGTCTTAGTAATAGGGTCCCGTTTTTCCCTTTGGGTACGGAACCCTAAAAACACAAAATAAATACGTATGATACGAAACGAACGATACGAAGTTACTCGTTTCTCCCCCCAGTGCCCCTAAAATCGTTCCCACGGGAAGAGCTATCGTCGTGCGTGCCGACGTTGTACGCGTGCATAGAAGACCGCGTGGCGGACGTGAGGAAGGCGGCCGGCGAGTGCGTGTTCCCCTTCATGCTGCACCTCGGGTACGAGCCCATGCACAAGCAGCTCGACAAGCTGAAGGTAACGTTCTCATACATTCACCATACGTTATGTGACTTTACAATTCCACAGATACCGATACACCTGTGACTTGTAAACCTCAATAGTCATTCAATTCAACTATTAAATTCGTCAGTTGTTCGTATGCCAAAATATTTTTTATGTATGCCATGACATTATATCTTCTCGTCTCCCAGCTCGCTTCATTCTCGTTTTAACTTAACTACACAGTATAAAACAAAGTCGCTTCCCGCTGTTTGTCGCACCAAATTCGGATGCGTTTTTTTTTAAAATAGATAGAGTGATTCAAGAGGAAGGTTTATATGTATGATACACCTGTGCGAAGCTGGGGCGGGTCGCTAGTGTATAATAAGTTCCATAAAGACCTAGAGAGATATCTTTTTAGGCGGTGCGAAATGTAGGGTAAAAGTATACATCGCAAAATGTATGTTTGTGAAGTGTGTATGAGTACCTTTAAAGTCGTTCCCTCACGAAGAGCTATCTCGGATATAGGCCGAATCATACAAGTCGGCGGACGTGAAGTTAGCTACAAGCTGCGCGAAACCCAATCAACACACAGCTTTATATGAGCATCAGTCAGGAATTCAGGATTGGATATTGCGCAGCTTGAAGTTCACATTCACATCCGACTTGTATGATTCAACATATATTAGTGGATTATGATAAAGAATAGTGATTATTAAAATGGTGATATCGTAGTTTCGTAAGTTGACAATAGAACCGAGCGAATAGTGATGTTATTGTCTAATTTTAGCCGGGATCTAAAACCGTGGTCCAAGCGGCGTTGGACAAGGCGCGGCCGAACCTGCCGGTGCAGCCGCTGCCGTCGGCGAAGGGCAAGAAGGAGGAGCCGCGCGGGGTCAAGTCTGCCGGCGCTTTGAAGAAGGAGGCCGAGAAGAAAGGCGCCGCACCGGCCAAGGGCAAGGTGTGTATCGATAATACTACTGTACCAGCCTTTTTAATAGTCCACTGCAGGACGTAGGCCTACCCACGAGGGGTGATTGGGCCATATCCACCACGCTGGCCCAATGCGGGTTGGTGGATTCACACACGCCATCGAATTTCTTCTACGGACGTATGCAGGTAGCCTCACGATGTTTTCCTTCACCGAAAAGCCAGTGGTGTGAAATTCCGCACATAAGTTCCAAAGAAACTCATTGGTACGGTATTGAACCAACGACCTCAAGAATGACAGGCCAGCGTTACAACCACTAGACCACCACTTCATAATAAGATAAGAGTGAAATGGCATTAAACTCCAAGATCGAGTTCGCAATACGGAGATCCGACGAAGAACTGAAGTTCGAGACGTTGGAACCGTAGTCATGAAACAAAAGTGGGGCTGGGCAGGACACATAGCGAGGCGAAGTGACGACAAGTGGAGTAAGGCTGTCACAGAATGGTGGCCGAGGTAGGTAAGTGGAACGTTGGTCGTCGGGCTGCAAGATGGCGAGACGATATAGCTGAAATCGCGGGTCGAACCTGGACACGATTGGCACAGCCCGGAAATGGGTATTATACAGGGTTATTCTGTACATCAAAACTAACAACTTTTGTTCGGCGACCTTTTGTCAAAACTAAAAAAAAATATTTGTTCTATAGAAAAATGTCGTTCGCCCGCAACAAAATGTATGGAACAGCTGTTTTTTTTTTTTAGTTTTGACAAACGTAGCAGAACATAAATTTGTTAGTTTTGATGTACAGAATAAGCCCCTAAAAGGATGCTAATTGATTAGAAATAACCCTGTAAACACTATACGTATACTATAGTGAAACCGCTAAACTCAGACTTCGCCTGCGCGGTACAGGGGCGCCGGGGGAGACGACACAGGGGACTGAGACAGGCGCGGGCAGCGGGTCCCCGGCGCCCGCACCTGTCTCAGTCCTCTTTGTCGTCTACCCCCGCGCCCCCGTACCCGCGCAGGCGAAGTCTGAGTTTAGCGGTTTCACTATAGTGTTGATTAAATACTGCATCTAGCTCGCCTCCAATCGTAACGATTCCCGTTCCACCCCCTACAGATACGATCACTGATGGAACCCTTCCTACTGATACTACCTCTGATGGAACCCTTACTGGTTCCCTTTCGATCGAGTACCAGAAAGAATGAAATGAACGAGAGAGTGCATATGACTATGCGACCACTTACGCACTAAAATGTGTTCTGCTCAAATGACCGTTTTTGCATAAATCGTGTTCCATCCAAAGGTCCTTGCTTTTATCAATAAGCCCGCCGATTGTGGTACCATTCTTAAAGTTTAATTTGTATTTACACTTTTAATCATGGTGTGATAATAAAACATTTGTATATCTAATCTCTATCCCATAGGTTGTGAAACCGGCGTCAGCTTCGAATCGCGGTAAAAAAGACGACGAAGATTTCACGCCATTGTTGCCGAACAACAACGCTAAGAACCAGCGCATTATCGACGATCAGAAACTGAAAGGTTAGTTTAAAACCATTGTTAACAACATTCATTCTCAATAAGAGCTATAGGCCGCGCCACACAAGTTAGCGGATGTGAAGTTAGCTACAAGCTGCGCAATATCCAATCCTGACTGAAGCTTACATAAAGCCGCACGTTGATTGGCTATTGCCATTGCCGCCAACTTGTGTGGCGCGGCCTACACGAGAGTGGGTCAAAATGTTAACGGAATGGCAAGAAAAGAAAGTGGAAATGAGCTCAAAATATATTTTATCTACACTAATGTTGTAACATTCTACTTATGTTTCCAATACTTGACTTATAATGACTACTGTTATAGCGCAGACAACAAAACACTCAATTTAAACAATTTCACATGATGTTATAATATCCACATCGATATCGTAAAATCTCATTATAACATCGCGCGCTCGCTCCTGATTGGCCCTGCGCGCGCAGCTGCGCTCTCATTGGTTAGATTTTAATGGCGCCAAGTTCACTGTGACAATACACGTACGCGTGAATTTAATGTTTCGCAATATGTTTTATTTTATTTTTATTAGTGAAGATAAAGTAGTGTATGCAACTGCATATAACACGGGTATTAAAACACTCGTTACTATTATGAAACTCGCTGCGCTCGTTTCATAAACTCACACTCGTGTTTTAATACCCTTCATTATATGACAGTTGCATAAACTACTATTACTTCTATGTATCTGTATTTCCTAACTAACACATTTTCCCGATCTGTCAAATCAGTTATAACCATCGAAAAAGAAATATTAGGTCGCCAAAGCAAGTCGAAATCACTGATTTTACTTTTGTCAACTTTTCCCCTTGAAGTCCTTTGTTCATTTTTGAGGACAAATAATAATCCGAATAAATAATAGTGAGCTTCAGGCAGGATTGGATATTGCACAGCTTGTAGCTAACATCATATCCGCCAACTTGTGTGACGCGGCCTATACCTGGAGTACAGACGGGTTCACTCGAATACGGCAAATAACAGTAGAAACCTAGGTACACAACTATTCCTTACTTTTCAGTGCTAAAATGGAACTTTACAACTCCTCGCGAAGAATTCTTCGATTTGCTGAAGGAACAAATGGCTACAGCTGGACTCAACAAGCAGTTGGTGGCTAATATGTTCCATAACGATTTTAGGTGAGTAAATAAAACCTTAATTACTACCTAGATAAGGCCAAGACTCTGGGCGTAACTATATCATTACATTTTTCTTACTCATTTCATTACTTAATGAAATATTAATTATTTACATTCGAAAAATTGTATTTTGCCATCTTTATGATCCAAAATATTCATGAAATTGATGAAAATTGTAGCTTCTACGTTATGGTCATAATAAAAAATTGTTGTGAAAAGTGGGTCACACTAAATATTGTATGCCGTGAAGTTAGAATTGCAAAGAAAAAAATAAGCACGCGTATTTCCATTTTTCATTACATTCATCAAGAAAAGTAAAACATTTTTAGGGTTCCGTACCCAAAGGGTAAAAACGGGACCCTACTACTAAGGCTCCGCTGTCCGTCTGTCACCAGGCTGTATCTCATGAGCCGTGATAGCTAGAAAATTGAAATTTTCACAGATTATGTGTTTCTATAACAACAAATACTAAAAACAGAAAAAAAAAATTAAGAGGGGCTCCAATACAACAAACCTAAATTTTTAAGCCGTTTTTGGCTCGATAATGATAACGGTAACAGGTAGATGGTTGAAATATTCACAGAGTATCAAGCAAGAAACGTGATTTTTTTTGTTTGATATTAGTAACTGCAATAAGATGCTTGAAATATTTACAGAACATTAAGTTGTATATTCCCTTCAAAAATAAACAATTAAATTATAATAAAATATATTAAGGGGGCTTCCATACGGTACGAAACCCTTCGTGTGTGAGTCCGACTCGCACTTGGCCGATTATTATATTTGTCACTTTTTCACAGGTACCACTTAAAAGCGATCGAATCCCTCTCCGAAGACCTTCACGAGAACGGCTCATCCCTCATGGCGAATCTCGACCTCGTCCTAAAATGGCTGACGCTCCGGTTCTTCGACACAAATCCGTCGGTCATTCTCAAGGGACTGGAGTATTTGTCGCTCGTCTTCAACTATCTCATCGAGGCGGACTATACCATGGCAGAGTATGAAGCCAACTGCTTCATACCTTATCTGGTGCTCAAGGTAACACTTTTTGAACAGATCTTTCCACAGCTACTGTTTAAATCTATTGAAAAGGTTTATAAAGCACATGTAAGGTCTTGCATGGAATACTGCTCTCATCTTTGGGATGGCTCTGCCAAAAATCAATTGGAGGCTCTGGGTCGATTGAGAGGCAAGCCAGAAGGCTGATTGACAACGACACCTTGACTATGTCGCAGCTGCAAAGTCTCGAGCATCCACGTAAGGTGGCGTGTTTATCAGCCTTTTATCGGATACACATCGGAAAGTGCGCCCAGGAGTTGCACAATCTGGTCCCACCCCACCTGCCATTTTTTTTCAATCGTGCGGCTAGAGAGACGCGACCAAAGCGCGCCCCTTTTATGGTGGACATTCCGCGCGTTAGAACCAAGCGTTTCGAATCCTCATTCCTCATACGAACAGCCAGGATGTGGAACGCTTTTCCTGGGTCTATCTTTCCGCTAACGTACAACGTGGGTGTCTCGTGACGACACACGCATAAATCCGTCGCAAGGATTTTTAGTTTCTATCGATCGTGTTAAAAAATTCATAACTCCGTCATTTTTGAAGACAACTGAAAAATAAAAACACCATAATTTATTGTAGACTTAGTGTGATTTTATGAAAATGATAGCGGATATGGTATCTTCATTTGTCTATTTATAAGAATAGAAGGTAAAGAAATAGTTTTAGACCAATAAATGAAGCACAGCGGCTATTTTAAGTGATAAAGAATAATATAATAAACTATATCCTATCTAACACGCGCGTATCACTTTCCCTTTATATTTTTGGGAGATTCACGCGTGTTGTTTACACAATCATAATTTTAACTTTTTCACAGGTGGGCGATCCCAAAGACACGGTGCGTAACGGAGTGAAAGCGTTGTTCAAGCAGATCTGTGTGGTGTACTCCGTCACGAAGCTGTTCGGGTACCTCATGGAGGGGCTCAAGTCTAAGAACGCGAGGCAAAGAGCAGGTGAGCCACATATTCAAACTACTTTTCTCCTTGAAGTCTTTGGTTCATTTTCGAGGACAAATAATAATCCGAAGGGGTTAAAATCTGGAGTACGGACGGGACGGGTTCACCCGAATACGGCAAATAACAGTAGAAAGCTAGGTACACAACTATTTCTTACAATTTTCAGTGCTAAAATGGAACTTTACAACTCTATTTTATTTTTATTTTATTTATTTATTAAAATCAACAGCCCTTAAAAACATAAATTAACTTAAAAACTAAACTTACGTAAGGCCAATAACTGATTTATACTGTTACCAAACATTTTTCTTTTTTGAAAAAAAAAAAGAAGAAAAGGAAGTTCTCAATTTGTCTGTATCTTTTCTCTATTTTATACTTTTCAATATCGCGTTTGTCTAGACGACATACCTATGTTATGGAATCAAGTTACGTAATCTAGAATTACACCATTTTGTGCCATCTCATATTCATGAACATTTTATTTTTCCGGATTAAAACGTCCTATAAAATTAGAGTATATTCATGCGAAAAATCAGGCCGATCCCTATGTTGCTGAGTTAAAAAGTAGCAAACATAAAACACAATTTCGGATTTACAATAATAGTAAGTATAGCTGTCTCCGATGACGATAAAAATAAAAACAATAGTTTTAATTTGTAAACCCGCTTAATAAATTTTGTTGTACGTGCCGCCTTCTTTTATTTTCATTTAAGTAGGTTTATTTTTATTGTCACATTGTTTACGAAACAAAACACAGTAAGAAAGTCTCTAATTAAAATACCCTATGATTTGTTTTCGATACGTGCCGTCCCGCTGCAGCATGGTGTCGGCTGTAGAAAATCGGCGCTGGTCTTCCGTTAACATGAGAATAAGCCCGATTACAGAGGCACTATCGTAATTACAATAGCTAAATAGCATAGTTCTGTTTCTTTTTCACTTTAGGCATGCGATAGAGAGAACGCTTTTTACGTTGCTATTAAATTTACGCTGGCGCGTCTATAATCGGGCCTAATGATGAATGTGACCTGTTCGTTCCACAGAATGCCTGGAATGCATCGGGCACCTCCTCGAGACGTACGGGTCAGTGGTGATGACTCCGAGCGGAGCCACCGCGCTCAAAGAACTGGCCAGGCACATCGGCGACCGAGACAACGCGGTGCGCTCCGCCGCGCTTAACTGTGTGGCCAGCGCTTACTTCCTCGAGGGCGAGAAGGTTTACAAGATGATTGGACAGGTAAGTTGTTAAATATGGCCCAACTGTGGTAAATAGTAGGTCAAAGAGCTGGCCAGGCACATCGACGACCGGGACAACGCGGTGCGCTCCGCCGCGCTTAACTGTGTGGCCAGCGCTTACTTCTTCGAGAGAGAAAGGGTTTACAAGACGATTGGACAGGTGAGTTGTATAATGTGGCTAAACTATGATAACTGTGGTGAATAGTAGCTAAAATAATTGGCCAGACATATTGGCGACCGAAAAAAGTTCCGCAGCGCGATGCGAGTTATGGATTTGGAACTTTTGACATTTGCTTGTTCCTGAGTACAGAGTACATTACTGTAATCTTTTGTATTCAATTATACAATAAGCAATATAATAGATAGACTTAACGTCAATGAATAATTATCTTATCTTTACCCTATCTTACTAATAAGCAGCAAAAAATGTGACGATTATTAGTAGTATATAATTATCATTCACTGCCTTACAACTAAAGCAAGTGTTGAACTGTTTATTTGGAACGTAAATTCATTGTAATAATTGTAACCTAGCGACACGCTGAGCACTGTTTTAACAATTCAAATCTGCTCAGCTAGACAGACGAGAAACGCTTTATGTACGTATGTACGAGTATATCTCTGGCTAACAGCCTGATATTTATTTATAAAAGATATACAATTTATCAATCAGATTTTTTGAGATAAATTTGTACCTAATTTTTTCTTGATTTTACTATAGAGCACTAAACGTAACGTTACTATTTGATTTGGTAAAAAGTGACAAAAGCGTGACAAATATTGAATAGCTACTACGATTTTGTTAAAGTAAGTTCGTATCGGCCGGGCGGGTGGCAAGCCCTGGTGTCACAGTTTTAAAGCCGCATGAGGGCCTCTGACATGGCTAAACGGTTAAAACAACCGTGACCTATAATTTGACTTGTCATTCGAGCTACGGTAGCGCTCAGTTGTAAATGTTACCCGCGGTCACCCATCCGAAGAATGACCGTGCTGTACGTTGCTTAACTTTGATGATCGCTAATGAACACCTACTCAAATACCGCTATGATTTTGTTGCAGATTTCCGACAAAGACTTATCTCTACTGGAAGAGCGTATAAAGCGCGCGAGCAAGAGTCGCAGTGCTGAAGCGCGGAAAGCTATGATCGTCCCGTTGTCCGCTTCTGGCAAGCCTATCCAGCAACAACCTGAGGTAACCTATGTGATCGATCGTGTTCTATGTATAAGTACAAAGAGTTACGCGTAGTTTTAATGTAAGCAGCTGCTTTAATGCTAAATTGGGTTCTCACTAGATCGAGACATGTTCGATTCTTCCATCTCTTGGAAACATACGAAAGTTTATTTTATCTATTTTATTTTCTTTGGGTTGCCAAACGGCCTTCATACATAAAATTCTATAAACAATGGTAAAAACACTCAGGCCAACGAAGGCTACCGCTTATAGAACAGTGATAATGGTGAAGGAAAAAAAAAAGAAAATTATACAATAATAATAATAACCTACATAAAATTACATAAAAGCATACAAATTAATTATTTCACTGCCGTGCACACAGTTCACTCAAAAAATTGACTATTAATTAAGGCTTTAAACATATTGTGCCTTGATCCAAATAAGTCGACATACTTTGAAAGTTTGAGAAAGTGCGCGAGAAGTAGGAGTTACCACGATAGTTCGTGAGACGGGGGTTTTCAATAAAATTTGGCATCTTTTGTTTCCAGCAACCTTCTTTTTATTTTCCAGCCCTTCCATTACGTTACCTATCAAGTCATGTGCCGCAGTTATTGTAGATCGGTTCTTTCTATAGCATAGGCAAGCTGGGACTCGGCAATGATATTATTTTTATTGAGATGTGCCATAATGCCATCTGACATAACAAATTCGATGATCTTTGAGATTGTAGGCACAATTGTAATAAGACGGTAATTTTTTACATTTGATGTTTCTCCCTTACCTTTGTATAATGGAGTTATTCTAGATTTTTTAAGATAATCTGGATAAGAATCTAACTCGAGAATGTTATTAATAAGGTAAGTAAAGTGGTCACACAAAATGACTAAAACGGCAAATAAAAAGCAAATAAATCGTAAACGGTAAGTTTTACAAAAAAAGTTTACTGGAAACAAAAGATGCGACATTTTATTTTCTACAATAATGATCTTAATGTTTTTTTTTGCCCTTAAGTACATAGTTTCTGAGATATCGGCCAAAAACATTTTTTCAAGATGACGTGTCAGGAACGCATTCTCTGCCAATTCCGGCCAGATATCAGTTCCGAGCACGCGAATCTTTTCCTACTTCGTCCCGAATGCTGATATTTGTTGTTGTTAGCCTGTCGTGTCCCACTGCTGGGCAAAGGCCTCCTCCCGATCTTGTGCTATAGTGTACCAGTTCTTATCACAGGTGTCAAGGTCGCCGCGCCACCTCTTTCTGATGTTTACTATTTATTAATCAGTATAATCTGTGTCAGGAGCCGGAGCCGCGGCGCGTGATCTCTGTGGACGCGCCGCCCGCCGAGTACGAGGATGAGGAGGAAGACGAGCCCCCGCCGCCCCTCGTGCAGCCGACAGTATCCAGACCGTAATTATTGCACGCGTTCTTTTACTTTTTTAGGGTTCCGGACCCAAAGGGAAAAACGGGACCCTTTTACTAAGACTTCGATGTCCGTCTGTCTGTCTGTCACCGGGCTGTATTTCATGAACCATGATAGCTAGGCAGCTGAAATTTTCACAGATGATGTATTTATGTTGCCGCTATAACAACAAATACTAAAAAGAGAATAAAATAAATATTTAAGGGGGGCTCCCATAAATTTTTAGACGTTTTTCGCTCTATACTAATAATGGTAACAGGTACATGCTTGAAATTTTCACAGAATATTTAGTTTTATATTCACTTCATTAATAAATAATAAAGTTAAAATAAAATAATTATTTAGGGGGGTTTCCCATACAGTACGGAAACCTCCGTGCGCGTGCGTGTATGGGAATACAGCAAACGTGATTTTAGGAGTTTTTTTGCTCGCTATTAATAACGGCAAGAGGAATGGGGCTCTCATACGGTACGGAACCCTAAGTGCGCGAGTCCGACTCGCACTTGGCCGATTATTTCGATATACCATAATAGTATTAGAATCGGATTCATTTATTGACGTATCGAGCTTAATACTATAATTAACGGACACAGCTAAGTTATAAGTAGGTACCTCGTTTTACTACGGAACCCTAAAACAACAGATAACACAATATGTATTTTTATTTAATGCTTCATTTTTCATTCACAACGAATTTCTTTTCTGTAAGTAATAAATATAATAATTTTGCATCATTATAGGTAGGTACAATAGGATAGTGTAATAAATGTACCTAATACACAAAACTAGAAAGAAACTCAAGTAGGTAATGAGTAAGTAGTCATCCATCCATCCATCAGCCGAAGGACGTCCACTGCTGGACATAGGCCTCCCCTATGGATCTCCAATAAGACCGGTTGAAAGCGGCTTGCATCCAGCGCGATCCTGCGGTCTTAATGAGGTCATCCGTCCACCTTGTGGGTGGACGTCCAACGCTGCGCTTGCCGGTACGTGGTGTCCACTCGAGAACTTTTCGACTCCACCGGTCATCAGTCCTCCGCGCTATGTGCCCTGCCCATTGCCATTTCAACTTGCTAATCCGTTGGGCTATGTCGGTAACTTTGGTTCTTCTACGGATCTCCTCATTTCTGATTCGATCCCGTAGAGAAACTCCGAGCATAGCCCTCTCCATAGCTCGTTGGGCTACTTGGAGTTTATTAATAAAGCCCATGGTAAGAGACCACGTTTCAGTGCCATAAGTCATCACTGGTAACACACACTGATCGAACACTTTCGTCTTGAGGCACTGAGGTATGTCGGACGAGAAGACATTACGCAATTTTCCGAACGCTGCCCAACCGAGTTGGTTTCGGCGATTGGCCTCTTTCTTGAAGTCGGACCTACCTAACTGGACTACTTGTCCTAGGTAGACGTACGAGTCAACGACTTCAAGAACCGAGTTCCCAACAGAGATCGGGGTGGGTACAACATGGTAATTACACATGACTTTCGTCTTGTCCATGTTCATCTTAAGACCCACCTGTTGGGAAACCTGATTGAGGCCTTCGAGCATCGTGCTGAGCTCTTCCATCGATTTTGCCATGACTACTATATCGTCGGCAAACCGAAGGTGAGTGAGGTATTCGCCATTGACATTGATGCCGAATCCTTTCCATTCCAGGAGCTTGAAGGCGTTCTCCAAAGTAGCCGTAAACAGTTTCGGAGAAATGACGTCTCCCTGTCTTACGCCTCTTTTTAAAGGGATCGCCTTGGAGCTCTCTTCCTGTACTCGGACCGACATAGTGGCGTTATTATACAAGCACTTCAACACTTCGATGTACCGATAGTCAATACGGCATCTTTGGAGAGACTCGAGCACAGCCCAAGTCTCGACCGAATCAAAGGCTTTCTCATAGTCCACAAACGCTAAGCAAAGTGGCAAGTTGTACTCTTCGGTCTTCTGTATAACCTGCCGCAGCGTATGAATGTGGTCCATGGTGCTAAATCCCTTTCGGAAACCGGCTTGTTCGGAAGGCTGGAAGTCATCAAGCCTGCGCTCGAGACGGTTCGTAATGACCCTTGAAAACAGCTTATAAACATGGCTCAGAAGCGAGATGGGTCTGTAGTTCTTCAATAAGATGTCATTCACCTTTCTTGAAAAACAACACCACCACGCTTCTGTTCCATGCTTCTGGCGTGATGCCCTCGAGGACGACGGTGTTGAAAAGCTTCTGGAGGACTTTTAGTACCGGTGTTCCACCCGCTCTCAGAAGCTCTGATGTGATACCGTCATCACCCGGCGCCTTGTTGTTCTTAAGCTGATTCAGGGCCATTCTAATCTCGTACAGACTGATGTCCGGGATATCTTCGGTGAAGTGTCGGGTCAGCTTGGCTCTTGGATCTATGGCCGCGCTGCTAATAGGCTTAGCGACCGAAGCGTATAGCTGTCCATAGAACCTTTCGATCTCCTCCAATACCTCTGCCTTGGTCGACGCTACACTGCCATCTTCTCTCTTCAGCTTTGTCAGCTGATTTGCTCAATAGACAAATTCCTCGCGAACACTTTGGAGCCTTTGTTCTGCTCTATTGTCTCTTTAATATGTTTAGTATTAAAGAGACGAATGTCTTGCCTCACGGATTTCGAAATTTGTCTATTGAGCTGCCTAAATGACTTTGCATTATCGGAAGACTGCAGTCTCTGTAAGCGTCGTTCGGCCATGAGATTTAGAGTTCGATCGGAAAATTTTTGAGATCTATTTGTACGACGGGGTCTAAAGAATTTAGCACCCACCGTCTGGACAGTTTCTACGAGCCCGTTGTTGATCTCGTCCACCGACGCAAAGTTCTCCAGGCAAGCAAAGCGATTTGAGAGCTCGAGCTGAAAGCTCTCGGGGTTTTGGATATGGGCACGAGTAGGTCGGAGCGTGGACTTCATCAAGCGTGACCTTTCGAGTTTAACGTTTATATCCAATGTGCCTCTTACGATTCTGTGATCACTACCGGTTTTCACCCTGTGTATCACGGAGACATCATTGAATATCCGTTTCTCGGTGGTGATGATGAAATCTATCTCATTTTTCGTGGAACCATCGGGGCTCATCCAGGTCCACTTCTTGTGAGGCGGCTTCTGAAAGAAAGAGTTCATCATGAAGAGTTCCTCTCTCTCCAGAAAGTCAGCCAGCCTCTGGCCCCTGGGGTTCCGTTGTCCATATCCAAATTGCCCTACTCTCAGCTAATCATCGCTTCTTTTGCCCAACTTTGCGTTGAAGTCCCCCATAACAACAGTAAAGTGGGTCTTAGACGTATGTATGGCCCGACTTACGTCTTCATACATAGTCTCCACTTCGTCATCTGGGTGTGACGAGGTCGGTGCGTATACCTGAATGACCTTCAGCGAATACCTTTTGGATATTCTGAGTATTAGATATACAATCCTGCTCGACACACTTTCGATGGTGATAACGTTGTTAGCAAGGGACTTGTGAACGAGAAGTAAGTAGTATGAAATTAAAATACTGAAGGCGGGCCAGCCCTACGGCGTGGTTCGCTCTTTGAGGCCACGTGACGTCGTAGGTAAATATCTCAAGGACAGCGCCGAGGCACACTACTGTTAGATATCATTACCGTGATATGGCGATCACTTTGGTTCATCTACGAATCTCCTTATATTTTTTACATACACAATTATGTGCCTATTAATGTTTTTGCAATTGAAATTGGACCATACATAGGAGTCTCAAAATTGAGAAACTAGCACTTATTTTTTGCAGCTTTATACTTAGGTGTAGACTGCGTCCTGCGTCACACAAGTTGGCGAAAATGAAGTTAGCTACAAGCTGCGCATTATCCAATCAATACGCGGCTTTGTGTTAGCTTCAGTCTGGATTGGATTTTGCGCAGCTTGTAGCTAACTTCATTTTCGCCAACATGTGTGGCACGGCCTATACTTGATTTATTATTATGGTATTGAATATGACATTTGTTCTGTACAGGCCACCGCCAGAGGCTAAAGTGATCGCGGGTCCATTCGGCCTCGACCCTGACCTAATAGCGCGTTTAGACGCGGCGGCGCCCGTGCTGCGTCCGCCGGCGCTGTCCGAACTCGACATTAAGTTCCTCGACGAACCCATCCCGGCCGGCACTCACCGGCCTATGTCCAACATCTCCCACCCCGTGCCGATACGATCCAGGTTAGTGATAACATACATGTCTCATCAAGGAACGAACTTTGACTCGATAAGAAAAGAAAATACCGACCTCTAGCCAAAATTGACGCCTCGTGCTGATATGATATGAATCAGGTGAGTGTAATTTAAACCATCGTAGGTCTCTTTGGTCGACGGTTTCTACCAAGAGCTCATAAATCGTTTAGGGATGGCCGCGCCCGTGCTGCGTCCGCCGGCGCTTTGCGAACTCCACGTGAAGTTCCTCGACGAACCCATCCCGGCCGGCGCTCACCGGCCTATGTCCAACATCTCCCATACCGTGCCGATACGATCCAGGTTAGTGCTAACATACATGTCTCATCACGGAACGAAATTTGACTCTAAACTGAACCAAAAATAGCGAATAAATCGTTTTGACGCGCTGTTACAAGAGTTTTCAAAAAAGAAAATACCGAATTCTAGCCAAATTTAACGTGTGGTACTGATATGAATCAGGTTAGTGTAATTTTAGAGCATTGTAGGTCTCTTTGGTCGAGGGCTTCTACCAGGAGCTCATAAATCGTTTGAAGATGGCCGGCGCTCGCCGGACTATGTCCAACATCTACCACCCCGTGCCGATACGATTCAGGTGAGTGCTAACATACCTATACATGTGTTTAAATCACGGATCGCTCTTTGACTCAAAATTCAAACAAAAAAGAAAATAAGTCGAAACGCCGTTACCAGTTTTCAAAAAAGAAATATCAACCGCTAGCCAAAAAGTCGCGCCGTACTGATATGAACCAGGTTAGTCTAATACTAGAAAAATGTATGTACACAACATTCTATAAATAATGAGAGAAATAACAATTTGTTTTCATCGGGAACAGAAAAAATGTCAAGTCGTCAAGAAGTCATATGAAAATATTAGTAATAAAGTTTTTGTTTCCAAGTCAGGGTTCATAAGCTTCTTAAAGGCTGCTGACATGACTAAACAGTTAATGCGGCTGTTAACTTTAACCACCAAAGTATTTGACCAGCGCTTCCAGGCGCAAACCATGTCTATAATCGATACAAAACTGCGGGGCCTCACATAATACGAAATAAAAACAAATATTTAAGGTGTGGCGGTCAAAAGCATAAAACAAAAAAAAATGGGAAGCGTACGAGTTTCGCGCACGAAGAATTCCGTATTGGATGGGAGCGCCCCTTAAATATTTATTTTAATTTAATTTAATTATTTATTAATGAATTGATTATACAACTAAATATTCTGTGAATATTTCAAGCATCTAACTGTTACCATTATTAATATCGAGCTAAAAACGGCTAAAAATTCAGGTTTGTCGTATGGGAGCCCCCCTTAAATATTAATTTTATAATTTTTTTAGTATTTGTTGTAATAGCGGCAACAGTAAAATCTGTGAAAAGTTCAGCTTTCCAGCTATAACTGTTCACGAGATACAGCCTGGTGACAGACAGACGGAGTTAGTAATAGATTCCTGTTTTTACCCTTTGGGTACGAAACCCTAAAAATAGTCGTTACTCTGACACCAAGTCTAGCCTACATAATTATAGAAACTTATTAACTTTTTTCCAGTATGGCTGTGTTATCGCCCGCTCGGCCGATGTCCCACGTGATGGGCGCGCAGCCGCAACTCAGCTCGGTCGACGACTCGCAGTTGTCTGACACCATCCACTCCATCGCTAGCCCGGACCTAAACGTACGTATAACATATTCAACCCAGGCTACCCCCGGCGGGACGAGTATAGCTGAGTACAGGGAGAGAATGATATAATGTTGAGGATCATCGACACGACGAAGAACCCAGTTTTAAACAAACTTGAACATTTGATTAAGTAAGACACATAAGTTAATAGTCATTATATAGGTAGTTAAGTAAATTCAATTATACTGAGCGCCACACAAATCGGCGGATGAGAAGTTAGCCGCAGATGACACTTCGCCGTGATTCGCTAATTATTGCGCATGTGTGCACAATGCCGACGCCGCGTGGCGAAGTGTACGGGCGTAGAAAGCGCGCGGGAGGCATGAGGTTGGCGGGCGGGTGTGCCCCGACGTCTCGTCTCTGTGGCTCCCGCGCATACCTATATTTCGGCTTTTGCGCAGCTTTCTACGCATAACTTCCCATCCGCCGATTTGTGTGGCGCTTAGTATAAGAGAGAAATAGCACCGAATCAACAAAGCGCAACGTAAGTCGTCCGCCGATTGGGTGGACCGACGATATAATATTAAAACTAGAAACGCGCTGGATGTAAGCCAATCATACTTCTTGGAAATCCATAGAGAAGGCCTATGTCCAGCAGTGGAGCCACAGTCCCTTAATGAAAATAGTAAAAAAAATGTCCGAGCGCCGTCATACACACCGACTTAGATATTTTCTCTTATTAATTTTGAATAATATTATAAAAATGGACATATAAATAATAATTACGCAATAAATGACTATGACTGACTATGACTATTTACATTAAATAATTCACAATGACCAGTTCTATCGAATCTCGTCATTATGTCACCTAATTAGTGCTTGGCTTGCAATCGCCTTACGACTAACTAAAAAGCCTGCCCACTACGTAGCTTGGACAGGTTCGGCTCGGACACTTTTTTTGCACGATTGTGACAATAGATATTTACTCAAAGCTTAATGTTTATTATTTTACAGGCGGCGTTCCGCGCGCTGGCGCTCATCAACGGTGCCTTACAATGCGGTCGCGGCGCGGCGCTGGTCGCACACGAGCAGCGTCTGGTCAACGCTATCGCCACGCAGGCTCGCCGTCTGCGCACGACCTTACCCGCCAGCGAGGCGCTGCCCGCTTTTAAGTGCCTCGGTGCTTCGCTTACCACGGTGAGTGATGATTCTTACAACCCTACAAGTGTGTAAGTGATGATTAATAAAATTCTTACAACTTATAACAATAATTATATTTTCGAGTATAAGAATAGCGGGGCTAGCTAGAGAGTATTTTGCAAGCTTTTATTTAGTTTCACCTGTCCTATGTGTCATCAAATCTTGCAAATTAGTTTTGATCCACATCCCTGTTACCCATCGAGCTGAAATGTTGCATACATGTGTCACTCGCGTAACAATGCAATATTACGATGACATGGTGCTGATCTGATGAGTCTGATAAGTATCAAGTTTGGGATGATTTAAATCGTCTTGACGATTAGTTGGTCATTCAATGATAACCAGGGACTAATGACGGAGCTGGAATGTAGTCATAGGAAATGTTCTTTATTTTTTAATAAAATTCTTGTTTCGGCTACGCATGTAAAGCATTTATTTGTGTCTTGTTGACAGTTCTACGAGACTGCCGGTTGCGGGTCTCAAGTCGGCGAGGCAGCGTTGTGCGCGGTCCTCGGCGAGATACTGCGGGTGCTGGCCGCGGGACCTAGCGCCGGTGGCTCCAACGGCGACGCGGAGAAACTAGCCCGCGTGCTCAACAACGTGTGTGTGCGAGTGCTGGAGCGCTCGCCGAGGACGCCGCTCCTGTGGTGAGTGACGTGCGCTAGTGGCGCCGCGGTGGTAGAGAGGAACTAGCTCGCGTGCTCAACAACGTGTGTGTTAGAGAGCTGGAGCGCTCGCTGGTCGACAAAAAAATAAACATGAAATTTAAAAAAAAAAGGGTTGGCGGTCAAAATAATATCTTAATATATATAAACTGAACCGGTGAACTTCATCTCACCATCTGTCATCAACAGTCCATGACTACTTTTACTTGCAGGAACATTTTGTATGGGAAAATTAAATCCATGTTTATACTATTTTTCTCGCAAGTTTTATAAATTTTCTCAACGTTTAAACCTTTTCTTAACTTCCACAAATATATCAAGATCAAAATTAGCCAAATCGGTTCAGCCGTTCTCGAGTTTTAGCGAGACTAACAACCACGATTCATTTTTACATATATAGATAGATAGATTACGCGTCACGTTGTTTGTCCGCGATAGACTCCTAAACTACTTAACCGATTTTAACCAAGTTTTGCACACTATGTGCAGTTTGATACAACTAGAGAGATAGGTTAGTTTATGTCTTAATTTATAATCGCATTTATTTATTATACTTTTAAAATCTATCCGTACCGGAGCGAAGCCGGGATGGGCAGCTAGTAGATCATTATATAGATACAAAATAATAGTTAATAGGTCATCCGCTATTGGCCGAATCAAGTTTCTTGGCGTCTGTGAACATGAGGCGAGTCATTGCGCAATAGCAAAGAAGGATGTCGGCAGCTCATACAATATACGAATACCTGTTGTATACGAATACTCGTACACTCATTTTCTCCCAAGTTTATATCTAAAAATGTTATGTTCGTCAGAGTAATTTATGGACGCTTCTAAAACTGTTCTGATATGTACAAGTTCGTTTTAAATGAAGTTTTAAATATTTGGCCACTCAAGCATTGGTAGGGGATTTAGAGGTAAATACAATAAAAAATCATTGTAATTTTTCTGATGATCTAATTTTAATTTTATTTAGTGATATGAAAACAGCAAAAAATCACTATATTTCTGAAGCACATATCATTAGTAGATAAGATGTTTTATTCCATGATTGCTAAAAAAAAAAAAAGTTTTGTCAGATCGAGTCTCTGCATCCTTCTTTGTTATGTCAGCTGTGCGGAAAGCGAGGATGTCCGTAGCTTGTAGCTAACTTCATATTTGCCAAAATGTTTTATTCAAACGATGTCAAATAGATAGATAGATAAACTCTTTATTGCACACCAAGAAATAAACAAAAAGAAGAAACAAAGATACATAAACAGTGTAACAATGGGCGGCCTTATCGCAAATAGCCTGTTTCAATGCAATTTTTTCTCTTACAGCGCAATAGTATCCCTACTCCACGAGTCCATCGGAGCTTCGGACGATGCTCGCTACCAGAGCCTGCTACTCAAATGTTTCTGGAAAACTCTCAAAATGATATCGACGTGGGAAGTGCACTCTATCGACTATGACGCTGTACTCTACAAGATACATCTGTTTTACAAAGCGTATCCGAATAACTATTGGAAGAAGAATCCGGATATAAGTGATACCCCTTATAGGTTAGTTAGTGTTTATATTGTTTTTTAATGCATGTTATTTCGTAACGCTTGGTTCTAACTCGAGGAACGTCTACCATATAATTATTTTTCGCAAAAAATGGCAAAACCGTCTTCCATCGTGTACAAAATTCGAATATTTTACTCGGATTGTTTACATTATTGTTGATTTTTCAAAAACGGCTTAGCCGATTTCTGTAGAATTTAAATGGGACCACCTCGGGAATATACCCTTTCGAACTAAAAAAGAATTTTTCGATTTGGTTCACAATTGACGGAATTATCGATGAACATACACAAAAAAAAAAGTACATAAAGGGTGGCGCTTTGGTCATGTCTGTCTAGCCGTACGATAGAAGAAAGTTTAGATAAAGAAGTGTTGTGGTTGTGGATCTTTGTCATTGTATTGTACTATACTGTATGACTGTAGAACTGTACTGTGTAATGAGCCCTAATAAATAATAGCCTACCTTGTAAGGAATATTGGGCCATATCTACACTGCCACATTGGCCTTGTGTGAGTTGGATTCACGTACGCAATTTTTTTTTCTACAGACGAATGCATGTTTCCTCATTGAATACAGAATACAGAAATTTATTTGCCACAAAAATAAGAGGTACAATACATAAACATACAAACATTGTGTATTCTTTCATCGTAAAACAAGTAGTGTAAAACGTACGTACATTACAGAAAAAAATATTGGTATAACACAAGACCGGATTTAAACTCTGGAACTTACTATTAGACGCTCAATCCGTTCAGCTAATTAACTAAGAATAGTGTAATGAATGCTACACCTGTGGTGTTTGGTGCACCACAGGTGTAGCAGACGTAAGCCAAAAAATTAAAATGGCGTTGGGTTGGGCATGTACTGAGAAGCCAGAAAAACAAATGGACCAAAGAGGTCTCATGCTCTGGTACCCAAGAGACGGGAAGCAGATCAGGGGAGGACCTCAGAAAAGATGGGAAGACGACCTGCCGTCAGGGTGGCGCAGAGAAGCTAGAGATAGGAGCTAGAGATAGGGAGCTCTGGCAACTTCTAGAGGAGGCCTATGTATTATGACAACCTAGTATTTAAGAAATAGAAATAAGAACAATGTTTTAAAAGGTTAATGTTAGTGAATAAAGGCTATTTTTGTTTTATTTTAGTGTAATGAATGAATGAAAATACGTAAAATTGACCTTGTATAATTAAATATTGATTGCAGAACGGTGAAGACCCTGGTGCACACTCTAGTCAAAATGAAGGGCGCGTCCATTATGACCCATCTCACGCAAATATCCGACGTCAACGAGTCGGACCTCTACCCGTACCTCATCAAAGTTATCAAAGTAAGTTGTTCTAAGGCTCATTACTTGTCACTTGAACTGCGCTAAGTTGTTAGGGTTCCGTACCCAAAGGGAAAAACGGGACCCTATTACTAAGACTTCGATGTCCGTCTGTCTGACTGTCACCGGGCTGTATCTCATGAACCATGATAGATAGGCAGCTGAAATTTTTACAGATGATGTATTTCTGTTGCCGCTATAACAACAAATACTAAATATAAAATAAAATAAATATTTAAAGGGGGCTCCCATACAGTACGGAACCCTCCGTGCGCGAGTCCGACTCGTACTTGGCTGATTATTTTTGATGTTAATCTGCACTATTACTATACAGGGTTATCCGCTTACCCTGTACTAAGCCGATAAAGGATGATTAAGATCATTATGAATATTTTTACTATGGGGCCCACCTAGATATCGATAATCGATCGACCTTTACAAAATCGCATTTCGGAATCGACAAAATGTATGAAACACTTTTTTTTCTCGCATTCCGGATCAAATTTTACTAACAAAACTACTGAAAAAATAGACACTACACTAAATACAGAATAAATAATAGTAGTACTATGAAATTATACAAACAGTAACCCTTGTGGCGACGCAATAAAGTGCAATTCAGTTCGCATAGGCGTTAACCGTTCTCGGCAAACTTATAAACTCATACTCTCACTCTCTAAATCGTAATTCTGTCACTGTTTAACACGGAATATCGGTGCCCAGATGTCTCTCGCCCGAACGTACCTAAACTACAAAATGACACCAATCTGCTATAACATTTTGCTAAAAATGCTGAAAAATACCTATTGTTTCTTGGCAATTGGCATATAGGTAAATGTTTTTTTTCTTACAGCAATTGAAATTAGACGAAAAGAAAGAAAATACAGCGTACAATGTGAACGGCGGGTCAGTCCTGAGTTCAGTCACTGGCAACGCTGCATTAAACTCTGGCAGGCTGCCGCGCGCTGTACACGAAGAATTGTCCGTTATTCTGAACAAGATCGGTACTAAGGAACACAATAAGGACGCTTTGGAACAACTGTATGACCTTAGGGTGAGTTTTACAACGTGGAATCTTTGTCTTAGGACGTCTACTGCTGGTAACATGAAAAATTGTTGGTTATTTTGAACAATATTGGCTTTGGCACTAAGGAGCGTAATATAAGTTAAATTTGCTACAACTTTACGAACTTTGGGTAAGCCTTAGTAGTACGTACATTGTACACTTTTCAGCATAAGTCTTAGGGCGTCTAGTATTCGACGAAAAGAAAGAAATCACAGCATATAATGTGAACAAGCGGATCCGTAATAAACATGTAAATAAAAGTTCTGTGACCGGCAACGCTGCTCACCCTTTACTAAGCCGAAAAGGGGTGATTTAGACCAACATTACGAACAACCTTTACTATACCAACCAAACTTCGATTAAAATAACCGCTGTTTCATACAAAATTGCAACTCTGAATCAACTAAGTGTATGAAACAGCAGATTTTTTTCTCGAATTTTTTGTTGGCCTGCACTCACACTCACACACACATACACTTACGCGCGCGGACAGACGCTCATTCAACTTTAATAACACCTATATTATATACCTGTCAATATTAGTTACCCTCGAGTTTCCTTTTACAATTTCATAAATCCTCGACTTCACGATTCTAAGGCGCAATGTACAACACATCATCATTGGCAGCTTGGTTCCGCCTCCGACAGGGCAGAGACTTCCCCCATACTTCGTCAATCTTCACTGTCTTACGCCCCATTCAAGTGTTGCTGATATTCATATTGTTACGTATTGTGGTGCCATCATGTTATCTCTGCAATGGTCTTCCGGAGGACAAACGTGACACCGGAGGCCTCTAACTGTAGAGGCCTCAGACCGAATAAAAAAATAAAGACAGAATGTTGTGAACAAAATAAGTGAGGCCGCCAAAAAACTACGCCTCGCCGTGTGCAGGCACAATTACACACACAAACACACGTACAAGGAGACTACGCCTTGGATCGTCAGTTGCGGCGGCGCAACACTCACCACATGTATAAAAAACTGGCCTCACTTGTCTGTTCACGACGTTCTGTCTTGATTTTTTTATTTGGTCTGAGTTGGAGGCATAGTCCACCTACCGTCACTATCCTCATTTATTGCAGGAGCGTCACCCTGAGGTGGACATCTGGACGTGCATGCACGGATCTTCGTTCTACTTCCGGAACTTCGTAGAGCGCGGGCTGCGGGAGGTGGCGGACCAGAGGAAGATGGCCTCCATGCCCATATTCAAGCACGACTACAAAACAGACAATATCGGTTAGTATTTCTTTTTTACTAGCTTTTGCCCGCGTGGTATTTCAGGAGCGTCACCCAGACCGATAATCCAATGACCGAAAGTCCAATCCTGACTGAAGCTCACATAAAGCTGCGCGTTGATTGGATAATGCGCAGCTTGTAGCTAACTTCACATTCGCTGACTTGTATGATTCGGCCTATAGTATTATTTTTATACTGATTCCATACTAAACTCCCAAAGACGTACAGTAAATAAATTATTATAACAATATATTTGTTTTTAAATACCTACAAGCTTTCCTGGATATCAAGTAGCAGCAGTGTGCTAGCCAAGACAAGTAAAACGAGCCCAAACACGACGGGTCTTGCTTGTTTAGTACAGAAGTTCCTATGGCCACCTTCCGACTTCATCATCAGATCAGCTCCATGGTACCATATTATTGCATTGTCACGCGTATACATTTGCGTGCAAAATTTCAGCTCAATCGAAAACGGGAAGTTGGTCAAATTCAACTTGCAAGATTCCACCCGAACTTACATACATACATAGGTACATCCATTGCAAGTTAAATAAAAGCTTATAATAATATTCCAAAATAGGTGTTGTTTTGCAATGCAGGGACTCACAGATATGTAACTACTTACTCATATTATGCTCATCATTATGAACAACTTTTACTAAAGGATCAATTGCGATAGCAAAATCAGCTGATCTATTAAAATTTGTTGTCGAGAATGTAGAACTATTTGTACGGAACAGCGACTTTTTTTGCAATTTGGGATTGGTTCCATAAGAAAAGTTATTGATAATGAGTATAATGTAGTATAGAATTATACACTTCTGGAAATCCCTGCACTTTTCAAATCAACGCCTTGTATATTCAAATAAACACAAAAATACGAATTTCGTGCTTAACCTAGTAAAACCACCCAAAAAACGGCCAAGTGGGAGTCAGACTCATGCACTATGGGTTCCGTACCGTATGGGAGCCCCTTAGCCTCATCTAGCGTCTACCTGTTGCCGTTATTAATATCGAGCAAAAAACGGCAAAAAAAAACACGTTTTTGTAAGGGATTAAATATTCATTTTATTCCGTTTTTATTTGTTGTTATAACGGCAACAGAAATAGATCATCTGTGAAAATTTCAACAGTCTAGCTATCACGGTTCCTGAGATACAGCCTGGTAACAGACAGACGGACAACGGAGACTTAGTAATAGGGTTCCGTTTTTACCCTTTGGGTTCCGTACCCTAAAAAACACCCTTTTTAAAAAAATACCCTTTTTTCCGGTACCAGGTCCAGATTCATAAAATCATTGACCTTTGAATCAAAATAAACGTTCAATTTTTACGAAGTCCATCGATGATTCACTATTTTTGATGTATTGTAATGATTTCGAGAAAAAAATATTTTGAATATTATTTTGCATGAAAAAAAATTACTGTTTATATTTCGTCAATAGTAGGTTTAATTCGAAACCAAAGCTTATCCAGGTTACAGTAGGGATACTACACGCTTTATGTGAAGACTTTATTCATGTCTCTTGTCCGTTTAAGTAAATAAGACAGGCGCTCAAAATTTTTATTGTTATTTAAATATGCCCTAAGGCCTTTAGTTGTTCGCGCGCTGTCTTAGTACATCACGTCATGTCCGTTCAATTTGCAGTGAAAAAATGTTAAATCGCCACAAGTGATTATTATTTTGATGACAAAACAAAAGTATCAAGTTGAACTTTGCTTTGAAGTATTATTTCCTGTTGAAAATACGATTTTAGTGCTAAAACTGGATAAAATCGTGAATTTTGTTAGCATCAATGAAGTTTTCATATCTACCCCACATTTTATTGATCAGCTGGAATTTACTTTGATTCGTCGTATTTTGTAAAGTGTGGCTATAATAGCTAAAGGTGAAGGATTTATAGTGGAAATGCTGGAAATAGTTAAAAACATTCAGATATGGCACAAATGCAGAAATGATAAACACTTCCCCAAGAGAAAGTAGTTGCGAGAAGAGGTTATAAAACTTCGAGAACAGGGTGAAAAGTCAGCAATATAACACAATAAAATAATAATCTAGATGAAAATCTCGCTACATGAAGTGACAGAGTGACACACAAATCAGGTACCGGATATCTATAGCCAACCCCAAGAGAAAACTATCAGATACACCGGAACGCAAGGATTCCAAGAAAACAATGAAAGAAGCCGTCAAAAATGAACACCCAGTACCCTAGCATTATTCGTGATAGACCAACGCCGAACTAGCTACTAAAATATAATAATTACATGTGCGCTAAACTAATTACATAATTACCTACTTCTACTAACAAAATTATAGTAATAATAATAAAATTGAAGATATTTCGTCGTACTGCCAAAGTAACCGGTCGCACATAGCTGTTATTTTATCTTCTACCTGCTATTGCAAACAGACAAAAGCGCTAATTACCGGGATTTCATAGAAAATATTTGTTATTCATGTCTTATCGGCGACTACCCCTTCCATAGTACGTACCAGACCCTTACTTAACGATTATATAAATAGGGACTTCATTTTGTTAATTTCATCATTGTATTCTCACGTTTTGTAGATTAAATACGTATTCTTTCTAAACTTGCTTCGTTCTCTTCATTCGACTAAGATGTCTCAGTTTATCACAAACTTGGATATTTACTCACTACTGAAGTCTAGTGGTAAAATCAAAAACACCGATTTACTTATCGCTACGCTGTTACATAGAATTGACGTGAAACTGTCCGCTGAAGAACAAACAGCGTTGAAAAAGTTTGCACGTGCATACGTGTCGAATATACGGAAGAAGTGGGCGCGAGCCAACAGATGTGAAACCAGTTTTTTTAACCTGTACACGCATTGGTTGCATTCGAAAATCAAGTGGCCGACACTATCTTCTATTAATTTAGAAGCGTTTTTTCATGAAAATGTGATTGCTCAAGAAGAGGCCGATACTTCTATGGATTACCTAGACACAGTGGCAGCTACGAGTTCAACTTCAAATGCTACTGCAAACACGCACGGGTCAAGAAAACCATTAGAAAATTTGTCGAACGAGCAAAATGGATCAGAAGAAGAACTAATAAATGCTTTGATCATTCGTTTAAAAGCAAATGGAAAAACTCGATTAGCCGAAGTTCTTGAAATTCTTTCTAAAGACAATGAGAGAGTTGATTGGATCCACGACTATATTTTTAAGAATAAGCCAGTGTAACTTCTGTGTTTAATTTGTAATTTTTCTTCGAGAACAGGGCGAAAAGAATCGTAATGTATGCATTTGATTAGGTGATGATCTGTAATTAGGCAATGCTGATAGCATTCTGGTCAAGTTTAGAGCTTTTAGATTAAGTTTTATACGTTTTTTATTTCGTTTTGTATAAACATATATTAGTTTAGGTATTTTGTAAATATTTTAGTATGAGTTAGAACAAATTATGTTACTCTGCCGAGGGGCTTTTAGACTAGGTTTTATTTTATTTTGTATTTTTTTAGTTTAAGTTTTAGTATTATTTTTCTTTTTTTGTTTGTTTGAGTAGGTTAGTCATAGTGGAAAGTGTTATTTAGGTGTTTTTGTTTTTCTGTGTAAAAATTCTACCATGTTACTCCAGTGTGGTGACTAAAACTTTGTTAAACTTTTGAAAATTTTTTTTTGTTTGTGTAATTTTTCTAATTTGTAATTTCATCTAGAATGTAGTTATACTCCGCGCCACACAAGTTGATGGATGTGAAGTTAGCCACTAGCTGCGCAATAGCCAATCCTGACGAGACGTGACGTGGAAGCCGCACGTTGATTGGCTATTGCGCAGCTAGTGGCTACTTCACATCCATCAACCTGTGTGGCGCGGAGTTTACCTACTTTTTATTTTTAAGTTAATTTACACTATCGCATTAGGTTAACTATGATAGCTGTAATTGATGACGAATAAATGAAATGAAATTTCTACATTGTTTGTTATTATTTTATACATACATTAGGTACATATTACAACAACTTCTACCTACCTACATATTTTTAGCGTGTCGTATTTTTCAATCCCTTCTGCAAACAGACCTCTTATTTATCATCATTAAATACATTAATCAATCCAATATAAAAAATAGATAAACTGACACTATCAATATGAGCTATTATTTTGCAAAGTGTAGATTTATAGCTGTAATAATAATTATGCTTATCATTATGATCATCTTTTAGGTAGGTACTACTATTTTTTTTGCAATTTCGCAGTTGATCCCATAAGTTGTTTACATCAATGAGCTAATATTAGGATTTATCCCATGATTTATTAGTAAAAACAGGGTATTTTTGACAAACTGCGTTGTGGTCTTACCTACTTTGCATCGTACTAACGATGCAAAATCATTCGATTAGTAGATATTATTTCAATTATTTTGTAAGTAGAAGTTGAATGACTGCCTCGGTGGCTCAGTGGTTAGTGACGCCTGGGTCAAAGAGGCGTGGGTTCGATTCCCATAGGCAAATATTTACGTGTAAATATGTACGTTAAAATATGTATATGTAGCACTGTCACACACAGTGCACAGTCACTGGCAGCCATATCACAAGCTTTGCTTAGTTTGGGGTCTGACAGACACCGTATGTATGATGTCCTCTAATATTTATAATATTTTAAATCAAATCAAAGTTTATTTACTGATAACAAACAGATGACAACAACTTAATGAATCCACTGGCTCCGAACTAGTCTTACAACTATATTTCTAAAGACAGTGGCTTCTCCCAATTTTATTTAATATTTATTAATAAGAAGTGGTATAAGATAAAAATATAATATGTATTTTTAGCGCACATAAGTCCAAAGAGTAATTTAAATATTAACTTAGTAATATTTTAGCGCATGTGGTTTTTAACGGGCTAATATGTATATTTTCTTCATATCTCTGCCTCCTCTCTTCTGATAAAATGTTTAAACTAGTATTTTACCTTTAAAACTTTGGTACATGTCGCGGCATATAAGTTTAGCGCTGAGCAAAGTGTGGAGGGGTGGCTACGCATGAGTTTAGTGTGGCGGTCAACATGCGCAGCCATCCCCTCCACAGTACCCTCAGCGCTAGACTTACGTGCCGCTACTTGTAAGCTTGGTTTAATACTAAATCCATTAACGAAATATTTCCTTATTTTTTTCTCCATGCAAACCATAAATATTGCAACACTAGCTCACCCGGCGAAGTTCGTTTCACGCAATATCTTTATACGAGTAACTTACAATATAGTCTGTGTTATTCTGATATATAAGCATTACTATTGCAAAGTTTCACCTCAATCTGTTAGTAGATTTGCGTGAAAGAGTAATAAACAAACTAACAACTAAAAAAAAATGTATACAGGGTGTCCCTGAACTCAACGTCAAGCAGGTACGGGATGAGGTGGGATTACACCAGCCCCGGGAAAAATATTAAAAAAATCCCAATCGGTTATTTGAATAATTTGAATTATTTAATTAATTTAACACGCAAAATAAAAAAAAATAAAAAATCAATACCTTGAACCATATTTTTAGGTACTGTGCCCACAAATTTCACAGTTTTACGGTGATTTTTTCACTAACATGATCCCTAATAAACGTACTAATGAATCGCAATCACAAATCAAGCGTAAATTATGACTAAGTTCGTTAAAATTAGCATAGTTCTTTCAAACCATAAATAAAAAAATAATTTCAACGAACTTTGACTCTTCATAAAAAAATAAAAATGTACCGTACTACCCTCGGCAAGTTATACCAAAAGATGGCCCATTTAGTTAAGATTTTGATATGGTGCAACACTAGCTACTTTTCAATATACATCACTTCGTAGATTTTTTTTTTTCAAAATATCACCATGTTAATAATCGAATACTTAAGTCATCAACGAAGCTTGGCGCTCAAAAATTCGGAGAAATTTAACAGTGCAGCGGCTGAGAAAGGACACCTAGCGATAAAGAGAAGTGATAGAGCGAGAAAGCTATGATGCTATGCGAGAAGGATAATGTAGCCGATAAATTAGTAATAATTTCTATTCATTACAGTTAGATCATTTTTGTAGTAACTAAATTCAATAATAATAGTTCAAATTCAAATAACCGATTGGGTTTCTTTTTTATACATATTTTTCCCGGGACTGGTGTGACCCCACCTCTCACCCCGTACCGGCTTGACGTTGAGTTCAGGGACACCTGTATAAATATCGTTCACCCGCGACAAAATGTATGGATCAGCCGGTTTTTTTTTTTTGAGTTTTGACCAAATTCGCAGAACAAAAGAAGTTAGTTTTGATGTACAGAAGAAGTCCCTAAAAGGATGCTAATTGATTAGGAATAACCTAACCCTGTATATTTTTGATTTCGTTTTTGTCGTCAGCGATTTTTAAATAATCTTTGGGGATACTTAATTTAAAAAAGGAAGAATGCTGTTGCAAATAGACTCATATTTAGCAAGATCGTTAAATATCCAAATCTTAACATGGTTTAAGAGGCAGTACCCAAAGAGTACTGTATATACGGAGATAGAGACGTCGCTTGCGATTTCGTTGATAGTAGCGCTGTCTGCTGTTAAAATTAATCAACTTTTCATTTCCAAGTATATCTATATGAAACATTCAATATAGCTAGCTATAATGTAGCTAGGTATCTACATATATCTACCTATATGCCTATGTATCGTAGGTTGTTTCAACTTATTTTTTGTATATTTCAGTTATAAAAATGAAACTACATCTTCGCATTAACTTTTTATTTCTTTATTGTGCATTTATAAACACTTGTAGCAGAGATTTTATTAAGATCACTTTTTCCGTCCAACATTTTGTTTGTCTTTGCTCGGTGTCCTTACAGTCGCAAGTCAGGTCAGACGGGTGAGATGAGAGATGATCAGTGTCCATATTCACAATTTATCACTTCCACACACATTGAAACCGAAGAAAATTAAATCAAACAGTATCTCCACGGAAAAGAACAACTTTTTTTGCAGCCAAAGCAATGTTCCCAGTTATAGTTTTCAAAGAGCCGTAGGGAAGGGAATCACATTAGGGAAGACTTTCATATCATAATTTTGCTCTTCAAATGAGAAGTCGCGTATATAGTAACTTACAAACAACTTCAAGAATAATGAATAACTTTTATTACGGGAAATCACAAAAAAACTGTTGTTACAAATTACAAACATTTTGTCGAAACTCAATGAACTTTTAGTATGGAATAGCTGATTTTTTTAGCGCTTTCGAGAATAGTCCTATAGTAAAAGTTGTTCATCTTGATGTACAATAGTCACCTTTTTGAGGTTGTGCGTGAATTACCAGTAACCTTGTATAAATCGACTAGCTATAAAAATATGTTTACTTCCGGGTAGTTATCGCTATATTTCAGTGATAATACTGTACTGTACTGTACTGTGCTGTACCGTACTGTACTGTATCAGCCTTTTTAATAGTCCACTGCAGGACGTAGGCCTACCCACGAAGGGTGATTGGGCCATATCCACCACACTGGCCCAGTGCGGGTTGGTGGATTCACATACGCCATCGAATTTCTTCTACGGACATATGCAGGTTGCTCACGATGTTTTCCTTCACCGAAAAGCCAGTGGTGTGAAATTCCGTACATAAATTCCAAAGAACTCATTGGTACGGGACTGGGATTGAACCCACGACCTCACGATTGTAAGGCGGGCGTCACTACCTCTAGACCACCACGGCTTGCTCAGTGATAATGATTTCCGCTAATATACTCTAGAAAAGGGACATATTCTAGGATATTGTTGCACTCGTCATTATATCCAACTTTTACTATGAGGCCAATCTCGAAATTACATCAAAAATAGATTATCTGCATAGTCGGCTCACGGACGATATTTTTATGTGATAACGTCATGTGCGTCACAAGCCGAACCACGGTAATGAAAACTACAGTAGAGTGACTCGGCGCTGTCCTTGAGATATATACCTACGACGTCACGTGGCCTCAAAGAGCGAACCACGAGCTAGGGCTGCCCGCCTTCAGTATTTTAATTTCATACTACTTACTCATTACCTACTAGAGTTTCTTTCTAGTTTTGTGTATTAAACTTATTACACTATCCTATGGTACCTACATATAATGATGCAAAATTTTAATATTTAAGTACTTATTACAGAAAAGAAACTCGTTGTGAATGAAAAAGGAAGCATTCAATAAAAATACATAGGTATTGTATTATTTGATGTTTTAGGGTTCCGTAGTAAAACGAGGTGCACGCTTACTGTCTCTGTCCCTGTCTCGCGAGGACTCAGTTAAACGGTCAGACTATAGTTGCAAACCCACACTTTCGTTCGTCACTACGCTAGGGCCGCGCCGCGACTGACTGGTATGCTTCTGAACATACTACGCTCGAGGCGCGTAGGTATGATTCGCGTTCCGACCGTTTGTATGGAGTCACTCTACTGTAGTTTTCATTACCGTGGCCGAACGCTTAAGTAGATCGTGCCCCTCTATCGCTTGTTTCACGCTCTTACCTGCACGCTCGGCTCGGGCACAACGTGACATTTTACAAAATATATTTTGATAGATAAATATAAGATTTTTTTAAATCACATATTATTATCATTAGATCGATTTATGCAGTATTAAGATGTGATAGTGTCATCTATCGATAACTACAAATAACTCGCAAAGTATAATACGGCTAAATTATATATTGCTCCATTAAGTACGTAAGCTACTAATAAAGTAACGTTCTCTAGTCGTCTTATTCAAGGTACAGTTTGTTCTAAGCTTTATGACCATGGCAGTACCGCCTTTGTGCTTGCGCCGAACGGTCGTGTTTCTCGGCTGCGCTATTTCAACCGCGACGAAAAAATGTCGAATTCGACGTTAATTCTAACGCTGGAGAAGGTGCTGGCAAAATTTATTGCTCCACTCGAGGAGAAACTATGCTGTGTCTTGCAAGAAGTTATTTCCCTGAGAGAAGAAGTGAAGGAATTCAAACTCAAACAAAAAACGACTACAACTAATAAGAGGGTAGGCTTCGGCGAAGAAAAACAAAACACAAACACTACGACTGTAGCACCGCCGCCGTCCCAAGCATCGAAGCCACCGTCAACACACGAGCAAGCCTACGAGCTACGCCGCGCATGCGCGAGCGCAGCCACCACATCGCCGCACTCCGCCGCTGCACCTCCGAAGACCCCCGTCGCCCGGGAGCGAGCCAGTCCGCGGCCGACCGCGCCGCCTGCCGCTCCGCCGTCGGATCCGCTGGCGCTGCTGCCGCGGCAGCCTCGCCTGCCAGCGTCTAACCACTGTACGTACACTATGTAAACCGCTTACAATATGCCATCAAAACATCAGATGTAGGTATTAATAATAAAACAAAGCAATTAGAAGTACTTTTGACAAGGGAGCTTTCCTGCGACCTATTAGTGCTAACAGAACATTGGCTTCGCCAACATCAGTTGACGTCAGTTACTTTATGTAATTATGACCTAGTCTCTTACAGTTGTAGAGAAATAATTGCGCACAGTGGTAGCTGTAGGTATTTACGCACGGTCGGGTATTAAAGTAATAAATAGGCAAGATTATTGTGATTTATCACAGGAACAAATTTTTGATATTTGTGCCGTACAACTGACAGAGGATAAATTACACGTTGTCGGTGTATATCACTCAAACTTGACTAGTCACTCAAAATACCTCGAGTTATTTGAAAATCTTCTTTGTAAAATCACTGACGAAGGTCTATTTTGTATCCTTATGGGAGACATTAATGTCGACCTTTCCAGGAGATCGAGTGTCCAGAAACAGTTGACAGACTTGCTCGTTAGCTATAATTTCGCGCAATTAATTGATAACCCTACGCGTACCCAAATAGGAGGCAGCAGTTCGTTGTTAGATCATGCCTACACGAACATTCCCCGGGAACGGGTTTTGGCTGCTAACGTAGTAAAAACGCAACCGCTAAGTGACCACGACGCTCTTGTCCCTACTCATCATTTGGCTCGCAGCTTCTCTGTTGCCAATACAAACAACTTTATTGCTTCACTGGAGTCTGTTCAATGGGTCAATGTCATTGAAAAGGCATATGGGTGCTGTGTTTCTCTAGCTAAAAATTTAATAACAATATTAACCGACAAATATAACATATGTTTTCCTCTAAAAATGAAACCCATTTGTAACAATAAACAATGGGTCGATGCTGAAGTACAAAATTTTAAACATTTACTTAAGGATGCTTTTAATTTAAAACAGACATTTCCGAATAATTAGTTGTTATTGAATAAATACGATGACCTCTCGCTGCATTATCACTCGCTTATTAAAGAAAAACGCGTCAATTATTACTCTAGCATAATTCAAGCTAATCCTAGATGCATGTGGAATGTAATTAATGCAGAGTTAGGTCGTAATACCCGCGAGCGAGTCGACTTCACCGATCTCGTGAGGCGCGAGAATGGTCCTAATATACGACACAAAAAAACACCTAGTAGACGCCTTGAACCTTGAATTCGTTACGGCGGCTAGGGGGTCCGGGGCGATTGCGGTCGACTGTACCCGGGCAATAAGTGTGCAGGGCGTGGAGTCGCCCGCCAGCGACTCTTCTCTGAGGTTGGAACCGTTCTCGCCTTCCGAGGTGTGTACGATAGTGAACAAGCGTATCGCCTCTAAAAAGAGCACAGATATCTACGGATTATCGGCTCGGATGCTTAAAAACGCTATCGAACCTTTAGCACCTGTGATGAGTCACCTTTTCAATCTATGCATGCGAAATGGCACGTACCCCGCGGCACTCAAAAAAGTCAAAATTAGCCCTATTTATAAAGGTAAAGGAAAAAAGGCGGATCCAAAATCGGACCGCCCCATATCCTTGGTTCCTGTCATTAGTAAAGTTTTAGAGGTAGGACTCAATAGGAGGATCCTACACTTTGCATCAGATCGTAAAATTTTATCTGAACGTCAATATGCGTACCGGGCTGGTCGTTCCACCACCGATTTGGTGCGTGAAGTAGTGTGGCAAGTGCTGAGCGCGAGAGAGGCAGGTCAGCAGGTTGCTCTAGTATGTTGCGACCTCTCCCGCGCCTTTGACACGACCGATCACACCCTTGTCGCTAAAAAACTACACCACCATGGTATTTGCGGCCTGCCTGGCTCCATTCTGACCTCTTTTATGACAAATAGAACGCAAGTCGTTGTGGGGGACGGAGGCCGTGCTGTTTCTTCTGAGCTTCAAAACTTATTGGGCGTTCCGCAAGGGTCCTGTCTGTCTAACTCATTATTTGATTTCTTCTTAACGATTTACCAGGCTCCATTAGAGATGCTGAAATTTACATGTGTGCAGACGACGTTGCCGCCATAATTACGGCTCCGACAAGCAAACAACTCGAAATCACGCTGAACTCGGTGGTCAATAATCTTAATGAATGGTTTAGGTCGAACGGGCTAGCTCTAAATAGAGATAAAACGTGTTTTTTGACCTTTAACTTAAACGGTAAAGTGGGCAAATCCTATTCAGTAGCTATCGGCAATACCGCTCTCCAACAGGTGAACAGTACCAAACTACTGGGCTTCTATGTGGACAGTGCGCTCACGTGGGAGACGCACATTCACGAGTTATGTGGAAAGCTGAGCCGCTCGTGCTTTGCGCTGCGGCGGCCCGCGAAGACCGCGACTCGTGACGTTGTGTGTGCGTTCTTGCTATTACGCCACTGTCCATAGTAACATCACTTACGGGTTGGAGTTGTGGGGTCGCGCCGCGGACTACAAAAGAGCATTCGTTATGCAAAAGCGGGCCGTTCGGGCCATTTTTGGTGTATCAGACGACGTCTCCTGTGTAGAGCCTTCAAAAAGCTCCATATTCTTCCGCTTGAGTGTGAATTTATCCTTCAGATGGCCTTATTCACACATATCAATTTAGACCGATTTAAACAAAAAGGTACCTACTCGAGGTTTGATTTGAGGAGCAACGTAAAGAAACAACTAGTTGTTACACCGACTCACAAACTAGCGAGGTCGGATAAATCCGTGTATATTGGAGGACCGGCTATCTACAACCGGATACCTAGTGCCGTGCGTAGTGCATCCTCCGTTGTATCATTTAAAATTAAGCTTAAGTCTTGGCTAAGAGAACAATTATTTTATGATATCAATGAATTTTTAATATTACCGGAATTAATATAAATTATTTTGATTGTGGAATTATTCTTAATTATGTCCTCAGGAAATACCACCTGTTCTTCTTTCTGGGGCTCCCCTCAACATGGTGGGCCATTTTAAATATCTGGGACATGTGGTGACTGACGATTTAAAAGACGACGATGACATTGAGCGGGAGCGGAGGGCGCTGTCAATAAGAGCGAACATGATAGCCCGCAGGTTCGCACGCTGCCCGGTGGAAGTCAAGATTACGCTGTTTAGGGCATACTGTACATCCCTCTTCACGTGCAACCTGTTGGCTAACTATACAAAAAGAAACTACAGTGACCTCCGCGTCCTGTACAATAATGCATTCAGGATGGTGCTGGGGCTGCCCCGATTCTGTAGCGCGTCAGGCATGTTTGCGGACGCGCGCACGGGTTGCTTTTACACGTGCATGCGCAAGCAGAGTGCGTCTCTGGTGCGCAGGGTGCGGGCCAGCTCCAACGCTGTCCTGATGATGATAGCGGAGAGGGTGGACTGTACTTTTCTTCGGCATTGTTGTGATAGACATGTCTCTGTACCGATGCCGAAGAGAAGATACTAAAATAATCTGCATTTAAAAATAATTTAATAATTATGTTGAAATTGACATTCTTATTGATTTTGGAATTTATGATAATTGTGACAAAAATTAAATTAAGTGTATTGTAATTAATTTTATGGGTCAATGGCCTGAAATAAATGAATTTTATTTATTTATTTATGACAATTGGTCATTGTGATTTTATTGATTATTATTATACATTATTATATGGAAAGAACAAATTATAATTTTGTAATGACTTATAACTATGTTTGTTATCAATAAATGATTTGTATTTGTATTTGAGTTTATAAATATAAAATCGGTCAAAAGCTAGTCGAGATAAAGGTTATGAAGGTTCATGCGAGATACACATGCGAGGTCTACTTTTCGGAGAGCTACTAGTAATATGTATTATGTGTTTATTTCAGATATCACAAACGAAAACGACGAGAAATCTCACGTAATCTTCTTAGAGCGACTTCGAGCTTTACAGGTAAGTATATAGTTTATAAAATAGAAATATTCAATTAGATAAATTAGCATAGCTAGCATTATGGGCACCTTCAACCAGGGCACTATCAGGGGAAGACTGTTCGATTTGGATTATTATTTTAACATTTTTCTTTTGATATTATTTATTTATACTAGCTGTACCCTGCTGCTGTAACAATTAGGCAAAAAACTAAAATTACTGACGCCCTAATACGCGCTCTCCCACTGAAATGGAAGTGGGCAGGGCACATATCACGATACACAGACAGGAGATGGACCATAGAATCTGTAAATTGGACAGGGCCCAAAGGAAAAATAACGACTAGTTTTTATTCTATGGCGACTAGTTTTAATATCGTGATGTAATTGCAGGCTAAAGCGGGAATGAAAGTGGAGTCGAACCCTTCGTCGCAGCCGCGGACGCCCGTGGGAGATAACAGAGCTCTTACGGACTCCATCAACGACAACTCCCTGCCCCGGCCGCACAGTATCGACCCACAGCTTGAGGTAATTATTCCATCCATCCACCAGCCGTAAGACGTACACTGTTAAACATAGGCCTCTCCTATGGATTTCCGATAAGGCCGGTTGGAAGAGGCCTGCATCCAGCGCGTTCCTGCGATCTTTATCGAATACTAGTTGGAAGTTTCGGTGCCCTAAGGACGACGTATACATCGTCCGCAAACCACTTTGAAAATCCCTATCTAATGGATAACAGAAAATAATAGATGTACCTAAAATGTATTTAAAAGAAAGACATAATAATAGACATAGTGCATTTACGTCTTATTTATTTTAATCGATTGGTCCATGCGACCTATAAAAACGAAATGGTTGAAAATTTCATACATCGAATGAATATGACGACGGGACCTATACAATGCAAAACAATTCATTTATTGATAACTTCAGTTACATGTCATAGTAATAATTATTAATTAATTGATTTAACTACTATGCTATATGTAATGCTATGTGTAATGGAATCTAAATAAAATAATAAAAAATAAAAATATGTACAAACCTAAACAAATTAATAAAAAAACCTCTTGAGCTAAAAAAATGAGTATGTATAGAAGACGATGAAAACCCTAATCTAAAAGCCCACTACTAGCGGGCACAGTTCCCAAAATGCTGGCCCCATTACCACGTTGGATAGCAGTACTGATCCTTTGGGCAAAATAGAGGCCAGCATTTTGGTCACGTGTTGCGTCGACCAGGCGTAATGAAAGATCTTTGTAAATGTTTTTTGCTCTCGGTCCCCACGGTCCCAAAGTTTGGACCCCAAAAGGTTCAAATATATAGCCACTGTCTATGTTAGCATATTTGATCCTTTTGAGACCTTCTGCATTAATTAATTAATTCAATTCAGTCAATTCAATGGAATCAATTAATAATAGATTAATTCAACGATTCCATTTACTAACATACAAATTAAATTTAACTACATTTAATATAACATATAACTGCGGGGTCGCAGTGGCCAAATACTGGGAGAAAATTAAATAAATAATCACTTTTGAACCTTTGACTTGACGAAGAAGAAGAATATAACATTGTATAAAACCGACTTTGTTACATTTTCTGAGAAATGTGTGAAGTCTCGGGTATTTAGCTAATTAGGTGGAATGTGACCTAATCCTGTTCTTAATGGAGAGGCCGTGATTAGCAGATTGATACAGGGTCGATGATTACTGTAAGGACAGCGATTAATTATCGCATTAGTTAATTACTTGCTTCAATAATGAATTTTAAAATATTTTAGTGTTTCCACACTAGGTACCTACTTATAACTCAAGAATGTCGCCGTCAATGCTTAGTTCGATGTTGATAAATATTTCAACCAATTTTGGCTATATTACTTTTAACATGTTTGTTTGAATGTTTGTACGCCACGATGGCAAGAACATGCGCTCTATACTCTTTGAAAATCTGTATGCGACTTTGTATGTTGTTTGCACTACTATGTTTCTGACAAATAAATTATGTATCTTGAATCTTTAGCGCAAGTGTTAGTTTGGCCTAGCTTAATAATTGGTAAACAGGTATGTTCGTATAGGCCGGGGGTGGTCCTGGTGTCATAGTTTTTTGAGCCGCCTGAAGGCCTCTGACATTGCTAAACGGTTAATACAACCGGGCTTAAAATTTAACGTGTCATCCGAGCCGCTGTAGCGTGGCGCGGTCACCCATCCGAATACTGACCGTGCAGAACGTTGCACATCGGTAATTGCTGATGTTTGTCAGCACTTCGATATATGTACCACATTATCCCTCTGGAATTTCCGTGCTAGTCGGTAACACTATCATAAAGGTTTCCTGGAGATAGTTAATACACAATAGAAGATTAAATCGGTCATATCGCTAATAGCTTTAAGTCGTCTATTGTTAATTTCTCACTATTGATGGGAACAGTAAAGTTTATATCGGAAGGCGAAATATTTTTTACTACTTAGAAGCCATTTATAAACGCATAAAATTAGTTTAAGCCTACCTTTTTGGCTATTGAGAACAGTAGAACAATACAAACAAAACAGCAATTGCCGAAGTTAAGCAACTAATCAAACTACTTTATGAAAATCACTAATAAATAATCTGTTTCAGCTTCACACGCAGTCCTCGTCTCAAAGGAACGAGGCCGCCGTGGACGCGCTCCGTCTCAAACTACAACAAATCAAGAGCTCTTCAAAGAGATAAAACTATCCACGCGCAATCACTCTGAGGACATCACTCACTACATTACACGCAACTTCACACCTTACGGCCTTGTAATACAGGCTATTGGAGACCCGTTTCGTGTTGATACAATCGCGATTCGCGGCAGCTTATTTTTTATATCGTTTTTTACTAAATAAGTTACTGTTTTTGTGTTTTTTCTGTAGATGTGTGTTGTCTTGTTTTGTCTTTAAAAGTTTCTTTTGTGACAAGTTCACAGGGTATTGTTATGTTACAATCTAGATCTCTTTGAGACACGTGTGAATAGGTATCTTTTAGGTCTACATACTCTATCTTAGACTACTAAATCGCTTTACATCAGGCTAGTTGGAGATCAAATGTAGCCCATATATGAAACATATAGGACAATTTGGAACCCTGTTTTGCTTCAATAAGATGCATAATAGAAGTTATATACTTGGAAAGTGGGACATGAGATCTCCCAGTCTAAAGTAAGGTCCTAAACTATGTTTCGTAAATAGTCGTTTCTGTCAAAAGTAGTGTTTTGAAATTTTCTCTATATGAATAAGTTGTTACGCTGTGGAAACACGATTGTATCAATTTGAAAACTAGTACGCAAAAATGCCCAACAATTTACGATATGCACTTCTTAATTTTTACGTTTTAGAAATGGAATGCGGACAAAACTGTTTTCAACCTGCGTCACTTTATTGGAATGTGGTTTTGTTACCTACTTGTTAATTGCTACGACCAAATAACCCGTCGATCGGGTAGATAGTTTTCCACGAATAGATACGAAGAAATGTGACGTCATTAGTAAACAATTTGCCCCCATTGAAAATTTAATTTTAATGCGGCTTGAAAAATCTCACGAAATCCCGATACCCAGTTCATCTCATTTAGTACATAGGATAGTATTAAAAGCGTCAATTAGTACCATTCGAAACTTGAAAGCCCCTGAAACTGTTGCCTTCCTCTTCTCATATCTTGGGATGAAAACTAAAACTATCGAATGGCTTCAAGAATGGTACGAAAACGACGCCCGTGTACGTTTTAGGCCTATGTGACGTCCATATAAGTGCGTCCTGTGAGCATAGTGACAATATAAAGCAGTATCACTCGACTCAGGGTAATTTGAATACTCTTAAATTAGTACTGTATACATGAACATTTGGCTGAATTTGTGTCGTAGCACATTTTAGACGCTTGAACTAGGCAATATAGTTTCTGCTATATGTTTCACACACTGATTGGACGAGTTAAAATTCACAAAACAAGTTAGCTACAAGCGGCTTATACTTACTTTTCCCGTATTCTGAACCTATAATAAGCTTCAGTTTTATTTACATTAGGCTATCAATTTCTTAGTCGCATCCAGTGTTAATATCGATACGGCAATTCGAGTTTTTATTTTGGAATATACGCCATACGGCCCTATAATATATGTAATACGGCAAACTAATCTGTCGAGTCTATTGTACGAAACATTAGACAAAAAGCTCTAAAAAACTATGCTATACTACTTTGACTCCCCAATGTATGTAGTTTGTGATTCTTCCCAAATTTTAGTGTGCGTATCGAATTGCATCTTCGTCCTCGAATCTAGTTGCGATAGCAAAGACGGTGTTCTGTAGTTATAGTCATTTTTTCTTTTGTGAATGTCATCAGAATGTGAAGAATGAACAACACCATTAGTAATGACCGGTGATTATATATATATAAATGATAATGATGAATTTAATGCGTTTTCTGTGTGAACATGGAATTAACGTTTGAATTTGAAGAGAAAATATAGTCGACGACGTAATTACTCGGGTTTCCGTTATCACTAGGACAGATTTTTAAATATCTCGTATTGTGCGATTATAATGTGTAAAAAAAATGCAACATCCGCATGAAGCGACATGATTTTTTATACTTTTTAGGGTTCCGTACCCAAAAGGTAAAAACGGGACCCTATTACTAAGACTCCGCTGTCCGTCTGTCTGTCACCAGGCAGTCTCGTGAACGGTGATAGCTACAGTCTCGTGAACGGTGATAGCTATAACGTTGAAATTTTCACAGATGACGTATTTTACAAATACAACAAATACTAAAAACAAAAAAATAATTAAATTAAAATATATTTAGAGGGGCTTTCATACGGTACGGAACCCTTCGTGCGCAAGTCTGATTCGCACTTGGCCGATTTTTACAGTTGAACGTAACTAAGTTTTGCTTTCGGTACAATGATATTCTCCTTACAGTAACACGTGATTCGTCTGAATAAAAATCGTCGTCGACTATTTCAGCTAATGAGTGGACTCAAAATTAACGATATTTGATAAAGAATGTGATTGTTGAATTTGTAACTTAATGTTAGGTACCTAAAGTCTCGAATTCTCTGCCCTAAAATTATAAATAGTTACCAAGCACCTATCGCACGTTTGTATAACACCTGAAAGTATTTCTGTGCACTCGAGATTCCTACTGTCACTGTTTCTCACTGTAGAGTGGCATTAGAGTGAGAGTGATGGAGATAGTGTCGAAGCATTCACAATACCCTATTAGTATAGGCTGAATCAAACAATTTGGCGGCTGTGATGTTAGCTACATTTTGCTCATAACCCAATCCCCACGCTGTTAAGTGAGATTCAGTCAGGATTGAGTTATTCATCTCATCCGCCAAATTGTTTGATTCAGTCTATAGTATTTGATGTTTTTTATGCAATCCTGCCCCATAAAAGCATTAGGTGTAAGGAGTAAAATTATTGGCATGTAGTTCTAACATTTTCAATGGCACTTAATGTTAAACTGTATTTATAGGAATAAAAAATCTGTAAAAATGTAATCGTGTCCAATATATCCTATAGACACACGTAAAAGATAGATTGGCTGATCTGACTAAAGGCCGACCGCTTAACGCGCGTATCGCCTGCGCGGTAAGAAGGGAACGGGGGGAGATGTTACCGGGTGGGTGAGAGGGGTACGCGGAGCAGAGAGCTCACGTCTCGCCCCTCTCACCCACTCCCCCCGCGCTCCCTTAACTGCTGGCGATACGCGCGTTAAGCGGTCGGCCTATAGTAATTAGATTTACTAAACACCTAGTTTGATTTGCGTTCATCAAAATTAGAAATACATACCTACTTGTAAGGTTTTGTCGCATTGTTTGTTTTGTGAATCTATGTGACTCCCAATCTGAAATCCTTAGTTTTGTAAATCTATTGATACCATGTTGGTTGTTGAACTCGATACCGTCTGAAATGTGTTGTTAGGAGTTTATTTGTGTGATATAAATAGAATGGATATTCAAAATAACCATATACTTAGAACTTTTATCCTGAAGCTGTGTAAATTTTACTATTATGCCCTTTTCTAAATATCTAATAGGTCCGTTTTGAAATGTGTCATCTCGTTTACGCATACGACATTTGTCGTCAGCGAGAGCGTGACAGAGTATGTGTAGTTCGTTGAACGATTGAATTATAAGAAAGTTAAATGTTATGCATTTTACGAGGCTTCAAATATCGATAATAGCCAATAATACACAATAAATATAAAAATAAACAAAATTACCATAGTTGTAGTGAGAGCGTCATAGTTTTGTATTCTATGTACCTAATCTGTAGAATCAATGTAATTTTCATGAATAGTGAAAAATACTATTGATGCATTGGAATTACTAGTTAACGATGTTGTATTGTTCGTTAATTATGGGCCTCATAGACGGACTGATCTGATGTTCGAAAGGGATAGTTAGATGTAAACTTCACGTGAGAAAAAGAAAGCAACGATCCACTTTAAATTTTTCAAATGCTTGTAAAACTTTGTTTAAAAATAAGTCAATGTTATATTGTTTTTGATAAGAAATTAATATGTAAAATGCGGAGAAAAATGTCTTGAACCAAACGTTTTTTTTTCGGAAAAATTCGTAGTTCGTCTTTTACTCTTATGAAGAATGTATCTATCCGTGACGTACATTTATCTTTCAGATTATGCCGTTTGTGAGAATTATTGTATTTTGTGTTGTGTTTTTGAGTGAAATATTAAGACTGTTTTAGCTTGCAATAAATGCAGTTGAGTGTCGAGCTTTCTTAGCTATTTGTAGTTGGTGCCTGAATTTTATCAAAATTGACCTTCTAGAATTTTAAAACTCATTAAAAAAGAAGAAACATCGTACTAATATTATAAACGCGAAAGTTTGTGAGTATGTATGGATGTTTGTTAGTCTTTCACGAAGAGACTACTGAACGTATTGAATTGAGATGAAACTTTGCAATAGTAATATTAATACATTATAATAGTGTTATTCATTTATGAAGATATTGCGTGAAACGAAGTTCACCGGGTCAGCTGGTGTCATATTAACTCGAGTAATTGAAGCTAGTAATTTAAATAAACCAATTAATGTATATTTTTTTCTAAGAGGGTCAAAATTGTGTAAAAAAGGGCGGTGCACTATGTTTTTGAAATGGAATGCGCAGATTAGGTACACTCAAAAACTAAGATCACATTTTCACGGGTCGGTTAACATTCGGCAAAACTGCCCTCGGTATACGTCTAACATGACATGTCTTTGTATGAGATACCTAATTCATTAAACGAAAACTATGGTTCTTTACCTGTGTTTCCATACATTTTTGTTATTTCTCTTCCCTAACTACCACTAGGGGTGCTTTACAAAACTGTATGGAACCACAATAAAGAATCCCTGAAGCTGGGAATAGCTGGGAAGGATTTAAAAAAATATTACAGTTATATCGTATTATCTTGATCTCATACTAATTGTATACGCGTAGTTCGTGGCGGTTACCATTCCGTGAGTGAGTGAATTTATTTTTTTGGTGTACCTGAATTCACCTGTTTTTAATCAGCTATAAAGCTCTTGTTAGGTCGTGGAGTTGATACACAGATGCATTATGCATATATGGGCCAACACTGAAATCCAAAAAAGAAGATAATGTTCCAACCTCAACAAAACGTTTGGACAAGTGGATGTTTTGTTTTTCGATTTCAAAGTCGAGTTCTGTAGAAAATGGTTATCATATCAATGCCCCAACGAGCCGATTAAAAACATGTTTAAAATCTCTGACTTGCGCATTTCATCCTGTGCCTTATTGAATCCAGCGTATTCGTTTTTTATTCGTTAATTATGTGTTGGTATTATTTGGAATGTGTTCAGTTTGGAACTGTCGTCATCCCGTAGGTTTGTTAGAAAACTTGACGAGCTGAGATGAGGCCTTTAGAAACTATGTAACTATATAAAACTCAGTTAAAAATCCGCCGATTGTTACGTTATGCGACTAAAATTGTAATTAGACATTCCCTTCAGTATTGGTCTGCGTACTCATCGACCTTTGAAATTATTCTGTAACATTGTCATAGTGTAAGTATTTTAGTATTATCCGCGCCACTCAAGTCGGCGGATGGGAAGTGAACATGCGCAGAACGCTGCGCAAAAGGCATAATATATATAGGTATGCTCGGGAGCCAGACTCGCTCACAGAGCCGCTCCCTACGCCCTTGCTCACTACTTCGCCACTTGTATAGGCATTGTGCACACATGCGCAATAATTAGCGAATCACGGCGAAGTGTCATCTGCGGCTAACTTCTCATCCGTCGATTTGTGTGGCGATACCTATAGCTAATATTTTCATTTTTCATTTTTATAACCATTCATTGCAAATCTTTGGACACGATTCTGATTTGTTAATTTATGACTGCAGAAAGCTATTGAATTTTTGCTTTACTAGACACAGTTTTATTTTAGCTCTCGCGAATTAATAACTCTTATGTATAATACCATTATTTCGTTACGTTAGGTTTTTACTCATGATTATTTTCTCTCTAGTTTTGTTTTATGATTCATGACTTCATTTTATTGAGCATTTATTTATTGTGATTGTAAATTATTAACGTTTAAAATCATGATGTATTATTATTAAACTATAATTAATAAAAATTCATATGAATTACTTTTGTTTATTTCGTAGTGCTATTGCGTATAAGTGTGCGTCTGTGAAAATGAGGAGAGTGATTGCGCAGTATAGGCCGCGTCACACAAGTTGGCGGAAATTAAATTAGCTACAAGCTGGGCAATATTCAATCAACGCGCGGCTTTGTGTGTGCTTCAGTCAGGATCAGATATTGCGCAGCTTGTAGCTAACTTCATTTTCGCCAACTTGTGTGACGCGGTCTAACAGGCTTATCTGCTAACCCTAGGTGATTCAGAGCGTCTATTCCTAAGGGTCCACCCAAACCAACAACCTAGGACCTAGGTGGTCGGTTAGGAATCTTCCTAGCCGACCACCAGCCATCCACCTAGGTTGTCAAATAGGAATCTTGTTTCTAACCGACAACCAACCATCTACGGAATACTTTCATCGTTATTTCAATCAATCGATCAAAATTTTTTATTGACATAAAATAAGATACATGAAAAATAATGAAGTCTGGCTCGTTACCCGTTGGTGTCTGATTCCCGAACTAGCCAGGGGCTGTACTACGGGAACCAGCGTCTTCTCCTATATTAACGACAAATTATGTCATAAAAAGCATCGGACCATCCACAGACACTTGAAGGTCTAAAGATAATTCAAATGCTCAAGCCCACTGCCAGTTGGCAGCGTGCCCAGCATGCTGGCAGCATTGCCACGCTGAATGGCAATGCTTATGCGTTGAGCCAAATAAATACCAGCATTTTGGTCACGCGTCGCGTCCAACAGACGCTAAGAAAGACTTTTGAAAATATAAGATGAGTTCCCGGCCCCCACAGACCCAATGTCTCAATTCCAAATGGCTCAAATATGTAACCACTACCGAGGTTAGCATATTTGCGCCGCTTGTGCTGCTCCGCCGAATTAGCCGCCGCTCCAGCTCTACCCTGAGCAAAGAATATTAATAAAATGCCCCGAGTCTCAGAAAGATGTGACAAATTGACATAATGCTTTTTATGTAGTACTACTACTAGTAGTGTAGGTAGTTTTAGCATATAAAGTAGTACCTGTTACCTTGTATTTTGTTAAAGTTAATAAAAGCACTTTTGCTCGATAGAAAAAAAGTCATTTCATTCACAATTTGATCCCAAATAGGTGCGGTAGTGTCGTTCATTGCAACAACAACACAGAACTAATATCACAGGCGCCAATAAGTTTGATTCACCCCCTAAAGCTAACTTCATGATGTCATTATCATTAAGTTCGGAGCCGTTAGAGGCTCGGCGCCGAGCGCCTACCGATCTACGGCTTTCTTCAGTGAATGTTTTAGTGTCGAGTCGAGCGGACCTTCAGCGCCACTCGTGTTCTGTGAGATATAAGTGAAATACTAAAATGAGTGTCTGGCCTTTTTGGAATCATGTGTACATCAGGTATGTACCTGACTATGCTGGCAGAGTGCGTTTCACGAAAGAATTCCCTCAGTTGCGTCGCCACAATCGCATGGCCTATCCGTTAAAATTAGTTTCTCTTCACTCGGGGACTTCTTTCGTGATACGGATATACTAGAGTACTTTTCATGAAAGAATTCCCTCAGACGTGTCGCCTGGCCAATCGTTTCACTTCTTGTCGAGGGAGTTCTTTCGTATGTTCGTATACGCCGGGTGGCATCAGAATTTGCCGCCAGGCCTCTGTTAAACGGTTAATACAACCGGGGCCTATATTATTTAACGTGTCATCCGAGCCACGGTAGCGCTCAGTTATAAATGCCACCCGCTGTCAACCAAAAGTCAGTCAGTCAATTTTTTTTATCGCGAATAAGTCCGCGCTTGACCACCAACTCGCCTGATGGTAAGCGACGTCATAGTGTTAGATGAAGCACGCAGACCTAGAAGATACCTATTCACTCTGACCTTGAAAAGCTTTAGATTATATCTCTTAGGAAACAAGAAAGCAGGAAGACTACGTTGCCTAACTTCGATGATCGCTAACGAACACAAATAGCTATAATAGGAGCGCTGCTTTCGTGGAAAGGCTCCAAGTGGAAAGTTATATTACCGCCATCTGTTGTGGAGTAGTATAAACTGCAGTTTTTATTTATATTATCTGTTGCACTAAATAATTCTTAGCTACCTCATCCCTAGTCGAATTTCGATGACATTTTAAAATTGTCCATGGATTCATAGATAATTTCTGGCGGCGACCAATCAAATCCAAAATCTACAAATGAAATGAAAGTTCGCCACATGTCCGCCATAACTACTACATCTTCTTTCTAGTGACGTTAGAATTATTTTGTGTTCTGTTGTATGTAGATTTCTTTAATTTAATTACCTTTTAGTTGAAAAAAAAAGACGGTGAGTAAGGGTTGAAAATCAGTGTAATTGATAGTAAAATTTTCTGAAGCAATGAATTTTGTTTAGTCGCGGCGTAACATTCGTGCCTTGTGTCAAATAGAAAAATCTTATTTTTCTCTCTGCTATCGTAATTTTTTGCATAATTTTGATATTCTAAATAGGTAAGACGTTCCCTCTTCTATATTTCATACTGTGTCCAAGTGTTATAGTGTTATTTCGTGATATTTTTGGCGTCGGCGTAGCTAATGTATACATCATCATTTGCAGACCCTGGATAGAAAATACTAGCACGATGGAGTCGCCGCGAAAATTTAACGATTGTTACTTTTATTACTACTCCACGTGCACCAAGGTGAGCAATATCTTCTGTAAACTGTTAAAAAATAGATAAGTGTCATGTTGTTCCCGCGGGCTTTATTTTGTAACACATGGCATTTGATAAGGAAACCTCTAAACCTTATTCATACATGTGTCTATTGCATAAAATGATGTAAACAATATTTCAGTGTACATCTGATCAGTTGTGTCATATTTTGTAACTATAAGTGATTATTGACCTTCCTGGATATGTACTAGTACACATTGCATAATGTTTAGATGTGCTAAAAATTACATTAATTCGTAAATATTCTACTTTAATAATCTTACACTCTTGCTAGGTCAGTGTGATTGATGGAAGTCAGATTAGCTTGGATATTGCACATAATAAGCAGGTACTAAAAATTTAAGTACGATGAAATTAATTTTTACTTACATATTCCAGGGTGACAACTGTGTATTCCGCCATGAGCCATCAGCACTAGGCTGTGAGACGATGTGCTCGGCTTGGCAGCAGGGCAAGTGCCTCGACAAACGCTGCAAACTCCGCCATATGGAACTTAGGGTATGTACTTATTCTTATATAACTTTCAGTTTTTGGCCACTAGTTCACCTAACAAACCTGTATGGATACAGATGATCTATTTTTCTTAAAAGAGATAACCTCTGAGATTATCCCTGTGCTGCATTGTTATATGCTGAATCATACAACTTGGTGGCTGTGATGTTAGCATCAAGCTGCGGATAACCCAATCCTCGTGCAGCTGTTAAGTGAAGCATCAGTTAGGATTGGGTTATCCGAAACTTGTAGCTAGCATCACAGCTGCCAAGTTGTATTATTCGGCCTGTACTTATCTTAAGAGTCATTGTCTACCTTCATCTGATATTTACCAATAACAATCAATGGACAGGAATAAACAGACCAAACATTGACATTGGTATTTTTAATAGTTTTACTCATAAAGGGTGTGTTTGCATTCGGCTTGATGGCGTTTTGGCATTTACAAAATTAGCAATAATGTAATCCGTTTGGTTTGGGAATTTCGCCCATTTCGACAATAATACAACTTTTGTTCCCTACCCAAAACGAATGCTAACTCTATATGTCAGAAAACAATCAAATAACCCACCTCCACACATGGCTTAAAAGTGGCAGTTCACAATGGCATTTTTGGCTGTTTTTGAGCTATCCGAAAGACGGTTGAAAATAGTTAAAAATTAAACTTTTGCTCACACATATCCAAAACGAATGCTTCAGCTGTTCGCTTGTTATTGGTGTTTTTAACTGTTAATTTTGTGATCAGTAGGCTACCCGAACGCACCTAAAAAACTCTTTTCAAACATGAGATAATGATGAAAAGAAGGTTAATGTGCTCAGTGTTGAGTTCAAGGCTATGAAGATAAGGAAGAATGTCAATGTGTACAAACATTCACTGTATCATGCATAACTTTGTCTTTCTGGTTACAATAGATTGCATTGTTGCTATTTATAACAAAGATTTAATAAAGATTATCTAAATAAACATTTGTATTCAAATTATCAAAGCCAGCAGTTTCTAAAAGGTGATCTGTTGATCCCTTGGCGTTTCGTCGAAGTGGGCTTCATTAGCTACAGTTCATAAGGGCTCCATATTAAATTTTGGGAATGTTATTGTATTTATTGAATTAACTTATTTTGGGAATTAAATATAATGATGCTCTTACTAAAGAGTCTAAATGAAGCCACAATTGCACCATCCACTTCTTTTTAGTACACCATCCCAATGTTTCTGGTCTGTTTATACTGAATCTTATTTTGCACTGCATTCAATATGAACTAATTTTAAAATCATATTTTCCCAAAATGTTTGGTTTTCTAATTAACATTGTTTATGAAAAACCAATATTCATAATGTCTGAAAGGACTGGTCGGAACAATTAGAAAATCAATGGATATAATTTATAGTATTTGGCAATATTATGGTGCAATAAAGTATAGGCTGGATCATACAAGTTGGTGGATGTGAAGTGAGCTACAGGCTGCGCAATATCCAATCATGTCGCAGCTATATGTGACCTTCAGTCAGGATTGAATATTGCGCAGCTTGTAGCTAACTTCACTTGGCCAATAGCTTTGGTTATTGTCTAAATAGGGACCCACCAATAAAATTGGTTAATTTTAGAGGAAGTAAATATGCTTCAACTTGACTAGCATTATTTATGTTAATTGCCATTTAACTAGCGGCAATATAATTTTATTACCAAATTACCAATAATGTGTCTGCAACTAGTTAATTACAAATAATTACCAAATGGGATTTCTGACATTCCAAATGACACACTAACTTAAATTTTTGCATAGTAATGTGATAAGTTGTCAAGATAATTATCATTCTTAGCAGTCCATAAATAAGACCTAAGTTTACATGTAATCAGAAATTATGTAAAAATAAATTAAGTACTAGAATGCTTGATTAAATTTAATCTTGGTTATGTAATCAGACTTGATTGATTCTGTACGCTATACCTACATGTTTAGTAGATAATAATACTCTTTGTATGCATTGTTTTATTACTAGCAATGTCTTTTGTGTTTACCTGCTGTTGTTGATATTTTTATTTTTTTACTCTAACTAGTGTGTTTGTTCCAAATGTGGGTAGTTAGGTAAATGTGATATAAACAGTGTAAAACTGTGCTTAAAGAGATAAAAAGCTAGACTTCGAAAAGATCTAGAGTTGGCCTTTTACAGGTCGCGGCATATAAGTCTAGCGCTGAGCGAAGTGAGGAGATGGCTGCACACGAGTTTAGTATGGCGGTCAACATGCGCAGCCATCCCCTCCACAGTACCCTCAGCGCTAGACTTACGTTCCGCTACTTGTACCCTTCTTATTACACTTTTAGAATTATGTAGCAAATACTTATACACCACAAATGTATATGTTTAAAAAAAACATACATTTCAGTGATTTATAGTGCTCTGCGAGTATACTATTTCTTGTAATTTGTGTATTGTCTAATGATTCAATTATACAGGGTAATCTGCTTGCTCTGTACTAAACCGAATGGGAGTCATTAAAACCATCATTATGAACAACGTTTACTTGGTTGTACTTTTTATTTAATAAATTATTTATTTTATTTTATTTATCCAGACAAAAAATCAGCTATTACATACAAAATTGCAACTGAGAATCATCCAAACTTAGGTTAAAATTTTCCATGGTAAAAGTTATTCATACTAATTGTTTGGATCACCTCCTTTCGACTTAGTACATCAGTCCTGGCTAATGAGTCCAGCCCGGGTAGCATGGTAAGGGGAGAAAACCATTTTGTCCACTCTTAATGTCAGACGTCATTGTCAATCCATACTTTATTTCCTCTTCGAGGGGATATAATGGTGGAAAGACTATTAGGCCCTTTGCCATGCTTCCCGTGCTGTGCGAGAGCCCCAGTCAGAGCCCCCGATTCTATGTTGCTGATTGATTTTGTATGATTTATAGAAAAACCGCAAGCAGATCCCGTGCTACTGGGAGAACCAGCCCGGCGGCTGCCGCAAGATGCACTGCCCCTTCATGCACAAGAACCCCGACGCGCGCACCGACGGCATCGCGCCCAGCCAGCCCGCGCCGCCTGTCGTTAGTATCCTTACATAGTATAAAATAAATTCGCTATTTTTGTCTGTTTGTCTGTATGCTTAAATCTTTAAAACTACGCAACGGATTTTGATGCGGTTTTTTTTATTGGATAGAGTGATTCAAGAGGAAGGTTTATATGTATAATACACCTGTGCGAAGCCGGGGCGGGTCGTCTAGTACTACATATACTCTTTCTAACTGATTGCCCAACAAGCATGCCTCTTAGTAAGGAATATGCATAGCCCACTTTATCGTATACTGAGCGCCTTACAAATCGACGGTTGAGAAGTTAGCCACAGATGACACTTCGCCGTGATTCGCTAATTATTGCGCATGTGTGCACAATGCGTAGGGAGCGCGCGGGAGGCATGAGGTTGGCGGGCGGGTGTGCGCCGGCGTCTCGTCTCTCTGGCTCCCGCGGATACCTATATTTCGGCTTTTGCGCAGCGTTCTGCGCATAACTTCTCATCCGTCGATTTGTGTGGCGCTTAGTATAGCTGTTCTCACCGGTTGTCCAACATAACATAACACGTAATATAACATGTTCTCAGTGTACGTGATAAAAGTGTATAAAGTTGCGTGGTTTCCAGTCGGGCCCGGGTGTGGGTGTGCCGGAGCCGGGCGCGGAGCCCCCGATGACGGGCGCGCCGGTGCCGCAGCCCGTGCCGCAGCCCGTGCCCATGCTGTGGCAGCAACGACAAGGTAAATAGCCCTACATGTCACTGACCTTTCAACTGCACTTTATCTTACTTTAGTTCTATTATAAGCACTGAATAATATAATTTCTTATTACACATCCGAGTATACAGGATGTTCAGTAAGAGTGGATAATTCGTCACTGGCGGGCGGTATTTGGTTAGTAGTGACCTCCCACTACTAACCAAATACACAAAATTTATGTTCTGTGAAATTGCCACGGTTTTCGAGATATTTAACATTTTCTTAGAAATTTGACACATTTAATTTAGAAAATAATATCTCGAATACCATGTCAATTTATTGAACATAAATTTTATGTATTTGGTTAGTAGTGACCTCGCCCGCCCGCCGCGCCTGTGAAGTATTATCCACTCGTTACCGAACACCCTGTATACATCTCTGGAATTTCGTGAATTTTACAAAGCAACTGTCCATAAAGTGTTCCAGAGGTGATCACTCAGTTGTTTGAATTCTTAGAATAATTTAAAAAAAATGTGAAAGATATATAAAAAAGGAAGATGGCACTGAAAACACATAGAAACTACTACTATGTAATCAATGAGATAGGTAACTAAACAAGTGACATTTGGAACTACTAATAAAATGTCACAAAAGCGTCTCAGCAAGGCAGCGGTCCACTCCACTCTATAGTACGTTCACCTATGCAAAGTGGCTTGAATAGTGTTCCATACACATAGATACCAGAGAAATAATGTGGTAGATCGAGAAAAGAAAGAAAGAGATGCATTTAATTAATATGGCACGAGTTAGAAAGAGACATGAAAAATATCTCGATTCAGTGGCTAATTGCCGTGTTTTTCTGCCAATGGTGTCAAATTCTTGTCAAATCCCAATTCATATATTTGACATTGTCAACACTGATAGTGATTGTCCATCTCAGAATAAGGAAAAACAGTTGTCCATACAACATAACATAATTTTTGCGGTTGAGAATTGCTTCAAGCGACAACAGCGTTCTCTGGTTGTAATAGCTCTGTTCCCTTGCTCCTAAGTGGTTTAACATGTAATAATGTATGTTCAGAGCACATGCCCGGCGTGGTGCTGGAGTCCAGCATGCTGGGCGTGCTGGGCGCGGGCAGCGACCTGCGCCGCATGCTGGCGCCGCACCACGAGCCGCCGGCCGGGCCGTACGCGCCGCTGCCCGTCGACCCGCTCGTTGTCAACTTCGAGGAAGGTATGCGCCTCTACTGAAACTACATGTATTAAGCCCCCGTCGGACGATTTGAGCCGTCCGGAACATCTCCCGCACCATCTTGGGAGATCTTACTTTGAGAGGTCTAGTTTTAGTGTAGGTAGGTCTGGGGAGGGTAGGCCTGGATTGGGTAGGACTGTAACGCCTAAGTTTCGACCGGTCTAGAATGGATCTCCCATTCAGCGACCGATTTGGAAGATACAACATTGGAGGGCTACTTTTAGTATAGGTAGGTCTGGGATGGGTATTGACGGGTCTGCGGAGGGTAGGTTTGGGGTGAGTGGGATTGTAACGCCTAGTTTTCTACTGGTCTAGAGTGGATTTTATTTACGTAGGTCTGAGATGGGCTGCGAGTTAGCGACGGTTCTGGGGAGGGTAAGTCTCTTTTAGCGGTTTTCACTCTAAAGTTGGTAACGCCTATGGCAGGTTCAAGGTTTAGACCGATCTAAGATGGGTTTTGTTTTATAAAGGGTTGCAGAGACAGTTGGGACGGGTTCTAGAGTGGAAGTTGAAAGGTTTCGATTACCGGCGAGAGATTTAGCCAGTTTTGGTAAACGGTATTAGTAGAATTGTTGGGGCTTACCTTCGGAGCGTGTCTATTCGCCGATTGAAACTGTCTCGTATCCAGTCTAGCATTGAATGGTAAATTAAAGCTATTAATAGTAATACTCATGGTTGTCAAATGCAATAAAAAGTTTGATACTAGATTCTTCAAAAGAAAGATTTGAGGCAGTTTTTGTCATATCGAATAGAGATGCTATTGAGTTTGGCCTAAGGCTTGAATTCGATTGTTAGAGTGTGTAAGCGGCATACGTTAGATATTACTTTGATGGTATTAATTTTACTTTGTTTGCGTGGTCGAGAGATTATAGTATAAATATACTGGAATATACAAAACTTCACAGGAACAAGATTGAAAAAAAAAAAAATATGGGGTATATTTTTCTTTACCAAGACTAAGAATTAAAATAAGTTGGATATTATTGATTGATTGTCTAAACTGTTCCGTATTTTGTTACCATTCTATATACATGTAATTCTATACGAGAGATTTAAATGAAAAATCAAAACATGGTTACAGTTGGGGATGATGTTAATAAAAATTGGAAATGTATTGACGGTAAAGAAATTTGACACAAAATGAAGTTGAATTGTACTAGAAAAAAATGAAAGAAGAATGTGTATCTCTCTTCCGCGATTAGTTTGTTCGTAGGCAGTGTGCACACATCATTTCGTTAAACATGTCGTGCACACGTTGAGTAAGACTTGACTAGAGAGTGCCGCCGTGTGTAGACTTCTCAAATCGTATGACCGGGGCTTAATGGGCGCAAACGTAGTGACTTTTAAAAATCGTCTTTAAATTCGCTTATTTAAAGTAGGTATCTATGTTTTTGTTAATTGTAACCGTTATGATTTCTAGCCTAACATAATAGCGCTTTAGCGTAGGATCTTTGATTTTTTTGGCGATTTTTAAAATCATCTCCATTGCCCGAACAGTGAAATTATGAACTATTAATTGAAGTTTAATGAACTAGAACTCGATGTGTTTAGATTTTGCACATTTAATGTATGAATAACCTGTCTTGATAATGTAAAAGGTTTACGTGTTGCATTGGGTATGACGTGAGTAGGTGTACTGGTAATAAAAATGTTTTATGTGCTGAAATGTAATAGTTAACTGGCGCAGACTGATTTCAAGGTTGTTTGCAAAATAACCGATGAAAAATACGCATTGCTCACGTTTTGTTTTATTTTATAGCTAAAACTAGCGACTAGACTAGAACTTGAGGCATCCTAGTTTGTTGGATGTGATATCTGTACACAAATTTGTTTTCTAGAATAAATCAGGGAACACTTAAATGTAGTGATTGTTATATAATCAATATGTACAGGAAAAATCCATCTATATAAATGATGCATTGCTAAAGGAGAATCGTACTAAGTTGCACAGAATTCTTAGAGAGAAATTTCGGTAATTATTACATTTTATTGAACTATTCTCATGTATTGAACTGGGGCTTTACACATTTTTACTGTGGCCATCTTTTATTATTCATGCCAGTTTTGACGCGTTATTTTTTTTAATCTCAAAGAAAATGTATGATTGTGCAACACATTATTCACGTCATGCCCTCTGTATTAGTAATTGTAAGTGCAAGGCTTTTCTTGTTAACCTGTTAAAAGACGTCTTGCATTCACACTCTGTAGTAAATTCTTGCAATAAAGAGTTGTGTGTAGATCTAAGGACTAATGTATCTTGGAGACTTTGCATATTAAATTCTTATTATGTAAACGCTTTTCAAAATGTTAGCGACGACGAGAAGTCGTGCGATTTTCGATCGCGACCTAACGCCTTCTTAAATAACTTTCGGTTGTGGAGTTAGTGATTTTTAATCTATTATTGCCATAGTTGTCTCTGTTTATTCGATGAATATTTTGAGATAATCGAGTCGGTCGCAGCAGGTCGCGCGTTTTTCTCGTTCATTTTTGTGTAACGAGATATCGGCTTACATTTTACGACTGAAAAGCAAAATGAAAGAAACGATTTTGTTATAGTTTGCTCGACGAAGTAGTGCCAATGTTTTGTAACTTTCAAACTGTTAGCTAAAAAAAATATATTTATTTGTTTCTTATGTTATTAATTAAGAGTGTTTTTTCTTATTTGGTTCGCGGTTAAACTGGACGTATCGTGTTTTACGAGGCTGGTCGTCCTTATGTTAGTTAAAGTTTTATAGATAAACGTTTTTAGTTTTCCAGCTCTCCGATGCGGCCTAGTTTATGCCCAAATCATGTTTATTGTTTTTTTTTCTGTCACCAATAGTCAATTTTATAGTATTCATATTATATCGTAGCACTGATAGGAGTCATTTATATATTTTTGTTTCAAGAAATGTTCACATAGTATTTTATCAACTTATATTTGAAATATTAAACTAAATGAATATTACGAAGAGATTGATTAGGTATTTTTTGCCTGAAGAAAAGGCGTTTTTGGTTGACTAACTTTTTTTATTAACGTTTTTGATGAAACTGCCAATGCGTGTAGCTTGGGCTCGAGGAGAGTGCCGCATGCTAATATATTAACTGATTGCATAATAATAAGGTTTATATTCACCTAGCTCTCTTCATCGGCATGATTATAGTAATCTTAACTCATGTCGGTATTTTTATACGTGCAATACAATTAGAAAATATTAACTTCCATATCTTAGCTAACTAGATTCATATAATTATATCTCGCTTTTCATTTAATATGTAACCGTTATTGTATAACATTGTTCGTCTCGCGTATTTATAGAATGTTTCCAGTGAACACTGAATGAAATGTTCAATCGATATTTACTAGAAACGTTTTACGATTTTCGGATGAATGTTGAAATAATCTTATCTTTGTCTATTTTAGAAAGGTACATAATAAATAGGTTTAAACATATGGAATACAAATAAAAATATATATACACGATTATTGTAACTCATTAAATATAGGTGAAAAAAAAAGAAAAAAAAAAGCTTTATGCCTTCAAATTGTTTGTATGATAGTTTAGAGGATTTCTGGGGCTCGGGCGGGTTATTATAATTTATCCATACCGCCGCGGGCCCCGCACTAATATTCGCACCGTGTAAATTAGATAGAGCTAATAAAAAAAAATAGATATAAACTAATAGAAATCGCAGTGTCATATCGATAAATGTATCCAAAAAATTCAATATGGCACTGGATTTTCGAAAAAAAAAAGTGCTTAAGGACATAAATACTACTCATGTTTAGATCGTAAAGAAGTAAAATGAATTAAAAAAAAACAAGCATGTTAATTGCTTAGCGAGTTTGGTAATAACGTATTGATAAAATGCTTCCGATTACCCTACCGTTATCCCATTAGGTAAATTTTAATAGTCATCAAAAGTCTCGGTAATTTTTTTGTATATTTTTGCACTGAAAGTAAAGTTCCTATATTTATTAACAAAACCATTGCAAAAGTTTCTAGACAGGTCAAACATGATGGAATAAAAGCAAGAAATGTCTATGATCCACGGTACGCCTAGTCATTATTTATGTATAAAATATTTATCAATAATTTAAATATGAAGATAAAAAAAAAAGTCTAGATTGGTGGGGGATAGAAAGGAAAAGGAAGATTTTTTACTAATTAATGTGCTCAGCTTTTTGATTCTCAAAAGTTATTCTCATTTTGAAACTAGTTTAATATGGGGTCAACGCGCACTTGTACTGAATAAGCGATTCAAAAAATAAGCACAATGCAAGTGCGGCTGCACCTTTGGGAGGACGCTAATATGCTAATTAACAAAAAAGGACCCTATATTGTTCACATACAGCTGACGTTTCAATGACAAAGTTGAAGTATTTATCAAGTAATTGAAATAAATACTGTTTTCGTCATAAATAATTTTATAGAGAAAATTTCTACATGATGTATTTTATTCCCAAGGGATAAAAGTACATATTCCTTTGTCGTCAAATGTTCTATCGTATGTGCCATGATATGGGGTCTAAAATTCCATAAACATCCTCCTTTAGTTTCAACATTATTTAGCGTAAAATTTACTGATCTACTTGTAGAAAATGTAGAATATATTAGTACAAAGTCTGGCTGCTTCTCACAAGGCAACTGGTAAAAAAAAATTGGTTTTGCCCTTAGCAATATTGTTTCATATTTAGTGTTATTTCTAGCTTATTAATTTCTTGTAATGAACTATTTATTTACTCCTAGATTAATTGTTGGATGTTATTTTTGTTGGACAGTTGTATTTCCTGTCGTTTATAATATAGAAGATGCGGTATGATATCGTCCGACGATTTTTTTATGGTTAAGAAACTACAGACAGGGTATAGATGGCAAAAGTAAACTTAGGCAAGAGGGAGAAAATTGCTACTTGGCTTGTTTCTGCTCTGTGTTACATGACTACACATTAGTTGAGGCGATAACGTCAGATGACCCGTAAGGTGCTATTTGGAACTGAGCTGCCAACTGCAACTGCCTAATACAAACTAGTAGTCCAACTGTGGCCAAAACTAATGATGTCGGCCACAGCTCCACTACTAGTTTGTATCGGCCGCTGCGCGTGCTGTCGGCAGTTCCAGTTGGCGGCTCGGTTCCGAACAGCACTTGTAACCAAAACGTTTTGTGCAATCACGTTGGGTTCGACCTCTAAATAGTTACCTTACCTTCGAGGTATAAAGCACGCTATTTGAGGGGACAGAACTGACGTCACGTGACTTTATCACCTCTTCTCTTATTTTACCTCCATGATTACGGTGTCGCAAGGTGTCGCCACCCTATTTTCAATGAAGTATAAAAGGACGGCATCACCTGTGTAAAAATTGTGTTCGTGGTTCCGCCTTCTGTTTCCGGTTTTGTCGTAAATGGACGGACGATATCGTCACCGCATCACGTCAAACACTAAACTGATTATCGATTTATTGAACGTTAGAAAGAAGCATCGCGGGAAAGGCAAAGTAATTACCTATTTAGATAGCTCTGTTCAACTTTGTCGTATTACGTTTGCTGTTCAATGAAATCGATCTTCAGTTTATAAATTTTTATAAGGTTTGTAATCGCGTGCGGGCGTGGGGTGTAGGATAACATAGATGGCAGCACTTTTGATACTTATAAATTATAGTATTTCATGACATTAAAGCTGGACGCGACCATTCGCCGGCCGTCGGCTCTGTAGGCGTAGCATAGCACAGGGAGCGATAGTATTATGGCACGTTTCGACCGCGTCGTACCGCCGTTCTCGTTTCAAATAAAGGGTTGTTGTTACGTTAATCTTAGTCTTATGTTACGATAAGAGTTTCAATATGTTATTATTAATAAAGCGTGTGTAAGAACTTTGGTTAAGCCGATTAACACTCGAGAGCGACTCGCATTCGAACGGAAACTTTGGCTTCGTTCAATAAAATTGTGTTTATTATACCAACGAGTAAATAAAAATGTTTCGTAATATGATTTTTGTAATTATTTTTGATCACCCCCGAGCGGAGCGTTTTCAGATGTCAGGAACACACCGGTAACCGGCTCGTCGCCTCGGCGCTATCAAAATTAATTACGAAAATCATGTCGCGAACGTTTCGATGTCGGGCGACTGAACGGTTACTGGTGTGTTCTTGCAGAGTCGGATAACGAAAGCGCTCCGTCGTCCACGCCGACCAAACCCGCGGCGGAGGACGCGCCCGCGCTCGCCGGCGCGCGCACCAAGTCGCAGGAGCTGCTGCTGCTGGAGCGCATCCAGGCCGAGGCCGCCGCCTTCTACAGCTACGACGCGCTCCCGCCGCCCGCCGACAACACGGACAGGAAGCTCGTCCGCACCAACCTCGCCACCAAGTACGACCGCCTCTCCCTCGACGAGCTCGCAGGTAAAAAGAAGGACGAGGAACGGCGCAGCTCCCTCGACTTCAAAGTCCTCTCCCTCGACGAAATCCGAGCCAAAAAGAAAACCGACCACACGCCCCCTATTACTCTCAACCTCTGCAGTCGAAAACGCAAACTGTCCACCCAGGAAAGCGTCACGACGACTGGCGAAAAAATCATCAAAGTCGTTAGGAGTAATTCTATAGTATACAAACAGTTGGATCGAAATCCGCCCGCTAGCTCCAGTCAGACGAGAGTCGAACGCAAAGTGAGCGAAAGCGGAACGAGTAGGAAACGGACTATATCCGAAGTCAGCGATGTCTGCGAAATACAGGAGGACGAACTCGTGGACAATTGCTTCGAATTCAAAAAGATCAAAATCGCCGAAACTGTTCCTCAAAACAAACCTAGGCTTATTAGAAATAGGAACGCTAGCGAAAACAAAGACAGTGATAAACACGAGCCCCATGAGAGTTCTAAAGCGGACAACGACTCTGATAACGAAGTACAAATTGTTAGTGTAGATATATCGGAAAATAGCGTAGATATCGACTTGGACAAAATATACGATAGTGAAATTATAGATGTAGATTCTGCTAGGATAGGCGAGCACGTGGATATAGTTGATCTGAGCGAAGATGTGGACGATGATGATGACTCCGCGGTCGGTCTGGGTCTAACTAAAAATGTGCCTGATGTCGTTGCCAGTTGTCACAGGAACACGAAGTACAACAGTAGTACAGATAAGAGTGTAGTTAATGATATTGACGCACTTTTAAATGATGACTTATGATTTAAGTGTTTGCTCTAAATAGTTTGGTGAGATATTGTAGTGACACGTGAAGTGGTCAGTTCAGGCAGGCCTGAAATGTGGGGCATATTTGGCTCGGCTCCGTGAACGAAGCTTCGGGAAAATAACGAAAAATGAGGGGAAAGGAGTCAAATTGTGTAGACTTGTTCGATCAATATGACTATGATTAGAGCCTGTTCAGATAGGGCGACATACGTGCGATCGATAAAAAACTAAGTTCGTATTCTGACGTGGCTGTACGTTCGATGATTGCACGTTGCACGTGTTTGGGAACGCACGTAAATCGGCCCTTTCTGAACGCGGTCTAAGAAAATTGGATGCCGCGCGGACACAACCTTATTTTTCCTTTTATGAATATGTAATCTCATACTATGTAAGGCCTTTGGAAGTTATTTTAAGGAGTGCTTGGGTAAGTATAGGTATATTCTGTAAATACTGGCGAAAGAAAAGTGATACCTACTGTAAACGGGCATTGAGTTAATCGGTAAGAAGTGGTATCCAATCTGATATCTGGCAGCTCTTATGAATTATTTAATTATCCCACTAAAATAATTAAAGCGAAAGTTGGATGTACCTCTTTCACGCAAAAACTACTGAACGGATTGAGATGAAACTTTGCAATAGTAATGCTTATTCATCAGAATAACACATAGGCTATAATTTATAAAATTGTTGCGTGAAACGAAGTTCGCCGGGTCAGCTAGTAGTACATATTTTCTTAAAGTAAGTATCCTAAATCAGTCTAGCGCAGTATCTCTTTATAAGTTTTTTACTTGATCGATAGACAACGTGTAGTACCTACGCCGAAAGCCGAAGACAACGCCGAAGTATGGCGTTGCTATGTGCGTTGCTAAGTAATAAGTATAATCCGCGCCACACAAGTCGGCGGATAGGAAGTTAGCCGCAGATGATACTTCGCCGTGATTCGCTAATTATTGCGCATGTGTGTGCGCATGTTTTGCCTTTTGCGCAGCGTTCTGCGCCTAACTTCCCACCCGCCGACTTGTGTGGCGCTGACTATAACAAGTAATTTACATCAACTCTATCGAGTAGATAAGTAAAAAATGCTAAATACTCGTATTAGGGTTAGGTACATGGCCTGGATAGCTGGATTACACAGTCTAGTGGTGTTTTCTGAACAATTCGAACGTGGTAACTAGTTATACTAATTAACTAGTTATACTAATTAATTAATTATTGCTTAATTTTGATAAAATATGTAAGTACTATTCTCTGGTTTCAAGTTTTCTGTCATATTTTACAACAATAACGTATGTTTGTTTGACCATAAAAATGAAATAGCGTGTTATTTTTATTGTTACGAAAAATCTTATAACTTTGTTCTAACTAAATGTTAGTGTTTTCAAAAATACGTACCTATGTTTAATCTAAAGTGTTTGTTATTCTACATGTATTATTTTGATTTAATAATAAAAAAAAACTGCGAGATGGTTGTGTCCGTTAGGTATTACTACTATGTGTATAGTTCTATGATGATAACGTACAAATATAGTTATAGTAAATAAAAAAAATCCAATAGAAGGGGAATCAATTTTTAGTATTTTAGATAACATTTGCGTGGTACTGAGTGTACAACTTTTATTTTACAGTTTTGTATATATTTTTTTATTACAGACAGTAGGTGTAGGTAGGTTAATACCAACTATTTACTATATATATTTATTAGTCAAAACTTCTGGAATCAAATATTATTAGCTTTAATATTCTCCACGGGTTATTTGAAAATTAAATACAAGTATGAATGGCAGAGCTAGATGGTTTTTGACTAAAACAGCTCTGTATTGTGTATAATGTACATATTTTAGAATGTTCATATTAAAGCTTTAATTGTACGAGAAGCTTTTGATTTGGTCTCTCTACAGGGTTATTCGCATAGGGTTCGCTAAGCCAATAGGGTTTGAGTTCAGACTTATTATCAACAACATTTATAATGGTGGCCCCTTTCAATTTAATTTTGAGTTTTGATTTTGAGTTGGACAGCTGCTTTTTTCACGAATTCCGGGTTAGCTCCAGAGTAGTCAAAGTTGTTCATGATAATTTGACTGCCTCGATGGCTCAGTGGTTAGTGACCCTGACTTCTGGACCAAAGAGGCGTGGGTTCGATCCCCACCCAGGGCTAATATTTATGTGATGAATATAAGTGTTTGCTCTGTGTCTGGGTGTTATTTAGAAGATACTGTCTATATGTAGTATATCAGTCTCTGGCAACCATAACACAAGCTTCGCTTAGTTTGGGGTCAGAGACCGTTAAAAAAAATGATATTGGTCTGAATCACTCCCTTTCGGCTCAGTATTAGTCCCATTCTAAATAACCCTGTGTAAATTTTCGCGTTCGTTTCCTACTTTAGATCTAATGTAGGTATTGTACATTTGAAAACTGTATTACTTAGTTAAATGTTGGATTAAAACTACACCAAGTGCTTTGATCCAAAAGTGTATTTATATTAATGTTTTTATTAAAAGATTTCATCGACATCACACAGTTATTCACATTTTTTAATTACTAGATACATAACTATACATTTTAAAACTACAATAAATTCGAAATAATACCTTAAAACTTCAAGCTAAATAGGTGTATGAATCCGACAAATCTGCTGTTTTTAAAACTAACGACAATATTACAAGCAAAACTAATAATCACAATACAAAAATACTTATTGACAAGTAAAGCTCCAGCCCCACAGCAACAGGTCAATAGCACGTGAGTATAGGCCGCGTCACACAAGTTGGCGGAAATGAAGTTAGCTACAAGCTGTGCAATAGCCGATCGCAATAACAAATCATTTTTCGCCAGAAATGGCCTCAAACCGACCTCCACCGTGTACACTGTACAGAATTCGAATAGTTGGCACGAATCGATGTGTCATCAATGTAGTGTTTTTTACATTATTGTTGATTTTTCAAAAACGGCTCAGCCGATTTTAATACAATTTAAATGAGAGCACCTCGGGAGTGTATACTTACCCTTTATACCCTTTCGAAATAAAATAAGCGTTTTTTGAATCGGTCCACAATTGGTGAAAATATCTATGAACATATTTAAAAAAATACAACGAACATAGTATGAATATGGAAGTCGGTGAAAAATAATATACAAGGGCCCTATTTATGAGCCAAACTCCTCACATTCAAGCAGATTTATTTGAAATGTAATGTCGTCTAGGTGGCAGTACAGTGGCGGCGCAAGACCATTTCTTGTAGGCAAGTAACGTTTTGCGAGGCCCTATTTTGGTGAACACAATCTCCCTACCTTCGAGGCCCCTAGGGCGCGTGGCCGTGGGCGGTGTGGCCCACGTAGCCCACGCCTTCCGCCGCCTCTGTGGCAGTAGATAAAACTCCCAGAGTTCCGACTACCACCTCTAGACCGTTCACTGCGGGACCGGCTTCTAAGCGCATATTGTTTTAGTTTATGGATAACATACTGGAAGTTTGACTTTGGGTGCTGATAACATTCCTCGATAAATTCAGTTTACCTCAGACCAAATAAAAAAAACCAAGACAGAATGTTGAGAAACAACGCACTCACCACATTTATAAAAAAAAAACAGGCTTCACTTGTCTGTTCACGACGTTCTGTCTTGTTTTTTTTTGGTCTGAGCAGCTTACAGAAAGATTTTTTGTTCTAATAGACAAGTACTTAGTGTGGAATTGATAGAACGAAACAATAGGCAGGTACATCATTTTATACAGGTGTCTTTATAAAATGTATGATTATTTACGTCAAATTACTGAAATAATAATAGTAGGTCTGTGAGTACGTGCAAATATTTTTTTAGATCTCTGAATATATGCTAGCGGCTGCGAAGAATGCATTATTTCAGGTGTCTGGCTTCGTACCTAACTTCCAAGACCTAAGAAAGATTTGCACGTACTGTACGCAATTCACCCGACACCAAGGTTTTCTTTGTGTGAATGGTCCATATACACAGGTAATTTCATCTTCTACATGTCATACAAAAAATACTAAAAAGCTAAAACTGGTATACCGTATAACAAATTGTGGATACAATTAAGTACAAAAATTGCAGACGATACTTACATTAGTAAACATTAAAAGAATTTTTAAAACTTATCGCCATTTAACACTTAAGTATCTAATTATAATAATCTTAAGGTTAAGTATTTCACAAGTTTTATTGACATTTACAAGATACAACAAATATACATTTGAACCTTAAAATTAACATTAAATTAGCTTACATATCTTGCTATAGTTATACATATTACAGTTTGTTCGCTATGGGATGATTCTTCTGTGGTATAGTTGTTACTAATCACGAAGGCGCGTGGCCTTTACTTGTGTTTAAGCCGTGTTTGTATACACGTGCGTAAAAGATTGATCAATCCGCCAGGCACACACACTAACGCAATGCGCTTATGTACGAATACCACGTACTCCATGTAAAGGGCGCGGTGCGCTCTTGGTTTGCCACAACTATTTATACATTTAATGACAAAAATCGAATATTTTTTACCCATTTTATTTTTATAATTCACTTGTTGACTTGATTCTTTATAATAAAAACATGTAAGTATTCTAATATAAATATTAAGAAATTTTTAAAAGAACTATCTTACACAAAATTTACTTTATGAAGAATGCTTATTAGTACTAGGACGTCCACTGCTGGGCATACCATGTTAGTATCCAGATAAAAATTGGAAAAATAGGTACCTTTTAAATTGCATTTCAGTTCAGTGATTTTCCAGTAGCGAACAAACTATAATACAAATTTTAACATCTCTACATAATATAATAAGATTTAATTGAATGTAGGTAAAGTGTTAAGATGCAACATTTGATGTGATCTTTGTACACGAGCTGTCGCCGCGATTTTGTCGAAAAGAGTTGTATCGTGGGAGTAGCAGTTTATACTATGTATTTCCATCCTTTACACGAAAATCAGTTCAAGCGCATAGAAGTGAAAAGTACAACTTTAGAAATCATAGCATTGCGAGATGATGGTGCCAATTATTATGAAGGCGCGCCATCCTAAATTAAATAGCAATTTAGAATATTGCTGTTTCTTTTTCACTGTATGCTTTTGAAAGAGAGAACAGTACTCTAAATTGCTATTTAATTTAGGATGGCGCCTTCATAATTGGCCACATTGAAAATTTGAAAATATATCTAGTGAGAGTGAGCACGCCAATAAAGTATCAGGGGCCTTATTGTGTAAACGCTCTAACGTTTGGCTACGCTTTTCCTCCCGCTCGCTCTCGTGACGTGAGTAACTGGCGCGAGCCGCACCAGTAGGACGACAAAGGAAGAAAACCATTTAATCCACTTTTAATGTCAGTTGTCATTGTTAATCCATACTTTATTTCCTCTTCGCGGGGATATAATGGTGGAAAGACAATTTGTCCCTTCGCCGTGCTTCCCGTGCAGGTGAAAAAGCGAATCCGAACATCAGAACGCTTACACAATAGGGCCCCAGTTCAGGCTGGCAATCGAAGAGACAAGATGCGATGCGCAAGCACTTTCCGGAATAGTAATATGGCATAGAACTTTACAATATCGTGTAAATATAAAATTATTATAATGATTATTTATTTTTATGAATTCTTCTCGCGTCCCGTGGCATAGATTGGTTTAGTATTTTGGGTGAATTCTTTGTACCTAGGTCTTGTAATAGGTCTTTGTACCTAGGTCTTGTAATAGGTCTTTGTGCCGCATCAAACTTAATGACCTCTGTGAAGTTAGCTACAAGTTGCTCAGATCCCCTCCTTGCCTTCCTCCTTGCGCCGCTGACAGATGATGACACCACGCTGGCCCAGTGCAGGTTGGGGGATTCACATACGAGTACGCCATCGAATTTCTACGGACGTATGCAGGTTGCCTCACGATGTTTTCCTTCACCGAAAATCCATTGGTGTGAAATTCCGTACATAAATTCCAAGGAGTTAATTGGCACGGGACCGGGATTTGAGCCCACGACCTCACGATTGTAAGGCGAGTGTCATTACCACTAGACCACCATGGCTTCTCATCACCTCACCGTACACCGATGAAATTAGTGTTCACAGACGACACTAAGTTCGATGCAGCCTATTATAAGACCTAATTGCAAAGAATTCACCCAAAATACCTATCTATACCACGAGACGCAAAAGGCAGTTGGACCGCGACAATGTTTTGCGTATCTAGTTTACTTAAAATTCCCGTTCGCGAGTGACTCCATACATTTTGGTTAGTTCTTCCTCGTTTCCGCCAGGGGCGCTGTACTAAAATGTATAGAGCCCTACGGAAGCAACTGTAGTTTCAATTTACGTGTAAATCTGGACAAACCCCTCAGGACTTTGAAAAGTACGCACCGCAGTCAACTAACCCTTACAGTATTTGCGATCTACGAATAGGTTTGATAGTTGGAGTACCTAACACGATTAGTTACTATTTAGTTCACAAATGAGATAATTATAACCTTTGTGATTTTCAGTCGATATGAAAATACCTATGTACATCGACTATCTCAGATCGCGCGTACTGGAAAACTATATACCTAGGTAGGTATATGTGTTAACGGAAATGTATGAAATCTAGGAATTGTATAGAAATCCTAGGAAATGTATACAATTCCGAAGCTATTTAGGAAATGTATAAAATTTTGTTTCAAAAACTATTTAATACATAGATATCCTGGGAAATGTGTACATTTCCTAGGAATTGTATGTAATTCCGATATCGTATTAGGAAATGTATAAAAATAATGCTTTCTGTAATAAAACACATTGTTAAAATGAGAATAAAAAAGCAAAAGCTTTTTCATCAATGCACAGCTAATAATCTTAATGCACATTATACCTGTTAAAGGCGATTCGCTTCTGGCACTTCGCCGGCCGCTGCCGCGGCACGCTCGCTTCGCTCGCTCGGCTCGTGCGTTGTTTTGTCATGTTCTAACATAACCTAACCTATTTTTTGTATCACACCTAATCTAACTGTAAGCTGCAATAGAGAAAAGCGTCAAATGAAACGTAAAGACCTTTATACCGTCGAAGTCTGTTATACGTAGATCAGGCCCTATCTCAAATGTTTTACATTTCCGATTGCTATTTAGGAAATGTATAGAATTCCTAGGAAATGTGTCTAATACAATTTATTTCACACATTTCCGTGCGATTTTAGGAATTACATACATTTCCTAGGAATTGTATACAATGACGGATTACATACATTTCCGTTAACATATGAAATACTAAACTATTTTGAGCGCAAGTTTGTGCTCTGTTCAGATTTGTGGCAACTAACGGATATGTTCATTCTCTATTAAGTAGGTATAAGTACGTATTTAAATTTGTTAATTTCTTCAATATCTACTCTAAAACTGGTTCAAACCCCGCGCCACCACTGAAGTCCGATAGATGAGCCTTAGTACTTAATTAGTTCCCAAATTCTGCCGTAGGATTTCAGTGGTGGCGCGGAGTCTAGCAACATAATCCAAAAACTTTCCTTTACTATAATTATTTGTTCAGAAATATTCGCTTCAGACCCACCGTACCCCTGGCCATACCACTGGTGGTACGGTGGGACTTTTTTAAATGGTACCACCGAAAGAGTGACCCTAGTGATGTGCTGACTTTTGTATCTCTTGCTCAATAACTCATAGGCAAGTAATAACTTTTTGGGAATACGAATCGGCAGCTAAAATTAATATTCCCATTAAATAATTGAGATATTGAACTCGGTCCTGCAAATCTTATACGTACGATGCTAACGCTTCGTGTAAGGTAGCTGGTCTCACATGCAAAACTTTACAATCCGTTCACAGTTATTTTACCTCGTATCTATTTCTTCTTTCGTAATTCTCTGACTGATGCTGTGGAATGGCCGGAGCGACACGACAAAAAATGTTCATGGATGTAGTAAGGTAAGGAGGGATAAGGATAGGTGGTTTTCTACAAATAATGGCGTCGATCCTGCCTCTGTTTATGCAGCCAACGCCATTTTAGAAGACATACCATAGTAGTATACTAGTACCATACTAGTACTATCTCCAAATGTTAGAGATAAAGTAACTGGATTGTAGATGTTATCGAATGCCTTGGCAGCGCTGGCGCAGCGGCTCAACCGGAGCCAGCGCTGGAATCGTCTAAATAATACTTTATGGTGCTATGTTTGTGCAGTCAGCGTGTGTGTAGTTGTGACGTGTGTGTTCTGAGGTTAGTTCCACCAGGGTCACTGCAGCCGCGACCAGTACTGCTGCGAGTCGTGTCCCGGCACGGCCAGCGGGACCGACACGCCCGCGCCCAGGAGACCGCCTAGTTCTGAAACGAGTAACGTCCTTTCTCAGCATTGATGTTAGGGATAAGCAGCGGAGCCTTGGGCTTTGTGCTTTAAGCTCTTTCTGGAGATTATAGGAGGGACGCAAAAACGAGCAAGTCCAAGTTTAGGGGTCATGCATTAGGGTCATGCATTTAAGACTAGATATGGCGTGCAATTATAGAAGATGCTGTAGTGTATATAAAAAGCTAATTATGGTATTTTTTTGTGGTGTTTCGGCGTCATACGATTCTAGACCAGCTCATAGCGCAGGAAGTCTATCTTGAGCACCTATCTCTTCTTTAGGCTATGTAGTTTCAATGTTTAGGTACCGATGTGGTGTTTGAGGTAGCGTGTTGGAAGCGGCAGTCCGGTTCGTTGTAGTAGTCGCTACCCTTGCACATCCAGGTACTTCACACCTTGTAGGTAGTCTCTATATTAAGCTATCTGTCGGCGGCGAAACGGCTTCATGCTGGTAGGTTTGGTGGTGGCTGTAGGCACAGTAATGATATCTAAGTTAGATGTCATTACCGTGCCGTAGGGGTGGTGCTGTACCCCAGCTCGTAGCGCGGGTAGTCTCGACAGTTACCTGGCGGCGGTGAAGCGGCCTCGTGCTGGTAGGCGTGGTGGTGGCCGTAGGGGTGGTGCTGTACCCCAGCTTGTGGCGAGGGTAGTCTCGACAGTTACCTGGTGGCGGAGAAGCGGCCTCGTGCTGGTAGGCGTGGTGGTGGCCGTAGGGGTGGTGCTGGCGGTACCCCAGCTCGTAGCGCGGGTACCCCACGAACCCGCCCTTGCAGACGTCGGACTCGGACGGCTCGCATACCGCGCTCTCGGCCACCATGCCGCCGCCGTACCCCATCGGGGTCAGCGGGCTGGAACACGCACCACGAACACTTAGCTTAAACTAACACAGATTTTAGAAAAGTTTTAAACTTTGAAGATTTTAGAAACCGAAAACGATCATTTATGATGTTTCTTTTCGTCAGAACAATTTCCACGTCTTACTTTCTTTTTGGTCTTGTTACATGGCACAGTGAAGAATAAGTACGGGACTAATTATTGCGCACTGAAAGCACATTAAGTAGGTATATAGAAATAATGTGTTGAAATCGCGATAGTTTAAAAACAACATTGGTGAAAAAAAAGTGATCCCGAGATCCAGGTTATTTTCTAAATAGCATTTAGTTTTATTGGTGAATTCTACTTTATCTGGTCCTGGTTTAAGCCAAAGCATGCAGGGTATATTTCAAAGATTTCCCACTGATGGGCAAAAGTCGAGCTTTTCAGTTTTGACGATCTTGTGGTGGAATAGATGTCAACCAATTTGAAGTGTTTAATTCGTGACAGTATAAGACACTACAGGCTCATGAACAATGGTTTTGGTTACCTGTAAGTGTCGACGTTGAGCGGCATGGGCGGCTGGTAGGGGTGGTGGTGGGCGGGCGCGGCGTGCGCGGCGTGCGCGGGGGGCGCGGTCTCGGGCGGCGGGTAGCACTCGGGGCTGCGCCGCTGGCTGCGGATCTTCTCCTCGCGCCGCCACTTCGCGCGCCGATTCGAGAACCACACCTTAACGTCGGGTCAGGTTAACTACGCACTACGCGCTCGACGCGCCTCTACAACTAAGGTATCTTCTAAATCTGCGTGCTTCATCATCGACTACATCGTCGCGTTTATGTCTGCATGCTTCACAACCACATCGTTGCTTACCAAACCAACGGTGAGATGATGTTCATACAATCCACAATCACATCAATACAATCATAATGCTTATTGGCAATAAAAGAACTACGACATAGCCGGGCACACAAGAGGTCGTAAGTAGTAGGGCGGCCGGGTGAATACGAGTAGATATTTTCGAAGTTTACGGGCTTCATCTCTGATCAAATCGGTGTTTATCATTAGGTGAGATGATGGTCCGACACGGACTTATCAAGTTATCAGCAATAAAGAAAACTACAATATTAGCTTAGCAGCGTAGGTTGCAGTAGGCCGGTCAGGTAGATGTTTAGGTTGTGAATTTAAATGTTTATCTTGGGTCTGAGTGGTGTCCTTGTTATGTGTGTGGTCCGCGAAACCTCGTAGCTCTAATTAGTTAGAATCAAGTTAGAATATGTGTGATTATAGATAGGGCGGAAGCATGGGCTTGGCCAGGTTAAGCCTGGATCTAGGCTGAGCAGAGGTACGGAAACACGACTATTTAAAAATGACATTAATCAGGCCCCTGGTTACAGCACTGTGCACTCCCGATATGAAATACAAATACTGTAAACTGTAAAGCATTAATGTAACTAGAGGTCTCTGCCAATTCGTTGACTGCATTATTTCTCAGGTTCCCACAATACGGAAGTAGTAGAAATGGAAGGGGAGGCATTTGGATTATATCTCGATCTTCTGCAGTACTTTAGATAATCTAGTTGCTTTATAATGCAGAAGATACTTTAGGTGGCAGTATTATATTTAATTGTTTAAAGAACTTGTCCATAGTAAATAAACTAATGAATATAATTGGACGTAGTTTAGCAAAAAGGACTCAAACCACATTTTGGTCAAATATACTCGTAAGTTAATGATACCTACCAAAGTGGCCTAAGAAGTAAGGTCTTTTAAAAATATAAAAACAGAGTTTTTAAATGCAGTCATCAGTACATCGACAACAACAATAACAGTTTTTTTTTTAATTTCGCAGACTCAAGCAACATTTTAGGCAATCTGAATATTTTAATGGCCATAGCTCAAAAGTAACATTTTTGGGTTAAGCTCTTTCTGCTAAACTACATCCAATTGTAAAATCATATGAACATGCGATTGAGTGGTGAAGAAGAGCCTCACCTGTATCCGGGCTTCCGGCAGACCGATCTTGGCGGCGAGTCGCTCGCGAGCGAACACGTCGGGGTAGTGAGTGCGCTCGAACTCTGAAAATTAACAGTTTGATGTGACACTATCAATGAGGTCATGTTGGTAAGGATCTGTTGTAGAATGAAGTGCTAGAAGATCGATTAGTTGTCCACCACGCTAGTCTGTTGCGAAATATGTCGTGTCATCCAGAATTCGATGTCAGTCAAGCAATGGCGATTTTATTAAAACTGTTTATGAAAACATATTACATCATTTGTTACTCTAGAAAAAACTACGTTACAGCTGTCTTATTCATGTCTGGTTACACAGAATACGCGAGAGTGAGGGCAACAAAAAAACGTATTGTCTGTCGGCATACGTCAAAATCACAAGTTGGAATGTCAAAATGGCAAACATTTGGTTCCACTTTGTCTTTTGCGATACGATTATGATTTTATTTTTGGAAATTTGAACCCTTTAATCCCAGCAGAAGGTTCAAATCTCTGATTAAGTATTTTACCGTCCTACTTTTTTTTTTTTTGAATTTGGACAGCCGATATAGCTCAATGTTAGTTTGTGAAAGCCTTTGAAATTACGTAAGTTCGGGTGTATGTGTATCTATTTCTAACACCTTTTAAATTTCATATTTAAAGTGGGACAAAGTGATGTGTATCTCTTGCTATTTTAGTACGGTTTCTGTTACTTGTCATTCTTCTGAGGTTCAATAAGTACACACAGCTTGTCTCACCTCTCTAAGCTATCGATCTGTTCTTTGGTCGTTTCTCGAGTGTTCGATGTTCCCACCTAGTTTAGTAGTCTCACCTCTCTCCAAGCTGTCGATCTGGTCATTAGTGAAGCTGGTCCGGTTCCTCTGCAGCTTCCTCTTCAGCCGCAGCCGCGCCGCGTCGTCGTCGGCGCCGCTCGAGCCCGCGTTCGAGTTGTCTCCAGACCCGGTCTCGTCGGAGTGCAGCCCTTCCAACCCTTCCAGCGGCTCGTCACCTGTGGACGTTATAATATAATATTTATTTTTTCGACTGCCTCAATGGTCCAGTGGTTAGTGACCCTGACATCTGGGCCAAAGAGGCGTGGGTTCGATTTCCACCCAGTACAAGCATTTTTGTGATGAGCATAGGTGTTTGCTCTGTGTCTGGATGTTATTACTTATCTATATAATTTTATACCTACATGTATTTACAAAATATATTTTTAGTACCTAGTATATCAGTCTCTGGTAGCCATATTTTTTAACTTTGCTTAGTTTAGGGTAAGAGACCGTGTGTAAGATGTTCCCTAATATTAAAAAATTAAAGACCGTTTAAAACTTAATGGAGTCTATGAACATGAGGCGAGTGGTTGCGCAATAGAAAATTCATTACGTTAGCGGCAGTAAGTAGTGGCATTTGATTTCTAACTTCATAGACGCCACAGACGTTTGATTCTGCCTAAGTATAGCAAAATATATTTTGTACGAAATTTGTTACTAATATTTAGCAGAGCTATTGTTGCATTCATAAATTGCGACGCCCTAACTGGATCAACATCACAGTAGGCTACGTAAGTATCTTGTTTTTAAGAACTTTACGTTGTAAGTTGTAACAGTACACTGCTGTGTAATAAGTACCAAAATAAAATAAATCAACAGTGGCATTGGTAGTTCCGTTCCACGCAACATTTTACGAATTGATAACCTGATTGGTAAGTAGGTAGGTACCTAAGTTCTCCCCTAAAACCAAACTTTCGAAATATCATTCTACCAATAACTCACCAAGTTGTAATCTGGACTTAATAATTGAATCCCTTCTAAGTCAGCGTTACGGAGGATAACAGAGAGAGTTGGCAGCCAAGTCCTCGGCGAAAGATTAAAATCTACAACTCGAATAAATTTTGGGCGAAACTCGAATAAATTTTAGGCAACTCGAATGAATTTTCGCGCTAACTCGGATTTTGCTGGATAATGACGGTTGTAGACTTTGGAATTCATTGTTTTGTACTATCGAGATGCAATTTTGTGAACTTAAAAAGATTTAATTTATTAGCATATAGATACCTACCTAAATAAGTGTCAAATATCCGATTGTACCATAACACTAATAAATAACGTTTCATAGGAGTACAAACAAATTACATTCTAATTGATTACTAAGATGTTTCCGATTTCCAAATACAGGAAAGAAATAGTAAAATTTTTTTTCTAGAATCCAAGTCTAAATATTGGATTATGGTTAATTGAAATATTAGCTGCCCCACAAAAATCGCCTAGACCACATTATCGGCAGCTCTTGGAGCTTTCTGTCTTTTCCTAAGCCAAAACAAAAATCAACGTTACAATTGTTCTAAAAAAGTGGCAAGCACATAATCACTACTTTAGAGGTATAAAACAAAGTCGCTTCCCGCTGTCTGTCCCCATGTTTGCTTATATCTTTAAAATTACGCTACGGATTTTGATGCGGTTTTTTTTTTAATCGATAGAGTGATTCAAGAAAAAGGTTTATTATGTATAATACACCTGTGCGAAGCCGGGGCGGGTCGCTAGTTGCTTGTAAAAAAGCATTCTATCCATAGTTGTCTCATAATGATATGACTGATATGAGGTATGTCTGTAATATGAGTGCTAAAGCTTGTAAAAAGGTATTTTTGGAACTCTATTGCCACTCTCAAGCCCATGCTAAGGACATACAAAATAAAAAAGGTGACTTAATACATTTTATTATATTTTCTTTGCCTAAGATTAGCAGACACGTGCTCGACCAGAAAAACGAACTCAAAAAAACGACAGGAGCACCCTTTTTAGCTATCGTCTGGGTTTGGGCCCCTTTCATGTTTGAGGCCTTATTAAGATAATTATTTTTCGCAAAAATTAGCATGACCGACTTCACCCGTGTACAGAATTCGCGAAAATTTCGCACGGATCGATGTTACATTTTTCACATTATTGTTGATTTATCAAAAATGGCTAAGCAGAATTCAATAAAATTTTAATGGGACCAATTCGGAAGTATACTCTTTCCAATAAAAAAAGAGTTATTGAAATCGGACCACTACGAAAAAAGTTATGCGTGGTTACACAAAAAAAATATATATATACTTAGGTATATATGCGTCGAATTGAGTACCTCCTCAGGTTTGGTTCATCGGTCAAAAAATAAAAGAGAATGGTCTTGAATATATCGTACAAATTATCAGCAACAAAACTTTACTTTCTAAAGAAAAGAACCTAGACTTAATAATGTACTAAACAAAACAATATTCCATCTTACGAAGAAACTCCAAGACAGCGCTAACCGTGCTAACTGTAAATTATGTTCGAGTGTCAAAATATCGCAGTCGGTTCCTGGGGGGGATAGTCGGGGTGGGGGGCGGGTGGTGGGAGCGGAGGGGCACCGTAACGGGCGCGTTCATGTGGAAACTGACGATAACGGCCGGCCTACCACGTAACCCTGCTACGTGATTCTGATATAGTCGACTTAAAAATGTATGCCTAATAATGAATGTATCGAATTGTTGATATGAGGATGAGGAACTTTGGCAGAATATGGGGTTATTAGACAGAAGTGAAACAAGATTAAATAAAAATATAAAAAATCGTAATGCATTTAGATTCCTACCACAGCTGCCAAAAGAGCTGATAACTTTGAAACGGCTGAACCAATTTTGATGAAACAACACGTATAATTCACCTTTTAAACAAACAAAAAACAAAATTAAAATCGATTTTTCCGTTTGGAAGCTACGATGCCTCAGACCGACACACGTCGACACACGTCAAACTTATATACCCCGTTGTTTTTGCGTCGGAGGCTAAAACATCATGGAATGCTGCCAGTGCCAGATCCCTACATTTATTTGTCACAATATGTAGGATGTGGGCTATACATAGTATTGCTCGTATATTATGTGAACACGTGTTTTTAAAAGTACTTAAAAGATTCCACAGAAATAAGTTGAAGATGAGGTATGAATATGATAGAGTAAAATTGCAAAAGAAACGTGTGCCGCCCCCACCCAGTAGAATAAGGGCAAGAAGATGTTTTTTAATTAATCAAATACTAACGCAAGATATCAACAAACTACATATAAGAAGAGTATTTATATACCTATTTTTTATTTATCGGTATAAACCACTATCACGACGAAGAAGTGAAATGTGTACAAAAATAAAATCATTGAAGGTGTCGTAGCGCTAGCAAGCGTAGCGCATTCGTAGCAACGTCTACGAGATACTCTCGCGACGATTAGATTAATATTTTTCTTTTCTTCTTTGTGATTTTACTTTCTTTTTAATTTATTCAATACTATAGACTTCGATAAAATTGAATCTGATCAATGTTATGTTATGTTATTATTTTATTGACGATGTTTTTTAAATTGCCACGAAAGTGAGGCAGCTAATTTCGAATCCAACAGTACAGTATTTACTCTTTGGTTAAAACTTTAAAAATAACTGGATGTCTTATTAGTGAGTTCTTGTAGTAATACATAAGCTAAAATGGCGGTTCTTGGTAGTCTGAGAGTTTTTATATAGGGGAGATAAAAGCAATAAATAATGTAGTTTTATGCTAGTTTCGAAGTAAAATAAATATGACGGTTTAAAATACGATAATCAGCTTTTATCTGTTTTAGTTAACTCTTTTTATTTTTTCTTATCAGAACAATACAAAAAGAGATTTTATTTTATAAAAAAATGTAATATTTAAAATTAAAACTAATACAACTTGTACTTTACATACTTTTGATTAAACAAAAACTTTTTAAAACTGTACAAGTATTTGGTGCAATTTTACGTAATTTTAAGATTTCTGAGTGCAAACAAACGTAACTGACTGAAGTTAATAAATGTAAGTTTAGTTTTCACTAAAGCAGACTAAAACAAAGCCGTGTGCATTGTAGACTGTGACTCCTTGAATAAATATCATAGTAGTTTAGCGAAGAACAAATGGCTCTAGTCTGCCCAGCTCTGATCCATCACAGCTGCTTTATTCTCGGCAAAAAAATATAGCATTTGTACATTATATTCTAATATTGTATTCACGGACTACATCATTTTCCGTAGAAGGACCAAACTTACATACATAGTCCAGGGGATCGGCAAGATAAAATGGTAGTGGGCAGGCCACATAGCACGGAAAAATGATGACCGATGGAGTCGAAAAGTTCTCTAGTGGAGACCACGAACTGGAAAGCGTGGGACGTCAACATACCTATAAGGTGGACAGATGACCTCATCAAGGCTGTAGAGTCACGCTGAATCCATGCTGCTTCCAATCAATCATATCGTAGTTTCATAGGGGTGGCCTAAGTCTAACAGTGGACGTTCTATGGCTGATGAATGGACGACTACATCATTTTACCTTTCTGCGTTCCGCAACCATAAGGATACCCCACGTCTAAGCAAACTGTCACTCATATGACCACAACCACAGAAGAAATACGACACCACAAAATGCAATTCTAATAGTTCAATCTTCCCAAAATGTTCCAATTTTCCCCATTACCACATTGTGATAGAGTCGAATCTGTCCCGCACGTGCCGAGGAGTAAATAAAACGTTGTGTATCAGCCATCTGTCGCATTAATGTTCATGAAGGTGTAGATCCGTATCAGATAATAGACGCGTCTGTGACTGTTTGGCATCATCGTTGTTACAACATCAGTATGAGCTGTTCAGACAGTATGGACTCTACTTATCTACTATGATATTATCTTGGAATAAGACGTTAAGTTCATAAAATCAGAAAGACAGAGCACTACCAGTGCTAACAACACCGAACAAGCGAGCGAGACAGAATCATGAAAGTATTTGCCTAAGTCCCAACAACACCTCAGATATAGTATAGTAGATGCACCAGTTGTAGCCACTGTCCCGGTTTTTTTGACCATTTGTCGTCAAAATGATTGCATAAATAGGTTAAAAACAATGTAACACTATAAATATAGTTTGTGTGAATGTCAAAGTTAGAAAAATTCTCTAAATATACGTATTTTTATAACAATAAAATTATGCATCTACTCGTAGGTTGAAGTCGGTATGTGAGCATTAGGTATACTTGTTATAAGTAACTATTCCGTTTGGATTCTAAAACCTCACGTCACGCCCCATAAGCCTCTTACCTCTTACGCTGTCTTCCCTCTCTTGCGCCAGTCTTGTCCAGGTGTTACTTACCTAAGTACCAAAGTGCTTTCGCTTTCGGATATCATCACACCCCACTTGGGTTGGTGTTCCGGGATTGCATTTTCCAACACATGTCCACCATTCCGTTAAAGATCTACGTCACCTACCATCATTCCATCCTTCCATCAGTCATAGGACGTCCACTACTGGACATAAGCCTCGCCTATTTTGGTTCTCGATTCTTGAATACGACTGGTGGGAACCGGTTTACGTCCATCGCGATTCTGAGGTCTTGATGAGGTTGAAGTTGAGAGTCTCTATCATCATTACATCTGGCCAAGTGTCCTGCTCAACGCTCATTAAGTTCGTATAGACCAGGTGGCTAGCCCTAGTGTCAGTTTTTTTCAATTATTTTTTAACGCTTATTTTTCTAGTTATAATAGAGTCCTTACTGCTGGTAGAGTGGTCTGTCACTCACTGTCTGCAGGGAGGCGGCCGGTGGAGATGTCGCAAATTAATGCGACGAACAGAATAGCAGAACTTTTTTGGGAACTACCCACACCGGCTTTTTTGTTATTTTTCATCTACGGAGATGAGGTTAGCAGACGTATTTTTTGAATCGTTTAAAGAAAAATTATCGTGTCTGTTAGTCTCGCTAAAACTCTAGAACGGCTGAACCGATTTGGCTAATTTGGATCTTGAAATACCTGTTGAGAAAATTTTAAAAAGAAGCGAGAAAAATAATAAAAACTTGAATTTAATTTTCCCATACAAAATGCTCCTGCATGTAAATGTTGTCATTGACATTTGACAAATGGTGAGATAAAGTTCACCGGGTCAGCTAGTTATGAATAAATTATTTAGGTAAGAAGGTACCTGCTTTGCGGTTTTACCTTTTCCATTTTTTCTTCTTTTTTTGCACTTTTGTGCCGTGATTTTCCTTTTTTCACGGTTTTGTTCCTGTGATCATTACCTTAGGTACGTATTGCTACCAGGTGCTTAGGTAATATGATTTAAACGAGCAGATGCTGTTGCTTAAGTTTTTAAATATCTCCTACTTTCCACTGACACATACCTAAGCGTAGCGTAGAAAAATCAGGTGCCAGTTGCTACCTTTTGGTCATTTAATAATGGTTTAGAACAAAATCTTTTATTTGCACCCGTTTGACCAACGCGATAGTAAGTAGTAGTGGTAGATGCTTCATTTTCAATAAATATTTAATTAAATTAAATCTATCAAAGGCTTGATACATACGTATAATAATTGTTTATTATTCTCGTTGGTATTATTCTCATTCAATTTCAAGTAGGTACCTACGGCAGACATAAAAACGAAGCTGTGTATAAATAAATGAACATTAAATTAAAATGTACCTGATTTTCCCAACCAATTGTTTTTCCGTACCGCTGCCATTTCCCATCAAGAAATCCAAGATGGCGGTATGAAACCATAAACAAAACTGGTCTTATCTGGGAAACGTCAGTGTGACGTGTATTTCATACGACGATTCCCTGGAGCCTTCCCTCCGCACAGAGTAGGTAAGAGTGTCGGCCGGGCGTTTTGTTCCCGGTATACCTACCTACTTACTCGTATCTACAAGATAAGGCAGCGGTAAAAGGTATTTATAGATGATGTAATGTAGGTAGTTCAAAGTAAGTATATTGCATTTGATAATAATATTAGAGCATTGTTTGTTATTTTGTGGCATGAAATTTAGACCAATTTGATTGTAAGTAGATATAATTATTAGGTAGTTCGATGCTTTTGTTTGAAAATGCTAGTACAAGTAAAAAGTAATTGTTATATTCCAACAGGCACGCCCTATGAGATGGTAATATGGGCCTTGTATCAATTATTACTTTTATGTATGTACAATGTAATATGTGGTATGTGTGTACTTATAGCTGTAGGTATTACCAAGAATATAATTATGAGTCAAAGTAAGAGTTATAGAATCATTTTTTCTATTGTAAAATGACCTTTCACTGCTTAAAACAATCAAGTGAGCCTTTGGTGGTTACTATTTGCGCTAAAAATACAACTTCTAGAGTCATCTAGTTCTGAGATATTCATTTGTGTTTCATAAAACAGATCTGACAAAATATAAGTACCGGCTTACTTATTGATAGATACTCAAGGATTCAAGGTCTCACTTAGCACCCTCCTACTTAACATTTATAACGCGTACCAACGATATGAATGAGTAAAAGACTAAAAGATAAATTGTGAGTAAAGTCACGCGTCCGCCATTTTGTCGCGAAATGCGGGAAAAGGCCGCGCACGCTCCAGCGCACACAGGTGTAACCGATACCGAAACGCGACTGGTGCATACTGAATTATTCAAATTTGGAATCACGTTTTGTTTTTAATTACGACCTTTGAGGAAATATTACGTAGTAATATAGCTCGATGATTACGACAAAGTAAACCTAAAGTTAGATGATATTCTAGTTTGACTTTTATTATTGTAGGTACGAAAAATAACACCTAATGTGTCAGTTTGAACGCTGTTTTTCCATGTATTATTTACCTACTTTGAGTTTGTTTCATTAAAACCATTGTTTATAACAATAAGAAACACCAAACTCTTTTCCTAGATTAATAGTGTAAATAGGTAGATCCTAGGACTACTTACTAAATATTGTTTTTTTTTAATATATTGGTTTCCATTATTATCTAGCTACCCATCTGCACAAATAAGGTTAAGTAGTCAATTTAATTGAAACTCGGTAGATGCATACTGTATAAGTAGTCTTACCAAACAATGTTAAATATTTGGTTTAGGTTTGTTATACCTATAACAGACTGTTAAAGTTATCGAGTGTCCCACCATGCGCTACTTAATGGTTTTTTAGTTTTCCTGACAATAATTGTTACATAATATAAATAATTGAAATAATTGAAGTCAAGACATTTCAACTATTAAAATAATAAAATAAAAAGTAGCCGGTTGCAATATAATTCTACAGAGTGATCGGTATTTCAAATTGGTCACATATCATAACATGCAACCAAAAAGATAGTTGTCCACATGTACATGCGATGAAATGTCAAATACAAACGTTTCGATTAGGTTGTATTACAATGAAAATGAACATAGAGTGAACAATTTGCTTAATATGGGATTTATTAATCGTCTGTTATATTTTCTTCATAGGACTTAAAATGATCTAACAGTCCTGCACGGGTAGCACGGCAAAAGTAGAAAACCTATTTGGAAATAAGAAATTGAATATTTGGTGGAAAGACTATTTGTCCCTTTGGCATGCTTCCCGTGCTGTTATATTTAAAGACCCATTAGCTAATGCCTCATTAAGAGCTTACAACTGGTATGGTGAAATCAGGCCTTAGGCTATACCTAAATATTTGAGCACTTAAACCAAATCATTAACACTTTTTGGTAAAGTAACAGAACTCTATCTAACTCCATCGCCGAACAACTGTAATTCAAACACTCAAAAAATCCATCCAATAACCACCACTTTTACACAACAGCTAAATATACAGGGTCATAGGTATTAAACGCAAAACCTTTTAAGGGTGGATCTAGTACATCTAATAGACAAACAACTTTTGTTCTACGACTTTTGGGAAACCACGAAGAGAAAATCAGCTTTTTCATACAAAAAGTCCGTCAACGCGCGGCAAAATGTATGGAGAAGCAATATTTTTTGGCGAATTTTCAAAAGTCGTACTACAAAAGTTGTTTGGTTCGTCTAGATGTACTAGACCCGCCCTTAAAAGGTTTTGCGTTTAATACCTATGACCCTGTATAAGTATAGATTATACAAATTTTGACAATAAAGAACCCAATTAAGAAAAACGGACAACACATTTTAGGTTCGCAATAAATTCAATAATAGTCTAGAGTCGGCATGCCAAACCGCTTTCAGGAGCCCCCGTTCATAGTGAATTATTATTTATCTGTTTACCTCAATACAAATAACAACAAAAGCAGGTAAATTTATCAAGTCGGTTATTACTGCGAAAAATAATAGAATACAACAGTCGATTACAGTCGCTTTTGTGGCGCAACATCCGCAGTGGCCCAACATATTCCAATAATTATATGTTGTGTTTATGCCGTGTGGGAGGGGCACTGGGGCGGCACTAACGCGCGCGCGGCGCCGCCCCCGCCAACCATCGACAATTTTGTTTTTCTTTTCCTTTTTTGAATATAGAACGGGGGAATTTGTCTTTTTGAATTTCGAAGGCGAAACGGCTGAATGGGAGATGTGTTTCGGACAGATAATTTTATTTTTGTAGAGTTAACAGATGCTCGAGACGTACTTGTATAGCTTGTTGTTTAAATTAAATAAATGGTATCTAGAAAGCCTTGGGAAATTTCTGGTTATTATGTAACGATTAATTAGTACAGATAGAAGTAGGTACCTAAGTAGGTAGTTACCTACATTGAAAACTAGGAATAGGTAGGTACTTATCTATTTCGGTAGGAGTTAGAATATAGTACTAAGTATACCGTAGGTAACGGTCTTTATAATAGCCTACTGCTGAATATAGCATACCTAATAAGAGCGATTGGGCTATACTTACAACGCTAGCAAAGTCTGGTAAATTTTAACCTACGTGTAGTTTTCCTCACAATAATATTACCTCCATTCATCAAAAGTTATTGCAATATATACCTAATTACATTCCAAAGAAGTCGTTATTATAGCGATCGAGATTTGAACCCTTGACGACTTTACAATTTTCAGGCAAGTATTTGCATTTCCCTCAAGGCAACTAGAACACGTGGCGCAAAGAAATCTCCAGTCAGTATAGTAGCAAAAGTTCACGGTTGGAATTTAGACATAAACGTTGGATCGGGATATATAAAATTAACTACTTACATAGTACGCACTGCTAAATTATTTCTATATATGACCATAAGAATAAAAATTATTTCATGGTAACTATTTAAAAATATTTCTAAGACCATTGAAATATTTACTAGTTTGTAACTGGGTTACGAGAAAAGTGAACATTTTCTTCTATTGTAATGGTTACAAAACACAGTTATAAACGCGGCTGAAAAGGACATACTTACTTACTACAATAATACATTTCATCGAATTTCTTCTACGGACGTATGCAGTTGGCCTCACGATGTTTTTCCTTTACCGAAAAGCCAGTGGTGTGGAATTCCGTACATAAATTACAAAGAGCTTAATGGTACGGGACGGGATTTAAACCCACGACCTCACAATCGTAAGGCGGGTGTCACTACCTCTAGGCCACCACGGATTTTTTAGTTAGTTATACACGGCATTTAGTTAAAGCTAGATTAAATTGTACTGTTACTTAAGTTTTGTGAATAAACTCCAACAGAAGAAATAAAACTAGTGTACTAACTAGGCACATAATAGTGTACCACTATTTGCCACCACGGGATAAAGACGACTCGACTCTACGCAACGAGTATAGAAATTGACGATTCAAGTATTTGACGACCGTCTGCGTAATCTACGATACAGATAATTCCTCCTCCAAGCCTACGGTCCATATACAATTCAAAACGTTACCATATACAAGCCTCCAACATACCCACAAAGCCTCGGAACAGCCACATGCGAATTAACAGCTATAATTACACACAAACAGGAGGGTTTCACCGCCCTTTAGCGAACATTTTCATGTTTTATAATCCTGTTTCATGCGTTATTGGCCACCAACCCTTTGTGCAGTGCGCTCGCTCGGATACGGTGCGACTGTTTGTAATTAGTGCTTCGATGGACATGGACGTTTTCAAAAAGGAAAATAATTATATTTTTTAACTTGAATAAATCCACGCTTGACTACAACTCGATGATAAGTGTCGTTGTGGTCGAAGATGAAGCACGCAGACTTCGAAGATACCTCTTCACTCTGACTTTGAAAAGTTTCACTTTGTATCTCTCAGAAAACAGAAAAGCCAGCAGACTGTTCCATGTACGTCCAGCTGTACGAATCAGAAATATCATATTATTTTTACCTAAAAGATGCTAACAGTTTATTTTAAAATAAGAAGGCGCTTGAACGTAGAAATTTTACTGGAGTCTGTACTATTAAGCCCCTAATTGACGTACAAAATAAAACCGCGGTTTTATTTTGTACGTCGATCAGGGCTTTACGCTTTCGGCCGCGTACGCAACTAACTTCCGTTTTGCATATAAATACTTCTATGGATAAAATATTTCTTCATTGCAACTAGTTGCGTAAGTGCGCTGCTGAAAGCACTATTTCAAGTAGGTACATTGTAAGTGTCTTAAAATTTAGTTAACTAATTTATATAGAGACAGATACAGGTCGCGGAATTTAAGTCTAGCGCTGAGCTAAGTGTGGCTGCGCATGAGTTTAGTATGGCGGTCAACATGCGCATCCCCTCCACAGTACCCTCAGCGCTAGATTTACGTGCCGCTACTTGTATATTTTTTATGAACAATTACTAGACATCCTTGGCTGTTAAAGTAACGATTAGTTTAGAAACATTTTAAGTAGAGTATTCACCAAAAGAATAAGTCCTTTCTTCGTGATGACCCTTGTATCATTCAGGTCTCTACAGAACTTCATTCGGTATTTAGTTTATACCCACTTACTCGCTTCGTCCGGAAGTTAACCCTGGACTCAAGGTCAACTATGCCGTCCATGGTATAAAATACAACTTTATTTTTTGGTGCATAATCTACTCGTACTACCGTGCTTCAGAGTTCACATACCACACCTATTAAAGACTTCAACGCGTACAATTTTTATGAATAATACTTCTAATTTATTTATTGTCTTTTTAGTCACCTCTGATATTATTATTTCCATTACCCAATAATAGCGATTGTAAATCAGTACCTACTAGGTATTATTAATAGTAGGTATACCTAAGTGCGCCACAAAAGCTTGGGGTCGTTCAAGTATTACGTAAGCAGATTTTTTACAATTATAAATATACAACAATACCCCGGATTCAGCCAGCTGGGACGCATAGCGTTTAGCGGGGCGACCAGTTTGAATTTTTTAATTTTTAATTATTATTTTTATTAAACTTTTTTTTACTTATCTTTCTACCCTCACGCCAATTTTCAGCTTTAAAAGTAGTTGCAAGATACTCATTTATTTTTTCAAAAAATGTAACTGGTATCCCACCAAACTCTAAGCATCCCAGCTGACTGAATCCAGGGTATTGTTGACACACTACTATGATATAATACCAAAAAATCAGCATTTAGAAAGTAGTTGCATTTTTTGCGCTTACCTCCCGGGCTAATAATAGCTTTCCGTGCGCTGCCTACTTGTCCAGTTGATATTACAATAATGTTATAAGTAGGTAGATAGGTACTATTGGGCAAACGTGTCCAAAATATCACGTGTATTGAATCTACATCGCACCCTAATCAGCCGTACGCACACAAAGGGTTGCTAGTAATGAACGTAGATTTAATTGCTATTTTGGCGGGGTGTGTGTTCCCAGGGGATGCTTTTATCCTTCCGGGGCTCGAGACTTAGATATATCAGACGGTTAATCTACTAACTAGTAGGTACCTGTATTTTTAAAGCTTCAGTATTTTACTAACCGACTTCGAGAAACGAGGTTCTCATTTCGTCTGTATGTATGTTACGCGATTCATGATTCTTTTTATTTGATAGATCCATACTTCACAAATAATTTTAATTAATTTTTATCCAAATCTGGTGAGAAGTTTTTGAAACTATTCGGATTTTGTACGCAGATTGCAACGATGTAATAATAATAAAAAAAATGTAATTAGGATGATTAATAAATACCTGAATAAAAATAATAATAACAATAATAAAGCCCGGGCCCCTAGCCCGTGATATGAACACTGAACAAATGGAAAAATAAATTGTGCCATTTGTCGGCGAAAAATAATTATTGTCACTTATCACCGTTATACCCACCTATGCTTATTTATAAATGCACACAATGCCTAAACCTAGTTTAGTGCAGTATTATGGTTTATGTGAATGGCTCTTATACAGAAGATTTTTTATTTTTTATTCTGAATAGGTTTGCGTTTGACCACATACTGCCTGTTGTTAAGCAGATATGCGGTCTAGGTTGTAGCACGCTTACCTAGAAGATACCTATTTACTCGGGATTTGAAGGCGCCCACATTGTAATTTAGCGGGAAGACAGACCCAGGCAAAGCGTTCCACATTCTGGCTGTTCGTATGAGGAATGAGGATTCGAAACGCTTGGTTCTAATGCTAATGGAATGTCCACCATAAAAGGGTGGCGCTTTGGTCGCGTCTGTCTAGCCGTACGATAGAAGAAAGGGGCAGGTGGGACCAGATTGTGCAACTCCTGGGCGCACTCTCCGAAGTGGATCCGGTAAAAGGCCGATAAACACGCTACCTTACGTCGATGCTCGAGACTTTGCAGCTGCGACATAGTCAGAGTGTCGTTGTCGATCAGCCTCTTGGCTCGCCTCTCAATCGACTCCAGAGCCTCCAGTTGATATTTGGCGGAGCCATCCCAAAGGTGAGAGCAGTATTCCATGCACGACCTGACTTGAGCTTTATACAGACTAAGCAGTTATTGCACCCAGCACGTGAAAAATTAGCCATTTTAGCCATTCTATGCCCTGGTGCTGTGGACAGTTTTTAATAAGCTTTAAATTATTTATGTGACCTTTAATTTAGGTAAAAAGATGAAAAATTACCAAAGTATATAGCTAAGTATTGATTATTATTTTTGTAATATGAAATATTAGTTTTAAGTTAATAGTGGTTTAAGTTAACCCTTAAGGTATTTTTATTCATACCTATAGGGTTAACTTAAACCACTAATTAAATATTTATCCATTAGTTAGGATATGCTTGCCTAAAAACAGTGACGTAGCCAAAACTTGGATGATATATTTTCACATTCTTGATCATACCATTACCTATTTAACATCAGAAAGGAAATAGCCAAACAAATATATTTTTGAAACAAAAATGTGAAATTAGCATTCGTTTCTTATGATATGAAAAAATATGATTGTAACTAAAACTTATACTTAACTTGCTTTCTCAAAAGTACATACACAAGAGATAAAACTCGGAAGTTCATGATCTCACTCCATTTTCCATTAAACTTCGACAACTTTCACCAAAACAAGAATCCAGTTCACTCGTCTATTCCTTGACGAAAGACAACCATATCAACAGTCACCAACTCGCTACTTACGAATCTTTTTCCCTAACTATTCCTAACTTGTTATTTATATACCGAATTGACCCCAAAGTAAATCTAAACTGAGGTTCCAGGTCATGCCCATACATTACACTTAAGACGCGCGACAAGGTCAAAGAACCGCAGCGTGGAATAAATCCATTAAGGGGGTGAAAACTAAATAAAACGCACTGAATAAAAGAGAGGGGGAAGCCCGGGAAAGCCTGAGATAAAACACCGTGCGAACGAGATAGTTAGCTCTAAAGATCTACACGCCAGACAAGGACAGCCCCCCGTCTGGACTCCGAAGATAAGGCGAAGAAAAATGTCGTAGGATATTTTATTCTTAGGGTCCTACGATAAATGGTTATTATGGGGTTCAGGAGTAGTAAATTAGTGAGATGTATGGAGTCGCTGTTGAATATTTATTTATTGGGAGCGTGAGTTATGTCGCAGTTTTGTCGCCTGGTTCGGAATGTCGCCTTGAGGCTGGACCGCAGTTTGTCTTCAAGAGAGAAATTGTTAGAGAACACTATTTATAAATGTAACAATGGTTTTATTTGTTTTTTCGCCTATACGGAATATGATTTAATATAGCCCGCATATTTTGGTACAAAAATATTTTTGCTTTTAACGTGTGTCGACTTAACTACAGTCTACACTTACTGTTTAGTTACTTAGGAAAAATATAAATTCAAGAGCAGGCCAGTTCTTAGGTTTTAAAGTTTAGTTTGCTATGAATATTTTGATTAGACGTAAGTGTAAGCACAGAGATATATTGAGTTACGATTACCTTATAGATTTAAGTAAGTCATAGTTTGATATCACTACATAGTATAAAACAAAGTCGTTTCCCGCTCCGTCTGTTCCAATATGCTCATATCTTTAAAACTACGCAACGGATTTTGATGCGGTTTTTTTTAATAGATAGAATGATTCAAGAGAAAAGTTAATATGTATAATACACTTGTGCGAAGCCGGGGCGGGTCGCTAGTCAGATATAATTATGAACAACATTGAACGCTAAGTACCACTATTGAACCTACTAAAGTGAATTTTATTAATTTGCATCTAAGAATGTAATTTTTGTATAGATCACAGGTTTTTCGCATTTTCAAATTTCAGTTTTGCTCCCATTGGATACTAGTATAGTAAATGTTTTTCAAAAATACTAAACTTGCTTTGGGACCTAGAGCAAGTTTAGAATTTGAGAGTCTAGGCAGATAAAAATTGAATTCTTTATTATTAAAAATGTCTTTAATAAAACTAGTGCACGAACCGATTTTCTACAAATCTGACTGTAGATATAATAAAATATAATAGAATTAAAAATAAACATAAGAGCATATATCAAAGCCAGCTCCCGCTCTGCTATCTAAGCATATCTGTGTTTCCAACCCGTTAAGTCGCAAATACCTAAACATCCCCTTCAACCGAAACCACCCTTCAACAGTTATACCACAGTTTAAAACATATTTAACCCTAAGACGGGCCGAAATAGAAGGGCTTTAGGCACAGACTATATCTAACCGTGCGATAGATCAAAGGGTTTCTGCCGCGCCCGACGCGCTTTGAACGTGCCGACATACCTCCAGTATAGGAATTTGTGTTATGTGTTTGTGTATGTGGGATGGTAGACTGTTTTCATAGGTAATTTGTGTATGTATGTAGATGGAATTGTTTGTGTACCTACATTATGTTATGTACAAATACTAAGCCCGATTACAGAGGCGCCATCGTAATTATATTAGCTAAATAGCATAGTTCTGTTTCTTTTTCACTTTAGGCATTCGATAGAGAGAACGCTTTTTACGTTGCTATTAAATTTACGCTGGCGCCTCTGTAATCGGGCTTACTATCCTACTTAATATTATAAACGTGAAAGTTTGTAAGGAAGGATGTATGTTTGGATGTTTGTTACTCTTTCACGCAAAAACTACTGAACGGATTGAGATGAAACTTTGCAATTATATAGCTTATACATCAGAATAACACATAGGCTAGGCATTATTATTGCGTAAATTTTCCATATTATAACAATAAGTGTTAAATAAGTAGGAAAAATTCTGCCATCTGCGAGCTATTCTAGCGTGCGCTCCAAGAAATGTCAAAAAATAACTGTCAAATCATACAAATGTCAAATCGACTTTTTTTTGTTTTTTTATTTTCTTCCTCCTTAATTAAGGGTGGTAAGGTAGGGCCTCGATGTGTCATGCGGGCGAAGCCGCGGGTAAAATCTAGTGATACTATAAATCCGAAAGCACGGTATTGATATCTAATTTGATATCATTAGATATAATTACCATACCTACAGTGTGTTTGTTGATTTGTTACTCTTTCACGCAGCAAAACGGCAACAGATGGACTTGATTTTTTATAGGCATGGTTATTAAGTTCAAACTTCGCAGTAAGTACCTATTATAGTCTCAGACCTAATAAAAAAGACAAGACAGAATGTTGTGAACAAACAAACCGAGGTCGGCAAAACTACGCCTCGCCATGTACAGACACAATTACACACACATACACGTACAATGAAACTACGCCTTGGCTCGTCAGTCAAACTATGGCGGTTCAACACCGACGCACTCACCTTTCATGATTTGTTTGTTGTTTATGTATTGTACATCTTATTTTTGTTGCAAATAAATTTCTGTATTTCTGTACATGTATAAAAAACCGGCCTCACTTGTCTGTTCACGACGTTCTGTCTTAAATTTTTTACTAGGTTTGAGATAATAGCCTACTTTTTATCCAAGAAAAATTTAGGATCCTATGGCAAGCCGCGGGTAAAGCTAGATTTGTATAAGATTTTAATATTGAACCTGTGACATAGAAAACCTTTTGCTTTTTCTACCTCTTTCTATTTCTTGGCTGCCACTCTTGGCAGAGCAACCGTGATTATGAATTATGAATAAAAAAGCGGTACTTGTAGTTATTACGGACGGCGTCTCTTAAGCAGCTGTACTAGGAAACCTTGTGTTACAGCTACAAAAATCTATGAGAACTACAAGACTGAACCAACGAGATATTTTCGGGTTACTTCTTTGTTAATGATTAAATTCAGTGAATTTATTTTAACGCAAATGAGTCCGCGTTTGACCACCAACTCGCCTGATGGTAAGCGACGTTGTGGTCGAAGATGAAGCACGCAGACATAGAAGATACCTATTCACTCTGACCTTGAAAAGCTTTAGATTATATTAATGTATAATGATTTGATTAGCAAGTCAAAGTTAAATTATAATCAAACGAAACGGATTATTAATGTACAATTCTTTCAGACAAAATATGTTTCGAAAATTTACCACAACCATTGATATTCCATTGATAAATGGACAGCTTTCCCATTGATAAATAAATTGCGCAGTTTTATCGCCTACAATTTATTTCTTTTAGATTTTCTTTAGAAGGACAGGACTGTAAACATCAATTGGTACAGCATTCAGTCCAAAATCGATTTACTTTACCGGCACACAAAATATATAAAATCAAAACTAGACTAGGTACCCATGTATCATTTGTATATTTTTATTGTATAAAATAAAAACATTTGACTTTAGATGAAAATTTACAAAAATTATGTCTTAGCCAAAAAAAATTTTCTTTGAATATAATTTCCAAATCAAAATTAACTTTAATTTTAATAATGTTAGGCTTAGTTTATGAAATGTTATTTAAGTATTGTTGAATTAGTACATAATTTATTTCTCATTTTTATTTTTCATTTAGTATTGTTGAATTAAATTAGTAAGTTTGTAACATCTGTTTGTAGCATTAGCCCTCGTATGACAAAGTCTATAATGTACTATAATCGAGCTGTTCACGCATCGTGCCTAGGGTCATCTCGACACGCCGATACGTCATAAATAACCCCTCCCCCGCACCAAGTGAAAATAAAATTAGTTACACTGCTTCATCACATATCAAGTTAGTTGTGCCATTGTGGGGCTCTTAAATGTTCGTGATACGACCCCTGAGAGCAACAAGCTAATTTTATTTCATTTTGGAAAGATTTAGAGTTTTGGTTATAAAATAAGGGTTTAATAATTGTTTATTTAACCATGGCAGTTATACCTAATTCAGAAGTCTATTAAATAGTAATAATTAACACTCTTCGTTAATTTGTATCTAACTAGCCACCCGTCCTGTATTCGTACAGGTGTATTATACATATAAACTTTTCTCTTGAATCATTTTATCTATTAAAAAAAACTGCATCAAAATCTGTTGCGTAGTTTTAAAGATTTAAGCATAGGTATATAGGGACAGACAGCAGGAAGGTACTTTGTTTTATATGTACTATGTAGTGATGTTTAACATTTTTTAGTTCTAAGTTTTTCTCTTTTAATATTTATATTTTGGCTACTATGATATTGGGAGAGCCTTAATTAACACTCTTTGTTAATTTGTTACATGTGAATAATCTTTAGTTCTAAGTTTTACGGTATTTCATATTTTTATTTGTCCTATTATAATAAATAGTTTTTCTCTTTTAATATTTATACTTTGGCTACTATGATATTGGGAGAGCCTTAATTAACACTCTTTGTTAATTTGTTACATGTGAATAATCTTTAGTTCTAAGTTTTACGGTATTTCATATTTTTATTTGTCCTATTATAATAAATAGTTTTTCTCTTTTAATATTTATACTTTGGCTACTATGATATTGGGAGAGCCTTAATTAACACTCTTTGTTAATTTGTTACATGTGAATAATCTTTAGTTCTAAGTTTTACGGTATTTCATATTTTTATTTGTCCTATTATAATAAATAAGATCCTTTGGCACCCAATTCGCAGTTTTAAACCAGCTCGGTGCCAATAGAACCACTATAAATTAAAAATGTTTGCAGTTAAAAATAAATAAGTGTCCCCATTTTTATATTTCTTGAGAAACTAGGTTTCAACACCGACATTTTGTCGCATTGGGCTATTTGGTCACTATAAAATGAATAAAATAAAAAGCCTTTTTATTTACTATAAACCTAAATATGTTTACAATTTTAAAAACAATGCTGAATAATCTAATGTTAATAGAATTAAATAAAACTTACTGTTAGTACCTATATATACAGTGATTATGTTTTTAAAGGAATCCCTCGCTGGGTATATTTGGCCACTATCTGATATAAATAAAACCAAAATTTATGTTTTTCGCGTTTAGTCAATATCTTGATATAATAATTATCTTTACGTTGACAAAAAAACTATTTTTCTGCTATTTCAAAATTGTTTCCAGAACAAAAGTTGTTTCTGAATTCTGCATGATAATTACAATGATATAATGGTATGACCAGTGTTCAACAAAACACTGTGTATAACCTACACAATTACATGGCATAGTCGAATAGGTATCTACCATAACTTCGACATAACTACTAGTTTGTTCTATTTCAAAGCTAGATATTTTTGTAAATTATGTATGTAATTAAATGCCCTGATTTATTACGGGGTAAACACAGGCAAAAGCAACAGTACTATTATTGACTCGGGCTAAACAGTCACTGCCACTGCGTGCCCGCGGGCTGTACTTTGTAATGGTATAGTTCAATTAACATTGTTGCCTTTGTTAGTAATAGCTGGGAATTATTGTAGAACAATTTATTGTTACACTAGCTCACCCGGCAAACTTCGTTTCACGCAATATCTTAATATATTATGTGTAAGCATTATTATTGCAAACTTCATCTGAATCCGTTCAGTAGTTTTTGTGTGAAAGAGTAACAAACATCCATACATACTCACAAACTTTCGCGTTTATACGAGTAATATTAGTAGGATTAATATGGTGCTTACTGTGTTAAACCACAGACAGCATCAGTGTTATTTACCAATAAATAATTAATGTAACTAATAATAATTATCAGTAGGTGAATAGGTAAAACAAGAGCCAAGACAAACACCAGAAGCAAATTTAATAAATAGAGCTACTAGTTGAAGTCAGCTTGAAGTGCTAATAGTTACAGCAAATATAGGTATTTTAAAGTTGAAAACGTGGTGGACAAGCGCATCAAACACAAAGTTTGAACATCTGGAATAAAAATTCCAAAGTTTTCGTTACTACTCAACTACATATACCAAATATACTCAACTACATATTGTAAACTTTTGAGTTGTAGGTTTACTGATTTATACCCATAACCCAATGCGGTGCATTTGCACCCTAACCAATTTACAAGAGTAAATGTTAAATATCCCACGTGTTTCAGGAAAAACCGTCGTTGCAATGTGACTTGCAAATGAGGCCACATTCGACGCCGATACAATACCTAACTATAGCCAAAATACAGTGCGTCGGCTAGCCATTTTGCAACCACGGATTAATAAAAACAAAAGTCCGAAATGGGCAGAAATCCGCGCCAGCCGGTCACAGCGCTACAAAACTTTTTTCACCAGCATTTTGATAGTCGATTTGCGGTACTCCCCCACTCTCCCCCGGTAGGGGTAGGGGCTGCCCCCGTCAAAAACATTACTCTGCCCATCCGCGTGGAAGATTTAATTTTCATTTTTATCTGAAACATCCCCCTTTGTAGTGGTTATTCTGTATCCAATTAGGTCGCTTTGAGGATTTTTCTGGGAGTCCCACATAGCTGTGCCGTTTAGAGCTATGGAATTTTTAATTTCGACCTTTTGTCTAAAAATGTTTGTATTATCGTAATATTTGAACGAAATTGGAATGAGGTTGCGTTTCTTTGAGATTAAAGCTTTCTTTAAAGTTAATATTACTTTCTTCGAGAGGAGAATCTAAAATAAAATTAATTCAGGCATCAAAACATATTAGGCTTTAACATTTGCTGAACAAAGTATAAACATGAATAAACATCTAATCTAACTACGTATTGATTCAGAGTCTTATAGTTTCACATTGTCAGACCAAAATATCATAATTATGATTATTTGAGATCCATATTTTGATAAGCTCAAGATTATATTATTGGTCTTTCTCTTGTCAAAAATACCTACCATTTTTGAGATTGAAAAATGATCTACAAATCGGAGATCTGATAATTATGAAGCTCTCGACGAGCGCTTAAAAATACGTCCACTGGTACCTACTACCAAAGTATTTTGGTATTGGTATTCTAGTAAGTTACTTCAAGAGGCATGTTTAACGACTTTTATCTATTTTTCAAACAGGTGTAAGTAATAATTCTAAATAGATAATTTTATTCAATAATTATTCATAAAAAAGAAACTCAAATGTTTTACTTTACTTTCCTTACGGCACATATCAATAAAAATTAAATATTTTTTTAAGGAATTTAAACCAGTAAAACCAGAAGCTTAACCAACAATTTGTCATTATACATATCAACCATTATTCGGGACGGGGACCATGAAAGTACGGCGTAAGGTGATACGGCCATAGATTTCATACGAGATAGATAACGCGTTCCTAAACAGTTGCGGGCTTTTCTCGTACGGTTGTTTTCGTACTTGGCTCTTTTTAATGACGCATAACTAACGCACTGAGTAAGTTTATACACGAACTCATACTTTGCATTTTTTTTTTATACTAAAGACACTAAAAAGCATGACAGCCTAATTTCATTGCTACAGTCTGTTCACAGTTATTTCACCTCTGAGGCTTTGACACATATCATTGTGCCTTTGTCCAACCCGTGATGGTGTGTAACGACTAAACAGAGACAGAGATAAATGTCATAGGTATAATAACTGTGAATGGACTGTAGTTTATTTTGTCTCTCTAACGTCAAATGTGTCAATAATAAAATATAATAATTAATGTTTCTAGTTGCAAAATCTTGCTCAACCATCAAAACGTGCGAAACTAACCGACTTTCTTTTTATCTCACGCCGTATTAAATCAATCCACCTCTTTCAGTGTCTTGCCTGTTGTTCCTTCGATTACTCTGTGGCCGACGAAAGTACGGCAAATCTGTAAGGCGATACGAGCGCGCGCGTGATAGACGCGTGACATTCTGCCGTAGAATGCGACGTGACAGCTCCGAGACGTAGCCAAGATCCACCGTAATGATGTAGGTACGTCATTTACGCGGTGTCATAATATAAATTTACTTAATCATGTAGGTATTAATCACGAAGGTGACTGGTTGAACAACTTACTTAGGTACTCTATGACACTAGGTATAATCATTTAGTTACCTACTCAAAAGTGTATACTTAGGTACTCGATAAGTTCTTTTTATTAGAATTAAGTAAATGTTATTGACTTGATTTAATTTGAATGTAGCAGCAGATTTTTTTCGATTTCAGTTTTACAGTTACAGTTTTTTTTTTCACAAATCATGTGACGCCAAAATTAAAAAGAACACTAACCTTTTTTCATGCCAGTCATGTCTCCACCGTTGCAGCCGATAGCTTGCGGGCCGGGGCTCAGGCTGTGCAGCTGGTAGGGCGGAGTCCTGGTGTCAATTTGCGCGGGCCAGGGCGCGCGGGGCCAGGCGGGCGCAGCGCCCGGCGTGCCCAGGAGTCGCAGCCGCTCGTACACGGGCGTGGAGCAGTCTGACGGCGCCTGCTGGGACGAGGTTTTCTCCTTCTGGGCTGCCAGGTTGCGGAGCACTCGGTTGATTGATGACACCTGAAATCAAGTCCCATGCAGTTATTAACTGAGGCGAAGCAAGGTCTGCGCTTTAACACGACGTCTGTTCGGGTGTTGCTTTTTAGGGTTCCGTACCCAAAGGGAAAAACGGGACCCTATTACTAAGACCTCGATATGTACCTGTCTGTCTGTCCGTCTGTCACCGGGCTGTATCTCATGAACCATGATAGCTAGGCAGCTGAAATTTTCACAGATGACGTATTTCTGTTGCCGCTATAACAAATACTAAAAACAAAATAAAATAAATATTTAAGGGGGGCTCCTATACAACAAACCTGAATTTTTAGACGTTTTTCGCTCTATATTAATAATGGGAATAGGTAGATGCTTGAAATTTTCACAGAATATTTAGTTATATATTCACTTCAATAATGAATAATAAAATTAAAATAAAATAAATATTTGAGGGGGGCTCCCATACAGTACGGAACCCTTCGTGCGCGAGTCCTACTCGTACTTGGCCGATTATTTATTGTATGTACACTTGTACAGGTCACATCAACGAATGTCGACGAAACTTGGTATACAGGTTTTAAGTATATTTAGTAGATTTTTTGTGTCGTCAGCAATTTTCCTTAAAAAGGAGGAGAATTCGCTCTCGCGATATTTATCAGCCGATTTCTATAATATTTGTCAGAATTGTTTAGTATCAAAATCCTACCAAGATTTGCGAGTATGAACCAAATCGGACAAGAGCGAGTCGAGATATATGTAGGCTCATGAAGATTCAGTTAAAGATTTAAGTTCATCTAGACAAACAACTTTTGTTCTACGACTTTTACCCTAGGTGGTTATTGAAGCTTACCTTAGGTATCATAATTTTCTTTTTTGCTTCTTGAGCAATACTTAATTGTTTAGCAAGTAATACATTAACCAATGTTTTTAAAAGACATCAGGAGACAATGCCTGAAAAGTCGTAACCACAATTTTTGTACACAATTTGTTTCGACCGTGTCTAGTTTGAGTGTTTTGTATTTCTGTTTTATAAAGAAATCTTTGAAATAAAAAATTAAAAAAAATAATCCAAAAAGCACAAAAAAAGTACAATTTGGGAGATGCGATCCCGCGATGTTTACGATAAAGCGCGGCCGGCGCGGCGCTGACAACACGCGCTCGGAGAGGCGTGCAAGGATTGTATCGTATTAGAACCGAATATCTTCGGCGCTGAACGAGCCTGCCTTACAATGTTGACTTTTTTCGTCACGTTACTAAAACAGTGGGCTTGAGCATTAGGATTACGTCTAGACCATCTATGGTCTGTGTATAATTTTTATTACGTAGCTACTTTATTTACTTTGGCAGGTAGCTGTAAATGTACCTATTGTACATACCTACTTTGTTGTAACTTTTAGCTAATAAAGGCACTGGCCCTAAAAAGAAGTACATATATCTGCATTTTTGCAGATATTTAACTACTTCTTTTTTAACCTACTAAAGTTTCCCGTCAATTACAATGGACAACTAGGCCTACGTTATAATAACAAAGAGAAATTTCCGATAGCATAAAATCAAGACACAACGACAAGACTGATTCTTACCAGCTAGCCTAGCATACAAGACCACGACAAGATTTTATCGACGTGTGCAAGGGTGACAGATAGATGCTTCATCATAACTCTGTCACGTTCTGACACGTCGACAGTATTATTTTATGGTCCGTATGCTAAGCCCGCTGGGCAGTTTTTTTTTATCGCGAATACCTAAAACGTCACCAACTCGCCTGCAAGTAAGCGACGTTGTGGATGCACATGATGATAATATCCAATGTTTATTGTGTAGGTGCAGACGGTTTTCGTTATTTTTCTTTGTCTTGCTGGTCATGCATTTTGAAGTATAATGGAGATACCTATAAAGCAAGCTTGGCGTTATTTAGATACTAGATAAATGGGATGGACTGCATAGAGTTTACTAGCAAAAGTGCCAGAGAAGTTCTACGAAAGTTGTTTAAAGACCAATAAATAAAACTACACTGAATGCTAAACCAAAATCTAAGTTTAAAAAACGAGGAAAGAAGACCTCCCAATCGCACAAAGATCTTCCACGGCCACCCAGAGCAAGGAAAACCAAAAACCGGCGCACCAACTGTCACTGTCATGTGACAGCGCGCCAAACGGACATGCTACGTAACTTAGACGTAGGACAGGAAGGCAGTAAGACGATAGATGGTAACGCGATACGTGGCCGCGCGGTGGTCCCCGCAGTGCCCTGACTGGCACATGACGAAATGCCCGATGGACCGAGAAAACGAGGCACGTTCGAAATACGAACGTCACTTTTTAGAAAAAAATGTTGTCTATGATTCCGATGTTTTTCATTGTTTCGAAAGAATACTTAGTAGGTACCATACCAAAGTTTTATGTGCATAAAATGAATGATCCTATAAAGCTTACTAGGTTTAATGCACTACTAGTGATAGTAACACCTGCCTTGCACTTATGAGGTCGTGGGTTCGAATCCCGGTTCCGTATCAACTTATTTTGGGACACGTACACGTACCTATGCACGCAGTCTTGCGTACCGTCGTAGAAGGCCCGCGGTGGGCCAGCATGGCGAAGTATTATTCCTATTCTTTTTTTAAAAATGTCATAATGACGATAATCAAGCAATCAAGCCTAGCATTACCAGCTAGGCTAGGTTGTATTCATTATTTAGTGAGTTTAATTTACTAAATGATACGTATTAATTTTTAGTACCTAATACAAAAGTTTAAAAAATAAATCTTATTATCGTAACAAGACATGCGATAGAATGGTATCAAAAAAACAAAATTAAAAGTCACTTTTACAAAGTCTTGAATTAATAAAGTATCTTCTAAAGGGTTGAACTTTTCATACAAATGAAATGGAAAATTTTAACAAGCTGATTTTCAGCGCTTTGAACCAATGATTCGAGCCAATTAAATGTTTTATTTAGCGCTTTTTACTATTATAAAATTGTCTATGACAGTTTACAAAAGTCGTTAGCGAAAAAGATACCTACACAATTATAAAATCAGAAAATTGACTTGATACGTAAGAAGTAAATCGATCAAATTCATGATTCACCTTTTTATCCAACTTCCTAAAAAAGAAAAAAAAAACTTTCGCTTAATTTATCTTATCGCTTTCTTCAGACGAGTTGGTGGGAAAATATAGACATGTCCACAAAAAATGTTTATCTATACTTACATACTAAGTAAGTAGATTAATTATATGCTAATACAAGGTTATCCAGAAATTCATCGTATTAAATGTTTGTACCTACAGGATTTGTCGCATAGGGTATACTAAGCCAAAAAGATGTGATTCAGACCATCATTATGAACAAAGACAGTTTCCTTTTTTTAAACTGTCTTTGATTATGAACAACTTTTATTATGTGGGGCCAACCAAATTCGAGAAAAAAAACAGCTGTTTCATACATTTTGTCGTTTTCAATTTGCAGTTTTTTTTTCAGAACACCAGATTTTTTTTTCTCGAATATTGGGTTGGCCCCCATAGTAAAAGTTGTTCATAATAATGGTCTTAATCGCTCTCTTTTGGCTTAGTACAGGATAAGCAGATAACCCTGCATTGGACTTATATTGTTTGTTTTTCATAATAATATGTTCAGGTTCTAAGTACGAGTAGGTACAGTAGTTTCTGAGATAATTTCAGAAAATGCTACTTTTAGAACTGTTTTTGAAAATAGATGATTACAAATAATTATCTATATCTATCTATCCTATATCTATCAATCCAAGCAAAGTCTGCTATTTGTTATAGATGATAAGGCGAAACATGCTTTTAGTGTCTGTACCTTTTGTCCTAAAAAAATAACACAACTTCGACATAACAAAATGTGTAAGTGAAGTGCGGATAAAATCCCATGCCTACAGACCCGTGGGCAACCGACCCGCGCAAGTGTGGCCATGTGTAAAACCGTCTGTGCCAACCCTACAAAAAAAAACTCTAAAGTACAGTCCTGTAAACAGTCCTCTAATTCGAATCACACACGCCAATTGACTTGTTTCGCTGATTGTACACCAATTAGTTAATAAACCTTTGACAAAAATATTTTAAACCCTTTTTGAGATGCTTTTTAATACATACAAAAGTACTTTAGTCTATTTACATGTTTGTACGAAACCAATTTTCTCTGAAAGACTGCATTTAGACAATGTTTAAGGCATAATGGGTGCATTTCATTTGATTAGACAGGAATACCTTGTTTTTATGGTTTATGGTGCGTTTAATTTGTTTTGTAAGTCTTAAAATCAGGTAGCTGGGAATCAGATCAAGTGGTTTTTTATGCGTTGAGTTACTTATAAATAAGTATGTGGGAAATAAAAAAAGTTTAATCTCTTAGAACTTAGATGATGCGTTTTTGCTTCAGTAAAAGTGCTTCTGTTCACTAAGAACGCGATTAAAAACGTGATATTTTTTTTATGGTCTAAGTTGGTCGAAAGGAATGTTTAGCAGTCATCATTACCATTTTAGCTGTACGTAGGCGATCCATTGGTGGATGTAGGCCTACCCGTAGATTTCTAATAAGATTGATCGTTAGCGGTATATGCATCCAACGCTATCCTCTGATCTTAATCAGGTCATCTGAACACTTTTTTAATTTTTTTACAGATCATGAGTTGACGTCTTGTAAGCACCTTCTTCTTAGTCATGTCGATGATCCTTAACTTAACTTTATTAATATATCTGATTCTGTAGGTAGTCTGTACCCAATATTCGGTCACATCAATGGTACATAAAGAGATTTTGCATAGTGCACGACGCCAACGCACTAAAACTATTTTTTGCCGGTATAAAATATTTAATATTTAAAACAAACTTGATGTCTAGCAATCAGAGAAATCGCATCGATCAATAAGGACCCTCTGTTTGCTCCGTACAGAGCCATGCTCTACAAGATGGCTCTCGCAAAATAAAAAAAAACGCTCTCTAAGCTTATTGAAAAGTATTCGCGCCCTGAGTTCACGCCGTCTGAACAAATATAAGATAATTTTCGCGCTTCGCCTCACCCGGTATTTAGGGGGCACCTTTCATACTTTTACGAGAAACGTTTGATAGGAACGGAACGTTTTTAATGTAATTTATTTTGTATTCGGAACGCGTTGTTTTAGGATTTGTATCGTAACGTTGGCGATGGTGGAATTGGAATTGGTGACTCGGGTGATGGGGTGGTTAGGAATCAATTTAGTGAATTGGACGATAATTACGCCACAATGGCTTTAGCAAAATTATTTAGAGTAAAATTTAAGATTTGTGAACCATTATCTTGAAACCAGGTTAAGCTAATGAACTATAATGCTCTATTAACTTTTAGCTGACTCGAAGTGTTAAACATTAACATGAAGTAAGACAAAGGCTACTTTAGCTACAGCAACATTTTAAAAACGTTTATGAATATGCTCTACAATTACAACATAATCAAGTTTTTAGCTAGTAATTAACAAGTTGGATTATTGTACAATACCTAAAGTTCAAGCAGGTCATGAAACTATTGAGAATAACACTGAATATATTTTTTTGACAACGAATAAATCCAGGTTTAGGTCAAAGTAGAGCACAAACCGAGTTGGCAAACTTAAAAAAAAAAATTGTTTTGAAATATCGTTTATAGCTAGTTACACATAAACTTTTAAAAAAGTTCTTTCTAATTACTAAATTTTATTCAAATTGTTTCAAACGTTCCCGACATCCAAATTTATAGAAAACCTTTCATGGCATTCTAGTCATACTTCACTCGCGATTTTTAATGTAAAAAAAAAAGTGCACCCCAGCAAGGAGTATTGTCGGGCCAACAAAAGGCAACCTGCTGGGACTATTGTGCGCCAACTCGGCACTTCACTATTCAATATTTTCGGTGACTTTCGCTCTTTTCCCCACTCTAAAGAAAGCGTCGTAAGCGAACAAATGCGCACCTACTACTAGTGATTATTTTCTATTGTTTTTGCACTTTTTGTGAATGATTCAATCGAATTGGAGTGGAGTTTTTGCTCGTTTTTTTCATATCTCAGTATTGAGGCCGTAACAAAACATTTTGTCGATTAGTTCATTTGTTGGTTAGTTTCAGCCTACTCTACTCAGTCTATTGATGGACATAGGTCTCCTTAATAGATATCTAATAAGACCGGATAGAAGCGGCTTGCATCTAGCATGATTCTGCGGTCTCAATGAGGTCGTCAGATCACCTAGAGGGTGGAGATCCGTGGTAGGAATATAATTTAAATTTAGCAGATTTTTTTTAGTAATTTAACGAATAAACGAAACGCCTATGTTTCGAGATTCGGTTTTTAGTTTGAATATTTCAACTAATTTAATGAAACTTGATACGCATAAATATTTTTGGGATTCTTGTCATCGACGATTTTTGATTGTGGCGGGGGCAATAGCCCTCTTGCATTGCCCTCAAAAAGGAGAAAATTCGCTGTAACGCTATTTAGTTCATTTTAGCTTTTATCAGCTGCTGCGTTTGCCGGTACGTGCTTTTGACGGGAGACGTCTTTAAAGTTACATCCAAACAAACGTACGATGGTACTCACATGTACGGGTAGTAAAAATGGAGTGAAACAAATAATTACAAAACTATTAGTCGACAGTATTTTGTGCCATCAATTAGCTAATGAAGTCCGTTCGCTGTTTTTTCTGTACCTAAGCTTTGGTGATCAGTCATGTTCTCCCACCCATACGTATCGGCCTGAATCGTTTCACAAAACAGGCCTGTGTGTATTGCAATAGGTAAATATTGTTTATGATTGTGAAAAATGTTTTTAACCGAATTACAATATGATTTCAGGGTGAACACGTATTTGACAATGACTCCTCAGGCTCCATTCGGAGGGTTTAATGAGTCTGACATCGGTCGAGATGTGTAAGTACCTATACTTACTTAGGTACTACTGTCACTTGACTTTATTATTTGTATGGACTTTGTAACAAACCTCAGATGGTTTGATCGTCCACATCTGAGTAATTAGGCATAGAAAGAAGGCATTCTTGTAGGTCAGGAGTATCTCACATGAGGTTATAATTCTTTCTAATGTTATCTAAAGAAACTTTCCATTCAAATGATTTACAAACAAGCAAGAAAATAAATACATTTTAGAAAAGCAACAGAACTTCAATCTAGGTATAAAAACTCTTTGCAGAATTTGAGAATTTAAAATAAGAGAAAAAAAAAGAACAGAGAATTTGACGTGACTGACAGCAGGGACTTCACTTGAGAAAATTATAGAAAAATGTTGGAATATTTCATCTTTAATAGGTATATTTAGTTTTGTTCCGCAAGATTCAGAGAAAGGAAAAGCAGAGAAGAGTTTACTAACTAGGAGAATTTTGATCCTGGTCTAAAAAGTGAAAGTTTGAAGAAAGTTGTTTTCTATCGAAGGACGAAGATGTTCCTAGAGGATTTGGTTTCGTATAATCGTATCACTATTTAAATAGATAAGTGTCAATGTAGATATAGAATATGTTCTGCGGTTAATATTCGTCCTGATCAGCACTGCATTAGACTTCTGGATGATTTACTGTTGTATTAATGTACAAATGGACATCAGATGAAAAGAGGAGGTCTATCATATGGAGATAGGCCTATATCCGCCTTACTGAAACGATGCGGTATGGAGGATTCTCACACGTATCTATTCTTTTATGAGTATGAACGAGTTGCTTACGACGCTACGCTACACCACAGAAACAAGGCAATATTATCTACTCTGACCTGTTGCGGGATGATAAATACGCATACATCTTCAGGTTCCTATGGCGGTCTTGCATAAGTTGACTTACGATGTTTCCTACTCTATAGAAGTACTCGTATGTTACTGACGAAACTATCCTTCATTGAGCATTTACTCACGAGTAGAAGATAGAAGCTTCTAACACTCGCCCTTTATGATTTCTATGTATAAATTACAAATGTTTTAATTATTTGTCTTTTTCAGCTTCGACTATTTGTGAACATAAAATCTTAAGATATTATATTCTATGCGGATTGAGAATCTCCAGAAATTGAGAAATTTCCAGACATGACGTGCTTTACCTACTCGTACAATTTGCGAAGGACAGAGAGTTCATAGATAAAATGTCATTTATTTATATTATGGGGATTGAAGAGTCGACTATTGCTATATCTTATTATTGCTACATCTCATTATTTTAATACTAGCCGTAAGTGCTACTTGATCAATGCTGTATTTTCATTAGTGTGCAGAACTCTTGAAGCCAGATAGAGCGTGGGCCAGTGATTCTCATTTCCGAAATGGAGGGATATCCCGTGTCCGTATAAGAGTGTAAATTCTGATCACTTTGAAATAAAGCTATTGATAGCTTATTGATTTGAATATTATTTTATAAGGCGAAGTCGATTCTCGAACCTTTTTCTATAGTAATCTGGAGCTTTTCTTGAGAACACTCTGGAATTCGTGCAAGTTTTATGATTTTCCTGACTTTATGAAGTAATGTTAATCTGACTATAGACTGACACACTCGCGACTCCTGGTTTTCTTTCCTGCTTTCTTTTCCCAGGATGGCGTTAGATTTACGAAAGCAGAGTAGAGTCATTTTCATGGGTTTCAGCTCTCTCGAGCGCCATGACTAAATAATCAGAGATAAACATAAAATAAAATAAATCTCTGATACCTAAATAAAATTGAATAAATTTAAAATATTAAAATTAATTGTCAGAAATAAATCAATACTATTCTTTCTGGCAATCATTTCTTTTATTATATTCGTAGTTTGATATTAATATTAGTTCAATAATAGAGTTTCTTTGTTCTAAAGTACTAATTTAATGGAATTTCCTTCTCATCTCATGTCTAATATTTTCTTAAGCAACTAAATTAATATTTTATACCTAGCTTTATTGAAGCTTATTTACGTTATACACAAATATTCTAAATTAACACCACATATAACAGAGAAGCTCTAGAATCACTATTTCTATATAGCTCTTGAGACATTAGTTAGGTACTGCATTTCACTCTGAGATTAGTAATATACTTTCAGGTTCATAGAAGCTCAAAATAGGTAAAACATAGGATTTTCGTTCTGAACTTAGGTAATCTATTAATCTTATAAATTAGACAGGTAGGAATTTTGAATCACTTTTACCTAGGGTTTATGCGGTCTATAACGCAGGATCCACTACTAAACGAACACTGGCCAAACTAACGTATAAATAGGTAAATAAACTAGATGATTAAGATAGGAATCTCTCAGCAGAAAACTAATAAAGCAGACGGCGCTAGGTGAGAATTATTACGTTGTGAACTTCAGAAGTTCAAAAATGATAGTATTCATTTCTTATTATTTATCTATACAAATAGTAAGCTGAGATCTTATTGAATATCTGTATCGATATTTAATGCCTTCTAAATATCTTAGGATATTTCTTTAATGAGGTTAAATTTATAATTTCATCATAGACAGGTGGAACCAAGACGCATAGCTAGTATGTTAAACACCTAGGAACCATTGAAAGCAAATGAAGTTTCTTAAATCATTTAATCTGAAATTTTATTTTAGACAGGTTTCTTAAAATAGGTTCTACTTTTCTTAGGTTTATAAATGAGGTTAATTAGGCAGGTTAGGCTAGGCATGTTACATTTCAGCGTCCGCGACCAGGATCGTTACAACTTGAGCATATAATCAGCACAATCGTAGGACATAATAGGTCTCCCACAATATGGATCGACGATCTGATTCAAACCGTAGGAATAGGCAGGATACAAGCCGCTTTCAACTGGTCTTGTTAGAGATCTATGGAGGAGGCCTATGTCCAGCATTGGATGGCTTACATATGGCTGAAGAAGAAGAATTTAGAATATTTCATAACACAAGTGTATATTCAGTTACAGTGGTATAAACTGCCTCTACGAGTATCATTACCTGGAGGTCAATACCATCAATTTACCGAAGAAGTTGTAAAAAGATGTGTATTTTCAGGTTTTTGTAATTTACTGCCGGATTTTTACGTATTGTACCATGAAAAACAAGACACATTTTTAGCGCAATAATAAAAGTTGTTGTATGATTTTTGAGTAATTTATTTTTAAATCAGTTATCACTAAAATAACTTGATAAAGAATCATTTTGTACGGCAAGAATTATCTTGCACCAAAATTTACATCGTTATAAAATAATATTGCCTTGCTGTTGTACGAGTAATAAATTGTACCCCATTGCAGAGTACAAAGCTCTCCAAGATCTCAAATATCCATTACTTTACAAATATAATTAAATTATGCACGCAAATTCTATAGGTAACAATAAATAAATCAAATCAATCTAACAAAAGCCAAGACAACAATTAAAAAAAAATAAAGGCGACCGCACACCGCCTCTCCAAGACAGCACCGCCTCCCATTTTAATAAGAAAAAAAAAACGTCCATAGACGATGACAGCAAAAGTCACGGTTTAATTCGACCGATTCCCACGTTCGAAATTTAAATTTAATTGTCGAACTATTGTTGGCAATCAAAGAAATAGGTCAATACAGTAAGGAGCTCATTTTCATTGTTTGATTGAGACTTATAGGCATTTGTCAATACGTTTGGTGCTTTATACGCTACGGGGGGCGGTCTGTTGGCACTCAATAAAGGTGAATACAAGAAGGCCGAGGTTGTACTTCTTATTTAATCTGTGGCTGAGGTGTTCTTTGAACGAAAGATCGGTGAATGGAATCGGTAGAGAGTGAAATGATATGCGGCGATCATTAGGTGCGTTCTCATAGGTGGGGAACTCTGCAGGGTCCATTGTTGATGTATTTCATTTAGTGAAGTCACAGTTAAACGGATTTCAATTGATATTATTGTTTGTCAACATTACTTAATTTATAATTGCAAAAGGACTTTGAAAATGCATTTTCTTGGGTTTAGTTTGAAGGAAACCAGATTAAACCATGAGAGAGACTTTTAATGTATCTAGGTACCCACTTTACAAAGAAAGAGCTAGTAGAGTGCCCGATTTTAGACAAATAAAGAATATTTTTTCAAGTAACGAACAAAAAACTAATGTAAGTAGATACCTATATAAAAATCATTTAGTGGTGAAAACATCAGTACATAAAAATTGTTGTCATAAATCGTTACTCCCCAAACTAGGCACACTTAAACAATTCAAATAAAATATAGTAGTAGAGCTTAATAATCACTAAAAGCAAACATTTTATTTTATAAACCCACACAAAAAAATAAGTTGTAATGCCAACTAACATGATGTTCCGGTAGCTGGTCTAAGTTACATCGTAAAATTGTGAGTCGGTCGGTAGAGCGAGCGCTTGTAAGGCGTGTAAACATCCACTAGACCAGAACATCGTCTGTTAATACATTCAACATTTTTTTACGTGTCCATATAAACACATTAACTAGCTCTATCACACGGTTATGGCGTATTTATTTAGAATATATTTTAATAGCACGTATCGTAAGATCTCAAGACTTCAGGATTGCGCTGGAAGCAAGCTGTTTCCAACCAGTGTTATGGCAGATAGGGGAGGCATAGACATAGGCCTCCCCTATATTCAGCAACCGATATCCACTGCTGGACATAGTAGAGTATGATGAAAGTTTCATTAGGTAGACGATTTCCGAATAACGACTTTTACGTTTTTAGTATTTACGAATATTTTGCAGTTAATTGACATGATAACTAAAAAAATATAGTTTGTTCGTCAGATAGATTTAAAAAAAAATTTCGACGCGTATCTTTTCTTTTGTCAATTAAACAAAGATTGGCGAAGATAATTTAGCCTGTTAAAGTTCCGTCACATCACGAGTGCTATACTAATGTACAGATTACGACGCACTAGTGACGTCACGAGCCTCCATTCCCAAACTTTAAGGTTTATCTTGGTCATATATTGTTTGACTGACAAAAGAAAAGTACGTGTCCAATATTTTTAATAATCTAACTAACGGACTAATTAATAATAATGATTTATTTACCCAGTCATCATGTCTATTCAAGTGACGTTTATGTGAAAAACTTTAAACAATAAAAACATGTATTAAAACATACCATTATCATATCAAGTATATCATTATCATATTAGGGTGTATCCGAACGTAGGGTCAAATGTCTGAGTTTTCACCTCCCTCCTGCGTAACGCGTATTTTCCGCTAGATATGTACGGAGTCCCGGATCCCGCCAGAAATCGGACACGACTCTGGCGTAAAATTGTTTATTGATTCATTCGCTATATTTCCTTTAAGGTCTCTATTGACGATGCTTTCGAATAGACGCGTACAAATGGATGTCGTCAGTGCTGCCAATTTAGTGAATTCAAGGTTTGGCCCTTTAATTTTCATCATTGTTTTAAGATTAGGTAACAAAAACATAACGTTTGGTACTTAGGTAAATTCACATTTGGGTTTCAGTTTCAATTTAGTCAAATAAATTGAAAAACATTATTCATCGTCAATTTTTTTTGTATGCTAAAATAAATAAAATAAATAAATATTAGGGGACATCTTACACACGGCCTCTGACCCCAAACTAAGCAAAGCTTGTGATATGGCTGCCAGAGACTGATATACTACATACACTTATTTTTAAATACATACTTATATAGATAGTAACTAAATAACACCCAGACACAGAGCAAACACGACAAATGACGACTTAACGTCATTTTTAGTGACAAAAATAGCAAGGGCGAATTAATTTTTAACTAATTGTATTCGCATTACTATACATTTTTATTTTGTATTTTTTCACTGATTTAATTTTGTTAACATTGTATCTATTACGAAGCCTTTTATTAAAATAGATTATTAATACAATTAGTTTTGGAATGTAACTTTTAAGTGTATGTTTCACATGTATTAAGTACATTATTGTTATTATTTTTAATTAATAACTGACGTGTGAATGGGCATTTTACGAACAAATTGTAAATGGGACTTAACAACTCACAGCATTTGTACGAAACGTCAGTAACGCCCTTTAGATATTTTCTGCGTTTGGAACTGCGAAACGAACGAATAAGGAACTGTCAATGATTTTACAATCATTTTGCTTGACAAAAGCTTTTTGTTCGTTCATTTTGTCCATCCATTCAGAATTAAATCTCTACATTTTTCAATAAAACAAACAAAAATACAATAATTGTTTCAGAAAGATAAATGCAATGTATGGAACAGCTGATTCTTTTTTAATTTTGACAAATGTCGCAGAACAAAAGTTGTTAGTTTTAATGTACAGAATAAGTGAATAAGCCACTAACAGGATGCTAATTGATTAGAAATAACCCTGTGTGTAATTTTTATTTATTTATCCTATATAATAGTTTCTAGAGTTTAAATTTGATACCTACCGAATTCATAGATGTTACCTGGAAAATAGGTCCTATTTTTGATTCTAACGATTGTTCGAACGTGAAAAGTTCACGAAAAATAAACAAAGGGAAACATTTTTTCACAAACAGTGAAAACACGAGACTTTACAATTCACTGAATTCTGTGTTTAACAAAACAGGTTAGTGCAAAATATATCATTATTATCGATACGATGAATTCAGGCTGACTGTAAAAAAGAAATTTATCTTTTAATTAAACATTTATAGGTCTATTTTTTTTATGCTTAAATTTTATTTAAATTTGTTTTTTCAAAAGCTTTCATCTAAAATAATGGTGGAATATTGCACAATAATGGGCTAAAACATACGTGGGGTCAATATAATTAAATACCTAAATCTTTGAAAGCCAGCCAAATGGCAAAAGTCAATTGTGATTACTTGGCGAACCGGTATGAATTCTACAGTAATGATTTCAATAACAATAAAAGTCAGTATTATTATTATAGGAACGTAATAATAGTGTATTATTAATATTGGCACGGGGATGAACGCTCGACTGAATCAGAATGACACACTTTTTCAACGGTTTTATATTTTCGCTTTTGATAAGTTTTTTTTTTACTTTAGTTAGCGCCTTTTTCAATGGAGACATTTGATTTTATTTCTGTTATAGTTTTTAGTTATTATTTTGTTACAATTAGTCTAAGAGAATATAGTAATATAAGTCTTTCGGTAAATAGGAAACGACTAAGTTCCCCAAATTTTTTGCCGTTCTGAACATAACAAGTAACAGGTACTAACTTTGTACTTTTTACATGTAAGTATTTTCTAATTCAATTGTACCTTAATCCAAAACAGAAAATGTAGAGTCAGGCAAATCACCAAGACGATTTTGTCATCAGGGCAATAGTTGATTTAAGTCTCTTTAGCATTTTTAGGGATCCCCAAAGGGTAAAAACGGGACCCTACTACTAAGACTCCGCTGTCCGTCTGTCCGTCACCAGGCTGTATCTCATGAACGGTGATACCTAGAACGTTGAAATTTTCTCACATGACGTATTTTTGTTGCCGCTATAACAACAAACTAAATAATATTTAAGAGGGCTCCCATACAAGAAACGTGATTTTTTTTCCCGATAGATTTATTAATAAGGGCAACAGAAAGATGCTTGAAATATTTACAGACTATTAAGTTGAATATTCCTTTCATACGGTACGGAACCCTTTGTGCGCGAGTCCGACTCGCACTTGGCCGATTATTATTTATCGAACAGACATAGGTACAAAAGTTAAATGAAATATTTTTGATGTTTGAAAATGTAACAGATTAGGTACGCTAATATTTGCTTAAAACTGCTAAGTACTGTTTAAGTTAGCTGGAAACTGTCATAGGTGCTGCTATTTACTTATTTTGTTGTATAGAATTTGATGAGAAATAACATGATCAGAGACTAAATGAGCTATGAACATAATCAATCAAAAACATTCTTCTAATCATGAAATATCCGGAGTAGCTCTATAAAACATTAAACCATCGTAAACCCAATTTATTGTCATCCGAAACCGCACTCCAGTCCATAATTACATATCTGACACTTATCACTGATTACATTCAAAATTATACAAAAAAACACATTAATATTCATCAGTATACACTATACAGATCTCGATAGTGCCGTTAATACACCCTCGAACAACAAAAAGCTGACAAGTACGTCGTTTAATACACAAAGCGAAGCATGGACGCTGCATAAAATTATAATAAATATTCGCAGTTACAGACAGGGTTGGATACACTGGTAATATTGCGAGAGTGAAAGAGAAGGTGGAAGCGGTCATCCCCAGTTGCATCGCTATGCATAGGGCTGTCACGGTCTCGGTTTGAGATGAGTCTGGCATTTCCCTGGTGTTCGTCGCTCCAACTTTTGCTTGGAATTTTGTGCTTAAACACTTAGAATCAAACCTTTTTTTTAAATAAAAATTGAGGTGTTAAATTTAGTCATTATATTTACTGAAAAATTGAAAAATAAAATAATTACAATAAATTACGATTTCACTTAAGAGTGAATTTAACTTTAAAATTCTTAACATTACCTCAATCAGTCTAAAATCATCAACTATTTTATATTCATTTAAGACTAGGTATGTATATACAGAATGTAGGAAAAAGACGAAGTGGAGAGAAATTGTATATGCAATTTGTTTCGTGCTGGTTTGTTATATATTTTCAGTGATTTTTACATCCAGCAATGATCGTTTTACTGACGATTTCGACTTAAATCCATGTACGTATATAGTACAGGTAGGCTCCACATAAGGATTCGCGGATTTCTTTGGGTCATACATGTGGACACCTATACCTTCTTCTTTTAAGTGCAAGAGTCTCAGCGATGATCAAAATTTCTAAAATTGGCAACCCTGCTAACAAACCACATCCGTAAATCGTAAAGGTGACAACACACACTCGTCATTTCGACGTCGAACAGGGGCAATGCATGTCGGACTGTGTGCGGGGTGCTTACACGTAATAAGTCATAACTCATGTGTTAACGAGAGGGTCTCTAATAATGGCTATCAATTCGGATTCCCATCGTAACCCATTATTACACTATGGGTGATGATTTTGACGTTTCATAGGGGAGATATAGACAGTGACATCTGTGAAATTGATGTAAAACTGATTTAAGATTTTATGCGCATTTCACGGTTAACTTTGGCCTGGTTAAAGGATAAAGTCAGAACGTACTATCATTTTTTTTTTATTAAAGTTATCGAACTTATTTTGAACACGATTTCTTATAATATACTTTCTGAGCATAGATGAATATTCAATTATTCATCAATGTTTCTGAGCTTTTTTGACATACTTTAAGAAGGTAATATAATTATGTGTCATTTACTAAAAGCGCTAGTAGCTACTTTTTAGTAAAATTTTCGATAAACAGATACAAATAACTATAAAAACTTAATCGCTTTTAGATTATTTTATTTATTTTATCTATTTTTGGACTGTAAGTAAACTGTTTAACATAATGTGGTACAGTATCTGAAATAGGCATAGTGTACACTGTACAAGTACATCTGAAAATAGGCACAGGTACATAAAATCGCTGTGAGTAGCATAAATCTACGGGAATAAATGATTTTTGATTTTGAATTTGTTCGCAAAGCAGTAGCTCTGTCGGTGCATGTTAAATGCAATGGTGTGCACTCGGTTTTACGCAGCAATATTGGCAATACAGCTTTACCTACATAGTGAATAAGCTCTACACATGTGATGCTTTCCAGAAACGTATCTACTTGCAGCGACACGCTAATAGCCAATATTGCCTTTTGTGGCAATCCAAATTCGATTTTATCACATTCAATCCTGTGTCCGAGGTTGGGTATACATTTGCCGTGATTTGCCTCTAATACCACAATCAAAATTTTCTCGCTGTCATACATACCGACTTAGGTGTTACATTAAATAATTCGCAATGACCAGTTTTCTCGAATCTCGACGTTTTGTCACCTAATTAGTGCTTGAAACCGAGCACTTTTGGACTGCGGTCGGCTTGCAATCGCCTTATGACTAACAAAAAAATCGTGCCCACTACCTGCGTGGGCAGAGTTTTGGCACGGACACTTTTTTTGCACGATTGTGACTCTATTTAGCTCGAAGGTGAATGGCTATAAAACAGATACTGTCCAGTCATCCAGAAATCACAAATCCGGAATTTGCTATTCTAAAGTAACAATGTTCCAGGATAACTTTGGTATATGCTTAACTTTTCTGCTAGAGTTGCGGGAGGAAGGCTGTAGGAGAAGCCTATGTGCAATAATGTGCATCCACATAGGTTGCATCCACATCCACAGCTCAAAAAGATAATTTTAATGATGATGATTATGTACGCAAGAAAGAGGTGTGGGTTTCCACCCAGGGCAAGCATTTATGTGATGAACAAAGGTGTTTGCTCTGTGTCTGGATGTTATTTAGGTACTACATACGAGTATCTATATAAGTATGTATTTACTGTACTGTACCTTCCAGCCTTTATAATAGTCCACTGCAGGACGTAGGCCTACCTATGAAAGGTGATTGGGCCATATTCACCGCGCTGGCTCAGTGCGGGTTGGTGAATGTGTATGTACTTAAACAATATGTAGTAAGGTGCAGCGGGGCAATCTCGACAGCGGGAAATTTCAACTAATCTTAATAACTTCTACATTTTACTTTATTTGAATAAGTGCAATCTATGACCGGATAGCTTAAAAGCAATTTCATAATTTCTGCACAGATGGCACTGCTAGACCCAAAACTGTTTGATCGACACGGCCATTTTGTTTTCTTCTCTTTTTCTTGTTTGCACGTGCAAATTAGTGTCTCACATTTTTGCGAAAAAAAGTGGTAATTAATGTGTTTTTCGAAGATTTTCAAAGGTAAGATATTTAATTAAAGCCTATTTCATGTTTTTAGCTATTTTTTTCTGTTGTAACTTGCGTTTTAACAGCATTTTGGTGTGAGTTTGAATAACCCCACCTGGATTGTAATGGCGGCTAATTTCAACTTTTTTGCAGTTGAAATTGCCCCACCAGATTTTATATGGAAATGAACAAATACTAGTGATGTACATGTTTCGATATGTTTTGTCGATGTAAATACTTTACAAATATTTAACTTGTAGCTATATTATTGTAATCTTTCTATTCGCAGGATCGCAACACGATTCAAATCGATGCATTTCGAGGGATTTTTTCAATTTCTTACTACTTTATTAATTTATTGCAGATGGTTCGCCACTATAGAAAAAAAACTGTTGCCTGTAAAGTCGGTATACGGGCGAAAGTTTTACGTGACAACGACTTTGAGACGAATGAGAGCGCATGAAGTGTGAGCGGAGCGTAACGCAGTTTCTTGAAGTGTCACCCGGCAAACCAATTTATAAGACGTTGTCACGTCAAAAACGGACAAGTCATACACAATGGCAGAATTGCAGCAAGCAGTAAAAGATGTCAAAAATAAAGTAATGACGAGTTACCAAGCTGAAGAAATATATGGCATTCCTAGATCAACCATTGTAACTAGAGTTTACAATAATCACATGAACGACAACGTTGGAAGACCTATAGCTCTCGGGGAAGATGTGTTAATTTTTATATTTCTTAGATTATTAATTGCTGTTTTAAAACTAAAAAAGACAGATGAATCTTGGTCCTAAATTATAAAATTGCGTAACGTTTATATGACCAATTGTAGATTTAGGACGAGGGGTGCTCTGGTTCTATTTTAAATAAATATTCCTTTCTTAAAATGGAAGTTTTGATTTATGATTAGTGAGTAGATATAGTACCTTTAGTAGATAACAGACCAACATTATTTATTGGTGTATCTATCGACTTTTTTTTTATTACGTTCCCATCACTATTAACTATGTCGAGCAGTCGAAATTACCCCGCCTAAACCTTTAACGTGTTTTTATTCAAAAATGAGCCTAGCTGCATATATGGCAAGATTCAATTTAGATTACCATCCCTATAAAAAAACTCTGCAACTGACTAACATCAAGCTAAGCTTTCTAGAAGAGAAATTATAATTAATAGTTGAAATTGCCCCACGGAGGGGGAATTACAACTATTTTTGCTTTTTTTGACAAAAACACATTTTTAAGCCTATCTATTGAATATTTTTCAATATGAGTTTGTAAAAATAATACACAGATAATGACTCTGGAGCGTCAATACATTACATTTTTAATAAAACTATATCATCTTATATTTTTATACCTTCAAAGTTGTGGTTTAGGTTTTACCAGTCGAGATTGCCCCGCTGCACCTTATATCAGTCTCTGGCATCCATATCACAAGCTTTGCTTAGTTTGGCCAAAAAGACCGTGTGTAAGATGTCACCTAAAATTTAATAAGTTATTAATGAACTTTTTATATTAAACAGCAGACTTTTTTGCGATGTCAAGGTCCCATAGTAAAAGTTGTTCAATTTAATGCACTAAACTCTTAAAAGTTTGTACCTACTCGTATGTTTTCAATAGCGCTGTATTTCTATAAAATGTTTAGCGTCGCTAAGGGTCGTCAGTAGCGCAGGGGTGGTATTCAAATGTACGCATATGGTGCGTGTTTTACGCAGTTTTAATTTTAATCCGCATCACTGGGACTCGCAATGTGGTAATGGACTGGCTTTAACGATTAATGCAGTACTCTATAGCGTACAAGTCGTTCGTAGTTTTGCTAATTTTATGGGGTTTAAACGACTGAAAATATTATATAGGTGCTTCATGGGTCTGAATTATTGATGATAGTTTTTATGTAGGTTTAGATTCAATGCTTTCTTAAATGGTTAGAAGGTACTTACTAGCATAATGTATGGTGCTCTGTGGCTAAAGCGTGAAATATCGTAGAGTATGAAATAATTATTTTAAAGTATCATAATCTAACCTAGTCTTTGCACCAGTAAAACTTCAAAATAACATACAAAATATACATAGACAATAAAAATTCACCAGTAAAATAAAAAAAAAAACATGTTGATGAAACCATAACAACAGTAGGTAGTTGTCAAGTTTCCATAATCCAAAATCCTTATTTATTTAAATTAGATACGCAAACCTATCTAAATTACTAAAGCAGAGCAGGTTATCACAAGGCTTTTTTACACATTTGTACATTCGTCGAGCGTTTACAGAAATCCACGTTCACTTTTTCCCCACCACTTTAGTAATGTATGCTACTCTCTGTTTAAAATCACAACTACGCGTGACGCCTATAAATTACACAATTTTATTATTCATTAGATATGTCTTGCGCACTGACAAGAGAATAATATGCTTTAAATCCTTGTGTTTCCTACAGATATTTTGTCCTTACTCTTTTGAACGAATATTTAGTTACCGAAACCGCAACTTCCAAAGTTTCCATAATCCGAAATCCTTATTTACTTAAATTAGATACGCAAATATATCCAAAGTAAAGCGGAGCAGGGTACCACAAGGCATTCTAAGGGCGTTCACAGACGAACGAACTTCAAACGGATCCCTACGCAAGTCATAATCAGACGTTAGGCTTTCTTTGATAACTGACATTAGCGTCTTTAGAGGAATTTAATTTGTTTTCACTTGTCTTGAAGGTTCTGTGAAGCTGTTGTTGTAGACTGGCTTTTCAAATGGTTTGGTCAGTTGAACTCAGTTAATTTTCACAACTATTGTCTATCTTAATAATTGTCTATGTTGCGGCTTATTACGGTATCTTCTTTGAATAAGTGCTTTGCTTTTGAAGCTATAAAGCCTAGTGGTGGCAACTGTACTGTACTGTACCAGCCTTTTTAATAGTCCACTGCAGGACGTAGGCCTACCCATGAAGGGTGATTGGGCCATATCCACCACGCTGGCCCAGTGCTGGTTGATGGATTCACCTACGCCATCGAATTTCTTCTACGGACGTATGCAGGTCGCCTCACGATGTTTTCCTTCACCGAAAAGCCAGTAGTGTTAAATTCCGTACATAAATTCCAAGGAATTCTTTCTACGGGACCGGGATTTGAACCCATGACCTCACGATTGTAAGGCGGGTGTCATTATCACTAGACCACCACGGCTTACAACGTGGCAACGCTCGCCTTAAAATCGCAAGGTTCAAATCCCGGTCCCATACATTGGTATGCAATACAATAAGTTCTTTGAAAAAATACTAATTTGAACACCACTGGATTTTTGGTGGTAGAATATTATACCTTGGAGAAATCTTCACATATATTGATCTGTAGAAGAAATTCGATGGCGTATGTAAATCCATCAACCCGCACTGGGCTAGCGTGGTGGGTGGATATGGCCCAATCACCCTTTGTGGGTAGGCCTACGTCCTGATGGACTATTAAATAGGCTGGTACAGTACAGTTTGCCACCACTAGGCTCTATGACTTCAAAAGCAAAGCACTTATTTATTATTTAGCGCAGTGAACCGACTTGTAATCCAACATTATTGCTCCGATGCCATCAGTAGATGCCACAGGAGATAACATCACGGACATAGGGGTAGAGGAATTAAATGATACGACAGAAACAACTTAATTGTGTTTCTGTAATCTCTACATATTGTAATCCATTGGATAAAGAAGAGAAAACACAGGTGCAACATTTGTATTGCACCTGAAATTTGCTTTACAGCAAAATATACTTCTAGGTATACTGAATCTAAACTAAGCTGATTGTATTATTTACAAGCTTTTTTTTGAACTTGCAATGGTAGTATCTATGTATGTGTTTAAGTTCGGGTGGAATCTTGCAAGTTAAATTTGACCACCTTCACGGTGACCGACGATCACGGTTTCTGATTGAGCTGAAATTTTGCACGCATAATTTTATGTATATCGCGTGACAATGCAATAATATGATACCATGGCGCTGATCTGACGATGGAGTCGGAAGGAACAGGTCCATAGGAACTGTACTAAATGAGATAGACCCGTCCCGTGTTTGCTCTCGTTTTACTTGTCTTGGCTAGCACTCTGCTGCTATATAATATCCAGGATCTCAAAAGCTTGTTTTTTATGTTGTATTTTTTTAATAATTTATCTGCACTTCAGCTACAGAATAGACGAGACAAAAGTATCCTTCAAATAAGCGTGCGATAAAACACTCGCATATTTGTTTTTAAAGCGTGTTAGCGCTCTCGGTCAGCACGAAATATACATTTTCTTGCGTTTTTTGCCATTTACAGGTCAAGTACTGATCATCGATACGTCTACGTAAACTCATTTTGCGACCATGAATAGGAACATACACCAGAAAACCTAAATAGTGGTTAGTCTATCCACAAAAGTGCATCACCTGAAAACTAAGATAAAATCAGTTGACGACGCGTTGACCGAGAGTATTCGCCTCAGGTTGGTATTCTTTACGTCTGATGCGCACACTGGAAAGCACTGGCTTGTACAATTCATGTGAATAGGAATAATTTTGAGATCTTTAGTGGTCGGCTGATGATCCAATTTCTTATTTAGTAGTGGCTCAAGTATTATACTCTAAATACTTAAAAACACTTGCTCAAAAACAGTTTTTAAATGACCGTAATGTAAGTACTTATTACCCTATCATTTTTCATAATAAATCCGTATAAAATTCACAATAAAACGCTCAATATCCGCGGCTCGTCAATATAAAATAATACAAAGCTTATACCCCGGCTCCGCTCGCACGTGTCGACGGTACTTATCTCGCTCTGCTTCTCACCCTTATGGCCCTCGTTTTTTTATAAAGCCCTTCAAAGCTGTGATTTTTCATCAATATTTACTTTTAAATGTTAGGAAAACGAACGTTTGAGATGTTCTGTTGCTTTGAGATTGACTTGATTGTGAATTTGTGACAGGAAACGGGTTAGTTTGATTTTTGAAGAGAATCATCGTTATCAACCGTATAGGACGTCTACAGCTAGACATAGGCCACCTCTATAGATTTCCAATAAAACCGATCGGAAGCGATTCTGTAGTCTTAATTAGATCATCGGTTTAGGTCCACCTTCTCGGAGGGTTTCAAACGGTACGAGTAGGTACGTATTCTCTGTTCGAGAACTCTACGGCCCCACAACCATCCGTTCTACGAACTATGTACCTTGCCCACTGCCACTTCACTGTGCTAATCTGCTATAGGCTATGTAGTTTTGGTTCGTCTACAGATCTCCTCATTCTTGATTCGATCTCGCTTTGGTGGCGGTGAATGTTGTAGGTAGTGCATAATAATATCTAGAAAATAGTTTAGAATATTTCAATGCATATTTTTACTTTCCCGCATTTAGTCTAGATTTTAAATTCTTTCGGTATTTTTAGGCACGAATAAAATATATACCTACTTACTGCGCCGAAATATTGGGACTTCATAGTTCTAACATATTATCGAATAAATTCTTTGATAGTAAAAATATTTACCTCCATATCATGAGATATAAACGTATTAGAGGCAAAACGAAAAAAAATCTGCTTTGTATTTTTAGTAAAAAATATTTATTATGATAATAAGTTAAAACATTGAAAGCATGAAATTATAAACATTATTGATCAGTAAGATAACTGAGCCGATTTAACAGAAGAAAGATATACAGATCTCTACTGAATGCACTTGGCATTCTGTATTTCTTTATTGTTAGATCATTTGAAAGAAACTATCACGGGTGAGCGCGTTTAACTCTTTTCTATGCAATCCAGACATTCCAGCTAGGAAAATTCGTAAGTTAAAACATTATAAACAAGTAAGATATTCCAGATAGACAAATTCGTAAGTTTAGGTTGGGGGCTAGCCCTGGTGTCAGAGCTTTTAAGACCTCTGAAGAGCTTCTATCACTACCACGGGCCTACAGTTTAACGTGTCTCCTGAGCCAGGGTAGCGCTTAGTTGATAAAGCCACCCGAGTTCGCTCTTCGGAAGACTGACTGTACGGGACCTTGTTTACTTACTTAACTACTGCCACTTTAATTTAGTAAACAGGGTTTATCTGCTTTCCCTGTACGAAGCAGAAAAGTCGACCATCATTATGAACTTTTACAATGGGACCTGGGGCCTTACTGCGTAAGCGCTCTGACGTTCGGCTTCGCTTTTTCTCCAGCTCGCGCTAGTTACTCACGCCACGAGAGCGAGCGGGAGGGAAAGCGAAACCGAACGTCAGAGCGCTTACACAGAAAGGCCCTTGATCGGAATTCGAGAAAAAAAATCAGCTGTTCGGAAACGACAAAATATATGAAACAGCTGATTTTTTTCCTTCGAATTCTGGGTTGTCCCCATTGTAAAAGTTGTTCATAATGATGGGCTGAATCAGCTTTCAGTTAAATACAACAGTTCTGGATAACCCTGTATTATTTATTATGTATAACTAGCTGACTCGGTGAACTTCATCTCACCATCTGTCAACTGTCAATGACGACTTTTATCTGCAGGAACATTTTGTATGGGAAAATGAAATAATGTAATGTTCTACTATTTTTCTCGCATTTTTTATAAATTTTCTTACCGTTTAAAACTTCCCTTGACTGTCACAAATTCAAAATCAAAATTAGCCAAATCGGTTCAGCCGTTCTCGAGTTTTAGCGAGATTAAGAACCATGATTCATTTTTTATATACAGTGTTATTTCTAATCAATTAGCATCCTTTTAGGGACTTATTCTGTACATCAAAAATAACAACTTTTGTTCTGCGACTTTTATCAAACTCAAAAAAAAAATCAGCTCTTTTATACATTTTTTCGAGGGTATCTTTTTCTATGAAACAACAACTTTTTTTTTGAAAATTATTAAGTGTCGTAGAACAAAAGTTGTTAGTTTTGATGTACAGAATAAGCACCTAAAAGGAGGCTTATTGATAAGAAATAACCCTGTATAAAGATATCTTTGTGTTGCTTGAGCTTTTCGCATCTCATACAACCTGCATCAACCATAGATATAAAAGCATAGATATAACTATCACGTGTCTCGCGGCGGGAGGCGGCGTACACTCGATGTAAGGCAATATAAGCTGTAATTAACTAGGCGGCTAATAAACGGGGGAACATGTGAATACAAACACTTTGTGAAGTGGATCGGGGACACGGAGCTTTTCAGTGTGTGAGACGAGCAACATGTGTGCGGCAACTTTTTGGAAAATTTTCTTGTGCAATTTTAAAGATTTTTTGAAAGATACCTAATGCTAAAAGAATTTTATTTATTTATTTAGCTAAATCAACAGCGCTTAAAAACATAAATTAACTTAAAAACTAAACTTAAGGCCAATAACTGATTTATACTTTGTTACTATTTAATAACATATAAACTATTTATATACTGAAACATATTTTTGTGCCAATTTCACAAGATACTTATTTTACAGCTGCGCTGTTTGTGCGTGTGTGTGTGTGACCAGTTTTAAAAATTAGTGTATTAATTAGTAGAATTAATTAGTGGATATTGTTTTAGTGTTCATTTAAGGTGCTAGACGACCTCATCAAGACCGCAGGATCGCGCTGGATGCAAGTCGCTTCCAACTGATCTTATTGGATGGAGGAAGCCTATGTCATGCAGTGCATCCATATCTAACAACAGTGCAAAGAAAAAATACTTGTTTTATAAAATTGCTACCATAGAAATACCCCCGCATAGAACACACTCAAAATATTTTCCTCTTTGTGCATTCGGATAAAATGTAAAAGACAACAACCAGAAGTCACTTGTCAAGTGTCCCCGAGGCGTTTCTGGAAATGACACTAGCATTAAGCCAACACGACACAATCGTCACAATTTTCTATATTTATTTACTCTTCCGATTACACTCTCAACAATATAAGCCTTAAATCCTTAGAATTGCGGTATTAATTTCCCTCCAACACTTCTTACTTTTTAAACTCTTTCATGAATTCCATTTTCATCCAAAAATATGCTAAAAAAGGACAATATAGGAGCTATTTTTGTCTATCATTGTCTATGACTTTTATGAAATTGAGCTGTCGTTAGAAAATGGATTTTATGTTGCCGTAGCTGAGTCTATTTTGGTGTGGCAGATGGTTCTTAGGGTAAACGCGACTATCACCGACCACATGCACGTCACGTGTCCAACACGCGCCATCTCCGATAATCTCCTTTGCCGTCCTCTTTTGTTACAATTTGTTGCCGAGCCGATTTATTTTCCGGCCCCCACGAGATCCAAATCTCAGATATGATCCGTAATGATATTTTAAATCAGTGTTCGGAACGAGATATTTGTTATTAGGTTTGCTATTGAACTATTTAGTTGCACTACCCCTTAATGCGTTAATTTGTGTGCTAATATAATTTTAAGTTGATCAGGTATAATAATAAAGTTGGTTCAGATTTAGCGATTGTTTATCGATCAACCTTCATTAGTTTAGTTTGCTTAAATATTAAACAAATTATTTAGCAATTATGTGAGACATAAAAACAACAAATACCTATCTATACGTACAACAAGGTAAGCTTTTACACTGGACACAATAAAATAAGCAAAGTTTTTTATTTAAGACTCGTTACAATAATACATATTTCATTATTTAACGCTAATTACAATCAATTTTTGATTATTTTACTATATCAAATTTATCTCCAACGTGTACGAGTATTTGCTGAAGTTTTGGCAGAACAAGGTCAATTTAAAAACATAGTCCCACGTTAATTTAATAAGATGATTAAATGATCATTTATTTTTTCCAATACTCGTACTTAAAATGTAAAATCAAAAGCGACCGACGATTAACATCACGCACAAAACCGTATAAAAGTCGATAACGCGACGCCAAAAAAAGCGTGACGTTAAAGTGACAAGAAAATATCGCGGGCACAATGAAATAAAGTTGTCATCCCCAGCTGAAGAGCGGGGAGCGTGCTAAATGCATTAATTTGGACTGGATTTAGTGGCCCGGAAATGATTTGCTACGGGAACGCATGTTCCCGATATGACCCTATGACAATTTGACCCTCTCACCACAAATCGCAATCAAAACTAAACTTTATCGTTCAAATAATGAAACGCCTTTTTGAGCTTGAAACTTTTTTTGGTCTAAATCAAATGAATAGTTAACAGGAGTTATCATCACTTATTTTTGCTAAGGGTAGTTATAGGGTGGTGAAAGATTTCAAATAGTTGTTAAACTTGTTTATGCTAATTTCGCTACTTAATAAACAGGGAAAGTAATTAATTAACTGACAAAACAAGACAACTAAAAAAAAAAATTTTTTTTGAATGCTTACTAGCAGAATTTATTGAAATGCTGTTCAGAAACTTGGGAAAAAATCGAGATGTATTAGTAGAAAATCTTGAATTGAAAAAACAAAAAGTGACCCATAAAGAATGGCAACGGACTAAATACTTAATGGGATTAAAACTTGACTCAATCGAATTTCAAATCAACAGCTTAGGATCCTACACGACGAAGCATAATGAAATAAAATGCTCTTAAATAAAAAAAAATTACTATTATTTTTAAACTACCTACTTATTAGTTTAAAAATATCCGCAAATCTGCTTAGCACCAGGAAATAAGCGTAGTCTTATTAGTTTAAAATCATTATTTATTAGGGTGTAGCACGCTTACCTAAAAGATACCTATCTTCTAGGTAAGCATGCGACACCCATTAAAAAATATTAAAAAATCAAAATCCATGAAGTTTAGTTGGCAGAATATTGTGAAACTTCAGATATACACTATATACCTCAAAATACTAATTTTGTAACTATACGAGTAGAAGCCGCTTACGATCTATACCATTGAAAATCTATAGAGGAGACCTATGCCCAGCAGTGGAAGTGACTACGGCTCAAATGATGTTGACTTTTATAATTATTGTCGAAGTATTTATGCATAATTACATACAACATCTTTTAGCATAAATATCAAATAATATCTATTTACGAGAATTAGAAAACATCGCACGTAGGTTAGCAACAAACCGATTATTTCACCTATCTCCCGAGACTTAATAAAAGCAGACGCTCCCGTCGATCCCCACGTTAATATATTCAATCTTAAGCACCCTCTTAAACAATATACGTAAACACAATATAACCCCATATACGATAAAACCAAGACATCCTTCATACCTACCGATATCTACCGACCCACCCTTACCCTCTGATAACTTAAAGACTTTATCCTGGCAAAGGAATTTTTACCGTAACAAAAGCTCTCATATTTTCTTTATTCAAGTCTTCGTGTCAAAATCGGTACCGTTTCCCCTGGTGTCCCCTCTTTAGACGACGAAAAAACAGTCTCCCAACTCTTTCGCTCTCATTAAAAAGTATATCGCCATCTTTATTTGGAGCTTTCCACAGGCCTTCGCGCCGTTTTGATTTTGTCTATGCCTGTTATGTTTTTTCTGGAAAGTTGCCAGTCGTGTCGTGAATATCGTAATTAATTTATGTTAAGCAAGGGGGGATTATTAAAAGGGTGTAAAGGAGAATATTTTTAGCAAAAGTCATAAAGTGCAGGAGTAATTTTTTGTAGATTCGCGATGTTTTAGTATCTTCTCGGTACGTTAAGTTTTATACCGTTTTCATTGCCGTCGTTGTCTCGAAAGAGTTAGGTAGGTAAGGACGGGCGGTGCTTGGCTAAGTGCTTACTTACTCTACTTTAGAGCTTAAATGATTCTGGGTTTCGGAAAGTGAAGTTAAAACCGAGAAAAGCTAAGAGAGCTTAAATGCTTATCCAGTTTAAAGTGAGAAACACAAACTTTTATGTTGCGTGGTTCAAAATGTTTATGAATTTTTAAATGGGTATAATAAATAAATCTTACTACTACTTTAAACTTTGAAAACTTTAATTTCTTTGTAGTTCTGAGTCCACAGTCAGTACCTACATTGTACATCAGTATGTGCACAATCATTAGTTTTTTGCTAAATTAAAGAAAAGAAAGAATGAAACCTAACCAGTACCTATTTTCCTATTAAATCTGTTTTAGACACAGAGCTAATACCTACAATCAGAGAGATAGCGCTGTTGTCGCTTCAGGCAATTTCTCAATCATAAAAATGTATGGAAAATCTTGCCCAGAGCTGTCAAAATTGACAAATATAAATAGGAATTTGACACTATCGGGAGAAAAAAAATCAAGATATTTTTCAAGTCTGTTTCTAACTCATGACATATTATATCAATGCATCTTGATGCATGACGCATGTATGCCTTCAGATTTTCTCAATCGACCACTTTATCCCTCTAGTTGTAATAGCTCTGTGGTTTTTGATGACTTTAGGATGGAGATAAACGTAAAGAAAGAAAAGAAAATGAAGTCTGTGTGACTTTATGGGTAAAGTAAGTTATTTTAACATTGATGATGATATTATTATATTATAATATAATTAATTAAGTGATCATATTTATCAAACTAATCTTATCAATAATTTATTCAAGTTATTCAGGACTGCTAAAATAAGCTTTTTTCTCCGAGTCGAAGGTCTAATATGAAAGATATTATGAAACGAATGTTGCCACCCTAAGTTTCATTATTCCCATAAAAAATCCACATCAACCTTTATTCCCGAGAAGTATCGACATCTAAAGGTTGTCGGGAGGGGTCCTGTATTCAAAAAAGGGAAAAATGATGAAAAAAAAGTTATAACGTCATATTGTTTTGCCGCGAAGTGGTAAGGGGAGGGGAGTGTCGAGGGGGGGCTGTATAGTGCAGGGGACAGATAAGGCGTAGCATCCTGTATAAGTATGGATGGGTGCCATTGTGTTTTACGTCGCCCTTTCGTATTTTTCTTATATCTTGAAGGCGTTATCGCAAAGTATGTGGGTGTATTTTGGTGAGTAAATAAGATTTATGTACGGAGATCTAAGGTTGATTTGAATATTATAGATGAAAAAGGTTAACGTTTTCTGCACTAAAAGATAGGTCCTTTTGGACGTGTCCGAAGTCCGCTGGTATTAACTTTAAAGCTTATAGTGTAGTCCGTTCATTATTTTGTACTTTGGTTTACAGTTTTGTGATTCAAAATGTTTTCTCTCTAAGATTGATAAATAATAACACGTTAGTTAAAATCGTATAGACAGTCATTAGATTAACGTCTAAACATCTGTCTAGGTTATAACTGCGTATACGAAGGCTTCGGGTAGACTTTTAATAAGACCTAGATTTTGGTATACCTATTACCAGGCTGTTGTGCAGTAGGTGCTCGCGTTAGGTATATTGTTCCAAGTGCAAAGCCTGCACCTATATAATACTTACCTATTTCTCGCTGAACAAGCGGTCACGTAACTTTTTTCTGTTTTTTAGGGTTCCGTCCCTCAAAAGGAAAAAACGGAACCCTTAAAGGATCACTTTGTTGTCCGTCTGTCCATATGTCAAGACCTTTTATCTCGAGAACGCGTACAGTTGACGAGTTGAAATTTAAACCATATACGTATATATACGACCTCTTGGAGTTGTGAAAAAATCATTTTTCTCGGTTGTCGTAGAAAAAAGTTAGATACGTTTATGTCGTAAAAACGCATATTTCGACACTCACAAGGGAATCAAAACCTATAGGGTACTTCCCGTTGACCTAGAACTATAAAATTAGGCAAAGAGCATTGTCTTAGAATACACATATAGGAATAAATGTGAAAACTGTACATTTTTGACTGCCTCGATGGCTCAGTGGTTAGTGACCCTAACTTCTGGGTCAAAGAGGCGTGGGTTCGATCCCCACCCAGGGCAAGTATTTATGTGATGAACATAGGTGTTTGCTCTGTGTCTGGATGTTATTTAGTTACTATTTATATAAGTATGTAATCAAAAATATGTATATGTAGTATATATCAGTCTCTGGCAGCCATATCACAAGCTTTGCTTAGTTTGGGGTCAGAGACCGTGTGTAAGATGTCCCCAAATATTTATTTATTATTTATTTATTTATTTTAATTTAATCACAAAAAATAGGGCATCAATGCAAAACAATTCTGCTCTAATTTCAAAGTGAATTAAGTGTATCATGTGGGGTATCATAATATGAAAGATCTTTATTAGCACAAGCTAAAACAGGCTTTCAATTATTTTTAAAAAGGTGATAAAAAAGGTGATTGTGCTATTGTTTGTCATCCCAATTAAAAAAATAAAAAGAGTAGGTACTCACACTAGGTATATTGTCGGAGGTGCAGACGCCCTCGCTGAGCAGGCGGTCCCGTATCTCCCAGGCGAAGATGGAAGGGCACTCGCGCTTGTACTGCGCTATCTTGCTGACCACCTCGGCGGTGGCCACCCGCGGCTTGGACCCGCCGATGGCTCGCGGCCTGATCGACCCGGTCTCGTAGTACCTGCACATGACGAGAAGAGTTATTATATTGAGTAAGTAAGTAAGCTCGTATAGGCCAGCCCTGGTGGGTGGCTAGCCCTGGTGTCAGAGTTTTTGGGTTATTATATTGTAACGAGCTTTTGACCGCATGATATTTGATTCTTGTGCTAAGGGAACCATTTATTTTTCCGGGATAAAAGTAGCATATGTCGCTCTCCGTCCTTTGAACTAACATTGCATATGCATGCAAAAAATTTAGTCTATCCGATTCCTGCGTGCAGCGTGAAAGAGTAACAAACCAACAAACACACTTTCACATTTATAATATTATTAGTAGATAAGGATTAGTATATGATTAGTATATCATCACTATCTTCTTGAGATACCTTATTCTACTAGGTTGGGTCGGCATAGTATAGTTAGTAGGTACTTTTGGTTACTTTCCTTTGATAAGTCATCTCATCATCAATTCCCTTCTCTATATAGCATATCGTCTTTCACTCAATTCATCCATAAATTTTCTGTAGCAACAGTATAAGTGATAATTTGATAAGACTTGACTAAGATCATAGGAATCTGTTGGATACAAGCCGCTATTAATGAGATTTTTAGGAGACTATGTCCAGCAGTGCAAGGTACACTACACCGCTGGACAGTGTGACAAAGTCAATTTTAGTGGCAACTTTCGGAATCTTGTAAGACTACACCACTGTTTGCAAATTGTTACCATTGTGTAGTAACGTCCAGGAGACTGTTCGTCGCGACGCTCGTAACATCTTCTAGGGTCATTTTGATAGCTTGTATGGCATAGTTCTAGTTCAAACCTCAAAGTTCTTAGCTCAAAGTTTTTTCAATTTGAATTTCTCTGTTAAGTTGTTCCTATCGTGCCCGCTGTCCTTACTAAATAATTGAGTCTCAGTGCCGGGTGTTGGTGCCCTTTCGGCCGCGTATGTAACCGTATTTATAACCGGTTACAAAATAAGAAAATGCGAGAGACAGTTTAAGGCAAAAGGCAAAACGAACAGTTTTGCACACAGTGACCTGCTGCCGGTCACGCTAATTTTGATCTGTAATTTTGAATGTAGTTAGTACCACTTCCAATAATGTGATCAAGTCGATTTTGGTCGCAATTTCCTGAGCCATGTAAGGCTACACCAGTGTTCGCAGACTGTCAAGAGCGTGTGGTATCGTCCGGGGGTCCCCGGACGCAGTGTCGGGTGTCGGTGTCGGGTGTTGCGAGGCGCGGAGTATGTTTTTAACATGCACGGTTTTGTGACGCCGGTGACCACCTGCCAGTGACGATTGGAAGGTTTTCAGACTTTTAAGATAATTTTCATTGCAGGTACTTCATTTGTGGATATTAAATCAATTTCAAAAGCTGGCGCAGCTAAAGCCGAAAATCTCAAATGGCACAAATATGAGTCGTTGGACAGAATGTTCAATTTTATGCCGTTTGAGATTGAGACTTTACGTCTGTGGGGGCCGGGCGCACACTTTTATACAAAGACCTTGACAGGCGTCTGATAGACGTTACACGTGACCAGAATGCTGCCATCTGTTTTGGCCAAAAGCTGAGTATTGCTATATTCAGCGAGGCAATGCCGCCAGCACTCTGGCCACGTTACCCTCTGAGACAGGGCTTTTATAATAGTTTTATTTTGATTTTCTTGTAAGTTTTTTTAAATGGCTGAAAATAATACTTTTTTCAATGTTATTTAAGATTGCGCAATGAAATACACCCTTTTTCCATTCCGTTCAACTAAACGAATCAACTAGTTGATCCGTTTGATACCCTCCGAGACACTTTCTTCCTAATCGGACCAACAATGTAGTTTCGTATGTTCACTATTAAACTCAACTAACATTATTTAATCAAACCGAAACTGAAAAAGATTTATTATTTGGAAACTATAGTCTAAAAATTATTTTAACCGTTTTCGTAGTTCTAAAGATAATTACAAAAAAAAATTATTATAATTATCATTTGTGCTTGGCTTGCGCTATTATTGTGAATTTATTATGTATATACGAGTACCCACAAATATGTCATATAGCAAAATCCGACCACTTATTTATGACTTGTTATTTATCTACCTATCTACTACTACATCAATCTAATTATTACTTATTGTGCAACTTCCTCTATTGCAATTAAAGCATTTCAAACATGTAACTTATCCTAAACCCTCGATCAAAAACAGCTAACCGCAAATCAATCGGAAAATATCAACCAAAAACATATCAGGTTTCTCGCTGTCGTCTGTCGCGTAGACCCAGCCTTCATATCACCTTGTCTCGACTATCTATCCAATTTAGAATTAACCGACCGTGTAAAGAAATTGAAAGGTGACAGAGGTCTGATTATAGCGGCTGGATTTGACCCTGTGGTTTTGCCTACGAATGTGGTAGGCAACTATGATCCTGCGGTCGGGACCAGTTAGGCCGCGGATAGGTTTCCAGCTGCATTTTTGGGATGGCTCGGTGTAGAGTTGCTGGCTGTTAGAATTCGAGAGGGTCGTTTGTGGTTTAAAGGTATTTTAGCTGTTTGTAGTTTTGCACTTTCTTTGTAGTGCTGTGATTATTTACCGTACTGTGCCAGCCATTTCAGTAGTCATGGATGTACTTATTGGTAAACTCGTATCTTTCTTCAGCAGTCTTTCTTTCTTTATTGCATACTAGCGACTCGCCCCGGCTTTGCACAAATGTATTTTGTACATTTAAAACTTCCTCTTGAATCACTCAATTTATTTTAAAAAAACTCATCAAAATCCGTTGTGTAGTTTTAAAGATATAAGCATACATGGGGACAGACAGCGGGAAGCGACTTTGTTTTATACTATGTAGTGATAGTGATTATTTGTGAATGTTACAAACGTACCTGCAAAATAAAAGCAGGGATTGCAACCCGGCCTATACCTATTTTACTTACCTGCAAAATGTTTTGTAGACGGTTCGTTGTTTTTCTGTCACTACAAACATAATATTGCTGTTTAAAACCGTCTCACAGTATGATCTTAGTAGACGTTTTTTCTGTAACCTTATTGGAACCGTTTTATCTAAAAATTTGATAAAAATCCTTTGACAACATGGATTGACAATCTGACTATGACCGCGAGATGCAAGCCGCTTTCAACTGTTTTCTTTTGGAAATCCATAGGGCAGCTTATGTCAGAGATCTGCTGCTGATATGAAACTGAAAATATCCACCACTGACTCATTTGATTGGCGATTGAAACTAGGACCTTCTTTGAATTTTGACTGAGAGTTTCAGCTCAAATGCCGGGCCCAACAGAACACCAGCGCTGGTTGTTTTCAACCGGGATTTAACGCTGAGTTGGGACTGGTTTCATGGAAATCTATATACAAAGCACCCGCTTTGTATAAAGTACTAAGATGTTACTGTATATGGGTTGTAAACAGAGGCGTCTTTACCTATAGTGCAGGGTGTGCGGCGCACACGGGCGCCGGGTCTTAGGGGGCGCCGAGCGCCCTCAGTGCGACACCTCCAAAGATGTGTCGCTCGCGGCGCCGGCGCTCTCAAAGACCCTGCGCCTGTGTTTATGGCCGACGCCGAGCGCGCGGTAGCAAAGCAAGGCACGCCACCACAAGCTACTCCTTTTCCTACTCTACACATTAACTTTTGTATCAACGTGAAATCAGCCTTAAAACAGATAGTAAAAGATTATATTGGCGTAATGTCGCATCGAGTCACACCTAACTCATTATCTTGGCCATAACATTCAGAATGAAATAATACAATTATTAGGAGAAAGAATAAAAAAAGCTATTGTTTTGGAATTGACACAATCCAAATATTTTTCCATTATTTTAGATTGCACTCCAGATATTGCACACGAAGAACAAATATCGGTTGTCGTACGGTACGTTCTTTTAAATGCAAGCAACAACAAGGCTGAAGAAAAAGAACACTTTCTGGGTTTTTTTCTATTACAGACACTACTGGCCTGGGCTTAACTCAATTTTTGTTAGATTGTTTAATCTCAAACGAAATTGACATACAAGATATGCGTGGTCAATGTTACGATAATGGTGCAAACATGAAAGGGAAAAATATAGGTCTACAAACACGAATTTTAGATTTAAACCCGCGCGCATTTTACGTGCCTTGTGCGGCACACAGCCTAAATTTGGTGGTGAATGACGCTGCTAAAAGTTAATTAGAATTTGTCAATTTCTTTTCAGTTGTGCAGGAAATTTATGTTTTTTTTTCTTCGTCAACAGCACGTTGGCAAATACTTGCTAAAGAAGTGCTAACTTTAAGTGTAAACCACTCTCAAATACTCGATGGGAGAGCATGGTTTAAGCAGTAAAAGCTCTATTTTTTGAACTGGGAAAAGTGTATGATGCCTTGTTTACCATATATTCCGATAGGAGCAAAGATGCCGAGTCAAGAAATATGGCAAATTCATTACTGACAAAAATTAAATCGTTTAACTTCATCTGCTCTCTGCTTATTTGGTTTGAAATGTTAAGCAAGATAAATATAGTTAGCAAGGCACTTCAAAAGTCAGGCGTTGTATTGTCAGAAGCGGTGAAAATGATTGATAATGCAAAAACAAGTTTGTCTAAATTCCGCAATGAGTCTGCTTTTGAGGAGCTCCTTAACAGCGCGAAAACTGTAGCGAAAGAAGTCGAGGCAATAGCAGAATTTGCCACACCTGCACGCCCTCGCGCTCGTAAAAGGTTTTTTAATTATGAGGCGGAGGATGAACCGATAACAGACCCGAAAACACATTTCAAAGTAAAATTACTACTATTTGTTAGACACCGCAATTACTAAGTTCGACGAACGGTTCGAACTTTTGAATGAAAGTAATGTAAAATTTTCATTTCTTCAAAAATTGAAAGACTGGAAAGATCTGGACTCAGATACAAATAAAACACATTTTTCTAATTTAGAAAATAAACTTAGCCATGCTGGTTCTTCAGATGTGGAAAAGTTCAAGCTCTATAACGAAATCGAATTATTACCGATGTTTACTGATGATTCCCCTACGCTTGGATATTTTAAATTACTTGTTTACGAATAAATTAATTTTCGGTGTTCCCAAATCTGTCCACAGCACTGAGGATATACCTGACACTTCCAGTCACGGTCGCACATAGCGAAAGATCATTTTCTAAACTAAAAATTATTAAAAACTATCTTAGATCAACATTGTCGCAAAGTAGACTGACCGTTGTGTGTACGAGCGTCCTGTAATGTAACTATATTAGTTTTTAAATTGAATATGTTTGAAGAACTACAAAGTTGTGATTTTTTATTATTGATGTAACCCCTTCCATCCAAAAAAAAAGTTTTTGCTTTCCGACACCATTTGCACCCGAATTTCCGTTTGAAAATTATAACTGTTAGTATTCCATTTTGACCCCGCTTCTACTAGAGGGCGCCAGGCTACTTGTTGCACACGGGCGCCACAAGGGCTAGAGACGCCTCTGGTTGTAAAAGTACCCTGTTTGTTACGAAATAAAGGTTTTTTTTCTTTCAAATTATTTGGTGGTTACTAACCTTTTAAGGGTTTAAGTTTGTTGTAATACAATACATAACTCGATTTTAGAAACTAACGTGGTTTTCGCACATTCTAATTAAAATACAGCACAAGTATTACTCACCCATTCCTGAGTACCTAGTATCTACTCAAGTTTTGACCGCATTTGGCGATCATTTGTGCTCGTCTCGCATATTACTGCTAGTAGTATCTACGTCGTGCAGCACTACTACAAAAACGGGGCACAACAAGTAATATTGGGCATCATACTGACCTGCCGAGGATCTTGGACACGCAGCCGTTGGAGACCTGCAGGATGCGGCTGATGTCGCAGGGCCGCGCCCCGGAGTGCGCCAGCTCCACGATCTTCTGCCGCGTGGAGTCCGGCAGTGGTCTCCCTCCTACAAACACGCCGCCGAGCTGGTTAACATGATACTGACCTGCCGAGGATCTTGGACACGCAGCCGTTGGAGACCTGCAGGATGCGGCTGATGTCGCAGGGCCGCGCTCCGGAGTGCGCCAGCTCCACGATCTTCTGCCGCGTGGAGTCCGGCAGTGGTCTCCCTCCTACAAACACGCCGCCGAGCTGGTTAACATGATACTGACCTGCCGAGGATCTTGGACACGCAGCCGTTGGAGACCTGCAGGATGCGGCTGATGTCGCAGGGCCGCGCTCCGGAGTGCGCCAGCTCCACGATCTTCTGCCGCGTGGAGTCCGGCAGTGGTCTCCCTCCTACAAACACGCCGCCGAGCTGGTTAACACCGCTGTGACCTGCCGCACCATAACTAAGCTTACTCCAATTAATCGCGTACTTCCAAATTGTAGCGATACAGGGGATAACACCCTCAATTTGTATTGGACTTCAGAGCAAGCTTGAGGAAATTTTTATTGCAGAAAGATTCAATTGCACAGGTTAAGATTCTTTAAGATTGTTGATCGCAAATACAAAATGCAATTGAAAGGTCAAGATTATTTCAGAATATAAATCGGGTATGCAGGGATTCAATTGCACAGGTCAAAATTATTTCATACTAGTAATCGGAATTGCAGAGAGATTCAATTAAACAGGTCAATATTTTTTTCAGAACATTAATCGGAATTACAGAAAGATTCAATTCCACAGGTCAAGATTTTTCAGAGTAGTAATCGGAATGGCAAAGAAATTCAATTGGACGGGTTAAGATTCTTTCACAATAGTAATCGAATTGCAGAAAGATTTAATTGCATAGGTCAAGATTCTTACAGAATAGTAACAGGAATTGCAGAAAGATTTAATTGCATAGGTCAAGATTCTTACAGAATAGTAACAGGAATTGCAGAAAGATTTAATTGCATAGGTCAAGATTCTTACAGAATAGTAACAGGAATTGCAGAAAGATTTAATTGCATAGGTCAAGATTCTTACAGAATAGTAACAGGAATTGCAGAAAGACTCAATTGCACAGGTCAAGATTCTTACAGAATAGTAACAGGAATTGCAGAAAGATTTAATTGCATTAGTCCTTCATGAGTGAAAGCTTAGTCCAACCCACTGCTGGTCTGAACCTCCTCTTTTTTGCGATGCATTTACCCTTCTTGCCAATTTCTTGCATTTAACCTTATGCACTGTCATCGTAGTGGTTTAATTTGTGCTTTTATAGCATGCTATGGCAGGTATCTACATGAGATAAGCTGTGAGCTAGAAAAATTTACTTATACCTAAAATTTACACATCCATATAGTCAATTTCGGAACAACTTTCTTACTTCTAAAAATCATCCTAATTGAATAAAAGACAGGTAACACTAAATGGTAGACCGTTATTTGTGCTGTCGTTTTCGTTCTCCCAGGTCCTATTTTAGTGTATGGTTTGAGCGCCATCTCCGACCAATTGCGAGTCCAGAGGCCTCCTTTTAGTAGTCTCTTACTTACAAACAGGGAATAGCGATGCCGTTTTCTATAACCGTATCAAGGCCAAATTGGTGACCCTTTGTATAGAGAGAAGATCTAGACTTGAATCATTGCTTAGAGAAAAGTCCTGGTTTGTATAATATGTAAGATTTAGATTTGAATCTAGCTTGGTGTACATAGAGTAAGTAACAAGACTTGTGGCCCATCTCCAACCACCCTGAACCAACCCAGATGTCTCCTATATATCTGTATAGGAATTCTAATGCCGTATTCTATTGTCTTGGCATTAGGACCAGGACCAAAATGGTGACCCTTGATGTGGAGCGAAGATTTAGCTTAGTGTACATAGTGTAAGAAGAATGGTGGTCACCATTACCTTTACCTTTGTGCGCCAGGTCGTCCATGCGGTCGAGCAGGTTGCCGTCGGGCGGCCAGGGGCTGATGGGCGCCAGTTGCTGCGCGGGCAGCATCGTGTACACCCCGTAGTCTTCTATTGTGCCGACCTGGATATAGAACTATGTTAACAGACAGCAAAGAACGACTGCCTCAGTGGCTCAACGGTTGGTGACCCTGACTCCTGGACCAAAGAGGCGTGGGTCCGATTCCCATCCAGGGCAAGCATTAATGTGATGTACAAAGGTGTTTGCTCTGTGTATGGATGTTGTTATCTGTATAAGTACTTCATTTAATTAAAAATATGTATGTAGGATATTAGTCTGCGGCAGCTATACCACAAGCTTTATTTAGTTTGGGGTCAGAAACCGTGTGTAAGTAAGTAAGGTATCTCATAATATTTATTTTTTATTTATAAATATATTGTTTATTTTTTCTGCCTTATTGGGGTATTGGGAGAACGCTTGCATAAAAGCATCGAGATGTTCAAACCCATGAGTTTCTCGGAATTTGCATTCCACTAGCTTTTTAGTCCTGAGAAAACATAGCATTGTAAGACAATCTATTGGTATAGTCACCCGTAGAAGAAATTAGATGTCGTACATGAATCCACAACCCAGTATTAGATGGTGGATATGGCACAATTCCAAATCCAAATCCACCAACCCGCACTGGGCCAGCGTGGTGGATATGGCCCAATCACCCTTCGTGGTTATGCCTACGTCCTGCAGTGGACTATTAAAAAGGCTGGTACCGTATGGCACAATTACCTTTAAAGAGTCTATAATATTAGTCAAATCTGATTAAGATCAAAAACAATTCTAGAAAATGTAATTTTCGTCTCTATTTATAGATGTATAGGTCTCTCTTGTAGATAGATTTTCTATAAGACCAGCTGGTAAGGGCTTGCATCTAGCTAGCGTGCTCCGTCTAACCACCTTTTCGGTAGAAATTCCTATTTAGTCGTCGTAATAAATGAAATAAAATTTTATTTTTAGTTATGCTATTGATTGAATAAATGTATGGAGTAGATAATTTTTTCTTGACTTCAGGATTTACCCCATAGCAAAATATTATTGTTTGTGAGTACAACTACGAATATGACAAAAAAAAAATCATCGTTCAAAAAAATACACTTTATGTAAAATAAGGGATGCACATAATGTTTTGTACATAATATGTTATAAACATTACATTTTTTTTAATGGTCAGCAGTTGTAATATATATATATAATAGTAGTTGTAATATATAGTTAAGTTTATGAAATGTTTTATAAGTTTTGCCTGAAATATGGTCAGCTAGGTATTCACATCTCTACCTACTTACTACATTTAAATCATGATTTTGCTTCAACAAATAACTAATTTAATCAATAATGAAATTTCACTCACGCGTTCATCCGCGAACTTCCTAATTTAGTTCTTACTACAATCCAAAGCAAACAAAAAGTATGAAAATGTTCGTTATAAAAACATGTAGAAATTATATTGTAATGTTTTATTTATTAATGGTTTTTGTATTTTTCGGATTCGTTAAAAGTTCAGTGCTGTTGGAAGATCCTCTATTTTATGAAATCTATCAATCATATATAAAAGCTATGGATATAGGTATGTTTGTACACTATAATTTTTGTTCTGTATGTCTCTAGTATGCAACTTGTTTCTCAAGGTATTCTCGTTTCCTATTACTAAATACGGTTACGGTTAACTCTTCAAGTTGTTGACTCGTACGTCTACCTAGGACAAGTAGTCAAGCTAGGTAAGTCCAACATTAAAAAAGAGGACGTTTGCCGAATCCGACTCGGCTGGGCAGCGTTCAGAAAATTGAGTGACGTCTTTTCATCAGATATACCTCAGTGCCTCAAGACGAGAGTTTTCGATAGTTGTGTGTTGCCAGTGATGACATATGGAACTGAAACGTGGTCTTTTAATGTAGGCCTAATGAATAGGCTCAAGATAGCCCAACGTGCTATGGAGAAGGCTATGCTCGGTTTCTCTCTGCGGGATCGAATCAGAAATGAGGAGATCCGCAGGCGAACCAAAGATACCGACATAGCCCCGCGGATTAGCGAATTAAAATGGCAATGGGCAGGACACATAATTCGAATAACGGATGGCTGATGAGGCCGTAAAGTTCTCGAATGTAGACCACGGACCAGCAAGCGCAGCGTAGGACGTCCACCGACTAGGTGGACTCACGAAATAATAAAAATCGCAGGAACTCGGTGGATGCAGGCCGCTTCCAACCGGCCTTATTGGAAATCCATGGGGGAGGCCTATGTCCAGCAGTGGACGTCCTACGGCTGATAGATAGATAGCTGTTCATTATGGGTCTTCTTAATACATTTCCGATAAGACCGCCTGTAAGGCGTTTAATGACTGTTATTTGAGCAAATTTAAAAACTACTGAAATTATCTATAAGGTATTTTATTATAAGTATAAACAACTATTGCAATCAAGAAAAAATCAGCTTATTTGTAGAAAAATCTGCATTCTGCAATCTGCAGTTAGGCTAAGCCTAATGCAATTAGGCTAATGCAATTAGGCTAAGCCTGTAATAATAGCAGTATTTGTTTTATATAAATAAAAAAAAAAAAAAAAAAATATCATTGAATCTCAACAAAATGTGGAACAGATGATTTTTTGGTCATGACTTTAAAGTTGATCCCATAGAAAAAGTTTTTCATATTCATGTAGATATCTCTGAAATCACCTTCGTTTTGCAAAACAACAACTTGTGTACTTATACGAATACGATTTATTTAGTAAGTTTGAAAATAATTAAATTTGGATCTGATGATAAACAATAACCGTCTTACCACAAATGCTTTACGCACGCTTTAGACAATGCTTAACAGTACAAATTGCACGGTTTAACCGTGTTTAAGGCGTGTTTAAATCTTTTGTGGTAAGGCGGTAGGTAATAGTTTTATTTCTGAAGTCATTGCAGTGACTAACGAAACCATTTTTAACCTTACTAAATATATCGCGTGTTATGTACTGTGCACTTATAATAGTCCACTGCTGAACATAGGGCTAGCCATGAAGGAAGTTACTGAGTAAAATAAACAAGATACTTTTACAGCGGATGGGACTGTATCAGCTCGTCGGGTGTTCTCAAACAATAGAAACTATGAAATACATATAATGAAACTAGAACAAGTCAACGGTAAGAAAAGACATAACCTCATGGTAAAAGAAAGTAATGCCACAAATCCTCTAATATATATCAGCAATCCTGTCGAAACTAAAATTCCACATGCCTATTTGACATTCGAAGAGTTTAAAAAGGAACTGACAGATAGAGTGATAAAACTACGGCAGGAATTTGCAACAAAAGCCAGCAAAACTACCCGATATATTCTTGATTCAACAAAAGATAAAGACAAAGAAAGAGACAAGAAGAAGTTGAAGATTTTCTTAAATCAATTACTAAACAAAGGAGCTAATAAATTAGCAAATAAAGCGGACAACACCAAAGCACAAAGTACACTCAAACAGAAAAATAATAAAACTGTATTCGCCAAAGTTGCGACGATGATGAAAAGTCCGATATTCAGAATATTTACTTTAGCAACTGATGCCAACACAGCAAAAGACACAAAACAATTAATCCTTATTAATAAAACTGCTACTATTGAATTTGTACAGAACGAAAATAATACTACAGAAATTACCACGAGTACAGAAGTAGAGACTACGTTAGAATCACCAATAAGTACTGCCGTATCTGAAATATCTACAGAGCCAGAAGTAACAAAAGTCCCATCAGAAGATAATACAAGAACCACTGAAGCAAATGAACTCAATTCTAAGAATACTGCAGAACCAGAAGCAACAACACTACCATCAGAAGTTAACACGGAAACTATGGACGCAAATGATCTCAATTCTATAAACACTGATGTACCTGAAATCTCTACAGAGACAGAAGCAACAACTGATCCAACAGAAAGTATTACAGAGGCAACAAAAGATATCACGGAGGCAACAAATGCAATCGAACCCAATTCTACGGATGCTACTTCTACAACTACTGCTTCTACTACATTTGTTACGGAAACGATTCCTGCTAAGCTACCTCCACTAGGTGTAAGTATTGTTGTATAAAATATCTCTTTACACAGTGTGAACTCTTAAGGCTATTTACACATACATTTATATATTTATATGCCCATTACACATATTTTACCAATACTCTACCTTCTCTTCTCACCCATCAAATAATACAATCTATTTAACCACTGGTTAATGGTAGGCACGGGTATTGCCATTATAGGTCGAATCAAACATCCTGGTAATGTAATGTTAGCTACAAGCTGCGAATAGCCCAATCCTGACTGAAACACACCAAACAGCTGCGCGAGGATTGGCTTGTGACTAACATCACAGCCGCCACGATATTTGATTCAGCCTTCTTTGTAAAGCTTTCTAATTTGCACTCGCTTTGCTCGCGCTTTTTAATTTTTTTGCGACTGGGCAAGAAATAGCCTAGTACAGGTTCTGTATGTATTGAACTATATTATTGTTCATTGTATTTAAAATTTGACTTGTACCAGTGGTGTTATTAATAAATGACTGTGACTACAAAAAACAATTACTAAAAGATTTTTTGTGAGTAGATTACATTAAACAATATGTATTTTAAAGAAGAGTTATCGATATGAGATAGAATATTTATGAATATGACTTTTGTAATGCTTTTTTTACGTAATGAAATGAATATTTTCATTTAAAAAAATTGTTTTATGTTACCAAGATAATACAGGAACCTATTTGTCTTTTCTGTCTAAATTATTAATTTCCCTGCAACAGCTGTTCTATAAAATACACACCACGAAATATTAGTATAATAGTATTATAATTCAATTTAATCATTTATTATTTTATCATGAACAATATTTAGAATCATAATTACATATGACATTCGTCAATTTCAAAAAAATACATCTGATTTTTATTTGCTTTAAAATTAAAGGTGGGTGTTTTTGTTTATACTTTTTTGATTTTGTAGAGATTTTTTTAAGTAAACGATTAAGTAATTCTGTTTCATTATTTACATTGTCTCCATGACACAATTTGTTTAGGTACTTACATTTTATTTTGTCTATTTTTTGCAATTTAATTAATTTCTTTGGCACCTTTCTCAAAAAGTGTCACGTCATTGACACAACATTGTAATGACAATCACAAATATGTAGGTAGGTATTGCAAATATACATCCAATATAATTTAAACTAACCCATCTCTATTGTACAGTCGCATTCTTTCAATTGTAAATTAGTTAACGAAGGGCACAGACCCTGGAGTCTGTGAATCATCTAATTAAAAAAATACAATACAGTCATATAATATTTTTTTTACCCTTTGGGTACGGACCCCTAAAAAGAAAGTGCGTATAGGCCGAGTAGTCCTAGTCTAACGCTAAACAGTTGAAAAACAATCGTGACCCTCAATTTACCGTGTCATCCGAGCCACGGCTGTGCTCAGGCGTAGGTAAATGCCACTCGCGGTAACCCACCCGAAGCCTGACTGTACCAAACGTTGCTAACTTCGGCGATTTCTAAGAAACATTTTGTCTAACTACGCTATGAGTGCTACTGTTAGTAGTAGAGTTGGTTGGTTTATAGTTTAAAAACAAAATTTATTTACTATAAGTATTTGTATTTTAATTTGCAGAAGCCCATGGTTTTCCTTCGAGATGAGAAAACAGAAGACCAATATGGGTTTTAAATTAACATTACCTATCAATATATACCTATCTTTATTTTGTAAAAATATCTAGTAAGTATTAGTCTCTGTCTCTACATACCTAGTAAAAATAAAAGGTTCTCTGCCTTTTCGCGGAAAATTGTTTGGGCGATTTTCACTTGCCAACTAACGTTTCGCCTACATTTCATTTTGACTAAAAAAATAGTCCTTTGAGTTTATTAAAATACCTACGCACACTAAAAAAAATAAAAATAAAATAGTAAAATTAACTATTTTTCGCCAAAAATGGCATAGCTACGAGTATCTATAACCGGCTTCAACCGTGTAGGTACCTATATACATTTTGAATAGTTCGCACGGATCGATGTATCAACGACGTAGTAATTTTCACATTATTGTTGATTTTTCAAAAACATTCAGCTAATTTTGATACAATTTAAATAAAACCACCTCTGATATAAAACCACCAAACAAAAAAAACATCAAAATCGGTTCGTACTTGGCGGAGTAATCTGTTAACATACCTACATACTTACAGACGAATTGAAAACCTCCTTTTTTGAGTTAGAAATGAAAGAGTGAGTTAGTTCGGTTAAAAATGTAAATAAAGGGATTTTAAGTAGGTATTTAGTGTTTTTATTATTCATCGGCGTTAAATTGTAACTTAATTTCCTCAGTGAATAAGGATAGCAAACATACCAATGTTTTTAAGGACTTTTTTACGATTTCATTTTTACTGAATTTATATTGTTTAAGCTTAAGGCTGGATGGCCAGCCTCATGTCAGTATTTTTAAGCCACTTGACGAAGGCCTCTGACAAGGCTAAACGGTTAAAACAACCAAAAACCACACTTTGATGAGTTACCCAAGGCACGGCAGCGCTCATGTCACCCATGTGGGTATTCCTAGACATTACTTAACGTTTATGAAAAAGGTTATTTCAAAATTAAGCATTTTAATATCGCTGTCTTACCTTAACTTACTAATAAGTAACAAAAATCCAAGTTATTGCCAGAGCAATAACTATAACCGACTTCAACTGGCCGTGTGTAACATCACTTCAAAACTTCCTATTTCAAAAAGTTCACAGTCCGAACTGGCCGTATAGAATTTCCCTGGCGCACTGCAGAAAAAACTATTGAAATTTCCCGCCAAAACTGAAACGTCAAACTGTCAAACGCGCGAGCATAGCGCCTTTATCTGGATAAAGGCGGCACTTCACTGATTACAAAATACAATATCACGTGCGTGGAACTTCGGAGCTTTGCTATACCTTTATAACTATGAAGGGCCGTCGAGACAACTCTATTCCCCTGAAGCAGCCAGAGCGAGACCACGCTACCTCGGAGTGTCAACACCCATTGTAAGCTCCTTACTGCATTTAGGACTGCTCATTTGAGCGAGAGAGACGCATAGCTTTTTATTGTGTAGCTTTAATTCGCCCCGCCCATTCCTCATTTAACCCCCCTAGTGGTGGGGTAAACTTGGGCAGTTTTAAATTATCTATTATAATAAAATTATTCCGCAAAATAAGGGGTTGGTTATGGTAATGATGTGTTTAATTTATGTCGATATCTTTATCTGAGGCTCGACAGTTTTGACAGTTGGTTAGTTTCCAAGTACCGAACATTTACGTACTGTATCGACTGTGACGTCAAGTTTGTATCGAACATTTTGTACTCGTATCAAAATTTACGTAAGTAATGAAATTTCAAATTTGAATTTCAAAGTGAGTTAAAGAAAAAATAATTTCAACTTAAGTTCGCTTTGTAAAACTAATGTTAGAGATTTAAAACGAATATGAATTACCTACCGTTGATGGTATGAGTTTAATATCATTATTACGTTCGAGCATGTATGTACTCTCCTCTACTCCGTAATAAGGTCAAAATAATTTAAAAAATATTTTAAAAAACCCTCAGATTAACCTCTCTTTTTAACACAAGCCAAACCCCGTTTCCTATCTTTTTCACTCACAATCTTGTCGCAGAATATAAACCACTTTAGCTGAACAACGTAAGGTTTACATTGATATGCATTTGCTAAGAGCTTTTGTCAACATTTTGCGGTTTGACTTCGTTTATCTCGTATAAATACATTATCTGTGACCAATGGTACGTAACCCAGCTTTTCAGCCAATGGATGCACTCAATTTTTTAGCTTTAGCGCAATTTGTTTTTTGTTCTAATTTTGAATGCACTTTCGAATTATTTTTGTGATAACAGAGTTCGTGACTCTAGTACCTAATTAAGATTTTAGTGTTTGCTAGTTTTTAAAAGCCACCTTTTACTTTCTTTTGAGCGACATTTCTGGGTTTATTTCTTTATTTTACTAACTTTTGCAGCTTTCCAATAATCAGGTAGTAGTGTATAAACAATGCCAGTTTAAAAGGTATCTATTTTATTAAACGTTTTTAGTAGCGAGTATGAACTGCATGCATTGAAAAATTAATTTTGGTCCGATTAGAGTGTTGGTTCCATAGTAAATGTTGATTGTAATATTGAGTATAAAACCGCTTTTATTTTTATACTCATACTGTACTTTGCAACGCAACTTCTGTATAATTATCTCCTTATTTCATCCAACTATAAACATTGTCCTCTATAAAATACGTCCGTTTACATAACCGTTATCAAGTGATGGTAGAGCTAGCCCTTGTATGAAGTGAAGTTTTTGTTAAGACTGTGTTTACACTCTTTGGTGTTCAATTTTACGAAATAGATTGTATCCATTTAGAGAAAAAATACTCAGTTACTTTCTACTTTAACTATATAAATATACCTACTTTCAGCACGGGAAGCATGGCAAAGGGACTAATAGTCTTTCCACCGTTATATCCCCTCGAAGAGGAAATAAAGTATGGATTGACAATGACATCTGACATTAAGAGTGGATAAAATGGTTTTCTCCCCTTGCCGTGCTACCCGGGCTGGGGTATATTTAACAGCAATATAATTTATTAAGATAAAAATAATTGTCAGAAAATTGTAGACCTGGAGGTGTTAATATAAATTTTGGCCCGAAAGAAATGCTTACTTGTTAATTTGCAACTTACACATATATTTATAGGTAGAAAAAAATACATGGTGAGATGTATCCTACAGGTTTCCATTATCTTAATCGTTAAAAAGTGGTGGCCCGAAGTGATATTTTGGTTATTTGAGACCTAAGAAACACTTAAGACTTAAGGCCACTTTAATGTTAATATTTGGTGGTATAAATTGTCCACCCTTTAGAGAAAACGGCAAAAAATAATCTACGATTTCATGACTCTAGTGTAGAGACACTGAAATTGCGAAATAGTAACGAAAAAATACAAATGGCGCAAATTACCGGTACCTACATAATTAGGGTCTCGTACACAAAGGATAATGATCGGCCAAGTACGAGTCGGACTCGCGCACGGAGAGTTCCGTACTGTATGGGAGCCCCCCTTAAATATTTATTTTGTTTTAATTTTATTATTTACTAGACGACCTGCCCCGGCTTCGCACAGGTGTATTATACATATAAACCTTCCTCTTGAATCACTCTATTCATTAAAAAAACCGCATCAAAATCCGTTGCGTAGTTTTAAAGATTTAAGCATACAGACAAACAAACAGACAAAAACAGCGACTTTATTTTATACAATGTAAGGATTAGTGAAGTGAATATATAACTAAGTATTCTGTGAAAGTTTCAAGCATCTACCTGTTACCATTATTAATTAAGAGCGAAAAACGGTTACGAAAACAGGTTTGTTGTATGGGAGCCCCCCTTAATTATTAATTTTATTCTGTTTTTAGTATTTGTTGTTATAGTGGCAACAGAAATACATCATCTATAAAAATTTCAGCTTTCTAGCTATAACAGTTCATGAGATACAGCCTGGAGACGGACAGACAGACAGACAGACGGACTGCGGAGTCTTAGTAATAGGGTCCCGTTTTTACCCTTTGGGTACGGAACCCTAAAAACGTGACCCTATTACTAAGACTTCGACGTCCGTCTGTGCGTCTGTCTGTCTGTCTGTTACCGGGCTGTAGATATCTTATAAACCATGATAGCCAGGCAGCTGAAATTTTGATTTAACAGATGATGTATTTCTGTTGCCACTATAACAACAAATACTAAAAAGTAAATAAAATAAATATTTAAGGGGGACTCCCATACAACAAACATGATTTTTAGGAGTTTTTTGCTCGCCATTAATAACGGCAAGAGGAACGGTACGGAACCCTTCGTGCACGAGTCTGACTCGCACTCAACCGATTATTTTTCACTACACTTACTGTGGTCTGCGTCTCCGGATGATATTCTTATAATCACTGTTTTGCAGTACTGTCACAGAAAAAGCTGATAGATAGAAAAAAATCTATGTCGTTAACCAAATAAACATACAAAAGCGATCCATACACCATTAATTATTTTTTTTCTAGGGTATTTTATGGTGAAGAGTAAAACATTGTTATTTTTGACCGACGAAACGGAGGAGGTACTCAATCCGAAGCGTATATATATTTTTTTATGTATAACCACGCATAACTTTTTACATAGTGGTCCGATTTTGTTATTTTTTTTATTGGAAAGAGTATATTCGTAATTGGTTCCGTTTAAATGTAATCGAAATTGGAAAATTGAATTTTTGATAAATCAATAATAATGTGAAAAATGATACATGATCTGCGCAAAATATTCGCGAATTCTGTACACGGTTGAAGTCGGTCATGCTATTTTTTTGCGAAAAATAATTATCACTTAACCGTTATCAAGTGGTGAAGCCGGCCCTTGTCCAAAGTGATGTTTTGGTTAAGGCGACGCTCGCACGGCCTCTTTAATGCTCAATTTGGTGAAGTAGATTGGTCAAGTGTGGAGACGGAATTATTTCGGCTTGTCAAAAGGGCTGAATGTGACAAGGTACTATCAACGTGATACAAGATAATATTTCGATAGGAATTGTAATTGGTAGTTAAGAAAATAATAAAAATCGAAATTGCGGTAAAAGTAAGTAAGCAAGTTCGTATAGGCCGGGTGGCTAGCCCTGGTGTCAGAGTTTTTAGGCCGCCTGAAGGCCTCTGACATGGCTAAACAGTTAAAACAACCGGGGCCTACATTTTAACGTGTCATCCGAGCCACGGTAGCGCTCAGTTGGAAAATGCCACCCGCGGTCACCCATCCAAGTACTGACCGTGCGGAACGTTGCTTAATTACGGTGATCGCTGACAATCACCTAGTCAAACTACGCTACGAGCGCTACGAAATTGCGGTTATCAAAGTTTATTGAATCAGGCGTAACTTTGCGGAAGTTCATCTTCAAATCCTCGTTTTGAATAAATATTTAGTGTATTTCCGCTCTGTCGTAGGCATATTAGTTAAGGGTATACCACTCAACTAACCAAATTAAATCACAAACAAAACTAGTAATAAATCATCAAACTGTAAGTATCATGATTCGGCTATGGTTAGGTTAAGGTTAGGTTAGGACAGGAAAAAAAATATTAACACAAAAACTTAGCTTAAATTAGTCATTCTTCAGGATTTCATACCTACTGGGATAACCTGTGTTTTCAAGTTCTTCCCGAGGTAAAGAATTACTACTAAGTAACATAAGCTTCTATAACCAAGGCTTTTTATCACCAAACAGTAATATAGTAGACCTATAGTGGTAACCGTTATCACTGCTTGTACTATAAAGGTTTTCAACAGAGCGGTTTGGTTCTATAAGATAAAAGAGCATTTATGTTCTATAAATTAGCTCTTAAAACGTCTACAGGACCATACAAAAGAATACTTAAAGTGTTGCTCTATAATGGGTGTAAAATATGCGATTATAGTGCTATTTAATACTATAGACAATCTGAAGGACACTTTTATGTATCTATTTGGCACTAATAATGCGTCAAAGTTACTTTTATAGTACTAGTACTGTAGCAGTGTCAAAAACTCTATTACAAGACAAATTTGCACTGTAAAAGTACCTTCTACAACAATTTCGTAACGTTTTAGCGTTCTAAAAGCTCCCTGAATATGTCTATGGTGCTAGTTCTGTAAAAGCCATAAACATTCTTCTATAGTACTAAATAGTACCAAAAGGACTCCTGGCGCATCTTTTAAATAACTTACATTTTAAACAGTTAAATAAGTGAGTTTGTGTTACTGCTACACGACTAAATCATGCTATAAATGTACTAAAATCTACAATTAATGGACAAATTAGATCTATACTAGCTTTTCAGTATCTTTTATATGACAAGTTCTTCATAAATGGACTTTGTATTTAAATAACAAAACTAATAGCCTGGGAGGTAAGTGCAATAAATATAACTAGGTACTTTCTAAAAGCTGAAGTTTCGGTATGTTACGAGTATGATGGTGTACAAGAATACCCGAGAGTCAGTCAGCTAGAATACTTAGCGTTTGATGAGGATACCCGTTTGAATTATTGAAAAAAATAAGTATCTTGCAACACTTCTAATAGCTGAAAATTGGTGTACCGGTAGAAATAGGTGGGTAGTAGATAATTTAAAAAAGTTTAATTCCATAATATTACCTGAAACTTTTAAAGCCTGCTTGACAGACCTTGTTACTTACAATGTCAGTCAGTCAGGACCAGGCTCAATTACATGTATTTTTTTATTAGTTTATATAGTTTTTCCCTCCAAACGCTAAACGTCCCAGCTGACTGACTCCGTGGTATTTTAGTACAACACTTTGATAGTGTAATACCAAAAATTCAGCTTTTAGGAAGTAGTTGCATTTTTTCCGCTTACCTCCCGGGCTAGAATTTGTGTTAGGTGAAAAAAATGGCTAACTCTTTTGTCATGGTAGCTCATTAACAGCACGGCTGGAGCCAATAAGCACTATAGCAGCCATAGTCGGAAGAAGTTCTTATTTTAATAATTAAAAATTAATTAAAACATGAAAATTATGAGGGCGCATTTTAAAATTTGAAATCAGTATAATGACTTTAGCGACGCAATTATTTTCGCAAGTGCAAGTTACCGCAGATTTATAATCCATGTATTGTACTCGTAGTTATGTCCTTTTAGTTACGTGTTACGTTTATCAACAATGGCTGTAGTGACATAATAAAACATAGGCTTACCGATTTTTGTTTTCATGAAGAAAACTCACAAATTGCAAGAAATTGTAATAAAAAAGATCATTGGAATCGTTTTTGGTGCAAAATAACACTATAAATAGGTTTTTGGTTACTTTTATAGAGCAAATTTATGTCAAAAAAGTTGCAAGTAAAGCTATTTTAGTACTAAAAAGCGTTTCTTATCACTTTTACATTTCAACTACAGAGCTGATTTATCACCGTGACAGCCTTTATGTAATGATTATAGAATAAATCAGTGATAATACTAGGGCCTATTCGAGGTTCTGTAAACGTTTACAAGACTATTATAGTGCTAATCATGAACACTAATTAGCACGCTCCAAAACGTTCTCAGGTCTTTTATAGTACCAGATTTTGTTACTTGTACTATGTAGGTACTTTTGCTAAAAATAGTAGGTACCTACATAACTCGAATCTCTATTATAAAACCTGCATAAGTTCATAACATTATAGAGGCTATATAATCATTGCTACTGTTTTAATCGAGTAAAAATAACAAAATTATTATTGCTATCAATCACTTATAAATATGACTGGTCGACGCAACACGTGACCAAAATGCTGGCCTTTACTTTGCCCAGAGGATTAGCATTGCCTTCCAACGTGGTAATGGGGTCAGCTTGGGTCTTGTCTTGGACAGTGTGCCCGCTGGAAATGGGCTTTTAGATTAGGGCTTTCATCATCATCTCTATGTGAGTACATTGTACAATATTCATTTTAAGTTTAAGTTTTGTATTTATGTTTGTGTCAGTACCTAAATATCGTATAGTAGTTAAGTAGTCGTAATATATTTTTAGTTTCTATCTACATTATTTCACAAAATAAAAAATAAACTAAAGTTTAGTAAAAATAAGCCAATCCAAAATCCATGTTAGTGAGCCAGTACAGCGTTCAGCACAGTGAGTGCACATTTGCACACGAACGGCAACATATTTTTAGTTTCTATCTACATTATTTCACAAAATAAAAAGTAAACTAAAGTTTAGTAAAAATAAGCCTATATCCAATTTCCATGTTAGTGAGCCAGTACAGCGTTCAGCGCAGTGAGTGCACATTTGCACACGAACGGCACATCGCACATAACATACGATGTGACATCGAGATTCACTTCTCAGACATTATTTATGGCCAACTAGGTAACCAACTATAGGCAAACCATTTAACTCGCGGAACGCCCGCGGGGTAAGAAGGGAGCGGGGGGAGATGTTATCGGGTGGGTAAGAGGGGTGAGACGTGCGCTCTCTGCTCCGCGTACCCCTGTCACCCACCCGGTAACATCTCCCCCCGCTCCCTTCTTACCCCGCGGGCGTTCCGCGAGTTAAATGGTTTGCCTATAGTCAAGCTAGTACAGCAGCCCAGGAGCCCAATTTCCAAAACGTTAAAACCATTTTTAAAGATATGTATCCATTGAAGCAGCTCGAAAAAAAACAGCAGTTCCATACATTTTGTTGAGGGTGAACGATATTTTTCTATGGAACAACAACTTTTTTTTCGAAAATTTATATAAGTCTTAGATTAAAAGTTGTTACAAAATATTAAAATGTGTGAAAACCACGTTATTTCCTTAATAAGATTGAGGCAACTTTTTCCTTCTCGCTCAGGGCGAGGCGTGCCTCGGGGCTGAGGTTCGTGTCTCCAGTTGCGCTGCGTTGGGTCGACGCAGCGGCTACCCCAGATATTTAGCTTAACTTTCACAGAAAATCGCCTGTTATACTTTATATTGCACAAGCTTAGATTTCTGATTCAGTCATGGTTACGAGACCATTTACTATATGAACTGTATTTTAAAATATACGTACTCATTTTTAAAATATACGTACTCATTTTTAAAATATACTAGAAATTCACAGCAAAAGCCTATCTCAAACAGTAAGCGACCTACTGCTGAGTTCTCTTTGAATCAGTTTTAAGGTGAATTAAACGTCAATTTTCGATCTCGTGTGAATATTATTTTATGATATAGTTTTACACATTTTGTAGTATTTTTAGCTTTTAAATACCTTTATTTGACAGAGTAGAGCCAAAAAAAAACAGTTTGTTTCGACCTCTTTCTGTCTAAGAAATAAAATAGACTCTAAAAAAAATAATCTGCCCTCAATCATAGAAATAGCAAAACTAACTCGAATCGTAGTATATCAATATCCAGATAAGGGGATTTTTGATCGACTGTGTTATACCTCTGATTAGTCTGTTCTGTGGGTAGAAAGAAGATCTATAAGCGCAGAACCGTGTGCGTAGAACGATTGCTCTAACATTCTACGTAGTCACTCTACGTCATTTTTTTACGTTTCTATTCGTTCTACGCAGTCGTTCTACGTAACCGTTCTACGTAACCGTTCTACGCAATCGTTATACACAATCGTTCTACGTAATTGTTCTGCGTAATCGATCTACGTACCTACCGTCTTACTTATTCGTTCTACATAATATAACATAAGAAAAGGTTCTACGAAATCGGTAATTTAGCGGTATAGCAAACGCTCTATGTATGTACCTAGTTACATTTAAGAGCTGAATTGCCGTTTACGTCAATTTATAAATAAAGATGCTTGTGTAGCTAGTTGGAAGAACATCGCTTTTTGAAAAGAAACATTTTACTACCTACTTACCAATTTTATGGACCATGAATGAGTTTTCTTTGTTTCTTATTCTAATTTGTCCTCCTACTTACTATCAAGTGAGTAGCCACGCACTGAATTTTAATCGCTTTCGATTTCGTTTTTTAGTTTACTACACAACACACATACCGTGTAGGTATTAACCTAAACGGTATTTGTGATGTATTTAGTGGTACACACTAGTTGTGGCGCCAAGCTGCTCAAGCGGTTTTGAGTTAGGGCCGAAATATAGAATTATAATAAGTGATGGCATAAATGACAGCAAATTATTTATAAAAAAAATTGACTCTATTACTAAAAAAATTGACTCTATATATTGAGTACATTTTTGCGTTTGAGAAGTCTTATTACATCGACTTAATTAAATGTTGAAATAGTTTACGGATTAAAAGTAGCTCTGTATTCGTATCTTATCAACTATTTTAAAGAATAGGAGCCTAGCACCGTACCATCTAGACAAAGGGATGCATGTAGACATTTAGTTATAACAGTGCGAAAACATACTTAGGTGTCTAAAGGTACCTACACTAGCAAAGTAATTGAGATATTATTTTAGATTTCAGATTAACATAAAATTGTTGAATTTTATTACTTAATAAAGGCAAAAAAATACTTCCATCCATAACTACACTTGCGCACAATATGTAAATGCAGTGTTACTTTTGAAATTCTTGTATTTTCGTAAACTTTTAGTTTGTCATCGAATTGAATCAGTTGACTCAAACTAAGATAATTCTACAGATTCAGTCAATTATGCATATCGGTATTTCTCCTCGATACGGTTGTCAGCGTCACACTGTGGCTAATTTTATAGTATTACGTTATGGTAAACGAGTCTGACGATTTTTTTTTAAATACTTACATTTTTTAGGTTTTTACAATAATATTTCTTATACGCAAAACAAAAAATACCTGCCTAATCCACGCTTGTGATGAGGAAAAGTACCCATTTATATCTTGCGGGCCTGAGGTTGACCAGGAGTGCAGAAGGGGACAGTCGGTGTCCACTTGCCCGTGATAACAGGCTTATCCAGAGCTTATCCTTTGTATTTGTTGTAATGACCGCGGCTGGCCGCTTTCATGTTTGTATCTGGTGTACTCCGAGGTTTTTAATTGCACAATCACATTGAACGGGGAAGTGAGACTTGTGAGCTCTATGACAACATTTTGGATGAACTTAGGGGACGATTATACGAAATTATCAAAGAAAACTGGCGGCTAGTGCATGTTTAACGTAGGGCGTATGGCGTTAGGGTTGACATATTTTATAATGAAATGTCATATATTTGCAAACACGATTATTATAGTTTGCCTATCTTAAATTAGTGTTCATGGTAAACCTAACCTAACGTATACTATTAGTTGAAAGTGGTGAAGCCATGATAGCTTAGTGATAGTAATAGGTACATCGACTTGGTATTTTTTCTGTTAGTACAAGTGGCGGCACGTTAGTATAGCGCTAAGGGTACTGTGGAGGGCATGCCTGCTCATGTTGATCGCCATACTAAACTCATGCGCAGCCATCCCCTCCACACTTCGCTCAGCGCTAGACTTACTCGTATATGCCGGGACCTATAATACTTGCCTTACAATCTGAAATTGTGGGTTCAAACTCGGTTCCCTTTGAAATTGATGTATTGTAGATACGGATTTGCGTACTTCTGTTGATACAGTAAATTTAACGGCGTATCTTATGTTAATTCACGAAACCTCTCTGGGCCAGCGTACAGTAAAATCAAACAACCGGAAAATCGTCTTTCGTGGGTCAACCCAATGGATTTTTTTGTTGTTGGGTTGGCCTTTTGAGCTCCTTACTCCACCTGTCGACATTTTGTCATAGCCTACTTTAGATAGGGTCCGTGGTGGTCTAAAGGGTGTAATGCTGGCCTGCCATTCTTGAGACCATGGGTTCAAATCCCGGTCCTTTTCGGTGAAGGTAAACATCGTGACGCAACCTGCGTATGTCCGTAGAAGAAATTCGATGGCGTAGCTGAATCCACCAACCCACCCGCACTGCGTCAGCGTGGTGGATGAGGCGCAATCGCCCTATCTGGGTAGCCTACGTCCTGCAGTGGACTATTAAAAAGGCTGGTACAGTACAGTACAGTAATTTAGAATACATTTCTACGTTTCCGACGTAGGTAGTTAGGTAGGTACATCTCATCATGTAAAATCAGGCGATACCCACCTCTTTTTAAAGGGGTTTAAAAATATGTTACTGAAAATGTAAAAAAATACCTAAATGCATGCATCGCAGAACTTAGATATAGATAAGTACAATAAGTGCATTGTATTTGATGCATGTTGAAATGTTAATATGCTCACGGCCTAGTGCAGTGGGTGGACTTCCGGTACAAGACTATGCAATTTTTATGCTAATCGTGTGGCCATGGACTAAAAATTTTGCTGAATTGTTATGTCTGTACTGCTTAGGTATGTAAGTACATACCTAATACATATTTTGATTTTACACTCTGAGTAAAATACATAAACGATTTCAGTTAAACATTCACTACAAAGATCTCTTACCGTCTTACCACAAAAGATTTACGCACGCTCTAGACAATGTTTAACAGTACAATTGGCACGGTTAAACAGCGTTTAAAGTGTGTTTTAAATCTTTTGTGGTAAGGCGGCTAAAGTTTTAAAAGTGGCATCGTCTTACCACAAAAGTTTTACGCACGCTTTAGACAAAGTTTACCAGTACAAATTGCAAGGCTGATTAGTGTTTAAAGCGTGTTTACATCTTTTGTGGTAGAACGGTCTGAATTTAAAGTGTTTACCTGCGCCTCAGCTAAAATAGCATTTCTTACATTTTTAAAATAACTTATTATATAAACAAAAAATGCTATCAATTTTGCTTTCTACTTATGAGAAAAGAAAGATTTTGATATCTCTACTCTACATACCTACCTAAATAATATTTCCACATATAGCTAAGTACAAGGTTAATTGCTTACTATATGCCGATATTGTTAGCATTTACTGCATTTCATGTTAGCAGAGTGAAGGATCTTGCTAATCCTACACAGTGGAATTCATCTGCGTTTTCGTAAGAGGCAACGAAATAAAAAGGACAACACGTATAATGCACACACTTGTTTTATATTTGCTTCGTATTGGACAAAATTACATTGCTGATTTAATGATATGAATGGATTACTATGGATTGATATAATGGACGACACAATTACAATATTTACATGTTGTTAGATTCACGGCTAGGCAGTAAGAGACAATCAAAAGTGACATATGCGCATAGACGCACTCACCGGATACAGACACATCAATAGACAACAAATTGCCATAATCTGTTTCTTATCTATTCGATTAAATGGTGTACCGATACAATCGTCAACAGATATGCCTACTAAGTACTAAGCCGAAAGAAGATGATTAAGATTATCTCTATGAACAACTTTTACTATGGGGCCACCCTGGAATTCTTGAGTGTCTGGCTGTATCACACGCTTGCTTAGTTTGGGGTCAGAGTTGGTGTGTAAGATGTCCCGAATACCTACATTTCTTTATTTGTTTAAGTTACCAAGAGCGTGTCGAGACACGTGGACGATAGGTTTCCGTAGCAGTAGCAGGTAAGATTACACATGACACATTACTATCCATCCATCAACCATAGGTCGTCCACTGCTGGACATAGGCCTCACCTATAGATCTCCAATAAGACCGGTTGGGAGCGGCTTGCATATAACGCGCAACGACTTTTCTCGTGTTCACAGAAGCCATTTTTGATTCGGTTATACCAAAGAGTACTTTGTATAATATACAGGGTTATACCAAACGATAGTGTACCTAATAAATTACTACTAGCGCCATCTAGTATTACGGGCACAACTGGTAGTAAAATGCGTATAGTTTTTTTGACGTTGTTGTGAACCGACAGTCTACGCAGTTCCGCCGCGCGCGCCGCCATATTCGAATCACAAGTGAAGTGCATTCTGTTAATCGTCATGCCATAGATTCCATCGTGTGTCCACAGATGACACTAGCGTTTGGATTACTTTAGGCTAATCGTCTCGGTCAAAGCGCGAAATATATTTTTAGTTTTTTTACCTTTTACAGATAAATTACTCATTTTAAGGTTACGAAACCTTATTTAGCGGCCATGAATAGGTACAGGAACACAAAAAAACCCGCACTGACCTCGAATTCACCTTAAGGTAGTACCATGGAAGGCCACGAGTGGGTTCCCGCATTGTCGTGGCGGGGGGGGCTTAGTAGCCAGGGCTTCCCAGCCTGGTGAACCAAGAGGAACCCGAGGGGGGCCGGCCTCTCCAGGTCTTGGGCCTGGACAAGCCCGTGCGGAGGCTGACCAGTAGGTCGGCTTGCCGACAGAGGTGGACTGCGGTGTCGGCCTTGTCGCGATGCCGCGGCCGAGCCCATCGAGGCGGTGGCGGCGACGGGATGGACGGGCGGCGAGGAAGCCGCTGTCTGTACTACCCGCCAGCGGCCCTAACGGGTGCACGCCACCTGGGGGTGGTGGGTGGCGATGTGTCTGGTGTTCGACACATCGTCATTCTGGCGGGAGCGCAAGCTCCGTGGTGGGGCCCGAGTTGGGCCAGCGCTGTCGGGTGCCGCGGAGGAGTGCGGGAGCGTACCCATAGCCCCGACACCAGGCGCAGTGGTGGAACACCCAGGGGTTTTGGTGGGTATACCGTCCAGCGATGGGCGGGGATTCCCACATAACCACCCGCGGTATCTATAAAAGAGTTTCCCCTGGCTACAAAAATAACCGGCCAAGCACGAGTCGGACTCGCACACAGAGGGTTCCGTAATGTATGGGAGCCCCCCTTAAATATTTATTTTATTTTAATTTTATTTAATTATTTTATTTTTATTATTTCTTCCACGTGTGTTTACAGAAATGCAAGTGGAATGCAAATTGGAAATAGCTATAAAAATATACTAAATGTGAACCAGTATTTTATCACATAAAGCTCAATACTTGCCAATAAATTTACTGCCGGACCTATTACACCTACTTATGTATTCAAATTAATAATATGGTTTTGTTTTTTTTTTGAAAATGGCATAACCGACTTCAACCATTTACTACAAAAAAAAAAGAATAAAAAAAAGAAAGAAAAACAAGAATTTGACTTTGCACTAAATTTCCGATCCAATTTTTTTATCTGGTTTAGGATCACATTCTGATCATAAAATCACAAAATGCTGATAGATCCAGGTGGAGCTTCAAGCGCCATCTTGAAAAAACGTTTTTGGCCGGTATCTCGGAAACTATGCACTTAAGGGCAAAAGTCATTAAAATCATTATTGTAGACTTTGAGGAAATATAGCAATATAGCTCGATGATTGTAGAGAATAAAATTTTACATCTTTTGTTTGCAGTAAACTTGTTTGTAAAACTTACTGTTTATGATTTATAGCCCATTAAGTGCATAGTTTCCGAGATATCGGCCAAAAACGTTTTTTCAAGATGGCGCTTGAAGCTCCACCTGGATCTATCAGCATTTTGTGATTTTATGATCAGAATGTGATCCTAAACCAGATAAAAAAATTGGATCGGAAATTTAGTGCAAAGTCAAATTCTTGTTTTTCTTTCTTTTTTTATTCTTTTTTTTTGTAGTAAATGGTTGAAGTCGGTTATGCCATTTTCAAAAAAAAAAACAAAACCATATTATTAATTTGAATACATAAGTAGGTGTAACAGGTCCGGCAGTAAATTTATTGGCAAGTATTGAGCTTTATGTGATAAAATACTGGTTCACATTTAGTATATTTTTATAGCTATTTCCAATTTGCATTCCACTTGCATTTCTGTAAACACACGTGGAAGAAATTATGGGATATTAAGTAATTTTTATACTAAACTATTACTACTTAGATATAAATGATAGTCAGAATAGCAATTAGTCCTATTAATAATATTGTAGGTGATAATATGTTAAATATAACGAATTTATCACTTAAACCTGAATAATAATTTACTTAGTAATAATAGTTATAATGACTCAAATGCCAACAACATATTAGCATTACCTATCAATAACTTGTTTAGGTACTATCTACTTGGGTAGAAGACTTAAAAAAATATAATCAGTCCATTAGTTAGATTTTCAAAAAATATTAGCGACGTATTTTTATTTATTAAATTAAACAAAAAATCGGCCAAGTACGAATCGGACTCGCGCACGGAGGGTTCCGTACTGTATGGGAGCCCCCCCTTAAATATTTGTATTATTTTAATTTTATTATTTATTATTGAAGTTAATATAAAACTTAATATTCTGTGAAAATTTCAAGCATCTACCTGTTACCATTATTAATATAGAGCGAAAAACGTCTAAAAAATCAGGTTTGTTGTATGGGAGCCCCCTTAAATATTTATTTTATTCTCTTTTTAGTATTTGTTGTTATAGCGGAAATACATCATCTGTGAAAATTTCAGCTGCCTAGCTATCATGGTTCATGAGATACAGCCCGGTGACAGACGGACGGACAGACAGACAGACAGACGGACATCGAATTCTTAGTAATAGGGTCTCGTTTTTCCCTTTGGGTACGGAACCCTAAAAAGAACCATGGAAAGCCACTCTAACGATTAAACACATTTTATTCGTTTATTTACTGGATAAATGAAGAAAACAATCAGTAGTAATAAATACTTTGTTTAATTGTGCACAATAAAATCACTTTTTTTTTTAAACTACCTTTACTATTTATTTATTAAACTTAAGTTTTACCAAGCTCTTCCAAGTGACCTTGCAAGAAAAAGGGCTCGAAAAAAAGTAGATATACCGTAATTCAGTCGTTCAACTTAACAATAGAACTTTATGTACTAAAATTACATAACAAACTTTCATTTATGCGGAACATTAAATGATAACAAAAAATCATCAAATGTAACTTGTACACCATTGTATAACCATAGACTAATAACTAAAAATAAATTATTTTTACACGTATAAATTTATTTATTGTATTATTATACATAGTACAAAAATGAGTATTATAAAGTAACTTGCCAATGCGTTTTATATTAAAATTAAAACTTTTTTTTTTACCAAAAATGGCTTTCTTATGGGTTCATTCTTTGTAAAGCCAACATGTCGCCTGAGTTTTAAAAATTTGAATAATGTTTACATGTTCGTGTTTTGGTTAAATCTTTACGTGTTTTGTAGATATTTCTTGTAAGATCCATGTACTTTAGCAAGGCCAACAACTGTTGAAATTGACAACAATTTTTGATTGGCCTTATAAGGAACCACCGGCTTACCTAGGAAAACTACCAGTATTTTAACTTAATCGTGCGAAAATTATTAGGGTTTTCTTTAGTATTACCGCAAAAAATTCACAGAAAAATTATGAGAAAAAAGATTAGGTTATTTAATTACAAACTACCGTTTGTCTGTGCGCGCGCATAATAATAAGTATACCTAATTAGAAAACCCCCGACACAAAAATATTTGACAACAAACTTTCAATTGACAACCATTGTAGGCACATTTGTAGAATTTTGGTTCTTCCATCCCCACTTTAACCCACCATAACTCTTAAACGGCTCAATCGATTTTTATAAAACATAGCTAAGAACACTCTCGATTAAGTCTCCTTTCATCCAAAAAAAAACTAAATTGAAATCGGTTCAGTGGTTCGGGCGCTATGATGCCACAGACAGACAGACAAACAGACAGACACACCGACAGACAAACAGACACGTCAAACTTATAACACCCCTCTTTTGCGTCGGGGATTAAAAATTGTGCCATCGACTTCGACTTGACTTTTTTTATGGTCATCGACGACCAAAGTCTACACGCATGGGACCAAGAATGGGATTCCACTGGGTTTATTACCAGTGTTACTACCAATCTTACTACCAGTAGTAAGAACGGTAAATGAATTACCGTTGTTACTACTGCAGTTGAAAGTTGTTAGAACAGCAATATCGACGCGAGCGACTTGTAGCCGCGTCAGTGTCTGTGGTCTTGAGTTTGATGGCTCTTAGTGGTACCTAATTGAAGAAATATGTCCTTATATGTTGGCCTTCAAAGAACCTTACTGTGTTTTCACAACTCAATTTAAAAAATCTTATAAAAATCGTGAGAACATCATGTGACGTGATTGCAGCCATAACTTATCCATTAAAAGCATTAATTTATTCTGTTCTATTTTAATCTAGGTATAACAATATTTACATATATGTTTATTTATTTCCACTTCATTAACATTTTAGGCAAGTATAAATCAATAGTGACATTTATTGCCCTCTTAAAAATAGAGTCAAAACTAATAAATAATTGGTTAATTGCGAGTCAAATTCGTGCGTTTTATTTTAATTATTTTTTTCAAGTAAATATACAATTAAATATTCTATGAATATTTCAAGCATCTACCTTTTGCGGATATAAATATCGCGCCCAAAAAATCACGTAGGTATCTAAATCTTTATTTTATATAATTTTTTTAAGTATTCATTATTGAAGTGAATATCTCAAGCGTATACCTGTTACCGTTACGAAAAACGGCTAAACATTCAGGTTTGTTGTATAAGGCCCCTCTTAAATATATATATAATTTTATTTTTAGTATTTTGTGTTATAGCGACAACAGAAATACTCCAGCAGAAAATTTCAACTGTCTAGCTATCACGGTTCTTGAGATACACCCTGGTGATAGACAGACATACAGACAGGCGGACAGACAGACGGACGGATAGCGGAGTCTTAGTAATAGGGTCCCGTTTTTACTCTTTGGGTACGGAACCCTAAAAGAAACAAATGGCAGCATATCTTTGTTTATAAATGCTAAAATATAATAGTCTACCTCAATACAATTGGAATCATCCCTGAAATAAATTCTATAATAGTACCATAGGTGCAGTAATCGTACTATACAATATTTAATGTGGATATATAAATTTAAACAAGTTACATATTGTCCAAATAAAGATGCTATTTTTTGTTATAAATATAAATCGAATCGAGATACCTAATTGTGGTAAAAATAACATACCTAAAGGTTAATTTTATATAATTTTCTCTGCAGAGGTCAAACTTGTAGGAATCACCAACTTTGACGTTTCTTCATTCGATACATTCCTTAATGTGGCACCTACTATGGTTTCCGTAATTTCTTGCAAAGTCTTATCCTTTGTCTCTGGTAAATATTTGTACAATAATATTAAGACGAAAGTGGATGATGCACCAAATGTGAAAAAGGTTCCATGCATACCGAACGTTTTAAAAATATAAGGTGCTACTTTTAAAGTAACACCAAAAAAAAGTTTCGCTATAACAGCTAATAAACACGACGCCAAATTGCGTGATCGAATTGGCATTAGCTCACCGTAAATAGTTATTGACATTATCATTGGACCACAACTTACAGATATTGAAAATAGCATTAACAAAATTACAGTCACCAAGTTTTTTTCCGATATAACTGATAAACTAATTAAATATAAGTATAAAGAAAACATAAAAAGGATGATAACTTCAATAGACGATGCTAATAGCAACATGACTCGTCTTTTTACAAATTTTGCTATGATGCATCCAACGTACATACTCGCAACTGTGATTCCATCTAATATTAACATGCCTGTGTACGCAGTTGTATCACTTCCAGTTATTTTCTTCAATATATCAATAGCGTAAACTGCACATATCAGTTTTCCAGATGTAGCGCTAAGAAGTCCTGTTAGCAGACATAACAGAGTGGGCTTGTAAAATTCTTTAGCTGTAACTGTCACATAGAAGGTTTTTAACATCTGTGTTGTTGATTGTTTTCCATTTTTATTGCGTTTCAAGTATTCTTTTTGAGCATTAATCAAAGCTACTAATTCTTTTTCTGATTGTTCATCGCAACCTTTCAGCCATCGATGGCTTTTTGCACATTCTCTGTATCTCTCTTTGCTCGCGAGCCAGTACGGTGATTCTGGCCAAAAGAATATTGTTACCACAGTATAGACTGCACATAATATGCCGAGTGATCCGATCTGCTTCCAATGAAAAAATGTTCCTATAGCATTAGATACCCATACGCCCCAGTAAAATGTAGCAGATTTCATGGTAAGAAATATCCCACGATATTTTGGCGATACGTACTCTGTCAATATCAACGTGGCGATGACAACTTGTGCAGCACCGAAAAAGCCTTGCATAATTTCGCTGATGAGGATATGGGAGACAGTAGTACTGCAGTAAAACACGAGGAAGGCAATGATTGCATCAATGCAAGCGATGATGAAGGAGATCTTTCTTCCGACGAATCGAGTGAGAATCGAGATAATAATTACACAAGGGAATCCACTGAATCCAATAACGGACGCTGAAAAAATAACAAACATAAAATCAATAAAAAGTGAGTTTATAAAATAAATGCAAGTTTTGATTAATACAGCGCGTTACAGTGTAAATTGATAAAGGTTCATTTAAAAATAAAAGTGAAAAAAGATTGATATCCGTTTTTTTTATTTATGTAGGGTTACTGGTTATTGAACTTATTCCTTCTAGTGGGTTTTAGGGGGGTTATTATCAACAAATTTGACCCCATAAACCCCTGTGCAAAAGTTAACCATTTCTGAGAAAAAATCAATTAAAGTTTAGTTTATTGAATCAGGCGTTACTTAGTGGAAGTTCATCTTCAAATTCTTGTTTTGAATAAATACTCGTATTTAGTGTATTTCCGCTCTGTCGTAGTCATCTAAGTTAAGGGTACCATTCAAAATCCAAACTAAATCACAATAAAAAATAGTAATTAATCATCAAACTGTATCATGGTTCGACTATGGTTAGGCTAAGGTCAGGTCAGGCCAGAGAAGAAAAAAAAAAGTTTATTTTCCATGTATTGATGCAAGGTGACTTTTAAGTCATTAACCTTTAGGTTAATAAAATAAAAGTTTGATGATTATGCACAATTATTTTTTTTTTCCTTAGCAGAGACATCAGGCTATCATTATGAGTTAAAAAAAACTGGACTCGGTGTCCACATTATATAATTATCACATGAAAACAAAATAAAAAAGGCAACACATTTGGTGTGCAGATTATTTTAAAAACAACTGCATACTTTTAGCTTTCTAATGAAGTAAGTATTAAAATCTAACATCGGTCAAAGGGTTTAGGAAAAAGCGATTCACAAAGAGGTCCAGGTAATTTTTTTAAGAAAACCGTTATTTTTTACTTGCTCCAGATTACGTCCCCACCTATCAACAAACATGGGATTTAGACGCTTATTACCTGCCACGAACGATTATTTATTGTTCCATTTGCACTTATCATCGACATCATCATAATTATTATCAGCCGTAGGACGTCCACTGCTGGACATAAGCCTCCACTATGGATTTCCAATAAGCTCGGTTGGGAGCGGCCTGTATCCTTCCTTCATTGTTGTTTCCTTGTTTTACTACAGCACCTTAAAACGTTTAAATATACGTACTGAGCCAAGACGCCATTTCGGTACTGATAGCTTCTGTGGAGTTGGCTTCCTTCCTGATCTGAGGAATGAATACCGTGGGCGCACCCACCACCAGGCCGTAAACAAAATATGCCATCAGGACCCCTGAGCACACCAACAACTGTAAATAAAAGAACATACTATAACTATATTAAACAATATGCAATGGTATTTAATATTATTTAAAAAATATATGTACCTATTTACTTTTATAAGCAATATATGGTTATCCAGAACTGGTGTACTAAGCCGGTGATTTAGAACATCGTTATGACCAACTTTTACTAAGGGGCTAACCCGGAATTCGAGAAAAAGATCTGTTCAATACATTTTGTCCATTCAGAGTTACAATTTTATATGGAACAGCAGATATTTTTTTTCGAATTCCGGTTTGGCGTCATAGAAAAATTTGTTCATAATGATGATCTTAATCACCCCCTTTCGGCTTAGCACAGGGCAAGCAGATAACTCTGTATAAATATTATTTTTAATTTAAAAAAAAATGCGAAGTCAATTCGACGTTTGTCTAGCTGATCTCACAACAACATTGCTAGCCTTTCAAAACCAGTGTGGTGAGTGGAAGGTATTCGTTACTTTATTATTTACTTACTTATGTTTAACGTTAATAAATAAGTATAAAATATAAGTTTTTAAATACAAGCTTTTGAGATCCTGGTTATCATATAGCAGCAGAGTGCTAGCCCAGACAAGTAAAACGAGCCCAAACACGACGGGTCTATCTTGTTTTGTACAGGAGTTCCTATGGTCACCTTCCGACTCCATCATTAGATCAGCTCCATGGTGCCATATTATTGCATTGTCATGCGATATGCATATGCGTGCAAAATTTCAGCTCAATCGAAAATCAGGAAGTTGGTCAAATTTAACTTGCAAGATTCCACCCGAACTTACATGCATACGAGTACATAGGTAAACTACATCTATTGCAAGATAAATAAAAGCTTGTAAAATGAGGCGATTTGACTACTTTTGATTATATTAAATATGATGATTAAAGCTCTTGGTGCAATTTTACCTAATAATTATTTGCTTGACCATGTATATTAAATTATAATTTACAGATATGTACCTACAATAGATAAATAATAAACAATTATTCAAAATAACACGTAACTTTACTTTGGGCAAGTGCCTTTAACTAAGTACAACAAAATATGTTATGTTAAAATTTTAAGGCTACTTGAAATAATAAGATTAAATTTTAAGGTTACTTGAAGATGCAAATAAAACTTCTAATTCTAATTCTAAAATACATAACTACATACTGCCAACTGGCAGTGGGCTTGAGCATTTGGATTATCTTTAGACCTTCAAAGGTCTGAGGGTGATCCAATGCTTTTTGTGTAATAGTAGTGTAGTTTTGTTGTAGTTAATAAAGGCACTTTTGCCCGTAAAAAAAAAAACTACATACTTAACCTACTGCAGTATAAAAAGCAATTGGATCATTCACAGACCCTTGATGATTATTTTATGAAAATTTTATCATTACCGTAATAATTTTATTGTTGTCGGTTATTTCTGCTTGAGTACCTTCTGTAAATCATAAGTCCTATATCTTACTAGTTTTGCTATAGGATATTAGGTATATGTCATTATCTTATTATTTTGCCGACAATAGGCATGATGACTAAAAATATAATTAGTCCGTCAGATAGACGATTAAAAAATATTAGATACGTATTTTTTATTTTACTTACACACTGTACAGTGTACACTTACTGGTCTGCCTATAACTAAAGCCATTAAGACCGCCGAGGACAGAACCACATGGAAGAGCATGGTGCAGCAAGTAGCGAACATTTCATAGTAGACACGACCTTCAGCAATGAAGATACCGATTAAGAAGAAGAGATTTTTTATTTTGACAATTAAACAAAAATTGATGAAGATATAGCCCGTTAAAGTTCCGCGTGACGTCACAAGTGCCATACAAATGTATAGACTTCTGTAAGAAAGGTGACGTCACGACCCCCACTCCCAAACTTTGACTTGTTTTATTTTTGTCAATTGTTGTTTGATTGACAAAAGAAAAAAATAGATGTCCAATTATTTTTGATAATTTAACTCACGGACTAATTAAAACAATATTTTTTTACCCAGTCATTATGACTATTGTAGAAAGGAGCCTTTATCAAAACAAGAAGAACCTTTAACAAAACATTTTTTTTTAATTAGTGTACTTTAGATATAAGATATTTTAGTTTAGATAGGATAATTTAGTTTAGATAGGATATTTTAGTTTAGATAGTTTTATTTAGGTTTGGATTAGTTATTTTAGTTTAGATAGGTTATTTAAGTTTTTATTTTTGTGTTTATCTTTAATTGTGGTTGTAAATAAAGAAATAATTAAGGCATTTAACTTATACCTTAAACAATTATAGAAACTGAAGAATTATGGAATACTAGCTGATCCGGTGAACTTCGTTTTACGCAATATCTTTATAAATTACAGCTTATGTGTTACTATTGCAAAGTTTCATCTCAATCCGTTCAGTAGTTTTTGCGTGAAAGAGGAACAAACATCCTAACATACAAACTTTCGCGTTTATAATATTAGTAGTATATATATAAGAATAGTATGGAATTGTATGAATAAAAAAAATACCTGTCTGAGAAATGGTTTCCAAAAAATTTCTTCCTCGACACTCGTATTTTCTTTTGGCACTTTTACGTGACGTCCACTCATCTTGGAATAGCACTTTTTCTTTAACTGTATTTTTCAACCACTGTTTAAATATTTTTGCGTCCTTTTTGTCCATACGCGATATCCTGGCGTTGTTTTCTTTTCATACATAATCATTTGACCACAGTAATAAACACCACCCATATAAATGATTTTTGGTTTGAATCTGCAAATAACGTTTATGACAATAATTATTTTTCGCCAAAAACGGCACAACCGTCTTCAATTGTTGCAATCTACCTACGTACAAATTTCGAATCGAAGTATGGCATTTTTAGATTATTGTAAATTTTTCAAAAAACCACCTAACCATTGTTGATAAAATTTAAATGTGACACCATTGAAAATGATTTACCGAACAAAAAAAGAATCATCAAAATTGGTTCATAATTGCCGGAGTAATCGCGTAGCATTTATACAAAAAAATGTAGAGTCGAATTGAGAATCTTTTTAATTGAAGTTGGTTAAAAATTAATAATTACACATAATAATTATTAATTGTTATTAAATAAATAACAACATAATTAATTATTATCGTTGTTCGCCTCGAGAAATATATGGACAAACGATTTACGTCGAATTTGTTTTACTATGGTAATGATAATTAATAAATTAAATAGTATAGTGAAATAATTAATGTATACCTTCACTATCACATTAGGTGATAGCTGTATTGTGTGAACAAAAATAATTGAACCGAAAAAAATTAGTTGGTACACAAACACAAGTGGTATACGAAACACGCGACTTGCCAATGAACACAAGATAATATTAAATATATAGAATCATCTACATAATTATATGCAAGCGCGGTGTAGCCAGTAATTAAAAATGCCATCAAAAAAATAGCATGAAAAAAGTACAACAACTCGAGCAACAGTTCTTCTCCAGTAAAAAATGAGAGATCGGATATGTAAACGCAAGTCAGTTTTTTTATGCAGTGCTTATAAGAGAGCATCTAAGTTGGAAAAGATTATGTAGCTGATACACACAGCGAAATAGAACAATGTTACAGTATGTTTGAATTTTTCCTTTTATGTAGTCTAAATAGCAGTTGTGTTCAAAATTTTAAACTTATTTGTCTGCTTTAAAAGAAGTAGCTCAGAATAATAATTATGATGATCTTTGAGTGTGTCTGCCACAAAATCAAAGAACTTTCAACTACCTAACTTTTAAAATCTTCGTCCGATTTAGATAAAAGGAGTTTGACCATTTGTGGCATATCCACCCGCCACCATTATGATTTTTTTTCAAAGTTTCTACGCACTATGAACGTAGTTAGTATATATGAGTAGTGGACACTTATACACACAATAAATATTTCGTACTATGGTACCCTAAAGTACGAGTCACGTTCTCGAGATATTTGGACGCTATGATCGCTGTACGAGAACTTTGAAAATCACTAAAAATGCAGTAATTACGTGTGTTTACGCATTCCATTGAATTCAAATAATAGGCCTCAGGTTGATTACTATTTATTAGAATACATTATACATAAATATTAACACAAAAAAGCCGCTATAAAACGTTCACTGCAGTACGTTTCTACGCGTTGCGTTTTCGGAACATAATAACCATTCGACGTGACGCAGCAGCAAATTATTCACGGTGATGTTTTACTTACTTCACATCGCAAAGAAACGCTAACCATAATAATACCTATATACTACTTTCATTGTGCGCGGAAACTTAGGAAAAAAAATTGAGGCGGGTGGATCTGCTAGCTTCCATACAAAAATTTTCAAACCCCTTTGAAAATTTACTAAGTTATATGATGATTCCTTGGTGGTGAAAAATTCAGAAGTGTAGCTTTATCCGCATCGAAGTTTTAGGGGGTTGAAAGTGGTATAAATGGCTTTGATAAAAAGATGGGAGTCATACACATAAACATTTAATTTGTATAGGAATACTTGGACACGTCGATTAAAACAGTAGGCTGTACGGCTTTGCTCCACTTGTTGGGGTGTACTACCGTACACCCAGTTGTAGGTACGGCTGAGCTTGACTTGTTGGCTGATAACAGATTTAGCTAATGTATTCAGATATTAACGACATTTTGTTTTTTTTAAACAGCTTGTTGATCACATGGGTAGAGTATAGGAGTAAACATTTTATTTGAGTTGGGCACACACGGTCATTCGAACTGATTGATTATACACGCTCCGATTTGGTTAGAGACAACCGTCAAGTAGGATTGTGTTAACGTGGTTGGTCCAATGTCAATTTTTCGTGTTCGAGTCTGTCCATTTTTTAGGATTCATTTCGGAGAGTGTGCCTCTGAGCTGCACGACCTTATTCTACCATCCCCTTTTTACTGCAGGACAAGTAGGAAGACACCACATTACCACCCCTACACTGTCGATTTTCCTTCGATACGTAGGAAGCGGTTTGACTCAACATTTCTGATTCGTACCGCCAGGGAATGGAACAGTCTTCCTGCTTTCCTATTTCTTAAGAGATATAATCTAAAGCTTTTTAAGGTCAGAGTGAATAGGTATCTTCTAGGTCTGCGTGCTTCATCTTCGACCACAACCTCGCTTCCCATCAGGCGAGTTGGTGGTCAAACGCGGACTGATTTGCGTTAAGAAAAGTTATCTTCTATTTAACTGACGAAACGGAGGAGGTTATCAAGTCGATGCGTATATTTTATTTATGTATCAAAGCGCATAACTTTTACAGAGTAGTTTTTATTGGAAAGAGTTGTTTCGAAGTTGGTCCCATATACATTTTATTGAAATTGTTCTATTGGTTTTTGAAAAATCAACAATAATCTAAAAATGGCAAGGATCGCTTCGAATGAACTATTCGAATTTTGTACGTTGCAGTGACTACAGGCAAAATAGACGTTTATTTTGGTAACTTTGCACTAAATTTCCGATCCACATTTATTTTTTAATAAGGTTTAGGATCACTTACTGAGCATAAAATCACAAAATGCTGACAGATCCAGGTGGAGTTTCAAGCGCCATCTTGAAAAAACGTTTTTGGCCGGCATCTCGGAAACTATGCACTTAAGGGCAAAAGTCATTAAAATCATTATTGTAGAGAATAAAATTTTACATCTTTTGTTAAAAGTAAACTTGTTTGTAAAACTTACCGTTTATGATTTATGGCCCATTAAGTGCATAGTTTCCGAGATATCGGCCAAAACGTTTTCAAGATGGCGTTTGAAGCTCCACCTGGATCTATCAGCATTTTGTGATTTTATGATAAGAATGTGATCCTAAACCAGATAAAAAAATTGGATCGGAAATTTAGTGCAAAGTCAAATTCTTGTTTTACTTTCTTTTTTTTATTAATTTTTTTTTTGTAGTAAATGGTTGAAGTCGGTTGTGCCATTTTCAAAAAAAAAAACAAAACCATATTATTAATTTGAATACATAAGTAGGTGTAATAGGTCCGGCAGTAAATTTATTGGCAAGTATTGAGCTTTATGTGATAAAATACTGGTTCACATTTAGTATATTTTTATAGCTATTTCCAATTTGCATTCCACTTGCAATTCTGTAAACACACGTGGAAGAAATTATGGGATATTAAGTAATTTTTATACTAAACTATTACTACTTAGATATAAATGATAGTCAGAATAGCAATTAGTACTATTAATAATATTGTAGGTGATAATATGTTAAATAGAACGAATTTATCACTAAAACCTGAATAATAATTTAATTAGTAATAATAGTTACATAGACTCAAATGCCAACAACATTTTAGCATTATCAATAACTTGTTTAGGTACTATCTACTTGGGTAGAATACTTAAAAAAATATAATCAGTCCATTAGTTAGATTTTCAAAAAATATTAGCGACGTATTTTTATTTATTAAATTAAACAAAAAATCGGCCAAGTACGAATCGGACTCGCGCACGGAAGGTTCCGTACTGTATGGGAGCCCCCCCTTAAATATTTGTATTATTTTAATTTTATTATTTATTATTGAAGGAAATATAAAACTAAATATTCTGTGAAAATTTCAAGCATCTACCTGGTACCATTATTTATATAGAGCGAAAAACGTCTAAAAATTCAGGTTTGTTGTATGGGAGCCCCCCTTAAGTATTTATTTTATTTTGTTTTTAGTCTTTGTTGTTATAGTGGCAACCAAAATACATCATCTGTGAAAATTTCAGCTGCCTAGCTATCATGGTTCATGAGATAAAGCCCGGTGACAGACGGACAGACGGACAGACGGACATCGAAGTCTTAGTAATAGGGTCCCGTTTTTTCCCTTTGGGTACGGAACCCTAAAAATAACTAACATATAGGTAATAGCCACGTGACGACTACATATACGCCCAATGGCGTTTTTTATCAATGACATTTTTAGAGTTCCTTACCCAAAGGGTAAAAACGGGACCCTATTACTAAGACTCCGCTGTCCGTCTGTATGTCACCAAACTGTATCTCATGAACCGTGATAACTAGAACGTTGAATTTTTCACAGATGACGTATTTCTGTTGCCGCTTTAACAAAAAACACTAAAAATAGAAAAAAAAAATATTTGAGGGGAGCTCCCATACAACAAACCTGATTTTATAGCTGTTTTTCGCTCGATTTTTATAACGGTGACAGGTAGATACTTGAAATATTCACACAATCTTTAGTTAAATATTCACTTCAAAAATAAGTAGTTAAATCAAAATAAAATAAATATTTTAGGGGGGCTCCCATACAACAAATGTGTTTTTTTCTCAATATTAATAACGACAACAAGGATATGCTTAAAATATCACAGAATATTATATTCCTTTCAAATGTAAATAATTAAATTAAAATAAAATATAATAAGGGGGGCTATTCCATACGGTACGGAACCCTTCCTGCGCGAGTCCAAATCGCACTTGAAAGATTTTTTGTTTTATCGACGAATGAAATAAATTACAAGTAAAAGAAATCTTTTTAAGAACAAGCTTTTATTTAAATAAATAGGACCTAGTCCGAATAAAACCGGACAAGTGCGAGTCAGGCACCAAGCGTTCCGTACAAAAACCAAAACAATGTAAAAAATCGAGAACTAGGTTGTTAAACCTTAACCTTAGGGATGAGAGAAAATACTAAAATAACTTAAATTTTGGACCCCCATTTCATGCACCTGTGATCTATTTTTTATGATTTAATTAAAAATGTGAAGTTTTATTCATATAATATATGTGTATAGGTACATTAAAACCGATTACAGAGACGCCAGCGTAAATTTAATAGCAACGTAAAAAGCGTTCTCTCTATCGAATGCCTAAAGTGAAAAAGAAACAGAACTATGCTATTTAGCTAATATAATTACGATGGCGCCTCTGTAATCGGGCTTATTGTGTAACTCCAAGACAATGATCCCCGTTGAATTTCACAGTTCTAGGTCAACGGCAAGTACCCTTTAAGTTTTGATTCCCTTGTGATTGTCGAAATATGCTGTTTTTGCGAGATAAACGGCACTAACTCTTTTTGCGATAATCGAGAAGTTTAATTTTTCACAACTGCAAGAGGTCATAGCTAGACGCGACATTACAAATCCCCGTGCATTTCAGCCAAGTACCGCTCCGGCTTTTGTAGTTGAGATTTGCACGTTAAACCTCAGAGCGTATTTCAGACCTAACTGGGTATTGTAGTAACATTAATCGAATCTTGTCACTACGATTCCCTGCTAAGTTCGATAGAGGTCGGTTCTAAAGATTAAAGTAAAACATTTGATAGCAATTGCATCAAATCGAAGTTAATTGTAAAAGTCAGCTATACTCACATCTAATCTACATAAGCGATTTGCTATTGGCACTTCGCCGGCTGCTGCCGCGGCACACGCGCTTCGCTCGCTCAGCTCGTGCGTTGTTTGCCATTTTTTATCTTTTTCTCTGGGGAAATCTTTTAAAGATACCACCGCACCTATTTTTTGTTATACACCTAATCTAAAAATGCGATTCGCTTCTGGTTTCGCCGACTGGAAATAGAAAGTATATATATTAACCGGCGCCTAAATTAGTACATTATGAGATGGACGTCCAGACTGAATTTTGTATCTTCCTTTAATACCTCTTTGAATTTTTCTTGCGAACGATGTTGGCCGAAGTCTTATTTTTTTATTCAGTGTCCCACTTGCAGCTTCTGATGAACGTAGAACTAACCAGTGGTTGTAATTCTTTATATCGTTTAAAATGGATGAAAATGGAGGGACGTAGACTGAAACGCTCTGGGTATTAATGCGATATGAGAGTCACAGTACCCTGCTTAATTCGATAACCTGTTCGGGGATTTGTAGTGGCGAGTTGCACAGTTTATCTACTTAAAAACCCTGTAGGGCTCGGCTCACGACTTCGACGAATTGCTCTGGGGTTTAAAGTGGAAATCTCAACTACAAAAGTCCGAGCGGCATTTGGCTGAAATGCACGGGGAATTGTATTATCGCGTCATAGACTCATGTATATGGTTTTAATTTCAACTTGTTACCTCCACGCATTAGAGAGATATAAAGTTTTAACATACGGACGGGCGGACAGATGGACAATAAAGTTATCCTAAAAGGGTTCCGTTTTTTTTCTTTCAAGGTATGGAACCCTGAATAGCAGAAAAAAAATTGATTGTTAAAAGGTTTTTTAACTTTTAATTTATTGTTTACTTGGACATATTTCTAAGTCTGGTCATTTCATTTAATTTCGAGTTTTTTAGCAAGCTCTTTCATTTCATTCGTAGGTACATTAAAAATAACTAGTTTTCATCGTCATCTTGGGTGTTCCGCCATGTTTGATTTATAACGACGTCACATAGCTGACCATGCATTGTCATCCAAACAAAACGTATGAAATGTAAAAAAATCAGCCAAGTCCGAGTCGGATAGCGCACGAACGGTTCCGTACCGCATTTTATTCCCATGTTCGTATTTTATTTTTATTATTTACTAGCTTCTGCCCGCGGCTTCGCCCGCTAGATATTTCGAGGCTCTACCTTACCATCCTTAATAAAGGAGGTGGAAAATAAAAAAAACAAAAAATTCGATTTGACATTTGTTCGATTCGACAGTTCTTTTTTGACATTTCTTGGGGCGCACGCTAGAATAGCTCGCAGATGTCAGAATTTTTCCTACTTACTTAACACTTATTGTTTTAATATGGAAAATTTACGCAATATCATTGTAATTTATAGCCTATGTGTTATTATATATATAAGCTATATAATTGCAAAGTTTCATCTCAATCCGTTTGGTAGTTTTTGCTTGAAAGAGTAACCAACATCCATCCATCCATCCATCCATCCTTACAAACTTTTACGTTTATAATATTATAGTAGGATTTTTTAAGTGACAAAATATTTTGTGTACATGTAATATTTCAAGCACAGATCAGGGAACCTGATCTCTTTATTATCTCTATAATAGAAACATTATCTCTATGATAGAGAAGGAGACACGCTCAGGCTGTGACATGATGTTAGCATAAATAGGTTACTTCCACCTAAAATGTAACACCATAAATATTGTTTGTGGGAATGTCAAAGTTTGAAAATTTTTTTTGATAATATTATTTAACGCTAGTTTTTACCCGTGGCTTCGCCCGCATGATATTTAGATTTTTGTGCTATCCCATGGGAACCCTTTATTTATCCGGGATAAAAAGAAGACTGTGTCACTTTCCGTCTTTCAAACCCGAGGCGCTACCTTACCACTCTTAATAATCGGTGTGGAAAATACAAAAAAAAACGATTTGACGGTTGTTCGATTCTACAGTTTTTTTTTTACATTAAATTTCTTGAAGCGCATTCTAGAATAGCTCGCAAGTTCGCAGATAGCAGAATTTTTCCAACTTAACACTTATTATGGATATATTATGGAAAATTTACGCAATATCATTATAATTTATTGCCTATGTGTTATTATGATATATAAGCTACATTATTGCAAAGTTTCATCTCAATCCGTTCAGTAGTTTTTGCGTGAAAGAGTAACAAACATCCATCCATCCATCCATCCGTACAAACTTTCGCGTTTATGCGAGTAATATTAGTAGGATTTAAACTTCGAGCAAATTTCTATAGTCACAATCGGGAAAAAAAAGTGTCCGAACCAAAACCCTGCTCAAGCTACGTAGTGTGTAATCTCGACATAACGTCAAGATTTAAGAAAACGGGACATTGGTAATTATTTAATGTAAATATCTGAGTTGGTATGTTTTATGGCGTTCGGACATTTTTTACTACTTGCACTTCGTACTTGCGTTTTGAATCCTCATTCCTCATACGAACAGCCAGAATGTGGAACGCTTTGCCTATGTCTGTCTTCCGCTAAAGTACAACGTGGGCGTCTTCAAATCCCGAGTAAATATTTATCTTCTAGGTAAGCAGTATGTGGTCAAACGCAAACCTCTTCAGAATTTTAAAAAAAAACTTAGGGAGATATTTGCTCGAAGGATTTAAATTGTTATCATTGAAGTTCAAAATGACCAAAAAGAACCCTAGATGGCCACAACCAGTCAGGTGTCCTTTGGTTGCATCAGCCAGGTCAAGTGGCTGTTCCGTCATCCGTTGCCAGCGTTGATTTAACGAATGTACAGATAAAGTTAATCATAGTTTAAGGGATTCCTAATATTAATACAAATAAAATATGTAAAAACTGATGTTTATACTATGACGGTAGTAGAAATAGCGTTAACCGGTAATTTAACGAAAGTTTAAATAAATAATCGGCCAAGTACGAGTCGGACTCGCGCACGGAGGGTTCCGTACTGTATGGGAGCCCCCCTTAAATATTTGTTTTAATATAATTTTATTATTTATTATTGAAGTGAATATAAAACTAAATATTCTGTGAAAGTTTCAAGCATGTACCTGTTACCATTATTAATATACATCGAAAAACGTCTAAAAAAAATCAGGTTTGTTGTATGGGAGCCCTTAAATTTTTATTTTATTTTGTTTTTAGTATTTGTTGTTATAGCGGCACCAGAAATACATCATCTGTGAAAATTTCAGCTGCCTAGCTATCATGGTTCATGAGATACAGCCCGGTGACAGACGGACAGACAGACAGACAGACGGACATCGAAGTCTTAGTAATAGGGTCCCGTTTTTCCCTTTGGGTACGGAACCCTAAAAAGCAGTGCTACGAATCTGCCGACGGACTTCGTAATTTCCAATGTTATTATCAAGACAATGTTATGTAAAAACTAAAAATATTCAATATCCAATCGTTTTATTGCACCTTAAATATAGGTACATACATCTCTTAGTTTAATTAATACTTGGTATCTGCCAAAGGCACCACGCACAACCCGTTTTATATTTAGAAATCGTTCTTACCTGTGTCCGGTATCGGTACAAAAATTCTCAGCTTTTATAAAGTGACGAAGTCTTCCAGTCACGGGCTCTTGCTCTAATACCTACTTATTCGAAATCATTATTTAAATTCTTACATCTTGTCAAATTATCAATCATCAACATTTTCTACGAGATTAGAATGCATGTGATGTTGTGAACTAAAATAGGTGGCCAAAAGTGATCTTGCGAAGAAATCCTATTTCAATTTAGAAAACACGAAGTGAAAACTTTCTAACGCCATCTTTGCATATTTTCTAGAAATAATATTATTATTGCCTACCCGATATTCGTACGAAACATGATGTGAAAACTTTCTAACGCCATCTCTGCCTATTTTCTAGAAATAATATTATTATTACCTACCTGACTGCCAAGGAAGGGTATTTTTATGAACTCTTATATAGATGGAGCATAGAACCTAGATTTACTTATCTACAAGAGATGGCGTTGCAAGAATAACCCATTTCAGGACCTCTGCACCTTCCGGACGAGGTTTTGTGACTTTTGGTCCTGCGCGTTAAAAATAGTTTAGCAACCCTTACACAGATGGCGGTGTACTAAAAAAATGTTTTATAAAAACAATGTTGCTGTGCAAAGTGCTGAGAAAGTCTGAATGAACAAATTTACATAATAATTGACCGAAGCGATCGAAGTGGACAAAACTGTGGGGCAAAACGTCTCAGTTTTAAGCGACTTCCAAAAAGGAAGAGGTTCTATGTTCCTCTGTAGGTACGTATTTTTTTTGTGTATGTTCATCGATAATTTCACCAATTGCGAATCGAATCAAAAATCCCATTAAAATTTTACATAAATCGGCTGAGCCGTTTTGAAAAATCAACAATAATGTAAACAATTCGAGTGAAATATTCGAATTTTGTACACGATAGAAGGCGGTATTACCATTTATTGTGAAAAATAGTTATGACTTCTGGTTTGACTTGAAAATTTTGCTTTCGTCTGCCCAGATGTTGATACTCTTCTACAGGTCGCATTTTTCAACGAATCTTGGCCAAACTTGGCACGCAGGTTCTATAAATTCTTGGATTTTTAATCGGCGACGATTTTTGATTGGGGTAGTATTTTACTTAAAAAGAGAGAAAATTTGCTATCGCGCTATTTACCAGCCGAATGCGATAATATTTGGCAAAATTGAATATTTAAATCCTAACAATATTTGCAAGTAACAATCAAATCGGTCAAAAGCGAGTTAAGCTTATGAAGATTCAGTAAACAAATGCTAGGTCTACTGTTCGGAGAACTAATAGTTATAATAAAGGACTAAGCAATGCCGTAAATAGGGCGGTGCCACCGGTGCCCAGGCACAGGGCGTAGGTTCTGGAGGGCGCAACAATGGCCAGACCAGGCAGGACTATTATTTTTTCGGTTGTCTCCTGATAAGTTCCCGCTGCACCCCTAGTGCTCGATTCCAACACATTCGTGCCTACATGCCAGTATCATCAAAAACATCTGTTAAATTAGGCAATCGCCTGCTTGTTTGCCCATATCAGTTAGTTCTAGTTGTTTAAAAAATAGATTTATCTTCCAAATAAATTTGTCCGCCGACACCAAGATTCTTGTGCTTTATTTTATCACTGAATGAACTAAAGTAGGCCTCTACATAGCGTTGCTCTGGCTAGGGTAGGTATAATATCTAAAAAAACAAGGGCGCAGTTATAGAAGCTCGCAGAGGGCGCAGAATAGGCTATTTACGGCACTGTTTGGTACTTAGTCCGACTAAGTACCAAATCGTGAAAAAAATCAGCTGTTCTATAAAAATTATGTCAAGAGTACTTAGATGATTTTTGTAAGGAACAGCCGATTTTTGTCGCGTTCGTGTTTTCATTGAGGAGTGGTTGATAATGATGAGTATATTGAGTATTCTTACATTCCTAAGTAAGGGTGTTTGTCCACCACCGCCGTCGCCGGACTGTCATCACTGAGATCGAGCCGCGTGTCCACCGCACGTCCGTCACGCGCCGCGGTGGACATGAGGCTATAGTAAATGTATGTACCGCTACTTCGGCGCCGTGATCTCATTCTCGGTGACGGTCCGGCGACAGTGGCGGTGGACAAACGCCCTTACCAATATTATAAATCCAGAAATGTGTTTGTTGGTTAGTTTGTTACTCTTTAATGCAGCAACAGTGGGAGAGATGGTCTTGATTTTTAGCACGGATATACTTTAAACTCCAAGTGTCTTATTCCGTAGTCTACTTTTTATCAATATATAAGTAAAACATTCCTATGTAATAGCACAAAAATCAATACATCATGCTGGCGAAGCCGCAGTTAAAAGCTAGTAGTTACTATACCTCATAGTTTAAAATATATTTACTGCCTATAAGTAAGTAACCTATATGAGACCTTTTCCTAATTTAATAAAATAGTTATTACGTCGTTCCTTTATGCAAATTTTATCTTACCAATTAAGGTTCTATCGCCACAGGAGGTGCACAGAAGCTTAATTAAACTACGCAGTTTTCTAGTAGTTTTTTTATATTCAGGGTTATCTGCTCAACCTGTACTAAGCCGAAAGGAGGGATTAAGACCATCATTATGAACAACTTTTACAATGGGGCCAACCCGGAATTCGAGAAAAAATCAGCTGTTTCATACACCTATTATGGCCTTGCGGTGCCATAATAATATGGCACCCAATTTTACGTGAAATTCGACCAAAAATTTTACTTCCGTTTTTTTATTTATTTGATTTAAAGCGTTAGTTTAAAAAAACCTAGCTAGCCTTATACATTGGTGGTGATTAGCACTGCCTTAGACTTTAAACATTACCCGTAAGAGTTACGGGCGCTCTACTCAACCCCAATGTTAATTAAGTACCTACCTATACCTACTATACAGGTTTTTTTAATAGTGCACTGCCAAACCATGAAGAGTGCATACCTACAGTTGATTACTACGTAAGTACTTATAGAAACCGCTGACACATCGCAGATAAGGAACCTTCCAGATCTAATCATACCTTAACTTACGTGTATGTAGAGAATATTTGAACAAATAAGTATAACCCAAAAATATTTTTTGTAAATTGGTTGGTAGGTACTTAATTCAGAGTTACTTCGCCCCGTACGCGGTGCCGTGAGCTGAAAGCCAAAGCAGGACAACCTTGAACAAATGAATGATTTTTTTTCTTCTTTTTTCACTAAGACGCTATGCAAAAGAGTACAAACACACGCGGAGTCAAATGTCGTACTCGGGTTCATTAGACTTGATACTTGGGGTTTACTGTTCGGAGCTGAAAATCTTTTAACTGTTTTAAATTGGAATGGACTTGAGACTAGGGAGATTTAAAGTACTTGATTACCTTTTAATTTTAGATGCAGTTTGTGAATTTGAAGTCTATTTCTCTACTTTTTAGTGTCTCGAAGACATTTTTAATAAAAAGACAGAGTAAATATGCCAATGAATTAAAATGTGTTTTTGGAGTGAAAAGGAGTTAAAGTATCGCATAATTTTCATATTATGTGTTTTTATCATAAAGCACAACTTTCTATCTCAGTCTTTGAAGTTACCTACGCTTAGTTTCAAAGAGCGAACGAAGACATTGTAAAGAAACATGGAACTTCTCGTAATATAAATAAGTCATTTCACATTATGTATTGACTTTTTCTTTATTGTCATTGTCACTATAGCTCTATCACAAGCTTTGCTTAGTTTAGGGTTAGAGACGTGTGTAAAGATTTTGGTAGGGATAAAGAGGGGATGCCTTGTCCATTTCCCACAAAACATGACATTACGGGCAGTGACGTCATACCCTGCTATAGTCCGCTCGTTGTCTAGCAAGAAAGTAAATGTGCACGTAACTTCTTTATTTCCGAGTTGGTTTTATTTTTGTTTTCGTTAATCATCTCTGTTTATGGTTCCCTGTTACAAGAGGACATCAAAAAATATTGTCATCTAGCCTATTATCAAAACTAGTCAGACGAGCTTAAATTCCTCCTAATATGATCACGTATCGCATCCGGCACTCAGTTTCAATTTGAGAGCTTAGCGCGTCACACCACTCCAGCGAACGCTCTACATAATTCATCTGCACGGCTTTACAAACCACGCCGAATGCGACAGCCCTAAGCTACCAAATTAAATACCAGTAGTTCTCCGAGTAGTAGACCTCGCGACACGTATTTTAACGGAATCTTCATAAGATTAAACAGTGTCATAGGTATTAAACGCAAAACCTTTAAGGGCGGGTCTAGTACATCTAAACAAAAAACTTTTGTACTAGGACTTTTAGAAAATCACGAAGAAAACTCGGGTTTTTCATACAAAAACTTCGTCGTCGTCGTGTACAGAATTCGCGAAAATTGCGCACGGATCGATGTAGCATTTTTCACATTATTGTTGATTTATCAAAAATGGCTCAGCCGATTTCGATAAAATTTAAATGGGACCAAATTCGTAGTATATTCTTTCCAATAAAATTTTTTTATTGAAATCGGTCTACTACGAAAAAAGTTATGCGTGGTTACACATAAAAAAATATATATATACATACGCGTCGAATTGAGTACCTCCTCCGGTTTGGTTCGTCGGTCAAAAATATTCACACTTAGCTATTCAGTTTTCTGTACATGACACAAGATGGCGCTGTGCCATGTCCATAGAAATCACATCAAACGTTAACGCGATCGAGTTCGAGCAAGAAACTCCCACTTTGCCCTCTGAGCTATAGTTCGTAAATATCTACAGGTGTACCTACGTTTTTTAAATAGTAATAGTAGAAGTAAATAGTATAATAGTACTTTACCCGCTAAGTAGCTACTTTCCTTGGCTTACACACAATAATAGTTATTTTTGCCGGGATAAAAGTAGTCTATAAAACTAAGTACTTTTTATCCCCTCTAAACTATAAAAAGCAAGCCGATCCGTTGCTCCGTTGTTGCGTGAAAGAATAAAAAACAAACCAAGAAACATATTTTGAGATTTATAATATTACAAAGAATAATAAATTTAATAAATGCACTTGCCCGTAAAAAATAATTAAGTACCTACTCATTTATGTACACAATTTAATGTTTAGTACTTAAGCCAATTGATCTAATTGTTAAGACAGAATAGTTGTACTAATACGTGCTAAGAAGTAGTGATATCAATTAACAATATTGCGTTTAAGATGTGCCTTTACGTCTACTTGATATGACAGATAGCTTTCAAGTTGAGTGTTGGAACTTGAAATTCGATCTTATTCTCTAGGTATTTGTAAGGCCTATAACATAAATGGTGTAGGGCAGGCTTGTGTTCAGCAGTGCACGTCTTATGGTAGGAGTAATGATGTTGCTAGAGTCAATAGGTGTTAATCCTACTTACTATAATGTTATAAATACGAATGTGTGCTTGGTTTGTTAGGTACAAGAGCTTTGCTCCGGGTACAAGAAAACCGGTAAATCTCCGGAGAATACACATTTTATAAATCTCCGGTTTTTTATTTTGCAAACCGATCAAACTGAAACATATTTTTGTTTGTTACGGCAGGCAACACTGGTAGCAACCAGCTGGTATATCCCCGCGTATATGTACTGGTAAAATTATTTTCCACCTTATTTATATAGCTCCTGTAAAAAAATATTATGTGGTTTTATGAAACCACGGTAAAAGTGAAAGTTTCTGGCACAAATTAGTAATAGTCTATACAGTACACGGTCAGCTGATACGAACCATAGGCGCCGCCATTATTGGCCTCGGCTGCTCTGTAGAACACCTTTCACTTTACCCCTACTCCGCGGCCGACCGTCACGCTACATGCAATAGATGGACGAAAAAGTTTGAGGCGATGTAATAAAAGTTTCACTTTAAAAACTACATTCGTTTAGTAAGTACAGTTCAAACGTAAAACTTTAGGTAAATTTTAGGTAAATGGTTACTTTGAATTAAGCGATTAATTACTTAATATTAGCAAATAGCAATTTTTTAATTTGCTTAATTTACCTAAAAATAGATGAAAATAAAACTGTGCTTGGTTTTTTTAGTTGGTAAGTCTCAGGAGTTTTACCGGAGAGTTATTGAAACCAGTAAAAATTTCCGGACACGAAAACCTGCCCCTTTCTTCTATCGTACGGCTAGACAGACGCGACCAAAGCGCCACCCTTTTATGGTGGACATTCCGCGCATTAGAACCAAGCGTTTCGAATCCTCATTCCTCAAACGAACAGCCAGAATGTGGAACGCTTTGCCTGGGTCTGTCTTTCCGCTAAAGTACAATGTGGGCGTCTTCAAATCCCGAGTAAATAGGTATCTTCTAGGTAAGCGTGCTACAACCTAGACCGCTTATCTGCTTAACAACAGGCAGTATGTGGTCAAACGCAAACCTATTCAGAATAAACTAAAAAAAAAACCGTATCCGGAGCAAAGTTCAAAGTTACTTATTTAACAGTAGCATCAGAGCAACGAATTGATTTGTTTTTAGCATGGGTGTAGTTACGAGTAAAAGAGGGCTACATCCATGGCAAACTACAACCTTGGATTAGTGAGTAGTGACATAGGCTACGTTTTATCCCGGAAATAGAAAATATTCCTACGGAATAGCATAAAACTCAAAATATAACGCGGGTTAACTACGGGCACATCATCGTTTCGTCCGTTCATCAAAATAGGTAGGCATGGTTGTAGACAGTAAGTTCGTAGTAAAGTAAAGTAAAATTTATTGCATAAGCTGTGTAAAATGGTGGTACAATTTTTTAGTATCAACAGTATATCCTAGCGGACATGCAATTTTTGGCTTCATAAAATCTAATCCTTACATAGTATAAAATAAAGTCGCTATTTTTGTCTGTTTGTTTGTCAGTATGCTTAAATCTTTAAAACTACGCAACGGATTTTGATGCGGTTTTTTTTAATGGATAGAGTGATTCAAGAGGAAGGTTTATATGTATAATACACCTGTGCGAAGCCGGGGCGGGTCGTCTAGTTATAAAATATATTATTGCCTATCCGAAAAACTAATCTATCATTTTCCATTACATTTACAGGACATTATCATATTTACATGAGATCATGATAAGTAAATATTTTACACTCCAAAATAATAACAATAACATTACATACATTTCAACCATACTCTATGTCTTAATATTATATACTTGATAATTTTCTAAGTAAATAGCAACAACTTGTACATTACAATAATTATTAATTTTAAAGAGATCACTTTTATTTTTTATAGTACAGGTACGGCCCAGGCCAGGCAGTAGTGGCTAGCCCTGGTGTCAGAGTTTTTTAGGCCGCCTGACTGAAGGCTTCTGACATGGCTAAACGGTTAAAACAACCGGGATCAACAATGTAACCTGTCATCCGCGCCACGGTAACGCTCAGTTGGAAAATGCCACCCGCGGTCACCCATCCATATACTGACCGTGCAAACGTTGCTTAATTTCGGTGATCGCTGGCAAACACCTCATCAAACTATATACGCTATACGAGCGCTGCAGTCAGTAGGTGACTTTTTATTACTAGCTTAAATTATTATAAATATTAGATGTTTTTTATTGTTCCTTACTTTTTATTTTTGTTATTTTTCATCGACTTGGCATTTTTTCTGTTTTACTTTTGTTTGTTTTTTTTTTGTTTTTCTTACATTCCATATCGATGGTATTATTAACCCCCGACGCAAAAACAAATGGGTGTCATAAGGATGACGTGTCTGTGGTGTCTGTCTGTGGCATCGTAGCTCCCGAACGGATGAACCGATTTTAATTTTGTTTTTTATTTATTTTTATTTAAAAGGTGAATTAGTTGGGAGTGTTCTTAGATATGGATCATCAAAATTGATTCAGCCGCTACAAAGTTATCAGCTCTATTGTTAGCTAGGAATTTTGTTGCGTTGGAGGTTTTTAAATTTTTAATTTTATCTTGTTGCCATAGATCCTTGCAACCTATAATACTATAGATCGCCACCTTTTAACATATAACATAGTAGACCCTTCTTATGTGATAATTACCTTGTCTTGGATCTTAAGTACCTACTCGTATCATAGCCCTTTTGAGCTGGACCGTCCATTATCGGATCACTGTAATCAACGGATTTGAGTGAATAATTAAACAACTCCGTAAAAGAAAACTACATATTTTCGTAGCAAACAAGCAAATAGTTCGACACGAGAACGGGTCCATCAGCCATAAGTTTTATTTATGGCCTTTGTGTCGTTTCTTTGTCTACGAGTATCGGTTATCCCCAACGTAATTTATTTAACTGGTTTTAATTAATTGTTATTAACCTAAAGATTGAAATGTAATTTTAATAATTTCGTAGTTAATATCATTTTTTAAGTTTAACTTTGTTACGGTTTTAAATACTGTGGACGTCATTAAGAATATTTCACCCATCCATATAATTATGCTGACGTCTTACAATAATGCCATTGAACTTTACGTGGCGCCACTGCCACTTCAACCATCAAATCATTGCCTCTAACTACCATTAATATCTAGATCGAATATAGACTGAAAAGGGAATCTAAGGAGTATCATCACGTAGTTATTTCATCATGTTCCTGCGTGCTCGGCGCTCAGGGACTGGCTCTAACATTGAAACATGAATTCTTAGACCGCGGGTCAACACAGAATATTTCTCTGGCTATTTTCCCCTCCTATGTACCTATTTCTATTTTAAAACAAAATATAACCGGACAAGTACAAGGCTCACACACTGAGGGTTTCGTACAAATCCTGAAAATTGCTCAAAATTGGGAATTACGAGTAAGTTGTTATAAATTCAGGGGAGCTAACTGTAATCATCGATACAGTACAATGAAATACAAAATAACTTTATTTTCACACCGTATAATTATATTCAAAACAAGCTTAACCTAAAAAAAATAATAGAAAAATATAAGGTTTTTTTTTACTTTTCGTTTTTGCTTATCTTAGTAATGATAGGAAGAGCCGACATTGAAGGATCAAAAAGGGATTAAACCATTATTACCAAGCTAGGTATGCAGCAGACATATAATTGCCATTCTAGTGTCGAGGATGCAAGTGAGATAAAAACCGAGGAGTGGTTAGTGTCACAGATGAATGATCCATCTCGTATTTCTCACTTTCTGGATAGGTACTCTACATAATTAGAGTATGTTTAACCGACTTCAAAAAAAAGGATCTCAATTCGACTGTTTTAAAAACCTATTTTGGTGTGTTACGCGATTACTCCGCTAGTTATGAACCGATTTCGATTTTTTTTTGTTTGGTAGATCATATTTTAAAGGTCTTTTTTCATCATTATTGGTGGAATAACCGCGTAACACACAATAAAAACACACGACCTAATTGAGAACATCTTTTTATTGAAATCGATTGATAATTACTCGTGGATCAAATCCATGCTTCATGCGTCATGCCACCTCTTAATCGCAGGTGTATTAGTAGTATGAGATGTAAATGTCAGGAGCCAGGGCGAGCCGACGTGGGTAGCGCCCGGGATGAGCTCTTTATCATTGCATATATTAATTTCAGGTACCTATATCAGTAGGAGAGGTGCAAGTAGGCGCCCTGTAAGGCCTAGACCGATGATCCTTTTGCCTTTTAGCCAAGTCAGATCCTGGATACGCCAACACACAGCTTGGCAACACAATGAGTACTGAGGGCTGTGGGCAGTCTAAGGAAGCTTTCCCGAAATTAAATCCGAGATACTCCCGACGCCTGCTGAACCTTAAACGAGATAAACTCCGACTCATAGCCGGAGTAGTCACGGGACATTGCTCTCTAAACAAGCACCTGTTTGAAATTGGTGTTACAGACATCCCTCTATGCAGAGGTTGCATGGAGGTAGAAGAAAAAACCGCGCATATGTTGCTTGAATGCAGCAGTGTAGCGGAACAACGCAAGAAATTCCTCGGGGCACAATTGTTGAAAAGGCCCGCAACAACAAGTAAGTAACAGGTATCCTATATCAGTAGTGTGAGATGTAAATGTTGCGTCGCGTGGAACTACCAGGGCGAGCCGACGTAGGTGCCACCTGGGGTGAGCTAATGTCTTTATCACTCATCAAAGATAAAAATGCCAAGTCGATGTTATTATTGCATGTCTTTATCGCAGGTGTATCAGTAGTGTGAGATGTAAATGTCGCGACGCGTGTAACTACCAGGGTGAGCCGACGTGGGTGCCGCCCGGGGTGAGCTTAAATGAATTATCTTTAAACACTGCGGACGTGATTCCGCTGCCAAAGCTTGCAGCCATGGTGCTCAAACTTTAAAGCTCTTTTGTTCATAGTTTTAAGAGTTTTTTTTCTGTGTCATAAAAAGTCTAACATTAAAAAAGGTATTATTCCCTCATAATATAAAACTGTTTTCTAGGGTCATTACGAATCGTCTCGAGCGCAGGCTTGATGACTTCCAGCCTTCCGAACAAGCCGGTTTCCGAAAGGGCTTTAGTACCATGGACCACAAACATACGCTGAGGCAGGTTATAAAGAAGACCGAGGAGTATAACCTGCTACTTTGCTTAGCGTTTGTGGACTATAAGAAAGCCTTTGATTCGGTCGAGACACGGGCTGTGCTTGAGTCTGTTCAACGATGCCGTATTGACTTTCGGTATTTCAAAGTGTTGAAATGTATGTATAATAACGCCACTATGTCGGTCCGAGTACAGCAACAGAGCTCGAAGGCGATCCCTTTGAAGAGAGGCGTGTGGCAGGGAGATGTAATATCTCCGAAACTGTTTACTGCTACTCTGGAAAAAGCCTTCTAGCTCCTGGAGTGGACAGGATTCGGCATCAACATCAATGGCGAAAACATCACTCACCTTCGGTTTGCCGACGATATCATCGTCATGACAAAGTCGATGGAGGAACTCAGCACGATGCTCGAAGGCCTCAAAAGGTCTCAATCTCTCAACAGGTGGGTCTTAAAATGAACATGGACAAGACAAAGGTCATGTGTAATTCCCATGTTGTACCCACCCCTATTTCAGTTGGGAACTCGGTTCTTGAAGTCGTTGACTCGTACGTCTACCTAGAACAAGTAGTCCAGTTAGGTAGGTCCGACTTCAAGAAAGAGGCCAATTGCCGAATTCAACTCGGCTGGGTAGCGTTCGGAAAATTACGTAACGTTTTCTCGTCCGACATACCTCAGTGCCTCAAGTCGAAAGTTTTCGACCAGTGTGTGTTGCCAGTGATGACTTATGGCACAGAGGTGGTCTCTCACTATGGGCCTTATTAGTAAGCTTCAAGTAGTACAGCCTTAACAGTGCAGTGCGGACGAGACATAACCTAAACATATATAAGTAAAAAATACAATTAGAAATGATGCCGACGATTTAAAATCTAAACAAAAATATGAAATTTCATAAAAAATATGGGGTTTGGTTAAAATTTAAATGTTTTAATCTCTGGCTAGTAAATTTTTGATTTTTTTCATAATAGCATAAGGTTGTAAACACAAAAAAAAAAACATAAAAAATTTATTATAGATTTCTTGATATCCCGTAGGCCCAAGTTTGAGCATCCTTGCCGGATCTCTACCGGCTATATAAACAGCGTTCGCGGATCACGGCAACCATTCTACACGCAACAGGTGACTTGTGACGGTGAGTACAGCCTTAACAGTGCAGTGTGGACGACCCATTATTTTTTAGTTCATCTAAAGGTAAGTGCATATTTTTATTGGATTTTCGATATTTACCTACTTGACACACTTAGCTATAAGATTTTCCAGAATCCAAAAGTAAATAAAAAATCTAAAGTTGTTCTAAAAAATATGAAACAAACTATAACCATGCATTTTTTTTCGAGCGATGTAATTTTTTTGGTATTATTATAAGACCAATATTACCAAAAAAATACATCGCTGTTTTTAACTACTTTTCACAAAACGTCATTGATAAAAATGTTTATTTTAGTATGATTTAGGAATGCACATATTTTTAATTCGATGTGTTTGTTTAAATTACGAAACCTTGAGAGAAAAAAACAGTTAACACAATTACCTGTTCACGTTTGAAACATTTACCTATGTATCTCAGAAGTTTAGAATTTATCTGTAGGTAATCCTCACTTATTATCTGTACGTTATCATTGTAAAAAAAATAGAAAAGTTGTAAAACGATTCAAGAAATACTTATCTACTTGCCTGCGTGGGCTGTTATTCTACGAAAATTTCCCCTTTTAAATAATCGCATGCTGATTTATAATATAATACATATGCCACCTGTGGCTAGCCCTGGTATCATGAGTTACCTAAACGCCTCTGATAACAATAATACCTATGTTTAACTGTTAAAACAACCGGAACATATACCTGCAATCTGTGTGCTTAAAAAATATTTTTAAAAATCTTGCGTGATCATGAAACTTGTGAAACTTTAATACAACGTTCCCGCGCTATATTTTTCAACAATATCTATGTAACTTGCCTAATTAAATTTTTATAAAGTAAGGGAAGCACGGAATTTTAAAATACAAGCCCAGTTTACTGGATATGTATTATACAAAGGCTGTTGGTAATATACGTACAACCTCTTAAAGGTGACTTTAGTAACATCTAGATAAACTAAGTTTCACTACAGGACTAGGTAACCCTGAAATAGTTTATAATAATCGGCATAATGCGAGTCAGACTTACGCACAAAGGGTTCCGTACCGTATGGAAGCCCCCCTTAATATATTTTATTTTACTTATTTTTTTATTTTTGAAAGAACATACAACTTAATATTCTATGAATATTTCAAGCATCTTCCCGTTTCCATTATTAATATCGAGCAAAAAATTACGTTACTTGTATGGGAGCCACCCCTTAAATATTTATATTTTTAATTTTATTATGTATTCTATAAGTGCATATTTAATTAAATATATCGAGCGAAAAACGACTAAAAATTCAGATTTATGTATGGGAGACCCCTTAATTTTTTTTTTCTGTTTTTAGTATTTTTTGTTATAGCGGCAACGGAAATACATCATGTGTGAAATTTTCAACGAAAATTTCTAGTTATAACGGTTCATGAGATACAGCTTGGTGAGAGAAAGACAGACAGACAGATAGACGGACGGACAGCGGAGTCATAGTAATAGCGTCCCGTTTTTACCCTTTGGGTACGGAACCCTAAAAACAGCTTTCCATACACAAATGCCATGTTAAACGTCCAATCTACCACGCTGGCCTGGTGCGGATTGCTGGATTCACATACGCCATTGATGGTGCGGATTGCTGGATTCACATACGCCATTGATTTTCTACTATGGACGCACGCAGGTTTTCTTTCACCGAGAAGTCAGTGGTGTGAAATCCCAAACATAAGTTCCGAAGAACTCATTAGTACGGGACCGGTATTTGAACCCACAGCCTCACGAGTGTAAGGTGGATGCTATTAACACTAGACGACCACAGCTTACATTTAACACAGCTATTCCAAAAACAAAAAAAAGAATCAGCTGTTTCATACATTTTATCGATTCCGAATTGTGATTTTTTTATGGAGCAGCTGATTTTTTTTTCTCCCGGTTGATCCCAGCCCAGTCTATTTTATAGCCTAAATACGATTTTTTACAAAAAAATTAGGATGCAACGCGAACATCTTAACAAGATTACTTACGACCAAATTATCGAGCTAGCTTTACCTTTTTTTGACAAAAAGTAAAAGCTTTTTGTCAAAAAAAGGTAAAGCTTTATGAATTTTGTGTCTGCAATACTGTTATTAAAGATTTTTCATTATAAATATTTCACATTTTCTTAGAGATGAAAACTTGTTGACTTTGTATTGATAGGTTGATTTGCTTTTTTGGAGAACATACTTGACCGTCAGACAACGAGATTGTGTATTTGATTCAATGAAGTCAGCAGTAAGAAAGTAAAATAAAACCGGACAAGTCGGAGTCAGGCTCACCCGCCGAGGGTTTCGTACAAATCCCAAAATTGTAAGAAACCGGGAACTAAGTAGTTAAAACTTTACGGAAGAAAGAATAGTAGATTATGTACCAAGAAAACCAAGTCGTGTCTTACGTCCCGAGCGACATATTGGACCCTAAGCGTAGCGAAGGACTCTATAGTTAGTTAACTCCCGAGCGCAGCGAGGGCCCAAGACGAAGACTGATTTGGTTTTAGTGGTGCAAACTCTACTTTTCATACTTCCTGCGAGAAAATAAAAGCCCAGGAAAATGAGTAATACTTACGTCATAAACTCACTAAGTGTTGGTACTCACTAAGCAACTCGGTATTGTTCACAATAAAATAAAACAAATTAGACTGTACCTACGAATTTTCATAGAATCGCACACAATCCGTAATAAAATAGAGAATGTAAATACTGCGTGAAAAACACAAGCCTATGGCCAGCTCGATTATCATGGCCTAACACGGGCATGGCAAAGAGGTTTTATTCTATAAAATCGAATAAAACCGAATAAACCTCCTTACAATGCCAGTTGCCGTGCTATGGGTTGCCTGGAAGAGATCGCTTCCAGGCCACCGCCGCCTTGAGCTACACTAATAAGTTTTTCATGTATTAATGTTGTCTTATTTTTACTGTGTGCAATAAAGTGTTTTCTATTCTATGTAAAAAGGTTTTATTCGATTTTACAAAATAAAACCTCTTTACGATGAATAAAACCTCTTTACGATGTCTAATTACGAATTAGACGTTCCAAATTTAAATCACATCTTATGATAACACACACGATACGATTATCTCACTTTAAAATTTAGACCTCAATTTTTTGCATTTAGGCCCTAATTTTGTGATTAAATGGAATATATGCTGTTTTTTTTGTTTTTTTCCTATATGTGTACTCTCCTCGCCAAATGTCATAGTGCTAGGTCAACGGGAAGTACCCTGTAGGTGTAGATTCCCTTGTGAGCGTCGAAATATGTAGGTTGTTTTTTTGCTATATTTTTTTTTTATTACACCATAACCGAAAAGTTTGAGTTTCTCACAATTGCAAGAAATCATAGTTTTTCGTACATGGTTTTAATTTCAACTTAAATCCTCCACGCATTCTTGAGATAAAAGGGTTTGACACACGGACAACAAAGTGAGCCTACGAGGGCTCCGTTTTTTCCTTTTGATGTACGGAACCCTAAAAAAGAACTCTTACAGAATAATTTAAACTAAGTACATAGGTAGGTAATATATCGCATATTTATAAACTATCCTAACCTAAATTTTAAGATTTTTTTTTCATTATACATGTTTGTCAGCGACCACCGAAGCACCATTTGGCACTGTCACTTTTCGGGTGGGTGACCGCGGGTGGCATTCCCAACTGAGCTATACCGTGGCTCGGATGACAGGTAAAATTGTAGATCCTGGTTGTTATAACCGTTTAGCCATATCAGAGGCCTTCAGACCGCTTTCAAATCCCGTCAAATACAAAAATGTATATTAAGTATGTCCAAAGAGCATTTACTCCTAGTGGAGGATTTATTACTCTTGACTCCTGACTGTTCAAGAAATGTCTTGCCATTTCCTAGTTTTTTTTTGCCAGAAAAATAAAAGTAAAAGAGTATATACCTACTTCAGCCAACGTATTTAAACCCATTCGTTTGCTCTCTCACACATATTTAAACCAAACCTTTCACATTTATAACACTTTGTTACCACAAAAATGTGCTTTTACCATAAAAAATATTATACTTTCAATTCGCTTACCTACCTTATTTACATTTCTCCGAAAATATTCGGTACCATTTTCTTATTTAAACAAAAAAGAACAATTATTAGGTCAAGCGGAAACATAATAGGTATGAGTGGTCATATCCAAACATTTTCCTAATAAAAATGGAAACAGAATCAATGGAACGAAAAATGCGCATTTAGAATTATTGCTATGATTTATTCAGTGACTCGAGTATGTTTATATTATCTACTAGCTGCGCCCCGCGGTGTTACCCGCGTTAGCCCGAGATAAAAATATTTTTTCTCAAATAAACGTAGCCTAAGTTACTCCTTATTACATCAGCTGCCTGCCAATAAAAGTCCCGTCAAAATCGGTCCAATCATTTCAGAGATTAGCCGGAACAAACAGACAGACAAAAATTGAAAAAAAAAAAGTATTTTGGTGTGTGTACCGTACCGTGTGTGTACGGTATATATACAATTTTATTTATATGTATAGATGTATAAGTAAATGTATAGATTTATAAATACTTAAGAGGGAGATCTACAGTCCGTTCAGTTATTTTACCTCTAACATTTGTCGCTGCCGCTCTGTCCAGGCATTGCGCACCATCACTTTAAAATATTTTTTCGCAAAAATGGCAAAACCGACTTCCATCGAGTACAAAATTCGAATAGTTTGCTCGAATTGATGCATACAATTTTTACATTATTGTTGATTTTTCAAAAACGGCTTAGCCGGTTCCTTTAAAATGTAAATGGAACCATCTCTGAAGTAAGTATGGGTATATTTACTTCAGAGATGGTTTTAATTTAAAAGAATTTATTTGATTCGGTACACAATTGGCGAAAATAACAAAAAAAATACACACAGACGAACATATAGTTTCATTTTGGAAATCGGTTAAAAATATCTTTTTGAGATAACTTAGTGTGGAAAGTACTATAAATATAGATTCATACACAAGGAGTGTTACAACTTAAGTACATTACAATCTACATGCAAATCAGTAAACCTTATTTGTATTTGTTTAAAGTTTACAAATATCGTAGGAGCTTCCTGAAAGTTACTGAGTACATATTGGCATTATTGGAAAACTTAAATCCCTTGTTTCAAATGTAACTTAATATCGGAATACTTTATGAAGCGATAACGTAAGTAAAGATCAACTTAAACCTCAAAGTTAAATAACTTGTGAAGTTTTGTGGTGGAATTAAGATAAGTACATTCTAATGAAGTTTAATTTAACTACTAAGTTACTAAGATACATTCACAAAATTGAAAACTAAACACATAACCAATCTCTGATCATGATCATCATACCCGGTGTAAAAGAGCTCGAAATGCTGGCTACATTGCCCCGCTGTATGGCGATGGCCATCCTGATTACGCAGACGGTCGTCAAATACTTGTTCTTTGCACCAACTAAGTACTTACTACTTTACACCAAGACTACTAAGTTTATATAAGACAGAATACATTATTATAAAGTTACATTTTAGTCAAAATATCGAGCTGGATGCAAGCCGCTTCCAACCGATATTGGAGATCCGCAGGAAAAGCCTATGTCTAGCAGTGAACGACATATGGTTGATAGATGGATGGATAGTTAATAATGTCGTTATTATTACTTTTAAATAACTATTTATTTCGAATTGATTGACACTTTTTTTGCGCGATTGTTAGTCTATAGATATTTGCTCGAAGTAAGTAAATTTAATAGCAACGCAAAAAGTGTTCTCTCTATCAAATGCCTAAAGTGAAAAAGAAACAGAAATATGCTAATTAGCTATATAATTACGATGGCGCCTTCATAATTGGGCCTGAAAATCTGCTAATTAACCTAAACACAATAAAAATATTTATTCCCCTGTACGCAAGCCACTTGTCAATATATTGTATCAATATTGTTGTTATGAACTAAGTTTTCGGCTAGCGGTTTCAGATGAATTAGTATACAGAAACTACACTAAGCAAAAGCTTGTATAAGCCGATATTCAACTAGCTTTAGTATATGACGCATCAAACTTCTTTACAAAAAAAAACTAAAGATTTTTTAAAATGTTCTAAATTTAATTTGTAGTTAAAGGCACTTTTGCCAATGTAATAAATAGTACTTCATATTTTTTTGACGAAGCCTTTTTAGAGCTGATTTTTTAAATTTTCAAGTAATTAATATAATTCTATTTTAATATTAACTAATTACGTCTTTATTGAATTGTATTAGGTAGATACTATTATTTAAATATTGGTTATATTTTTGACAATGCCCTTTTACAGCTGACTCGATTAAATTTATAGGATCTACATATGTACGTAGGTATATTATGTTGCGAATGTCTGGCAACTGCCGACTTTTAACATTTCTTTTTTTAAATGCAAACAATATCAAGAAATTGCAGTGGGAAGGGCACATAACACGGATAATTGATGCCGCGTAGCGTCGAAAAGTTCACGAGTGGAGATCTGTACTGTATTGTACTGTATCAACCTTTTAATAGTCCACTGATGTACGTAGGCCTACCCACGAAAGGTGCCATATCCACCACGCTGGCCCAGTGCGGGTTGGTGGATTCACATATGCCATCGAATTTCTTCTACGGACATATGCAGGTTTCCTCACGATGTTTTCTTTCATCGAAAAAGCCTGTGGTGCAAAAATCCGTACATAAATTCCAAAGGAATCATTGGTACGGGCCCGGGATTTGAACCCACGACCTCACGATTGTAAGGCGGGTGCCAATACCACTCGACCACCATCTCTTGATTTTGATGATTAGAGATCACGTATATACTGGTAAACGCAGCAAACGACTTCCACCCACCGCAGGATTACGCTGGATGCAAGCCGCTTCCAACCGGTCTTTCTGGAGATCTATAGGGGATGCTTATATCCAGCAAAGGGCGTGATATGGCCGAAATGTTGAAGAAACGTAGCACAAGAGGAAACACGATCCTATAACGTTTTAATGGTTGCCTAATTGAATAACCATGACTTAACCAAGTGATTCGAGATTAATTACGAACATCTCCGATCTCTCAATGGTTCGTTACCTTCGTATTGAGGAATTAAATAGTTACGCAACAATGGATTTTCAAAATACAGACAGTGCTGTAGCGGTTATACAGACGTTTTAGTGCTTTACCTATCTTTATTTCTCTTATTCTTTTCTATCCGCTGCAATTACAAAAACTAACATTTGTCTACCATATCTGGAACCACCAACCCATGTTGGGCGAGCAATACGAATTGGTAGGTTAATTAATTAATTGTATAAAATGTTAAAAGCACGTTGAAAAGTTCTTTGCCCGGCTGCAGACGTCCCATGGCTGAAAATTAACAAGAAAAGATGTCGAGAATGATAAATTATTCAGATTTTTTCAGAAATCTTTTTATATGTCCTATGTGATCGTCAAGTAGGCAGAGTTGGGCAATATGAAATCTAAGTACTGATTACTAACTACGATTACATATTGTAGTTAGCAATCATGATTCAAATATTTTGATTACTATAGTTCGGCCGTTCAGAGAATGCGTTCCTGACACGTCATCTTGAAAAAATGTTTTTGGCCGATATCTCGGAAACTATGTACTTAAGGGCAATCGGCCAAAAACATTTTTTCAAGATGACGTGTCAGGAACGCATTCTCTGAACGGACGAACTATAACTAATAATTGTACTTAGTTGCAATCACGATTGCTCGATTACTTTTTTAACTACTTTTGAAAACTTACTAATTTCAACCTTAGTCTAATGTGACAAGGTTGGAACAATTATGATGTTTCAAATGGTTCGAGTGATATCTTTACTCAGTAGTGATCACTATCTCTACTTATCCTACAAGTTCTGATACTCCAAACTCACATACATGTCTAGTGGTAGACTGGTAGTTAAGGTTACACGAAGTTAACTACATGTAGTTATGATTGCATGTAACCATAACTACATGTAGTTAACATCTTTTAGTTGTAGTTAGTTACCTGATTACAAAATAGTAGTTAACAGCTGGTCACGATAATAAACTAACCTAATTACGTATAGCTAAATAAACTAACTACGTGATTGACAACTTTTCTGTTTAAGTAAGCCCTAAAGTCTTACTGTATTTGTTTCAGACAATATGCAGTCATCAATCAGATTTGTCGTCTCACTAGTCCTGTTGTCATCAGTCTTGGCCAGCTCCCGTAAGTAATTACTTAACACCTTTATTCATAATACCTACAAGAAAGTACAGTATTTTTAGTGTGCAATCTCTGTCTCTATAAATTTTTGTACAGTATGCCTAACGAAAGAAGAACTTATAAAGTTAAAGCTCAGTGAGACATTTATTTTTCGCAAATAAAATGGAGAAACCGATCTATCATGTACGAAATTCAAAACACTGGCCACGTATTTTTCTTTTTGTCAATCAAATAACAAATGACAAACATAAACCTTGTCAAAGTTTGGGAGTGGAGTCACCACAGAGCTATTACAACTAGAGAGATAGCGCTGTTGTCGCTTGAGCCAATTCTCATCCACAAAAATGTATGGAAAATCTGGCTCAGAGCTGTAAAAACTGTCAAATATGTACTGGAATTTGATACTACCGAGAGAAAAATACGGCAACCAGCCACTCAATCGAGATATTTTTCATGTCTCTTTCTAACTCATGCCACCTTAAATCATTGCATCTCTTTCTTTCTTTTCTCGATCGACCTCATTATCCCTCTGGTATCTCTGTGGGAGTCACGAATTGTGACGTCACTTCTCTCACAGAAGTCCATACATTCGTTTGTGAATTGTGACGTCACGCGAAACTTTAGCGGGCTATATCTTCATAAGTTTTTGTTTAATTGACAAAAAAATACGTGTGTAATATTTTTGATAGTCTTTCTGACGGACTAAGAATATTTCTTTAGTCATCATGCCTATTGTTGGTTCACTAGGATCAGTCATTCAAGAATTAACTTCCACGTCGTTTTGACTATGACGGCTACTTTGGGAAGCCTATATTTGTCCTAAGTTACTAAAATAATAATATTAACATTTATGTACATTTGGCTAGTTTGTGGCGATCCCTGCTATTCACGGACCACAGATCAATAGACTTCTTCTTTTGTTTTTGTCTGTATCCCAACTAATTATAATTTTAGTTGAAAACGGGTAAAAGATGTGCATATAATTAACTGTGGATTACAATTTGTGTAACTTTAATGACCGAGTCTAGAGTTATGAGTTAATGATTTTGCCAAAATTTTATGGAACAACTTTGATATGGAAAAAAAAAATGCGAAGTCTATATTGGTATCTAAGTAAAAGTAGATTATAATTTTATTAAGATGAATACAAACTTATCTTATCCTCGATAAGTCTGTCGTTGCAAAAAAACACAGTAGGTATATTCAACGCCGACGGCCAAAAATAGAACATAAGGACACTGACAAGGAAACAAAACAAGCACTTCATACAGTTGATAGAGTATTTAATACAGGGACCATATACAAACACAAGGACAAAGACCAGATATAGGGACACTAGACTTACTCTAAAGTCCATAGATTTAAAGTTTATAATAGCACCGAGTTCCACGTAGACGTTATAAAGCACGGAGTACGTAACGGGAGGGAGAGGTTCTCACGGTGGCGAGCGGACCTCAAAGCACAGCCAGGCGGAAGCCATATCAGAGGCGGGCGAAGGTTAAGCAAGGTTTTTTTTATCGAAAACCTAGGAAAAGGTTAGTTTTCCTACAGTTATTCTTATAAACGGTCTGCAGTTGCAACGCAATTACAAAATCTACTACATGAAGACCGTACCAATATCTAGAAAGACGCCTTCTCTTATTCGGCATGCTACTTATATGACAAATCACATGCCGCAAAATGGACGTGAGACACACTCTGCAGAATGCATTGTTGTGTAAGTGCTTCTGAATTAGGTTTATTGTTGCAGTTTAAGTTAGGGACTTAAAGCCGTTATTAGAGTTACTCGTAGTTAGTAGTATGTACCTACCTGCGCGGCAAAAGGAGAAAACCATTTTATCCACATTTAATGTCAGTTGTCATTGTCAATCCGTACTATATTTCCTTTTCGAGGGGATATAATGGTGGAAAGACAATTTGTTCCTTTGCTATACTACCCGTGCAGTAGTAGGTAGATATTAAGATGTTAAGTAACGTTAAGAACATGATGAAGTTACGCGAGAAATTCGATCCCCACTAGATCGACGCGTCGTCTTGCAAGATCTGTGATCATATCCTCAAACATACATACATGTACTATTTGTGACACATGACACGTGACTTCACAAACTCAACCTCTTGATCTAATCCACTATAGTAATTACACTAATTAAAATTTAATCCTGAGCGTACCAAACTATCGATAGTACCTAATATTATATGTAATTAGGGAACTTCATTACGGATATTGAAGGGTAACCACAGATCTCGCAGGAGATCGTGACAACACATCCTAAGATGTGTTATCTCGATCTAGCTAACTACTAATTTCACATGATACACTTCCGTCACGCGGTAGAGGCGGCTGGATTTTAGTGTCATGATATCTGATAACCAAACCTTTAAAAATATTGTACATAAAAACATTTGAAACCAAAAAATGTATAAAATTAAAACAATAAATTAAAAACACTCATATTTTATTCATTGACACGATAGTGATGATTCCGCGATTACGCGTCACGTCAATAAGTAATTACCTAGATACATTCGTCCGTGACCATCTGATATCTTCTATTTAGCATTTTGCAGACAGCCACCATCATACCTACTTAGTTATTTGTACCTCTTGTAAAATGTATCTGCAAATAGAAAATCTCAGAAATCTCAGACTCAAACGAATTGTATTATATTTGTTCTAAAACGGTTACCTACTCGTAGGAGCACACGTACCTATCCACTTCTTAGTGTTGAATCTCCTGGAATAAAAACCAACGCTGGTAAACGTGCGCCCCTGCACCGGTTGGTGGATTCGTACAATAGACATTTCGTAGATATAGATATTTTTGCTTTGTCTGAACCTAGATTTAAAAAAGCTGTTATAGGTAGCTTTACTTGAAATGAAATACTTGGTTTATATTTGTTTAAATAAGGTATAATTATTATTATGTTTTTTCATATTTTTTACTGAAATAAATTTATGTATGTACTTAGAAAACCACACCAGCAAAGACATTTGTTATTTAGTAAATGGTGGATAATGTAGTTGGTGGCACATTTATTCATGTATTTTGTTAATTATTTTCTTGTAATATATATATGCTATTGTTTGTTATCCCAAATTACAGTTTACAATAAATCACTTATTTACATGCACTCACGATCGTCACGGAGTGGGTGCCTGACGGACGACGCAGCCAGGGAAGGCCCAAGAAACGCTGGCGTGACGATCTTGACTCATTCGAGAGGGGTTGGCAGGAAGTTGCGATGGATCGCGACTCCTGGAAGGAAATGGGGGAGACCTTTGCCCAGGAGTGGGACAGTATAGGTTAAAAAAAAAAACCGGCCAAGTGCGAGTCGGACTCGCGCACCGAGGGTTCCGTACAAACCTGCAAGGTTTACAAAGTTCGTTCATTACGACAAAAAAAGTAATAAGTTTATATTTATTAAAAAATATATATTTTGTAATGTAACTAAAAATTTAAGGTTTTCGGAATTTTTCCTTTATGTGTGCTATAAAACGTTGCTTCATGCCAAATTTCAAGATTCTAGGTCGACTGGAAGTACCCTTTAGGTTTTGATTCCCTTGCGAGTACTTGCAAGTGTCGAAAATTTGCGGCATAAACGGCTGTATCTTTTGATTGCGTTGGCTTAGAAGTTTGATTTTTTCACAGCTTCAAGGGACAGTAGACCTGAGTAATTGATATAAATTTCAGCTTCATACCTCCACGCGTTCCTGAGAAAAAGGGTCTTGACAGACGGACAGACGGACAACAAAGTGATCCTATAAGGGTTCCGTTTTTTCCTTTTGAGGTACGGAACCCTAAAAAACCATGCACTCACACATTTTGTATTCTGCAATGATGTTTCATGAATACGCATTTTGCAATGTTTGCGTATTTGCTACGTGTAGGTTTGTCTCGCGCTCCGGGTAAAGAAAAGGCATATCTCTGGATCTCTGTGAGGATAACACTGTAAATTGTATCGAAATGTCAATTACTCTATTGAAGGTTGAGGAGGCCTGAAATAGCTTTGTTCTCTTCATAATCTTATCTCTTGTTTACAAAATCCCACGTCAAGTTCCCACATCCACATACACTAAAGTGCTATAAAGTTAAGTAATCTTCAATCTTATTAATTCGACCTGCTATCAATCTAGCTCTTCGAAGTATTTTTCATGGTCTATTATAATAATGTACTCATGATTACGATCAACTTTAACTACGATCAAACTAAAAATTAAAAGCCTCTAACCGATCTTATTACAAATGTATAGGTAGGATAAATCATTGTCCAGCAGAGAACGTCGCGTCATCAGAGGGGCGGTGTTTGAAATGACATGGCTTTATAACTAAGATCTTAAGTTTTAAAAAAAACTCCTTCAAATGGGATCTTTGAATCGCGTAACATACGCATAAAAACATACATACGAATTGAGAACCTCCTCTTTTGAAATCTGTTAGAAACGTCCTTTGACAGAATGGTGTTATGATTTTTATACAAAATGATGTTTCGCAGACAGCAGCACGAAATTGCGAAGAGATGGCGTCCTCAACCTATACCCGTTCCCACGGGTGGGACGAGCCTCCAGGAACACGTGGCAGATCCCACTCAACGACTTCTTCCTAGGAAACCGCATAGGTGAGAGGTTGGACCTTAGATTAGAGTACTACATAAAGTTTTAATGGTGGACGAAGTTTCGTTTAAGTGTCAAAAGTGGACGACGACCTCATCATGACCGCAGAATCGCGTTGGGTGCAGGCCGCTGCCAACCGGTCTTATTAGAGATCTATGAGGGAGGCCTTTGTTCAGCTGTGGAAGTCCTATGGCTGAAACGACGACGGTGAAAGTTGAGGCGAGCTGCTGTTGTGGACTTTAGTGCGCGGGAGCCCGACGAACTAGGCACGCGCATTTACAAAAATACTAATTAACTATATACTCTCTTAAACAAGTCGAGCACGCAGCGGCCTGACCACTCTCGTAGATATGACGTTTTGCCGGTTGTTACTTATATAAACAATGAATTATTTTTTTATAGGGCAAAAGTGCCTTTATTAACAACAACAAAATGCAATACCTACTACTTTACGTTCTAAAACTACCTACACTACTAACTACATAAAAAGCATTGGATCATCCACAGACCCTTGAAGGTCTAAAGATTAATCCAAATGCTCAAACCCACTGCCAGTTGGCAGCGTGCCCAGCATGCTGGCTGCATTACTACACTGAATGGCAATGCAGCAAATTTTGGTCACGCGTCGCGTCCACCATACGCTCAGAAAGATTTTTGAAAACAAGATGAGCTCCCGGTCCTTACGGACCCAATATCTCAACTCCAAATGACTCAAATATGTAACCACTACCGAAATGAATCAGGTAATTATTAAAATATGCATTTATTTACTGGTACAGATTATGAACCAGTAGAGAAGCGTCAACTGTACGCGTTTCCGCGAGTGGGTCGCGCCGACTTGTCGCTTCTGCGAACCCAGGGACTCCCGCAAGGCCACATGGAGTTCAAGCCCGTGCCGGCGCGGCGAGGCGCCAACGAGCAGGGCATGTGGTTCGGACCCCGCATCGGACGATCCTTCAAGAGCGAGGAAGATGGTGAGGAATTAAATAAGTAATTTATAGGTAACACATAGGCCGAGTGGCTAGCCCTGGCATAAGAGTTTTTAAAGCCGCCCGTTGGCCTCGGTTATGGCTCAGTGGCTTTTTTTATGAAGGGGAAATCTTCGTAAGATGCCCATCTGCTTTAGGGTGCAGTAGGGTTATGTAGGATTGTACCCACTAAAACCCCCTCTGTGGCCAGCGTTTGTGCTCTCTTGGGAGCTCCGGGATCTCCAAAAGGAACGCACCGGTGCTGCCAGCACTTTGTGTGACTACTCGCCTGTTACTAGGATCAGGCTTGTGCGGTCCTCTACGACAGCTTTGCCACACACGCTGTCGTCCTCCCCGGGCCCGTTCGAGTGGATGGCCAGAGCCCCAACTCTGACCATCCACGAGCCCAGAGGTCCCCTTTTAGTAAACTCTTGCTACAGGCAGGGGATACTGATGCCGTATTCTATTACCCCGACATCAGGGCAATAGGGCCTAAAATTTAACGTGTTATCCGAGACACGGTAGCACTCGGTGGTAAATGCCACCCGCGGTCACCCATCCAAAGGCTAGCCGTGTCGAACGTTGCTTGACTTCAGTGATCACTGACAAACATTAGTCAAATTACGCTACGAGCGCTACTGAGAGGATGATGGTATGGGTTCGGTTTTTATTAAACCTTATATTTTTAAGACGGTTGAAAATAAAGTTGTACGAGAACTTGGTATGGGTCCATACAAAGGCATGTTTTTGGGATTTCAGGGTTAGCCCCATAGTAAAGGTTGATGATGTCGATAAATGCAATGATACATCATAGATTCTAGGACCTATAATCAGAGGTGTAGGTATGTCATGGGGTATTCAAAATGTTCAATTTTGCATTGGTTGGTTACAGACATTACCGTGCTAAATGAAAACAATGATCACAGCGAGCCAGAGCAAATGGAGTCAGTTCAAGAAGACAGAGAGTAACAGACGCTAACTTCATGTATTATATTTACAAAAATATCTACAACGACAATTAACACGATGACTTCTGTACTGCGCTAACTTTCAAATCGTAAAAAAAAAAAATACATATGTACGTACTGTAAGACTGGAGTCGTAAATATTTTAAATGAAAAAGTATGGTCAATAGTAAAGTAATTAAAAATAATATTAGTTTAGTAATTTTTAAGTTGAAACCGTCTCATCATGTTTCTTTTACTTTGTCATTGCTCTTTTAGGAAAAAAAAGAAATGGCAGGAGTGGATTGGATAAGTGGAATGTCATTTTATTTATAAAGAGATGTTATTACCTGGGTGTATGTTTGGGTAGAACATCCTTGGTTATTACACTTGCATATTTTATCATCTTTATTCTTTTTTAATTTAAGTTGAGACATGACGACATGACCGTAGTTTTTTCATTAGGATGACGATCCATCGATCTAGTTGGATTCAGTACATATTTGTATAAATCAATGTTGTATGTTGACAGAAATAAAATTGTTTTAGGCCTAGACTCTATTAAAGCGGAGCGCAGCTGCGTTGGTTGCAACGTTGTAGTCCGTGGGTGCACTTCACAAATGCTAATTTACTTGGTGAAAACAAAACAGCCACAAGCGAACCGAAGCTGAACGGTAGTTGTTTCATGGCATTTATGTAATCGGCTCCGGAAGTCATGTCCGCGTCACTCCACTTCGCGTTGGTAGAGTCTAGCCAACTGTGAACGTTTCCTATAAGTACATACTTGAATAGGTATTTACTTGTTATAAAACGTCGCCAAAGTTTAATATAGTAAAATTATTTTGTGATTATTAGACTAAGCCTTAAAATTATACTATGTTGTAAGTAAATGTTATAAATTAAATTGTATCTATGTAGACAAATTGCCAATATTATTTTTAAGGCTGGGTGGATTTTGAAATCCATAAAATAATTTTGGCAATATCTTACTATACATAAATAAATAGATTTTAAACAAACCTTGTATATTACTTGTAATACATTTGTTTTCTTGTATTACTAGATTTTTGATGATAACCTCTCAAAACTAGGCCTGTCTTTTTTGTGGATGACCTAATTAATCGTTCGTATTTTGGAAATCATTTTTTTAAATAGTGCTTCACACTCACACTCACTAGGGCTAGCTAGACCCGGAACACATATTTATTTTCATCACACAAATATTTGCTCCGACCGGGAATCGAACCCGGGACCCCTTGCATCGAAGGCGTAGTTAGTTAGAAGTAGAATAAATGCATCGGTCGTGGCCATTTCAGTGTCCTTTTTGGTCACTTAGAATTTTTAATGATTGGTAGGACAGTAAGAATGTTAAAGCAATATTTTCAACAAAAAAATTCAAACTGATATTCACACAATTTTTTATGGCGTTGCATTGTTTTTAATATATTTTTGTAATAATATTGGCATCAAATGGCCAAAACTGGGGCAATAGCCATCTACAATACATGTGACTTCAAACTAACTACGCCAATCATAGAAGTCTAAATTTAAAAACTGTCCAATGTGTATTGGAATTCAACGATATCTGTCTAAAAAACCCGATAAAATCCACCGAATCGAGATATTTTTCATGTCTCTTTCTAACTCGTACTAAATCGATGCATCTCTTTCAGATTTTCGCGATCGACCACAATATCCCTCTAGTATCTCTGTGACGCCAATTATTAACTGCTGCTTTCCTAGTACTTATGACAACGGGATGCCAGTTTTCAATGTCAATTCATACTTTGTTTCCTCTTCCTCTTCTTCTCTTTGTCTATTTACCTACCGTGGTACAATTTACAGGAGGGGCTATGTTCGGCTGTTGACATTTTATGGTTATGCTGATGATGAATTTCACATTACTGAAAATCCAAATAATTAATACAAATAATATAATTGAGGAAGTAACCCTTTCGTCAAATAAGACAAGTAACTCATAGCTTAGGACAGTCCATCCACCTTAATTCTAAGGTCCTTTCTAAATTTACTCAAACTGAGATGAATGGTTAATGTAAATAGATGCTTATTAAATATTGTTATAGAGAACGCGATTATGGGAGATTATCCTGCTCCAGGCAAATAACAGTAAATTAAAAATAACGTCTCGTAAAATTACTTCTGTACGTTTTGGAAATAGAATTGTTTTTCGTAAATAATTTCAATTCATTCAGATAGGTTGAATTTCTTCTTGTTTGTGGGAAATTAAGTAAAATGTAATTATATGCCTGTTAGTTAGGATCTTTGAATGCGATGTTCATGTTCGTATAATACGTACGTCCAATTACACTGGACTAGAAGAACGAAAAGAAGACAAATTTAACTTTAACTACATTAAGAATTAAATTTATTTAAAACAAATAGGATTAATACATTCAACGAATGTTATCAAAAAAATATTGAATTAACCAAAAAAATAGTAATTTGATTATGAAAATGCTACGCCGTGCTCGGCCGTAGCTCTTGCTACGTAGGCGTCGTCTCCTATATATTACTACTAGCTTTTACCCGCGGCTTCGCCCGCGTTATATTTTGTTACGGTTGGAGTGTATATACAACCCCCCCCCCCCCCCCCTTTTTTTATTATATCGCGAAATATCCCTGACATGATCAGGGGTCTTAATTACGAATGAATAAAAACTATACCTATATTTCAATGTTTTTGGCTGTTTGCAGTTATAATAAACATTACAATGGTACAGCAAAGTTTATACCTACTTGCTCCCAATTATAGCTTTTTACAAATATTTGCAAAAATTCGATAAAATTGTTTCTAAGGTTAGGACGTGTTAGATTAATTCCCATTTTTTGTTCTAAATCAAATATCTGCTTTCCATAAATTGGGTATTCCAAGATAATGTGCAGTGGAGTCTCCTCTTTTGTGGGTTCACAGATGCACGATGGGCTTTCCCTCAACTTAAATCGATGTAAGTATTGGGAAAACTCACCTTGCCCCGTCAGCACTTGAGTTATGATTCCCACTGGTGCTATTTCTCTTACGCTCTTGTATGCCGCCCTTGCATCCGGAAAATATGTTTTGGTTACCGCCGCTGTGTGTCCATCCTGATACCGCCGGTTCCACTCGTCAAGAAAGTCCTTTCGGATTTCTCGCTTGACGAATGAAACGGGGCAGTTATCGTAAATAGGTCTGCACTTCGAGTGCAGTGCTGCTTTCTTTGCTAGCTGGTCCGCTCTCTCATTTCCCTCCATCCCCGCGTGCGCTTTAATCCAATAAAGTTTCACTATTTTATTTTGTGCGTTTAGTAACTTTATGTGAGCTTTGAATTTACTGCTAATGGATGGAGGGAAGATACGCCAACAACCGTTTCCAGTGCAGACCTGGAGTCACAAAAGATTTTTGCTTCTTCGGTAGCCTCAAGAAGTGCCAATAACTCGGCCTGGTACACGGAGCACCAATCGGCCAAATTTCAGCTTGCGGGTACTGATCTCAGCGGCATCATCCCAAATGGATAATGCCGCCCCAACTTTCCCTTTCATTTTGCTGCCGTCTGTAAATATGTTAATTTCTCGGTTAAGATTTTGCTCTAGTGCTGCTCCGTCTGCCAGGCATATGAACTCCAGCTCCTCCGGCTGCGCAGGGTGTGGCTTCTTTTCTGTCTCTCTATCTCCAGTTACTTGCTGGGAATAATCTTTCTTAGTTTCATAAAGCAAGGCTGCTTCCTGGACTCTGATATGACAGCCGAGGATTAGGGGCCGCGGTGGGATATATGGAACTGGTGGTGTGGGTGCCGCCACCTACCCTACCTTCCGCTAGGCCGTCAACGTGTTGGCAGACGCAGTGGGGCTGCAGGGGAAGAGAGGTGTCGGTATCGCGATGGCCGTTCTCACTGCCCTCTGCAGTTGAAGAGGCAGGCGCTGGGCTACTATGACTGACCCGCTGCACTGGGACCAGGGCGTTGGAATGCTGTCTGACGTTCAGTACTGGTTAGTCCCGAGTGGTGGATGACGATGTGTCTTGTGCTCCGAAACACTCCGTCATTATGGCGAGAGCGCAAGCTCCGTTATGGAGCCCGAGTCTGGGCTAGCGCTGTTGAGTGCCGCGAAGGAGTGCGAAAAATGTCGGAACGTCCTAAACTTGCCATGACAGGTTATTTCTGGCGCTTAGACAGCTGCTACCGCAGCCCGCTCACTTAGTTTTTATCCTATCCTACGGGAACTGTTAAAGTTTTTGCGATAAAAAGTGGCCTATGTCACTTTTCGTCTTTCAAACTATATTCATGCAATAAGCCAAGGCAACTTGCTCCGTTGTTGAGAAAAAATTATTGTTAAGTCCTACGGGAACCACAATTTTTTCGGGATGGAAAGTATCCTATGTCACTTTCCGTCTTCCAAACTATGCCCACTCCAAATATCAAGTCAATCCGTTGCTCCATTGCTGAGAAACAGTTATTGTCCTATCCCATGGGAATCACGAATTTTCTCGAGACAAAAAAGTATCCTAATAACACTTTCTGTCTTTTAAACCATAGGTATCCACACCAAAAATCAGGTCAATCTTTTGCTCCGTTGCTGCGTCAAAGAGGAACAAACCAACAAACTTTTCGGATTGATAATATTAAAGTATGATGATTCTGTACCATAAAGGTAGAATAAAGAAACATGTTAAACCTGTAATGATAGAAGGTTTAAAAATATTTTTAATGTCAGACAAAATGACGGCCTGGTTTTAAACGTCATAGTAACATGTAGCATGCAGAGGGAAAAAAACATTTTATCCAATTTTAATGTCAGTTGTCATTTTCAATCCATACTTTATTTCCTCTTCAAGGGGATATAATGGTGGAAAAACAATTTGTCCCCTTGCCATGCTACTTGTGATTTATAAAAGTCTGCAGACAATGTCACCTGTCATCTAATTACGTTTGGCTGTGACGTTTTGGTTAGTCCATATTAGCGTCATAGAGGAATTAATCACTTAGCGTCTTTGTGATAGTGGCGACAGTTTCGCTTTCGATGGTTTTTGTCCTGTCCTATAGGAACTATGCAATTTTTCGGGATAAAAAGTATCCTAAAGCTCCTTCCGCCTTTTAAACTATGTCCATGCCAAAAATCAAGTCAATCCGTTGCTCCGTTGGTGCGTGAAAGAGTAACAAACCAACAAACCAACAAACTTTTCGGATTTATAATATTATAGTAAGGATTCTAGACATTTTAGCTTTTGTGCTGTCCCATAAAAAACTTTTATTTTTCGGGGGTAAAGAGTACCCAATTACAGGCCGAATTATACAAGTGTGCAGAAGTAAATTTAGCTACAAGCTGCGCAATTTCCAATCAACGCGCAGCTTTATGTGAGCTTCAGTCAGGATTGGATATTGAGCACTTTGTAGCTAACTAACGACGTGTATGATTCGGCCTATACACTCTCAAATCTTTAAAATATATAAATAATATGCAAAAATCAAGTCAATCTATTGCATTGACAAGCATTGCCATTCAGCGTAGCAATGTAGCTAGGCACGCTGCCAACCGGCAGTGGGCTCGAGCATTTGGATTATCTTTATACCTGCAAGGGTCTGTGGATGATCCAATGCTTTTTATATAGTAGTAGTGTAGGGAGTTGTAGCATATAAAGTAGTACCTATTGTATTTTGTTGTAGTTAATAAAGGCATTTATGGTCGATAAAAAAAAATCTATCTCAACAAATACTAAAAACAGATTGAAATAAATATTTGAGGGGGGCTCCCATACAACAAACGCTAAAAATCTATTCTATACGTTGCTCGGTTTTTTGCGTGAAAGCGTAAAAAACAAACACATTTTTAATATTATAAGGGAAGTAGGGATGTTTGGACATCTTGTATAATCTGAAAAATAGTTCCTGCGTGAAAAGGACCTAACTAATAAACCAACAAACACAAATTGAAATATATGCCAAATATTTGTAAGGATAGCTTTAGAATCAGAGACACTTGTCGCATTTTTAGGGTTCCGTACCCAAAGGGTAAAAACGGGACCCTATTACTAAGACTCCGCTGTCCGTCTGTCTGTCTGTCTGTCGCCAGGCTGTATTTCATGAACCGTTATAGATAGATAGGAAACTGAAATTTTTAGATGATGTATTGCTGCTAGAATAACAAATACTAAAAACAGAATAAAATTAATACTTAAGGTGGGTTCCCGTACAATAAACCTGAATTTTTACAGTGTTTTGCTCGAAATTAATAATGGTAACAAGTAGATGTTTGAAATATTCACAGAATATTTAGTTTTATATTCAATTCACAAACAAATAATTAAATTAAAATAAATATTTAAGGGGGGCTCTCCTACAGTACGGAACCCATCGTGCGCGAGTCCTACTCGTACTTGTCCGATTATTCATGTTTCCTATCAATGTGTGCCATCATTGATACGAAATAGGAAAAATGCGACAAGTGTCTCTACATATTTATTCATTGGAAAATGTAAGCAGCGATTAAACAATGGTTCGTGTGCGCGTTGTACTGTGGAAGCTTTTACTCGCTCCGATGGATCAGTTGTGTTGACTTTGGATTATCTGAATACGCGGATATTAGTAATTTTATGACCACACTGTTCTGTACTGGCCTTTTAATAGTCTACTGCTGAGGCCTATAAAATAGTGGATGGGCCTAATCCACCACGCTAGCCCAGTTGGGTTGGTGGCTTCTCATACGGCATCTTGCTCCGTGTCTCGCGATAGTTTGCTGCACCGAAAAGCCAGTGCACTGGTGTGAAATGTCGTACACCAATTCCAAAGATCTCATTAGTACGGGACCGGAATTTGAACCAACGATTTCAGGATTCTAAGGTGGGTGTTACTACCACTGGACTATCAGCACTTATACCAGAGCAACAGAGCTAAACTAGTATGTGTATGTAGTGAGTATGAAAATGATTTTTAGATTTTCTGTTAGAGGGGTTAGTCCAGGCTTACATGTAACTTGAAACTAAACTTGTTTCCGTATGGCTCTATACATTTTTGTACAGCGCCCCTGGTGGAACGAGACAGAACTAACCGAAATGTATGGAGCCATATACTCGAACGCAAAAGTCTAAGTAAATTACGCAAAACCTGGACTAAGGGCTTAGTAGTACCTACCATTCATAAAACGAAAACTATGGTCGTTTTTAAGTGAGACCATATTTTTTGTCGCTAATGGCTCTTTATAAAAATATGACGTTTATCACTCAGGATTATACGGCCAAAGTAAGTAATTTAAGCACGATTTCATAAGAGCGTGTTGCCTACATCAAGATAAACAACTTTCACTACAGAATAAACTCTAAAAATTTAGTCGCCTTACCACAAAAGATTTAAACAAGCATTAAACTCTGTTTAACCTGCAATTTGTACTGCTAAACAATGTCAAAAGCGTGCGTAAAACTTTTGTGGTAGGACTGTTAGTGTTCTATACGAACTCAGTTAGTACACAGTTTTTTATCAAGCTTTTATTTAACTTGCAACGGATGTACCTATGTATGGATGTAAGTTCGGGTGGAATCTTGTAAGTACAACAAAATACAATTAGGTACTATATGCTAAAACTACCTACACTACTACTACTATAAGTACATAAAAAGCATTGGATCATCCACAGACCCTTGAAGGTCTAAAGATAATCCAAATGCTCAAGCCCACTGCCAGTTGGCAGCGTGCCCAGCAAGCTGGCTGCATTGCCACGCTGAATGGCAATGCTTATGCGTTGAGCCAAATAAACGCCAGCATTTTGGTCACGCGTCGCGTTCACCAGACGCTCAGAAAGACTTTTGAAAATAAGATGAGCTCCCGGCCCCCACGGACCCAAAGTCTCAACTCCAAATGGCTCAAATATGTAACCACTACCGAGGTTAGCATATTTGCGCCGCTTGTGCTGCTCCGTCGAATTGGCCGCCGCTCCAGCCCTACTCTGAGTCTCAGAAAGGTGCGACGGCGCCAAAGTATCTACGCAAGTTGCGTCCCATACTAAGGGCCGGTCACACCTCCATGGGACCAGCGTCATGCCGTCAGGTCTTTTGCCATCACCATGCGCGAGCCCACTCGGTTCGAGTATGGCTGCGATATTGGCGGTGGCAAAAGCCCTGCATATGACATCGTTAAGGCTGGCGTGGCGACCAATCCGACCTTGTAAGTTAATTTTGACGACTTCCCAGTTTCCGATTGAGCTGAAATTTTTTACGCACATGTACGAGTATATTACGTGACAACGCAATAATATGGCACCATCGAGCTGATATAATGTTGGAGTCGGAAGGTGGCCATAGAAACTCCAATACAAAACAAGATAGACCCGTCGTGTTTGCGCTTGATTTACTTGTCTTGGCTAGCACTCTGCTGCCACATGATATCCAGGATCTCAGAAGTTTGTATTTTGAAAAGTTATATTTTATAATAATTTTTAGTAGCAAAAGTACAATACAGCAGATAAAGCCAAGAATATAAACACAGATGAAAAGGAGTCGAGGCTGTCAGCCGAGTTGCAGTGGTCGTGGAAACATTGGCAGACTGTCTCGTCAGAATCTTTCAATTCGTTCCGGACCAGCAGCAGTCACGTATTGTGCGGACTCGCAATATTTCATTCTCGAATCTGTATACTGGAAAAGACCATAGATTTTAGTATAAAGTAGCTACATCCGGTGCTAAAGTATTCCGTCATACAAAAATGGACCCTTTCTTAAAGTCATTTGAAGTTTGACAATCACATTTCTGAGACGCCAATGTGACATTTCATCAGAAGTTCAAGTTTCACTTACGTTATTGTTCGTGTGTTGTCATAGGGGCGGTGTTTGAAATGACATGGCATTACTGCTATCACTATAAAGTTCAAAATAAAAGCCTTACCTAGGAGACGTTTGAAGTTGGTACACCGTCTTTGTATTATCAAATTTGACATTTGATCAGCAGTTCAAGTGTCATTTGTGTCTAGATTACATAGCAGTAGTTCTATGGATTTTCGACGCCATGTTTGTGGAATCATGTATCACAACGTTTTTACTTTATGTCACTTCTACTGTTTTTCCTTATTCTGAGTGTGTTGTTCGTTATATCCGTAGGTTATATCTCTTCTCTGTCTACGGTTACATCCATATATTAGTGATTGGTCCCGCTCCGAGCAAGACCAATTATATCATTGGTTATAAATAAAAGAAGTGCCCCAAGTAGACAACTTGAAGGACATGATCACTACCATGGTCACAGCCTCTTCCAAAGAAAATTAAAAGAAATTTATTCGTCTTTTCCGAAGAAAATTAACAGGTGAAGAAAAGAAAATCAAAAAGAAGTGCCCACAAGTTGACAATTTGAAGGACATGGTCACAGCAAGAACCGTCAAAAACTCATACCTAGTGGTTTTGTTTCGTCTTTGGAAAAGACAAAAAGATATAGAGTCGTATGAATAGTGGGTATTTCACCTGGACACTGCTGGTTGCGTAACCGAGTTGATCTTTTGTATGGTCATCATGGTGTGGTAGTGATATATGGTCCCTACTAGTGTCTCGAGATGTAGAATGTATATGTATAATATATGTCATTTCTGCAGAGGGCTTACCATCTGTATAGTTAATTATTATTATATTTATTAAGTACTAATATCTATAAATGGCACATCAATTAGGACTAATATTTCTTTGGGGCTTATGGATAAAACGCTGTGTCCAGCTCCAGTCTGGTTTCAGAAAGAAAAATACTTACTATTTTGAACAATCTTCCTAGAGAAGTATGTGAGTTTGTTATTGGGATGATCCGGACAGTCCACCATGGGAACTATGGCTAAGGCAAAGTCCTTGTTCTCCAGGGTCACATTTTGACAAAACGCATTGTCTATGCTATTGCACTGAAAACACCGAATGCAACTGCCTAGAAAGACAAGTTATACCTATACCTAATAAGCATGACTGGGTAAAAAAAATGTTAATATAACAAGCTTTTATTTAGTTTCACCTGTCCCGTTGGCTGTCTGTCGGGCTGTAATCAAATCTTGCAAGTTTAATTTGATCCACTTCCCGGTTACCGATTGAGCTGAAATTTTGCATGCATGTGTAAATCACGTGACAATTATTACATTATGATGACATGGTGCTGATCTGATGATGGAGCAGGAAGGTGGCCATAAAAACTTAGCAATGAAATGACACAACCTCATCGAGTTTGGGTTCATTTGAATGGTCTTGGCGAGTAGTTTGTCTTTTAATGGACATCAGGGTCTGATGTTGCAGCTGGAAGGTGGTCATAGGAACTCTGTTGTAAAACCACGCAACCCTATCGAGTTTCGGCTCGTTTGATTCGTCTTGGCAAGTACTTCATCAGTAAAAGCTTGTTTTTAAAAATGAAATGTTTTTTTTTAAAATATAATACATAATTGTTAGTCCGTAAGTTAGATAATTACAACTGTTTTCCTGGATTAAAACTAGCTTATGCCACTCTCCGTCTGCCGATCTCCTTAACTTTTGTACTATAATTAAGTATGATATTATCTATGCCAAAAATCAAGTCGATCCTGGCAATCAAGTCTATTCTGTATGAAAGATTAACAAACCAACCAAAAATACTTTAGGATTTAAAATAATATAAATTCGTGGAGTGATGATAAATATAATAATTTTTTACAAAAAAAATGGCAAAACCGCCTTCCACCGTGTACAAAATTTGCATGTTTCGCTCGAATTGCTTACATTATTGTTGATTTTGCAAAGCAGCTCAACCAATTTCTGTAAAATTTAAATGGGACCACCCTTTTGAACAAAAAAAAATTTTCGATTCGGTTCACAATTGGCGAAATTATCGATGAAAATGCACAAATAAAGACGAACATAGAACCTCCTCCTTTTCGGAAGTCAGTTAGAAATACATTTGTATAACATTTTCGTAATATTTACTCACCATCACAAATTAAAGCGCTGAATACAAAGGCTAAAATAATCTTTTTACAAACTCCATTATCTGAAAAATATCATAACAACATCTCTAACTGAACTCGCTAAAGCTTCCATTACTATACAATAGAACTTTTAGACCCTAAATTGTTGTATTGAATAATATTCCCATAGAACTCATTAATCTTTTTCACCTTTTACTTACTTTACTCAAAGTTACTCGTAAAAGGTTAAAATCTACTAAATAATTTAAAAGATTTTACAATGGTTTAATTTTAATAATATTTACCAGGTTATTCAGAAGGGGTGTGCTAAGTTGAAAGAGGGTAATTTAGACCATCATTATGATCAACTTTTATTACGGGGCCTACCGGGTATTTGAGAAACTTAAATCAGCTGTTCAATACATTTTGTCCATTCCGAATTGCCATTTTGTATGGGTTTCAGTTGGTTGTTTTTTCTCGAGTCCCGGGTGAACATTTTTTACTATGAGGCCACATAGTAAAAAATATTCATCACAATGGTAGTCATGGTTGTCTAGTGGTAATGACACCCGCCTTACAATTGTGAGGTCGTGGCTTCAAACCCGGTCCCTTACCAATAAATTCCTTGGTGGTAGGTGGTTACCTACTTTTGATCAATATTTTATACAATTTTAAATGTCTATTTATTGTTATTATTTATTGAATGACTTAATTTTAATTAGTATTTTATGCAATTTTAAATGTCTTTTTATTATTGTTGTTTTTTTTTTTTCTCGAATGACTTTGAGTCTATAAAGTTTTTGTTTGATTAGCTTATTTAACATCTGATTATTTTAAATATATTTTTGTTATTTTAAAATTAATTATTTTAAAATAATAATATATTTTTGTTATTTTAAAATTAATTATTTTAAAATAATAATGATAGAAAAGAAAAATAATAATAATGTAAATTGTACTTCTTCTTATAATTTTTTTGACAAGGCCTTTTTACTTTTTTTAAATGTATAATGTACAGTTATATTTTAATATTAACTACTTATAACATAATTCAATTGTATTACTATTATTTAAATTTTGGTTATATTTTTGACAATGCCCTTTTACAGCTAACTCGTTTAAATCTATAGGATTTATGTACGTAGGCATAGCATGCTGCGAATGTTTGGCAACCGCCGACATTTAACATTTCAATTTCGATGACATGCAAACAATATTTTATATACGTAACACTTTATTTTTTTGTAATGTATACCTACATTACAAAAAAATAAAGTGTTTGATTAGAAAAACAATAGAACTACTGTAAGTAATGACGAGTCCATAATAGAACCATTTATACTCCTTTTCCTCATATGAGAATGTGTAAATGTAATATTATGTCAATAAATGATTTTCTTTCTTTCTTTCTTTCTTTCTTGGAATTTTATGTACGGATTTCACACCGCTGGCTTTTCGGTGAAGGAAAACATCGTGAGGTAACCTGCATAATTATGTCCAAGGAATAATTTCCATGGCGTATGTGAATCCACCAACCCGCACTGGGCCAGCGTGGTGGATATGGCACAATCACCCTTCGTGGGTAAGCCTACGTCCTACAGTGGACTATTAAAAAAGGCTGGTACAGTACAGTACAATGGTATCAATCATTCTTTCTCAGTTTTTATGCTTAGTAGGTCTCTTTCTGCATAACCCTGTAAAAGCAATAGGTTAAATTCGATGAACTTTTTTGTACGGGATAGTTGATTGTTTTATCGCATATTTGTAATTGGTCTCATAGCTCATAATAATAGATGTTTATGATAACGAGCATAACGTACATTTTTGAAAGTCAAACTAAAAACAACACTCACTCTAAATAAAAATAAACACCCACACACACACTTTGACACAAAAATTCACAATTACCTACTAATTCTCCTTTCAGCGTACTTGAATATTACCTTGAATCTGCAATTCGTTTCAAAGTACACAATGACTTTGATGTATGTATTGTTTTTGTTCCGAGCCAAATTAAGTGTCTCTTTACGCATTGACCTGCACGATAACCTAGATTCGTAATAACTAACAACAACATTATTCGACACTAATTACTGCTGATAAAAAGCCCGTAGTTTTTCTAATTTTAAGGTAAGTAGGTAATAAGTTAAAAAAATAGTAAGCACATGTCTTAAACCCTGTATTAAGGTATCCTTAACTGTACTAGGAACGTACTTATCAGGCACAGAAAACAACACGACTCTACATTGCCCACTTTAACTGACTATAAACGCACCTACGTCAATAGTAATAATAAATAAATAAAACAATAAAATATTAAAATGATAAACACTTCACAAAATTCGTCGCGGAATCAGTATAGCGGGTTAGCTCAATGGTCCAGAGCGTCGGGCTAGTGATCCGAAGACGCAAGGTTCGAATCCTTGCACCCGCGAAGAATTTTTGAAATGTTTATCATAAAAAGCAACTTTTCGAGATAAACCTAGTGTGGGATGCACTTTAAAATTTAAAAAAAAAACGTTTATTATTCCAAAAAAGTTAACAAAAACAAGTTGTGCACTAGTTCCCACACTAGGGTGACCTGTGTCGTGGGACCTAGGCTCTTCCTTATTTTCAATATTTTGCGATGATGAAACTCTCCGTGTATAGCATGAAGCATCCGACGGTGTTGGTCGGTGACGGAACGGTCTATGAGACTATATACTTTTCAATACTAAGATTTTTTGCCTGTCACGTTCCTAGCACCACCGTCCTAATATTGTACGATATAGTCTTATAGTGTGCCTACACAACACATCTACTTATCATATATTAACAACCCATCCCGGTTTCGCACAGGTGTATTGTACTTATAAAGTTTTCTCTTGAATCACTCTATCTATTAAAAAACGGCATCAAATCCTTTGCGTAGTTTTAAAGATAATATAAGCATATATAGGGACAGACAGAACGGGAAGCGACTTTGTTTTATACTATATGGTGATGATGATGATTTTCGACGTGTCTTGCGTGGAGCTCTTTAGGAAACTTAGCTTAGGTACTCCCGTTGCTGTGCGAGCACATCTATAGGCCGAATCAAGCTTTATGACGTCTGTGAACACGAAGCGAGTCATTGCGCAGTAGCAAATTCGTTGTCAGTTGCGTGAGGAGTGAGCAGCTTGTAGCTAACTTCACAGATGCCATTAAGTTTGATTCAATCTAAACCAGACAGCCCTTTTCATGAACAACTTAGAACTATTTCAGTGAAAATGTACCAATAGTTATACGAGTTACAGGCAGAATTCATTCTTTAGTAGATCACCTAATTATATTAATAATCTTATTGACTTTCCAGAATTTGACTTGTTTAATACACGTACATCTAAAATTAAAGCTAAGATTGCTAATGATTGGTTCGACTCTGTTTGTAATTTATAATCACTTTCAACTTAACATAACTGTATACCGTATTGAAAATTTTGTTTACTGTTGCACTGATTAGAGCTAATGAACAAGCATTATTAGACTTCTATATGCAAAAACTTGTTAATAGTGAATAGTTATTTAAGGTATTAGTAATTTAGCTTGATAACACTGTATGTTTTCCAAATAAAATAAAATAGGGTAGATGCACTGGTTGTGGCCAATTTAGTGTCATTTTTGGCCACTTTGAATTTATTATTTGTGCAGACAACTTTTCTTTCTTAAATTTCATTAAAAATAATATTTTTAAAGAAATTTCGAAACTTGACATACACAAACAACATTTATAGTATTACATTATTTATAAAATCTATTGTGTAATTATTGTGTCTAATTGTGTGCATTGTGTGCATGCCCTGAGCATTCATGCTCGCCATCGAAGGCTCCTTCTTGCGGCGGCGTCGTGTGTCGGGTCGTTCTCTTCCCTCAAATATGGTCGAGGAGAGCGATGGCTGGCACATGCGTCACACTCGTGATCGGGTGCTGCATGCGGGTCGCCGGTTTGCTCGCGGCATTCACGCAAAGCACTGAAACTACTAACTTAGACTAAGATTTAAACTAACCTCTCTCTATTGTACAGTCGAATTCTTTAAAATGAAACTACTCAACAAAGGGCACAGACCCTGGAGTCTGTGGGTCAATAATTTAAATTATAAAAAAAAAAACTATTTGTGCAATTAATTAAACATGATATAGCCGAAACCGGGGCAGTGGCCACAACCGATGTATGTATACTATATTCTAAGTTTAAAAAAGTAGGTAATTCCAGGAAAAACCAACAAGGAAAAATTAATCAGACTTATGAACTTGCTGACATTTTTTAAAAATAGCTCATGATAATAGCGGAGTAGCCGACTAGCGATTAAGGTTTTTTTGTGTCAAAGTACGTTGTCATTGTCAATAGAGTTACCCTTTCGAAATTAATAATTCGAGGAGTTACTGAACTGTAGTTACAAAGACATGTGTAAAAATGTTTTATTAAATATTGATTACAGTCGTAAACCTATCGGTAAAAGTACAGCACAGCAGCGAACACCAAAAACAGAAGGACTGAGGAGGCTGGGTCGGCGCTGTCTGCCGAGTTGCAGCCGTCGTTGAAGCATTGGCAGGCGGTTTCCATGTGGTCATAGTTATGGGTGGAGTAGCAATCTCTGTGTTCGTTGCGGACCCAGCCGCAGCCACGAGTGACTCGGATTTCAGACTCGTGCCCCGAACGGTATACTGGAAAATAATGTAAAAGTTTAAAAAACAGGAAAAGTGAGAGTCAGGCTCCCACCAAGAACCTACCAAGGGCTTCTTACAAATCCTGGATAAACTTTATAAGGTACAATCAAAATGGAGATTTTTTTACCTTTTTATTCATAAATCGAAAAAATATAGGTACATCGTAAATATACCGAACTAGCGACCCGCCCCGGCTTTGCACAGGTTTATTATACATATAAACCTACCTCTTGAATCACTCTATCTATTAAAAAAACCGCATCAAAATCCGTTGTGTAGTTTTAAAGATATAAGCATACATGGGGACACGGGGACAGCGGAAGCGACTTTGTTTTATACTAAGTAGTGATTAAAAACCATTCGTTCCTTACCAAATGATAATTGTCAGGAAACAATAACGGAGATAGGCATTCCAGTCCCTGTCGAGCAAGTGGTATGTCGACCCTACACGTGGGATAATTTTTATGCGATTTCCGGCTCATTGTGCAGTAAAAGGGAGAAGGGATTAGTTTGTGGAGTTCGCGACACATTCGCCAAAATAGGGCCTGTAGAAAATTGCTGTGCTCTAGGCTTTTCAGCGTTACATAAGAACTCAGGCGGTCTGAGTTCTGACTGATCAACCTTTCAGTTGACCATGGGCACAAACCTGGCTATCGTTTCGACGTCGTGGCCCATACCTACGAACTAACTAGACTTACTAGTCTATTGAGTCTACATTATTTTCCTAAAGAAGAACTCGGGCGGTCTGAGGTCGGACTGATCTACCTTGCAGTTGACCATGGACACAACTCTTTTTTTACCCAGGAAAAATCCTCCCAGGGGGAGGCAGGGTGGTTATGTAAGAATTTCACCTGCTGGCGGTGTACCCACTAAAACACTGGGGTGATATGTCTCTGCGCAGACTCTCTGTTCTGTCTTTGTTGGTTTGCGGGAACGCTTAAGCACAATTCTGCGACCCCGACAGCGCTTTTAGAGCTCTGCTCTATCCGTCATCATGACGATGTGTGGGAACACTTCACACATCGTCCAATTTTGAGGAACTCTCCAGTGGAACAGTGGGATGGGTACTATACTACCTAGGGTTTGGATCCCGGGACATCTCGTGTCTCAAACTTATTTTTATTATATTTATTTATATTCGTTTATTGCACAATGCAGTTACAACAAAAGTTCTTACAAATTACAATTCCCGGGACTTTTCGTAGTTTAAAGCAGAAAAAATGCCAAGTCGATGGTTTAGTTTTAATAATAAAGGAGGGCGACGAAGAATGTGTCCTGAATGAATCCTGTTTTCTTCAAAAATTCGACAATTTCGTCGTAAGCTTTGTTTCTTAGATTGCTGTTTTTGTGGAGTAGGTTATATACTTATTTTTACTATTGGGGCACCCCGGATACCAGAAAAAAATGAGCTGTGTCATACATTATGTCGATTCCGAGTTTTAATTTTGTATGGAACAGCTGATTCTCGAAAAAAAGCAACGTCTCAAAGTCCTGGGACTGAAATTGTTGAGCAATAGCTCAACTTGGGAATACCCAAACCCTAGTACTACCCTGGCTATCGTCTCGTTGTCATGGTTCATACGAACTAACTATACTTACTGGTCTGTACTATCTTCCTGCAGAAGAACTCAGGTGGTGAGAGGTCGGACTGATCCACAATGCAGTTGACCATGGGTACTACCCTGGCTAACGTCTCGCTGTCGTACCGATGCATGTCCAAGCAGGCTGAATTGTTGGCGCTGTTGCAGTAGAAGCAGTAGATGCAACTTCCTGGAAACATTTTTTTTGTAAGAAAGTAATACTTTTTTCAAAGATCTGGCCAGGTGTTTGGTAGAAGTGACACGTGATCAGAATGCTGGCATCTATTTCGCCCAAAAGTTGAGTATTGCTATTCAGCGAGGCAATGCTGCCAGCATTCTGGCCACGTTACCCTCTGCCGAGGGGCTTTAGACTAAGTTTTATTTTAATTTGGGTTTTTAGTTTAAGTTTTGATAAAATTGCTTTTTTCTTTTTTGTTTAAGTAAGTTTGTCATAGTGGAAAGTGTTATTTAAGATTTTTTCTGTATAAATAAATACTTTTGTTAAGCCAGTATAAAAAAAATACAGCTGTACTGTACTTCATAGGTCTAATCAAACTTTTTGGCGTGAGTGAAGCAACAAGCTGCGCCCATCCCTTCTCTTGCGCATCTAACATCCATCTAACATAAAGTCCAGTTCTAAACTTTCAGCTTTCGTTTACATTTTCATCGGTACTGGCTATTATCTCAGACTCACAAGAAAAATACTTACTGTACTATGCACCAGTCTCTTTATAGCCAGCAGTGGCTGAACATAGCCCTACCCACGATGAGCGATGAGAATGTTAGGAAAATACGTTTTAGTTTACAAAATGTGTATTTGTAGATACCTGAGATAAACTTACCTCCATTGATGAGAGCACTGAACACAACGGTTGCCAAGAATATTCTGATGGCGAGCACCATTGTCTGAAAAATATGCGAGTGCATCGATTAATTTAAAAAATATCTATAATATATATACGAGTACGAGTAATTAGGTAACAGGTATAAATGTGCGCAAATTTAACATCTGTTCAGCTGGGCTCTATATTTGAATCTATACGAGGAGATTCGTAGAAGAACTAAAGTTACCGACATAGCCCAGTGAATTTGCAAGCTGAAATGGCAGTGGGCAGGGCACAAAGTATGAAAGACTGATGACCGATGGGATCAAAAATTCTCAAGTGGAAACCACGTACCAGCAATCGCAGCGTAGGACGTCTCTCCCAAGGTGAACGGCTGACTTCATCAAGACCGCAAGATCGCGCTGGATGCAAGCCGCTTCCAGCCGGTCTTACTGGATATCTATAGGCCTATGTCCAGCAGCGGACAGAACGAAAACGCAGAAACGACCACTAGGCTAATGATATGAAATGGTACTTGTTTATTCTTAAACCGCCCACAGTGCTAATTGCAAGCTACTTCTAATACATCATCTTAGTAGGTACTTAAACTACTTAATAACTGAGTTTTTAACGATTTGGTATTTTTACAATTCGTGTCGTAAAAGTTAAAATTCTAGAACTAATATATGTAAGTTACATAGTTTAATATGAAAGCTGCCACGATATGCCTAAGCTATACAAATTCACCCTATTTTTCAACATCCGACATTTAAAGAATAGATAAATGTTTACTCATTTTTATGAACAACTTTTACTACGGGACCAACTCTTTAATCACTACTATGTTCAGCTGTTCTATACAATAAGTTTATAAGCTTACGACAAAATGTATTACTTTTATTGCACAGTTTTTTTTGTGACTACAGAGTTGGTACGATAATTAAAGTTAATCGTAACTATGACTAAAGTGCAACCTTAAAATAATGGACGGTAAAAGTAGGGGTGGTATACTGGTACGATTTATGACCCTATTTTAAAACGTAAGATATAATGAAACCTTACAGGTAGAAAAACTAATGATTTTCAAGATTGTTTCACATTTGTATAGACAAATCTTAAAAACATCAAGGCTAACAATTTACCTGCTATCCGAACTCAGTACTAAATATACCACCCATGGTCACCCATTCAAACACTGACCGTGCTAACCGAGAAACATAAAGCTTCAAGCAAGAGCTTTAAAAACATAGCTTCTGCCAGCGCCTTCGCTCATGTTTTCTTTGCAAATCCAACTACCACGCAAGTGACTTTTCATTTGTCTGGTTAATTAATATATAGCCTAAGACACACACAAATAATAAAACTTTCTATTTATACGTAAAAGTATTTTCAAAATTGGTTAAGTAAATCTATAGATTTCCCCCTACAACTTCACAAACTCTGAAATCACTTTCTCTTTCATAATCTACTTTAATAATTTCAAAGTATAAATATGTAACCTCACTAGAACACTTACAATTATTGCTGTTCTTCAACAAAAACAAAACAACAATAAAAAATTAAAACGAATGTAGTTAGGTACACAAACACTTAATAGTCAATTCTTATTATATCACCACTGAACTCTTTAATTAGCAATCGGCGACTACAAAACAATGTAAGCAATTAAAAATCATGTAGTGTCGCTTGGTGGTTATCAGTTACTGGACTAAGTTGAGTTTCTACGTAGTTATGTAGTATGTACTAATGTAGTACGGTGGAAGGATTGTAGAGCGACTGATTAGTCTTGAGCGTTCATAATATTTTTTTAGAACTTCTGTGCTCTCCTGCACGTTGACAATTGATCTTCAATAAACTGTGGCGCATCCACGCACACAGCAGCGCTCTATTCTTTTGTTTAACTGCAACCGGTATTGATACGCGATACTACTCGTAGGACAGCGCAAATCGCAATATTGTAAACATTAAGCGATCACTATTATTTGGTTTAGGATAGGTAATTTCGAGTATGTAAATTAGTTGCTTTATTTTTATAAACCTACTTTTAATACTTTATACTTGACTAAAACTGTCGCGATAGACTTTAATATAAATACAATTCCCTCAAAACTAACCTGTGCCCATGCGTCGGTTGTGTGCCGGCCTGTTGCTCGATGAAAGAAAACGTTGAAAATGTTGATTGAGCAGCACTTTTAATGATTTTTACTGTCCGTGGATAGTTCGTTGTCACGTTTTATTATTTTAATGAAGTTTTGATGATTACTTTAAGGTTTTTCTATTATCACAATTTCACAATGTTTTCGCACACCATTTAAAGCGATAGGGACGAACAGACGGAGTTTTTTCTTCTTGCCACCGCGGTCACAAGGCGGGGCGCGGCGGCGCTTGCGTCGCAGGTGTGCGCGCGCAGGTCGGTGCCATTGGCGAGCACAATTGGCGGGAGATTTAAAAACGAAACCCTACATTTTCCCCCCACCGAAATCCGCTCGACCGGATTTCCCGATTACAATCCAGCTGTGTGTAATGTATTCGAGATACGTTGAGTATTGTTTAGTTGGTTTGGTTTGGATGTTTTATTACAAACAATACAACAATATATTATGCAACTTCTGTTGACTATTTTGTGGATCAACCAAAGTTGAAAAGTGATTATTAATCAAACGAACTTACTGTGTAGTGTGTAGTTTGACCTTAATTTTATTGTGATGAGATAACGTGTAGTGTTATGGTAATTATATGCGTTAGTTATACGAGAGAGTGGACTGTATCTTAAAAAATAAACATTTACATAAAATTATAACTAAAATAACTACTATTATTTTTGTGAAGTTATTTTGGCTACTCATTAGTTAGAAGGCTCCTCGTCTATAGGCAGAGGGCTTAATTTGACTACGGGTCGAATGAATTCGCCGTTTTTAGTGCGTAAGGTTACGACACGTGTTACATTATCAGGTCCGGTATGTAATTTAGTGACTCTTCCTAATGGCCACTGAAGGGGAGGTGCATCGGAATGCATCAGAACGAGATCTCCGACCTTCAGTTCCCGACAACCACTAGTCCACTTCTGGCGTTCCTGAAGTGAGTGGAGGAAAGTTTTACGCCACTGAAACCAAAACTGTTGAGCCATCTGTTGCACAGCTTGCCAACGACTAAGCCTGTTCTGCGGAATATTAGTTAGGTCATATTCTGGAACTGCGATTAGTCCACGGCCAATAAGAAAGTGAGCCGGTGTTAAAACCTCGAACTCGCTCGGATCTGTTGACAAGGCACACAGAGGTCTCGAATTTAATACCGCTTCTGCTCGTGCAAATAACGTGGTGATTTCTTCGAATGTCAATGTCTTGTTTGCTGCAGTTTTCTTAAGAATATCTTTGCAGGATTTAATAGCCGCCTCGTAAAGCCCGCCAAAATGACTTCCTGTTGGTGGATTTCGTTTCCATTCCACTTGACGTTTTGTGAATCCACGAGAGAGCTCGTCTACATTTGTTTTAAGAAACTCAGAAACTTCTGCTAAGTGTTTACTGGCCGAAACAAAGTTTGTAGCGTTGTCAGATATTATCGTGCTACAAAGGCCTCTTCGAGCAGTAAAGCGGTCAAATGATGCTAAGAAGCATTCAGTGCTCAGTGAAGTTAATGTGTCTAAGTGCAGAGCACGAGTAGAACAGCAAACGTACACTATTAAGTATGATTTATATATGTGAGCATTTCTACGGGTAGACTCTTTCGTCTGGAAAGGGCCTCCTATGTCTATCGCCACTGTATGGTACGTATGTATATCCTGAATCCGGAATTTAGGCAACTGTCCCATGAGGGGTTGTCTAATAGTCGGTCGGACCTTGAAGCAAGCGATACATTTACTAGTTCGCAATCTTATAACATTACGAGCTGACACTATCCAAAACTTCTGACTTAGTATGCTTTGCAATGTTCTGGGTCCAGCATGCAAGTACAGCAGGTGATGATAGTCGATCAGGCAATTAGTAAAATTAGATTTCTTGGGTAGTAATACTGGATGTTTATTGTCAAAGGATAAGTCAGCCAGTGAGAGCCTACCCCCCACCCTCAGGAAACCATGCGCATCAACAAATGGGTTGAGTTTAAGCAATGATTGTTGAGGCTTGAGTCCTTTGGCAATGGCAGCAATGTCCTCAGCAAAATGCTGTTGCTGAACTGTTTTTATTAATGTCTCACGCGCTTGTTTTAAATCACTAAGAGAGAGTTTGGTACGCTCGTGCTTAGGTATGCGACAGTTATTAACAAATTTGAGTACCCACGCTACGACGTTGACTAATTTCGAATAGCTTGAATACTTTTCAGTGAGATCATAAAATAAATTCGATGGTTCTTTCGTAGAAGCCATCACTTTCGTCTCAGATGATTTCAGTTCCGGAACGTTATCATCTTTAAATTCTTCGATTGATCGGACAGGCCAATATTCGCTAGACAACCAACTTGGGCCATTGAGCCATTCTCGCATGCCAAGTAGTGTGGATGGACAGGCACCTCTGGAGAGGACGTCCGCACAAGTGTTATTTTCACCGCTGACGTGCAAGAAACTTTCGCTGGGAACAGTTTCTAATATTTTTGTCACTCGTGTAGCTACAAACGTTTTGAGCTTGTAACTTGGCGTATTAAGCCACGCAAGTACCACCGACGAGTCAGTGAATAACAATTGCTCATTGACTGTAATATCTCTCTCCTGTAAGATATGTACCACATATTTAACTAGCTTGGCTAGTAAATGAACTGCCATCAACTCAAGCCGAGGTATGGATAAAGTCTTCAAAGGAGCTACTTTCGACTTCGCCATCAATAGACTGACTTTACTCTCGCCATGGTCATTTTTAGTGTAGAGGTACACTACTGCTGCATAGCCGAGAGTAGATGCATCAGCAAAACCTACAATACGACAATATGTACTGTGTGGTACCATGACATGACGTTCTTGTCGGAATTCAGAAAGCAAGGGCAGCTCTTTTACGAAGGCAAGCCATTCTGTCTCCAGTTTCATAGGCAAAGGAGTATCCCAGCCCAGCTGTGGAAACGTCCAGAGTTTTTGCATAAAAGATTTCGCAAAAAATACGCACGGCGCCACTTGTCCCATAGGGTCGAAAAAACGTCCTATAAGCGAGAGCACAGTTCGCTTAGTAACATCTTGGCTAACTGGCAGACATTTGAAAGTGAAACAATCATTTGCCGGTTGCCACTGAAGACCGAGTACTTTGAGTGCCAAGTCATCTTCGAATTCGATTGGCGTCTCTCGATAATCCTCTGGAACAGCTGTGAGTACTTCCGAACAATTGCTTGACCACTTGCGTAAATCAAAACCAGCACTCGCAAGTAAAGCCCGTAACTCTTTTTGCAGACTAAGTGCTGATTCAAGAGAAGGTTCAGACCATAGCAAATCGTCCATAAAAAAACCGGTTTTCAGAACTCTAGCCGCGTTAGGATACGAGTGAGCTTCGGTATCTGCTAGCGTGTGAAGTACTTTAATTGCCAGGTAAGGACTGCTGGCGACGCCGTAAGTTATCGTGTTGAGTTCATAAACTTTTACGGGTTGATCCGTCGATTCACGCCACAAAATGTGTTGATATGGACGCTGATCTTTATGTATTAATGTTTGTCGATAACATTTGCAAATGTCAGCTGATAAGCACACAGCATGAAGACGAAAGTTAATCAAGATGGCGTTGATGTCCGCTTGGAGCTTGGGTCCCGCGAGACAAACGTCATTGAGTGATTTTTGATTAGAGGTACGACATGATGCGTCGAAAACGCACCTGTACTTCGTGCTTGTACTCGATGGTTTAACAACGCAAAAATGCGGAATCAAATATTTTGAATCAACATCTTGCATTTCTCCTAAACAGCTCATATGTCCGAGCGTTTCGTATTCAGACATAAATTTCTGATATTCTGATTTCAGAAGAGGGTCGCGGTTAAGTCTCGTCTCTAAGTTAGTAAGCCTACGTAGCGCCATCTGTTGAGAGCCGCCGAGACCATGTTCGGGTCGGAGAGGGTACTTAACAATGTACCGGCCGGTTTCTGGATCACGGCTGTGATCGCGAGCAAACATGGCTTCAGCGAGTACATCGTCAGGTTTTAGCTGTTGTTTTGAGACTGAAGGTATGTTTTCGATCTCCCAAAACGAATTCATCACTTGATCCAAGTCAGTAGAGCTTGAAAACCCGGAAAAAGTCGTACCGCAGGGGGCGTTGACATCTTCGCGAAGTTGATCCAAGTTGACTTGGCCAGAGATTACATAACCGAATATAGACTTCAATGCAACGGGCATTCCTGGTCGTTCCGAAATTATTTTATCACCGCAGTAGATATACGGAAATACATCGCCTGCTATCAACATATGCACAGGACCGCATTGATGAAACGTAGGGTCAGCAAGATCAAGGTGTTGATAGTTTTGTAATAACTCCGTAGGTAAAGATACTGTAGGTAAATTGCCGGCTATATTCGCAACAATAACCGCGTCCGTGGAAAGAACTGGCGATGTACCGTTTTTCGGTTTAATACTACAAGTCGTTAAACCATAATTTTGAACGTGATTTCCGCCTAAACCGATAGGCCGGAAGTTACACTTACGACGAGCTAAACCTAATATCTTAGCACAATCCTGGGTTATATAACTTGACATGGCGCCACTATCGATTAACGCTCGAACTGGTTGGAAATGGCCCCAAACATCCTGAACATGAACGACAGCAGTACCAAGTAGAACCGTTTGTTCGGTAGAACACGTTAAAGCGACCACGTTGTCTCGACTCGCCGATGGAGTTACATGCAAGCTGCTGTGGTGCTTTTCGTTGCACACGGTGCAAGTATATTTGGACGTGCACTCAGCGGTGGTGTGAGTGTCACGTAAACAATTGCTACACAATCGAAGCTGTTTGACTTTTTCAGTGCGAAGCTGAGGTGTTAGCGCATGGTATACGGGGCATCGATAGACCGCGTGTGGCTTTTGACAACAGGGACAAGCGTTGGATTTCGGACGTTCGACAACGGCGTTGTCCGCGCTGGTCACAGCGGCTGATGCAAATGTAGGCTTAGATTTGAATGATTTTGTTGTATCATTCGGTTTATTGTACAGCTTTGTAGCCGTCGAAAGTTCCAGAACGCGTGACTGCTTTTCGACAAATTCGAGCAACTCCTGCACGGTAGGTATTTCGCCCGGAGACATCGACTGTTCGAACTCACGACGCGTGACTGGATCGAGATTACGTACGGCCAGTTGAAACAATAGAAAAGAGGATAAATCCGGTATTTTAAGCTGTTCAAGAGCAGTAATATTTTCTTTAAACATTTGTAGAAAGCTATTAAGGCTGGCTGCCGATTCTTGGGTAAATGGTTTACATGTAAACATTTTGTCAACATACGATGCAGCGAGCGCACGTCGGTTGTCAAAACGTTTAACTAAAGCGTTCCAAACAATCGAGTAGTTATCAGCAGTAACCGGCATCGATTTTACTATAACTAAGGCAGGGCCACTAGTTACCGATGAAATAAGGTAATAGAATTTTTCAATGTTACTAAGAGATGTATTACTATGAATCAAACTTAAAAATGTATCGCGGAAAGTGATCCAATTTTCGAGTTTACTGTCAAACTTAGGTATTTGTAGCTCGGGTAGCTTGACTCGTCGATTCGTTTTACCACAACCTTCATGTATGCCGAGTTCTTTATCGGATGACGGTTCCGATGTCAGGCTGCGTTCAGCCGTGCGGATGGCATAATAAAGTTCATCAAAGGCGTCAATTTCACTGTATGTAGGAACATAGTTAGGTATATATAGTTTGCTAATCGAATTAACTTCCTTCACGCATCGATCGTATTCTTTACGCAGATTAGTCAAATCTTGTATTCTAGTCATAAACTCAGGTTTTAACGATGGTATCGTAAATACCTGTTTAGACAATTGGTATAACTTTTGTAAGCGTAAAAAACACATCTCTTTTAACGTCAGAAATGGTTGTAATAACACATTAACATCGACTTCGGGATCATTAGAAAGTATCTTTTTAGTCTTTTCGGCCATTGTGAAAGGTCACTATTAACCACCAGACAATAAAATATACCTAAGTAGGTAGGAAATGCAATGAAATTAAAAAAGTATGTTTTAATCCGTATCTCCGTACTAGGGTATGGAGATACCTACGGAATTCACGTACCTAATGCACTAATAAGTAATACGTAAGTAGGTAAATAACTTCACACAAATTCCTGAGTCCTTTAACAATGAAATATAAGCTACACTTTGAATTATTTCGTGGTAAAGGTTCTTGTAATGGCGGCAAAAATGTGGTTGTAAAAAACAGAAATAGGCACCAATATCCACAATGTGTACTAATAATGTGGGTGTATTTATGTAAATGCTGGTTATTGTTACCGGGATATCCGGCTCGAAGGACCAAAATGTCGCGATAGACTTTAATATAAATACAATTCCCTCAAAACTAACCTGTGCCCATGCGTCGGTTGTGTGCCGGCCTGTTGCTCGATGAAAGAAAACGTTGAAAATGTTGATTGAGCAGCACTTTTAATGATTTTTACTGTCCGTGGATAGTTCGTTGTCACGTTTTATTATTTTAATGAAGTTTTGATGATTACTTTAAGGTTTTTCTATTATCACAATTTCACAATGTTTTCGCACACCATTTAAAGCGATAGGGACGAACAGACGGAGTTTTTTCTTCTTGCCACCGCGGTCACAAGGCGGGGCGCGGCGGCGCTTGCGTCGCAGGTGTGCGCGCGCAGGTCGGTGCCATTGGCGAGCACAATTGGCGGGAGATTTAAAAACGAAACCCTACAAAAACGAAAACGCATACCTTATTTTTTGTTGATTTGCGTTTTTGTTTAATTAGCGGGTAGGTACTATTGTTTGATTGAAAATGCTATTTTGATAAAAATGTTAATAAGTATATTTTAGATCTTATAATATATAACTGTTTAAATTTAATTTGATAATTTAAAAAAAAAAAAAAGTTTCTGTCAACGTAAGTTGGCAGAATTTTTTCTCGGCCCCTTTTTTTTCAGATTATACTACTCTAGCGGGCCAAAACCTACTCCAATCTATCCCCTTTTTCTTATTTTCTTTCAAGGTAATATTTGTAGAGCTAGAGATAGTCGAATATTTGTTTTCTATTGTATATTAATATTCAGTAGGTTTTTGACAGTCGCGGCTCATTGTTGTTTTCTTGTTTCCATGTCAACGCCATCCGGGGAGTCTGCGCAGACCGCCCACGTCACGGTCTGACGTCCTGACGTCTCCACTTAGAGAACTTAAGTTTATTTTTATTTTATTTTAGTTTTGATTTTGTTAATCATGGCATTTTGCGCCCCGGCTGGGCCTAATGCAGTTTCCCAATTCATTAATGTGTCGCAGGGGGACATGATTCAGTGCCTAGAGTGTTCCCAAGTGCGGTTTTTTAAAGGCCAGAAAGGCCTCAAAATTCACCGTACGCGGTGCCATAAAAATAGCCAAATTACACTTTCGGCCCCTACTGCATGCTCCGATGGAGCCAGCAGCAGTCCCGTGAGCGCTGCTGCTCCTTCCAAACCGCTTTGGGAGGTTCTTAGCTCACTCAAAAGTTCTCTTCCTGTTCTAAAACGCATCCCGCGTGGTGCTCGTTTTTCGGTTGCCCAATGTTTATCTGCTGCTATTCGAAAAGTTATTTCTAAAAATTCGATAGACGCCTGGGAACACCTGCTGATTTTTCCTTACGTTGTGCTTTACGTACATTCGGACCCAACAAACAAAAAGTCCCTTACCACTAGGGTTAAGGAAAATTGCGTGAAGTACAGCGCATTGGAAGAGAACCCTTTAGATTTTGAAAGTATTATTCCGCCAACAAGGCAGAATAAACCAAATTCTAAAAAAACTGACGATTCGGTTACTATTAAAATAGTAGAAAGCAAAATTAGTGATGGCGATATCAAAGGCGCCGCACGTGTCTTGTTCTCCAGCGACACTATTGCCCCCCACACTCCCGATACGGTCCAGTCACTCCGTGACAAGCATCCGCCGGCAGCATGTCTCCACCTGCCTGAGCCACCACACCCTGATGACGTTGTCATTGAAGTGTCAGCACAGGAGATTGCAGCGGCCGTTTCTTCTTTTCGGAGCGGCTCAGCCGGAGGCCTAGATGGTCTTTCACCTCAACATCTAAAAGATCTTCTATCTTTTAGCTCTGGTGAGGTGGCTGAGTCTCTCTTGAAGGAATTAACGGCTTTGGCTAATCTCATGTTATCTGGGCGGGTCAATGGTGACATCATCGAAGTTTTGTATGGCGCTAACCTATGCGCACTTGTCAAAAAAGATGGTGGCATCAGACCTATTGCGGTTGGCACCACATATCGTCGTCTCGCAGCCAAAGCCGGCTGTAGAAAAAAGGTTGCTCTTTTGAGTAACCTTTTTCAACCAATACAGCTTGGCTTTGGTTCGCGGGGTGGATGTGAGGCTGCTGTTCATTCCCTTCGTACTTTTCTCGGTCAAAATTGTGGAGAGGTGTTGCTCAAGGTAGATGCTTTCAATTCGGTTAATCGAGACGCCTTGTTGGTACAGGTCAAGGAAAAAATTCCCGATCTTTTCAATTTTCTTTGGCAATGCTACGGCAAACCCACTAAATTAATTTACAAAAATGATGTTCTGCTATCTTCCGTTGGCTGTCAACAAGGTGACCCTCTCGGACCAGCCATTTTCAGCCTGGCCATTCATCCAATTGTTCAACGTCTCCATTCAAAACTCAACGTTTGGTATCTGGATGACGGGACTTTGGGTGGCGATGCGAACACAGTCCTACGTGATTTGGAAATTCTTATTGACGAGTTTCGTCAAATTGGTTTGGAGCTAAATTTTTCGAAATGCGAACTTTTCGTTTGCGACTCATGTCCAGATAAAGATTTGGTAATTAACAAATTTAATGATTTGGCACCTAATATCAAATCGGTAGACAAGTGTTCTCTTCGCCTTCTGGGTTCGCCGATACTAGATGAGTCTTTTCCGCCTTTCGTTCAAGAAAAAATTCAAAATTTTTTGAGTGCCTCTGATAGGCTACTCAAAATTAACGCCCACATGGCGTTTACCATTATAAGATGTTGTCTGTTTATTCCAAAATTCATGTACGCTTTACGTTGTAGTCCATTGTGGAAGCACAATGAGCTCCTTTTGAGCTTAGACGATGTTGTAAAGCAGACCCTAGTATCGGTTTTGAATATTGAGATGAGTGAAAGGGCGTGGTTACAAGCCTCCTTGCCTGTTAGGCTTGGAGGGCTAGGGGTCCGCCAAATTTCAAGTGTTGCTTTACCAGCTTTCTTGTCCTCCATTCATAGTACACATAAATTAGTTGAAAAAATCCTCGCACCTTCTTTAGGCCATTCCGGCGTAGATGTAGCTAATTTGAATGAGGCAACGAATGCTTGGAGGGTCGCTAGCCCAAATTCCGAGCTTCCAAAGACTTTGTCGTCGCAGAGACTGTGGGATCGGCCGATCTGCGAACTAGCACGGAAATCTCTTCTAGATACGTGTTCTAGCGTCGCGGATCGCGCTCGTATCCTTGCGGTCTCTGTATGGGAGTCCGGTCTTTGGTTGCAAGCTTTGCCCTCTTTCAATACTGGTAACCTTTTAGACCCAACTGCATTTCGTCTAGCTGTCAGCTTACGCTTGGGTGCAAGGTGTTGTGAGGCCCATCGCTGTCAGTGTGGTACTGCAGTTGACCAGCTCGGTCACCACGGTCTCTCTTGCTCAAGAAGCGCTGGTCGGATTGGTCGCCACGCCAGCCTTAACGATGTCATTCGCAGGGCTTTTGCCACCGCCAATATCGCAGCCGTACTCGAACCGAGTGGGCTCGCGCGTGGTGATGGCAAAAGGCCTGACGGCATGACGCTGGTTCCATGGAAGTGTGGACGGCCCTTAGTATGGGACGCAACTTGTGTCGATACTTTGGCACCGTCACATCTTTCTGAGACTCAGAGTAGGGCTGGAGCTGCGGCCAATTCGGCGGAGCAGCACAAGCGGCGCAAGTATGCTAACCTCGGTAGTGGTTACATATTTGAGCCATTTGGAGTTGAGACATTGGGTCCGTGGGGGCCGGGAGCTCATATCATTTTCAAAAGTCTTTCTGGGCGTCTGGTGGACGCGACGCGTGACCAAAATGCTGGTGTTTATTTGGCTCAACGCATAAGCATTGCCATTCAGCGTGGCAATGCAGCCAGCATGCTGGGCACGCTGCCAACTGGCAGTGGGCTTGAGCATTTGGATTATCTTTAGACCTTCAAAGGTCTGAGGGTGATCCAATGCTTTTTGTGTAATAGTAGTGTAGTTTTGTTGTAGTTAATAAAGGCACTTTTGCCCGTTAAAAAAATTTGATAAGTAACTCATAATTACGACTGATTGAAGCACATTATATGTACTGTAGTGATTAAGTTCTCACATAAGTGAAATTGTTAATTTCTTGTTGCGAAATAAATTCTTTAACCAGAATAAATCCGGTTGCAAGAGGCTTGCATCAAGTGTGAAACTGCAAGTTAACCGATTCCATGCGGATGGCTCCACACTGGAGCCATGGGTTTCTTTTGTGTATGGCGTGTGGCACCCGAGAGGCGCCAAACTTTGAACTCTTATAATTATTTTCAGCAAAAAATAGCATGATCGACTTTAACCGTGTACAGAATTGGCGAATATTTCGCACGGATCGATGTGGCATTTTTCACATTATTGTTGATTTATCGAGAATGGCTCAGCTGATTTCGGTAAACAGGACCAATTTCAAAGTATACCCTTTCCAATAAAAAAATAATTATTAAAATCAAACTCAAATCATACAACTCACTCAACTCAATCACAAAGATCCTTTCTCGTGTGTCAGTTTGGGGAAACTGCTTGTTTTCGCACACTTCAGGGATAGTAAACATTTTTAATAAAATATATGTTTAGGCTTTAAAACGAGTCAAAATATCTACATAGTCGTCATTAATGTGCATTACGAATTTGGAGCTGTTTTGTCCAACACCTAGAAGAATGTATTTTCAATTCTCACGTCACCTCTTCTTGTTTGATTATTTATATTATGCTGTTCTACGTTCAACGTTATGCATGGTCAATCTTCGGATGGATGATCGCAAGTGACGTTTCCTGAACGTTACTGTGGCTTAGATGACACGTTAAATTGTAGTTCCAGGTGGGCCATGTGGTTAGACGTCCTACCGCTTACCGTCCTGCGCTTACCGATACGTCGCTATTTAATAGCTTTTTCGATCTAAACAGGCATCAGTTTTTCGTGCTAGGTGTTTTAGAACTTACTTGAAAACTATTACGTAACTATTCTCATATCGAGACATAGTTATGATTTTTAGGGTTCCGTATCCAAAGGATAAAAACGGGATCCTATTACTAAGACTCCGCTGTCCGTCTGTCCGTCCGTCTGTCCGTCTGTCTCCAGGCTGTATGTCATGAACCGTTAATAGCTAGAAAGCTGAAATTTTCACAGATGATGTATTTCTGTTGCCGCTATAACAACAAATACTAAAAACAGAATAAAATTAATAATTAAGAAGGGGCTCCCATACAACAAACCTGATTTTTAATCGTTTTCCGCTCTATATCAATAAGCGTTACAGGTTGATGCTTGAAATTTTTACAGAATATTTAGTTATAATATTCACTTCAATAATAAATAATAAAATTAAAATAAAATTAATATTTAAGGGTGGCGGCTCCCATACAGTACGGAACCCTCCGTGCGCGAGTCCGACTCGTACTTGGCCGATTATTCAGTTCTAGTTTCCACGTAGCGATGTGTAACAAACTTATGCAGTTAGGTAGGTACACCAAAAGAATTGTTAACTGATTGAATAGTCTTAGTCATACTAATCTAGCAGGCCATGTTAATCAGGTAGTATTTCCATTTTTGGTTTTTCATTTCGGGTTTGGTTTGTTTTTTTTATGGAATACTGTAGGTAGGTTCTAATATATTACTATGGAAATTTACGTGGTTTTTACACATTTTAAACGATATTAAACGGGAGTCACTCACGTGTTCGTATAGTCATAACACGACTATAGTTTCGATCGCGTTCGGCGACCTTTCTCAAGTTGGCGAGTGCTAACACGCGGAGCCGTCTCGCAATGCACTGCACTTAATAACTGCATTTAATATCGTTTAAAAAGGTTCTAATATGTTTGACTTTATTGTAAACAATATCGAATTGTCTGGTGAGTACCTACACTTAGTGATTTTCGTAGTATTCTTATGCCTAGGACTTTATTGTCTTGTATTAAGTAGAATATGCACCACTAGAACAAGCCTGTCTTCGTCTTGGGTGGTTTGAATTCCTCGCTTCACTTAGGACTCTAAATAACCACCCTCACTACGCTTGGTGGTTAAGTCTAGAGTCCCTTGTTACTCTCAGGGTCTAATGGTAAATCATAGTAATTATGTCACCCCTGACACAAGACACAACTTCGTTCTTTAGGTGCATCTACTATTAAACTCTCTCACTGCGATCGGAAGTTAAGATTCGACTTAACCTGACCAATCATAAATCTAGTATCAAATAATATTGTCTAAAGTAATGAACTCTATTCCATATAAAACTAAATATGTTTTAATCAACATGACCGACTTCGAGTCAAAGTGAATGGACTTATCATATCAGTGACCCTTGACTCGTTGTATCATCAGTGATTCGTGTTATGTATCCGAACGTAAGTAGGTATAATTGTGACAATGTTTAGGCTGTTTACGTCACCATCTAGAAATAATGGGGAGAGTAACTAACTGATTTCAGTAAGATTGAGAAACAGTCAATGGCTAATTATCTATGTTTTACGCAAAAATCGCTGAATTTCCAGGGAATTCAGCGATTTTTGCGTCATCTACAAACTCTACAACCGACGTCTGTAAACTACGTGGGTGGTAACAGTGGTCCAGCGTGGTGGATATGGTCCTATAATAGCCTTTTGTAGGCCCATGCTCAATAGTGAATTAAATGAACTATTAAAAGCAGGCACAGTAGAGTACGTGGTTTGCCTACAAAATGTTTACTGTGCTTTGTAAGAAAATGTTTACTGTGCTTGTGCATCACAAAAGAAGGTTCTCAATACGACCGTACGTTTTTTTAGGGTTCCGTACCCAAAGGGAAAAACGGGACCCTATTACTAAGACTTCGATGTCCGTCTGTCTGTCTGTCACCGGGCTGCATCTCATGAACCATGACAGTTAGGCAGCTTAAATTTTCACAGATGATGTATTTCGGTTGCCGCTATAACAACAAATACTAAAAACAAAATAAAATAAAAATTTAAGGGGTTTTTCGCTCTATATTAATAATGGTACCAGGTAGATGCTTGAAATTTAGTTTTATATTCCCATCAATAATAAATAATAAAATTAAAATAAAATAAAAATTTAAGGGGGCTCCCATACAGTACGGAACCCTCCGTGCTCGAGTCTGACTCGTACTTGGCCGATTATTTGTATGTAATTATGTTTCGTGATTACTCCGAACCGATTTTGATGATTATTTTTTCTTTGGTACCTATGTGATATTTCAGAGGTGGTCTCATTTAAATTTTAACAAAATTGGCTGAGCCGTTTTAGCAAAATCAACAATGATGTCAAAACATTGATGATACATTGATTCGTGCGAACTACTTGAATTCTGTGCGCGGTTGAAGTCGGCTATCCATTTTTGGAAAAAAATAATTATGTAAGTCGCCAACTTCTCCATACAAGAACATTAAGTTAAGCTGTTATCCACATCTAAATATAATCCGATTTCAGTGTTTTTTTTCCAAGTAATCAGCACTACAATCGCTTTGATACTAAGTCAAAATCAAAAAAAAACAAAAATTATTTATTGTCATAGGATACAAATTATGCAATGGTTACAGAGTCACTATTCCCCAAAGTTCTAAGTTTTTAAAGTTTTTCTAATAACCTTAAGTCATAAGCCTCAAAAACTTTGGCTGAAAAGTATCCATAAACAAAATTTTTTTCTGAAAAAATAAAACTTATGACCGTGCAATATTTCTTACTCAACACCAAAAACATAACATTTTGTTACAATTTAAGGGGTGAAAAGAGTTTTGTCCCGGAACGTAAATTTTATCAAAAATGTACCACGAATTTTCTCAATGTACTTCAGAAAACGCGAAAACATTGGTCGTTTCACGATCCTCTGTGTCTGTCTTTAGTCCTTTGGAGGTATGGCGTACTTTATAGACGGCCCTTGGCTACAAGACTTCCTGGTTGTACCGACCATTGACCGGTGAAACACGAGCTTGATCCTTCACACTGTACGGTTTCAGCCTTTTAGCTTTCCGCAATGTGTAGTGCATTCTATATGTGTTTTGATACTTGAATAATACCTTCCAAATAATACCGATAAGTAAACTACATACAGGTACATATGTACAAAAGAGCCGCTCGGCACGGTAATGATATCTAACATTACCGTGCACTCGGTCTCACGCATTAAGTAAGCGTCAGCTTCATTCCAGTATCAATTTATTAGACTTGTCTTTAATTTATTCCCAACTAGTAACCCGCCCCGGCTTTGCATAGGTGTAATATACATATTCTTCCTCATAAATTACTCTATCAATAAAAAAAACCGCATTAAAATCCGTTGCGTAGTTTTATAGATCTAAGAATAGATAGGGACAGACAGACAGGGAAGCGACTTTGTTTTACTCGTATATTCTGTAGTGATACTAGCTCTACGAGTCGTGGACGTGTAGTACTTAGTAGTAACACCAGCCAGTGTTACCTACTACTACTACACGACCGGGGCTCAAAACTCAAATTTTACACCATTGGCTTTTCGGTGAAGGAAAACATCGTGAGTCAACCTGCTTATATTACGTACATACTTTTATAGATGAAATTCGATAATGTATGTGAATTCACCAATCCGCATTGGGACATATGTGTACAGGGTTATTACTAAACAATTAGCATCCTTTCAGGGGCTTATTCAGTGACTTTTATCAAAACTCAAAAAAATGTTTGTTCCGTAGAAAAATATAATTCACCTGCAACAAAATGCATGGAACAGCTGTTTTTTTTTCGAGTTTTGATAAAAGTCGCAGAACAAAAATTGTTAGCTTTGATGTACAGAATAAGCCCCGAAAAGGATGCTAATTGAATAGGAATAACCCTGTACATGTATTTTACTCGTATGCAGTGAACTATTTAAATGGCCAGTACAGTAATGACGGCTAGGTTAAGTAGGTATAAGCTACTGGTAAATAATGTAAAATTTATAATTTGTGTCATTTGTACTGTACCACATGACAGCAGGTTGAGCATGCTGAACTGGCAGTGGGTTTGAGCATTTGGATTATCTAGTCTAGATCTTTCGTGGTCTGTGGATAATCTAATTGCTTTTTATGCAGTAAGTAAGTAAGTAGGTAGTAGTTCATATAGTTCTATTGTATTTGTTTCTAGCAGTGGTGGTCTAGTGGTAATGGGTGTCATTACCTTACAATCCTATAGTCGTGGGTTCAAATCCCGGTCTCGTACCAACGAATTTCATGGAATTTATGTACGGAATATCACATCACTAGCTTTTCAGTGAAGGAAAATATCGTAAGGCAACGTGCATAATGTTCGTAGAAGAAATTCGATGGCGTATGGTGAATCCATCAATCCGCACTGGGCCAGAGTGGTGGATATGGCTCAATCACCATTCGTGGGTAGACAGTAGGCCTACGTCCTGCAGTGGATTATTAAAAAGGCTGGTACAATACAGTACCGACAGTATTTATTTTTAATCGACTTACAGGAGGTTCTTAATTCATCTGCAAGTTTTTTTTTTTTGTATGGATGTTACGCGAATACTCCTCCAATTATGACTCGGTTTTAACGATTATTTTTTTTTGTTTAGTAGATCATACTTTAAAAGTTGTTTCTCAAAAATCAACAATAATGTAAAAATAACTAGGTCGATGACTAATCAATCCGCGTGAACTATTCCAATTATGTACCCGGTTTCAGTCGATTATGCCATTTATAGTGAAAAATAATTATTTCATTTGAGAAACTAAGACCAAAAAAAAAATCAAGACAGAACGCCGTCATGAACAGACAAGAGAGACCGGTTTTTTATACATGTGGTTACTGCGTCGGTGTTGCGCCGCCATAGTTTAACTGACAAGCTAAGACGTAGTTTCTTTTACGTATGTGTGTGTAATCGTGACTGTACATGGCGAGGCGTAGTTTTGCTGGCCTCAATTGTTTATTGACAGCATTATTTCTTCATTTTTTAGGGTTCCGTACTCAAAGGGTTAAAACGGGACCCTATTACTAAGACTCCGCTACCGTCTGTCCGTCTGTCTGTCTCCAGCTAGAAATAGCTAGAAAGCTGAAATTTTCACAGAATATTTAGTTGTTTATTCACTTCAATAATAAATTAATACAAAATAAAAATTTAAGGGGGGGTCCCATACAGTACGGAACCCTCCGTGCGCGAGTCCGATTCTTACTTGGCCGATTATTTTTAATTTGGTCTGAGTTGAGAAATGTTGTACTTAGTATCTATTTCTCAAGAAATGACAATTAATTTTATAGATAGTTAATAGAGTGATTCGAATTTATTTATTTGCTTTGATGTTAAACATTTTCTTCGGACAGGTAATTAAAACTGAAACGTCAAAATGGTGATCTTTATAATACTTCCGGCGGAAGTAGGTACCTACCCGTTTCGGTAGCATCAAACAGTATATTCTGTGCCTTTTTAAGTCCATCCTTCCGTAAAAAGTAGGTAAAAGTTTAGAGAGGATTGTTTTGGTAAAATTATTTTTACAAAGTCATAAAGACCAAATTAAAAATTAATAGATCAAAGCTAAACAATTAATTCGTCCCATTTTAATTTTTTATGAATTCATATATAAATGTTCTTGATTCAATTTTTTATTTTTGTAAGCACATAGTTAAAGTGCGAGTTGGTGGATTCACATACGCCATCGAATTTCTTCTACGGACGTATGCAGCTGTAAGATGTTTTCCTTCACCGAAAAGCCAGTGGTCTGAAATACTGTACATAAATTCCGACGAACTCATTGGTATGAGACCAGGATTTGAAACGACGACCTTAAGAATTTAAGGCAGGTGTCACAACCACTGGACCACCACGACTATTACAACGTGGTGTTTATGGCCCAGTCACCCTTCATAGGTAGACAGGCCTACGTCCTGCAGTAGACTATTAAAATAAAAACTTAAATTAATAATTTAAAAAACACCCGACACATCTTATCTTTCATTTTGGAAGAATTTTGGTACTTTAACCCACCATAACTCTTAAACGGCTCAATCGATTTTTATAAAACATAGCTAAGAACATTCTCGATTAAGTCTCCTTTCATCCAAAAAAAACTAAACTGAAATCGGTTCAGTGGTTCGGGCGCTATGATGCCACAGACAGACAGACAGACACACAGACAGACACACAGACAAACAGACACGTCAAACTTATAACACCCCTCTTTTGCGTCGGGGGTTAAAAAGGGCAGCTACAACACAGTACCTAGTGAAAGTATGTAGTAAGTAGGTATGTGAACAATTAGTTTAATTAATGCTCAATATATTTAGAAAGAAAACCACATTTAATTTAGCATAAGAACAGATGTGTGCGCTTTTTTATTTTGTTGTTTACTGTGTATTTGACAATTAACAATTTTTGAAAACCCTCATATCACCGTAGACTTTCTCGAAATCTTGTAAGAATCATTTTAACAATAATGTAACAACGGGCAAAGTTCATATCAAAGTCAATTAAAGTCACAATACATATTTATTTGCATAGGTAACTGAGTCGTGCCGCCAGGGAATGGAACAGTCATCCTGCTTTCCTGTTTCCTAAGAGACATAATCTAAAGCTTTTCAAGGTCAGAGTGAATAGGTATCTTCTAGGTCTGCGTGCTTCATCTTCGACCACAACGTTGCTTACCATCAGGCGAGTTGGTGGTCAAACTCGGACAGATTTGCGTTAAAAAAAAGTAGAGTAAAGACGAATTATTAGAGATAACTAAAAAAAAACATCGCTCGTGGGATGATAATAGAGTAAATAAATACGTTAAAAATAACGATCTTTTTTGGGATGGGTATAAAATATTAAACACGCGTTAGGACACGTGACCTGGCCGAAAATTCGTAAGACGATCAAGTTTTCACTTCTTCCGGTACTCCCGGAGTGCAACCCGTTGTTTTTTTGCAGCTGCATGGATCTGCAAAATAAGAATGCCTTGACAAGGACCGACGGATGGACAAACGAACCACATAGTAATCACATAAGGGTATCCTATAGATTCCATTCAATTAGAAAATAAGTAGTTGGTACTGAGGCAACACATAAAAATCTATATTTTTATGTGTTGCCTCAGTACCAATTTGTTGAAATGACATGCTCTTCTTTTTTGAAGACGGCAAAAAAAATAATCTATACCAATATTATAAAGAGGAAAGATTTGATTTTTTGTTTGTTTGCATTGAATAGGCTTCGAAACTACTGAACCGATTTAAAAAATTCTTTCACTGTTGAGCTACACAATCCCCGGGTGTCATAGGCTATATTTTTAAAAAATTACGGAGTCTGCTTGTAATATAATAAGCTGCATCGAAATCGAAACTTTCATAGATACACGTCAAACTTATACATTACAACCTTTTTAATAGGTTAGCGCTCAAAACTAAAATGTGAAGAAATCAAAATAAGCTATTCTTTACCACCAAAAACAGCTTGTTATTGAGCCAAAATCGTCTTTGATTTTCTCCGTAGAAACAACAAAACAATCAACCTTTGTCTCTCAGGCAAAGGGAAAATGAAACCTCATCTTCGGTCATATTTGCAACTGATTGCAAACTTCGCGGTATTTCCATCTCCAAGTTTTAACTGAAGAAATGGCGTTACTAGAATCGTCAGCAGTGAAACCTGTTTTAGGTAAGCATTTTGCTTACTTTTCACTTTTACTGTGATTTTACTAGAAAAGATACCTAGTGTTAATTATTTCAAAAATTAGGACGAGTCGACTTCAAAAAGGAGGGTGTTAGAAAATCGTTTATATAATATTTGTGTCTCATGTAGATTTCGTAAGTATGATAATTAAGTTACTACTTTTTTGGATCATCATTATTGATTAGCTCCTAAAACTTTTTTTACAGATCCTTAAAATGAGATTTATTTACAATAGTAGCTCTATATATGCCGTTACGTGTATAGTATACCTCTCAGGTAAAATATGTTTAATATCCAATAGATCGTCTGTATCGTACTATACCGGCTTATTAATAGTCTATTGCTGAACAAAGCCTACCCAAGACGGCCAGTAACCATAAAAACAAGGTGTTACTTTGCAAATTGCAGGTATTTTAAATCCTTACTAATAGATCCGAAAGTGTATTTGTTGGTTTATTGATTTGTTCCTCTTTCACGCAGCAACGAAACCACGGATTGACTTGATTTTTGGCATGGACATAGTTTGAAATGACAGACGGAATACAGACGGAGGACAGATAATGAAAGACGGAAAGTGACATAAGCTACTTTTTATCCCGAAACAATAATAGGTTCCTATGGGATAGCACAAATATCAAACTATCGGGCGAAGCCGCGGGCAAAAACTAGTGTACCTATGTAAATCATCTTCAATACACACCTGCCGCATACAATTTTTTTTTTCTTCAACTATTTTGGTGCCGGCAAATTAGCTTACCAAAGTAAAATTATAGCGAACCAATTAAATAGTTCTCTAAAGAAAATAGAGGTGAAAACCGTGAATATTTTTATATTACATAGTTGTTTATTTTCTTTTTCTTGTAGGTACTATGATAAGACGAGCCAGTTTTATGACATAAGTTTTTCCGGATATCTTTATTATTCCTGTTTTTCTATGGGAAAGGTCAGGTGACGTAACTTATAAATGTATCTACTTCTTCGATGTTTCTATGCGTTGAAATAAAGTTACTTATATGCGTTAAAACTTGTTGCTAGGCAAAAGAAATTTAAAAAAAAATCAACCACTTAGCTAAAATCAACTGTAGATACTGTACGAGTTTTTCAGTAGTCCACTGCTAAATATATGCCTACCCACGAAGAGAGAATGGGTTGTATGCACCACGCTGTTCCAGTGCGGTTTGGTAGATTCACATTATCATGATCATTATTTATCAGCCGTAGGACGTCCACTGCTGGTATTCCCCTATGGATTTCCAAGAAGCCCGGTTGGCAGCGGGTTCCTGCGGTCTTTATAATATCGTCGGTCCCCCTGGTCGGTGGACGTCCTACGCTGCGCTTGCTGGTTCGTAGTCTCCATTCAAGAACTTTACTGCCCCATCTTTTTTCTACCGACATAGGGTAGATGCACCGGTTGTGGCCACCTTAGTACCATTTGTGGCCACTTTGAATTTCAAGGATTTAAATGACAAACTTATGTTAAAATAATTATTTTTAATGAAATTTTCAAACTTCTAGATTCAACCAAACAATGTTTATGGTATTAAATTGTTTATTATTATCATTTATGAAGTATTTTTGACACCAAATGGCCACAACCGGGTCAGTGGCCACAACCGGTACACCTACTACATGTGGACTCCCGCGATGTTTCCTTTCACGAAAAAGCCAGTAGTGTTAATTTCCGTAAATAAGGTCCAAAGACACACTCTCATTCTCATTAACACGAGACCGGGATTTTAACCCACAACTACAAGACCAGTGTTACATTACAATCACTAGGCCACCATTGCTTCATACAATAATCGAAGGTAGCTTTAATGCGTCTCCCATCGATTGTTAGGAAGCTATCAGCAATAATGTTGAGTGTATCAGACGATTCACTCGGATCGCAAATGTTGTCACAACGATCAATTGTATAATTACTAGGTTTTGCCACTGACTTTCAAGACAAGTTTTTCAATTGAATAGCATAAAATTAAATTGAAATCCAAGAACACAATCATAAAAGTGAAACATATAACTATAATACTTAGGTATCAATTAACAACAAAAAAAGTGTAATAAATGCCACTAACCATTAAACTAGATTCTAAAACTAACAAAATACACACTTCATAACCTACAATACCTACTTATACTCATACATTACTTCAATAGTAAAACATGACGGGCATGTCATTTTTTTTTTAAATGACGGACATGTCATTTTTACTGTATCGTCTTTTAAAAATCACATACAGGTCTCGGCATATAAGTCTAGCGCTGAGTGAAGTGTGGAGGGGGTGGCTGCGCATGAGTTTAGTATGGCGGTCAACATGCGCAGCCAGCCCCTCTAAGGTACCCTCAGCGCTAGACTTACGTGCCGTACAAGTAGTGTACGTAAAAAAACACGAATCGTGAATATTTTGTGACGGATTGCCTGCACCAACGTTTAACTAACACTTAACTCAATCACGAAACAAATGTGAACATTTAATTCGTGTTTGAAAATGAAAAATGAAAATGAATTTTATTGGCTTTAACAAACGTTTCTTATCAATAATATTAACACTACAATAAATTTAAATCCGAAAGTGTGTTTGTTACTCTGTCACGCAGTTTTTGGCATAGATATAGTTCAAAGGTTGGAAAACATTATAAACCACTACTACTGATACTTATGGGAAACCACAAAAATCTAAATCTCACGTGGGTGAAGCCGCGGGCAAAAGCTAGTACTTTATACACTTGAAATAGAAAACATTTTTTATACAACACATTGTTGTATAGCAGTCGGAAGAACAAACGCACAACCTGATAAAATTAATATACGAGTACGTAGTCGTGGTCAATTAAAAGAAGTGCATCGGCTAAGTCTAAACTGGAACTTGGAACTATATGGTAAGTAGTAGGTACTACGCCATAGTGTAACACTAATGACACACAAGTCTTGTCCTTAGTTTGGAAAGCTACACCAAAAATGAGAGGATTCTTAAACAGAAATAGAGTACACCAAACGGATGTAGAAGGAGACGAAAACATGTCATACAATATTTACTTATGCAATTATTACAAAAAAGACTTTAAATACATTAGCCCAGAGGTTCTAAAATCTTTGAAGAAAAATAGACTTAGCTTTGTGGACGAAGATAAGCCAATGTTCCAGAAATGGCTAGAACAGGTGCTGAAAGGTCTGAAACAGTTCTTTTATGGAGGATCTCTACATGGAGTCAAGTTAGTACTTATTTTCTGATAATTATTATATTGTTGTATTGTACCTACAATAATAGGTGGGCTTAAAACAGACACTTTTAGAAAAAAAAGGAAGACAAGAGAGACGTAGGTATAGATATACAGGTCAGTAAAGAGTGGATAATACTTCACCGGCGGGCGGGGGGCTCACTACTAACCAAATACACAAAAATTGTGTTCAGTAAAAGTGACACGGTTTTCGAGATAGCTATTTAATATTTTCTAAATTTTAAGAAAAGGCACACCCTTGGTCTTCTTTTTCAATCCTGTGGCCTGAATTCTAGATTTTTTGTATCTGTTTTTTGCAAAGTATTCCGAATGAGTTTGCTATCACATTCAATCAGCAATTTTTGTATCGCATCATCAGTTTCTCTGTTTTTTAATACTTTTTCGAACATTTTCTGAAAGCAAAATCTAGTGACTAACTTTGAGCTTTTTATTGTGAAAAAAAAATGTATGACCATCAAAGTGCCCATCATTTAAAAACTACTCTAGTTCACTACCGTCTTCAATATCCACTGCACATCCTCATGTAGGCAGTGGATATGTAGTATTTCCAGCGGCTGAAATGATTATGATGAACATAATATTACTTAGAATTGTGTTAAATTTGTTGAATAAAAAATTATAGTTAAATATCCTACGTGATGTACCTAACTCAAATCTGTACTGCACCATGTTGGCTTGTTTAAGTAATGGTCTACTGCTGCTGAAAATAAGCCTACCCATTGCACGAAGGGTGAAGTTAATCTATAAGTGCGGTAATTTCAGTAGAAATCGCAATAATATCATGATACCAACGACTTATTCAGTGATTCGCTCGAGGGAAACTCGCTCACGCGAGCGAGTTACCGCCATTTGATTTTATCTATTTTTTGTGTCGATAAGTCGCTCGCACTTACAAAGTACAGACATAAGAAAAAGTATTTAAACCAAATAAGTTGAATACCTGACTAACAGCCGTGGCTATGACCACGTTGGCTGATTAAGTTGGAAGTTAAGTACTGACCATATATTGATTTACATTTCGATTAAGAGATGCAAAAGGGTGAATCAGTGTTATATTTTATCACATGCGCACAAGCTCTTGCTGTAATAGCTATCTCTTTTTAATTTGAGTAGCAAATCCGTGTATTGTTATCGTGTATTGTTTTGTTAGTGACTCGCTATTGGCTGGGTCATATAAATCATAGGAAAATTAGAGCGAAATGAAATTTTGCGCGGGTACAACGCCAATATCGATAGAGATGAGTTTATCGTAAAAGCATCGTAATCGTGCATAGTGAATTGGTGATCTGGCGTAATCCAACGATTCCGATTTAAAATTACGAGTATCGTGCAATTTTAGGTTTAGTCTTCAAATATAAAGAAATTGTAAAAATCTTATTTTAGTATAATGTTATGAAATATTATTGTACTTCATGATTATTTAACTACGTGTTGGTTGAATGACTGACAAACAGTAGGTATCTTGTGAGGGTCATAGATCGACTTTAAACAGATAATTTAACTATTTGAGGGTCAGATAAGAGCCGAATCCCTAAAAGTAATGATGTTACATAATGATTTGCCTTTATCAAAATTGACCTTATTTATTACGTCAGTTTAAATACTAAGGCTTGGTTGCACCAAGTTACTTTAGCAATGACAAACATGTTAAAGTAATGGTTAGGGAAAATAATGTGTTGCACCATTTGACAATTTGTAAGATGACGTCATAACTTTAACTGTAACCGTAACCGCCCACGATTCACTGGTTAATGTTATTTGTCTGTCAGAATTGTATATTCCTGATAACTTTAACTATTCCAAGGAATACGCTGGTGCAACACATTTCGCAGTCACTGTTTAAGTCAGCGTTATTGTTATTGTTAAATTTGACAATAATCTTAACTATAACTACCAATATGGTGCAACCGAGCCTAAACAGTGAAATGTTAAGTAACTAATATTAAAGCTTGGGCCCCATTGACCATCAGTCCAAATGGATGACATCCATTCGATGTTACGAGTTTGCGACTTCGTCGTTAGAAATGGTGACTTTTCATTGGTGTAGCGAGCGCTTAAGCGTCAAAAATAGTTTAGCAACTTGTCTGATTACCTTCAAACTAAATCATATGTGGATTTATCTTTATGGACATAGTATTTCTGGCTACCTATATCTTCGAACAATGTTTCTGTAAAAAATGAAGTCTAAATTAATACACATTCATTTGGATGTCATCCATTTGGACTGATGGTGAATGGGGCCCATAAAAGATAATTATTTTTCGTAAAAAAAATGGCATGATCGACGCATAGTAGGTAACTTTGTACAGAGTACCTACTATTTTTACGATTTCGATAATTCCTTTTTATTGGAAAGGGTACTTCGTCTTCGAAGTAAGACCCAATTAAATTTTATCGAAATCGGCTGAGTAATTTTTGATAAATCAACAATAATGTGAAAACTGCTACATCGATCCGTGTGAACTATTCGCGAATTCTGTACACGGTTGACCGTGACTTGAGTTGACTACTAGTTGGCACTCCTCCGATTTTTCGTCGGTCAAAAATAAAAAAATAGTTTTTTATACGTTAACACTACCTAGGATGTTTCTCTAGACAAGTAACATATTCTAGGAAATTGATGCACTCTTCATTAAGTATATAGTATTTAGTATTATTCTGGTATTTATTTGGCTCAACACATAAGCATTGCCATTCAGCGTGTCAATGCAGCCAGTAAGCTCGACACGCTGCCAACTGGCAGTGGGCTTGAGCATTTGGATTATATTTAGACCTTCAAGGGTCTGTGGATGATCCAATTGCTTTTTATGTAGTGGTGTATGTAGTTTTAGAATATAAATTAGTATTGGATTTTGTTGTAGTTAACAAAGGCACATTTGCCAGTTAAAAAAAATTAAGTATAACCATTTTTCTATGGAATCCATATCAACAAAACAGACAATTTTTGGCGATGTCAGGTACAGGAAAAATATCGACTTTGCATTTTTTATTCCATATAAGTCTGCGTGCTTCATCTTCGACCACTACGTCGCTTACCATCAGGAGAGTTGGTGGTCAAGCGTGAACTTATTTGCGTTAAATAAAAAATATTGATGCACGCGAAGGTGCTGCTGGGTTAGGTTAGTTATGCCACCACGAAATATTTCTTTCGACGTGTCAGAATGAGACAGAGTTATGGTGAATTATATATCTGTCACTTTTTCATACGTCGAAAAGAATTATTTTCGTGACTTATCGTGGTCGCATGCTTAGCTAGCTGGTCGGTGGTTTTTTTTTAATTTCTAATAGGTTTGCGTTTGACTACATACTGCCTGATAGTAAGCAGATATGCGGTCTATGGTGTAGCACGCTTACTTATAAGAAATACTTAACGTAAAACGGAATGGGCATAACCTCTACTACTACTCTACTAGAGAGACCCGACTCGAACAGAGGACTTCCTGCGGCTGGTATGATGATAAAACATCATTTTTAACCGAAATTCCAAAAAGGAGGAGGTTCTATGTTCGTGTGCATTTTTTTTTATTAATTTTTTTGTGGATGTTCATCGATAATTTAGCCAATTGTGAACCGAATCGAAAAATTATTTTTTAATTCAAAAAGGTATATCGCATTCCAGTAAATATCCGACGACCTGACAGTTGCAAACCACATTTTAATAAACAAAAAATACTGCCGCTACCTTGCATTTATATTCTAGAAGCAGCTATGTTCGCCAAAAAACACTCCGATTTATTCACTTTCAACACAAACGCCAGAAGACACAACCAACTTGTAGCTCCCGAAGTGACACTTGAAATAGTAAAAAAAGGTACGGAATATATGATCATCAAAATATATAATTGCTTACCCCATCATTTAAAAAACGAAACCGGTGAAAAAAGATTTTATAATAAACTCAAACAATTCCTGCTCCACAAATTCTATTACAGTTTAGAAGACTAATTTGATGATAAAAACAAAATGAACAAAACCTAATATTGATGTGGACAGTACACTTGATTACATAATTATAAAACTCAGATATATTTAAAGCATGTTATGTTAACGTATGTTGTGTGGTATTTTTTAAGTTTAATTTAAGGATAAATTTTCTTAGATATTAGATAGATAGATAGATAAATTCTTTATTGACACACCAAAACTTAAAAAAACTAGGAAAACTTTAAACTAGAAACTTCAAACAAGTGTTACAATCGGCGGCCTTATCGCTAAAAAGCAATTTCTTCCAGGCAACCGTATTAAGTCCTTACATACATATGTTTGCAACGCCCTAACAGGGTATGTACCTAGCCATATCTATAATAATACTTTTATCTTTATCGGGCAAAAGTGCCTTTATTAACTACAACAAAACTACACTACTATTACATAAAAAGCATTGGATCATTCTCAGACCTTTGAAGGTCTAAAGATAAGCCTAGCCATTAAGATTGCTTTGTACATAATGCGAGAAAAAAATAAACTAAATACTCCCGAAATGGCTCTATTTAAATTTTACAGAAATCGGCTGCGCCGTTTTCGAAAAAAAACAAAAATTATGTAAGCAATTCGAGCGAAATATCCGAATTTTGTGCACGATGAACATCGATAATTTTGCCAATTGTGAACCGAATCGAAAAATTATTTTTTTAGTTCAATTGGATATATACTATATACTATACTCCCAAGGTAGTCCCATTTAAATTTTACAGAAATCGGCTGAGCTGTTTATATATCAACAGTAATGTAAACAATTCGAGCGAAATATTCGAATTTTGTACACGATGGAAGGCGGTTTTGCTATTTTTTGCGTAAAATAATTATACCTGCTCTCTAAACTATTGAGGAAGGGTATTTTAATATTAAATGATTCAAGGAAGGATTAGACGCTCTGATAAATCTTTGTAGGTAAATACAACCTTGTGGATTAAGATTGCATTGAGAGATTATAGTGATTGCTTGTTACATTTTAAAGTTAAACATTGTGATAGTACTGATAGGAGATACCATGGCGGTGTGTTTTGTTTGAGGGTAACTTTTCTGCTTAAAATGATGATTATCTACGAAAAAATCTTAAACAAGTAAGTAGATACTTTTATATTTAAACTTTATACAGAAATCGTTTAAAATAGGTACTATACAGATCTAATACTAAAATATAGAGAACAGCAAAAATTACAAAAATCAAACCATTGAAGCATTAGCTTTTGCTCGCGTGTTAATTTGGTTATTGTGTTATACCATAACAACCTTTTATTTTACCGGAATAAAAAGTGGCCCATGACACTCTCCCGACCTTAAACACTAAAATCGGCCAAGTACGAGATCTCACGTTTGTTGTATGGGAGTATGGGAGCCCTCTTAAATATTAATATTATCCTGTTTTTAGTATTTGTTGTTACTTATAGCGGCAATCAAAATACATCATCTGTTAAAAATTTCAACTCTCTAGCTAGTATGGTTCATGAGATACAGCCTGGTGACAAACAGACAGACAGACGGACAGCGGAGTCTTAGTAATACGGTCCCGTTTTTTTCCTTTGGAAAGGGGTGCGAACCCTAAAAACGATCGTGGGAGCGTTTTTGTGATTGTATGGAAAAATTATCTTCTTTATTGCTGCGGGAAAGTGTAACAAACAAACCAACAAACACTTTCGGATTTCTAATAAGTAGTAGGTAAGGATTATAATGATTATTATGATAACTCTAGCGACCCGCCCCGGCTTCGCACAGGCATATTTTACTTACATATAAACCTTCCTCTTGTATCACTCTATCTATTAAAAAAACCGCATCAAATCCGTGGCGTAGTTTTAAAGATAAAAGCATAGGTAAATAGGGGCAGACAGACAGGAAAGCAACTTTGTTTTATACTATGTAGTGATGATTATTTTACGTTTTCCCAGATACATCTTCGAGCCAACATTCAGCGTCCGCGAGAAGGTGACCTGGGTGGTAATCCTAGCGATCAGCGTAGTCGTCTGCGCGATCAACATCATCCAGCTGATGTCCAAGTGGAGCACTTCGCCTTTTGTCAACGTGATCGACTCCGTGCCGTCTCCAGTGTGGGCGATACCATTCCCGATGGTGGTTCTATGCCCTCACCTACATGTCAAGTTAGCGTATAACAATGTATCTCAAATGGACGAGTTAGTATAATATTGACTATTATTGCTCATTTTTACCCACAATCACGGTAAAGATATCACCCGACTTGAATAAATTGCATAGTTTTTTCATAAATAAATATTTATATTATCAATTTAGCTGTGAAATACAACCATACAACCGTTGATATTAAAATAACTTAAAAATAATCGGTCAAGTGCAAGTCGGACTCGCGCACGAAGGGTTCCGTGCCATATGGAAGACAACTTTAATAAATTTTATTCTAATTTAAATATTTATTTTTGAAAAATAGTGTACCTTTATTACATCTCAATATTTTGTGAATATTTCCAGCATCTTCCTGTTACCGTTATTAATAACGAGCAAAAAATTACGTTTCATGTACGGGAACCCCTCTTAAATATTTATTTTATTTTAATTATTTGTTTTTGAAGTGATTATTGAACTGAACATTCTGTGAATATTTCAAACATTTACCTGTTACCGTTATTAGTATCGACCAAAAAACGGCTAAAAATTCAGATTTGTTGTATGGGAGCTCACCTTAATTTTTTTTCTGTTTTTAGTATTTGTTGTTATAGCGGCAATAGAAATACATCATCTGTGAAAATTTCAACGTTCTAGCTATCACCGTTCATGAGATAGGTACAGCCTGGTGACAGATAGATACTTAGACAGACAGACAGACAGACGGATGGACAGCGGAGTCTCAGTAATAGGGTCCCATTTTTACCCTTTGGTTACGGAACCCTAAAAATACCGCAAAAAAACACAAAATCTTCATGTCCCAGGTCCAAAATTGACACTTTCAAGTCTCAGAAAAGTTTGAATAAATTAAATAACCGACTGTTTTATGCTCCACATACAGATGTTAAACTCGTGAATACGGCTTAGACCTCTACAGCGTAAAAACTAGCTCTGTGGTGTAAATGGACTTAAGCCGATACAAAATACAATAGAATTGGTATCCCAGGAATATGGCACAACCGGAATTCCGGTAATGGTCACGGTGTTTTTTTAATACTTTAAAATGAGATTGCTTTTAATTTCCGGAAACACTGGTCCTGTATAGCCGGTAAAATCCCCAGTGTAAACAAAACCTGTGACAAAAATTACGCGTTACCATGGGGCAGAATTTAAGTAGATAGTAACAAAATTTTAGTTTTTGTTTGTAACTATTGTAATACAAGTCGCAAGAAGCTATAAATGAACACAACTGCCTGAATATTGTTTTAAAGTTTAGTATTTTCAAAAACAGCTTTCCATTAAATTCCAATGGGACCACCTGTGAAGTATGAAGTATGCCAAACATTAAAAGAATCAACTATTCATTTATAAATTCATTGAGATCATTTTAGGGTTCCGTACCCAAAGGGTAAAAACGGGACCCTATTACTAAGACTCCGCTGTCCGTCTGTATGTCTTTCTCCAAGCAGTACCTCATGAACCGCAATAGCTAGAAAGCTGAAATTTTCACAGATGATGTATTTCTGTTGCCGCTATAACAACAAATACTACCCAATTATGAAGGCGCTATCATATTTATAATAGCTAATTAGCATATTTCTGTTTCTTTTTACTTTGGGCATTCGATAGAGAAAACACTTTTTACGTAGGCGCCTTCATAATTGGGCCTAAAGTCATATTAATTTAAACAGGCTAGGTCTAATGTTCGGAAAACTACTAGTTTTTAGGAGGTCTTTGAAATTGTGCTTAATTTTTTAGGGGTCCGCGGACCGAAAAAGGTTAAGAAACGCTTTGCTGTAATAAACTTAAACGTCCCCGTTGAAACAAAGGGGTGTCCGGTAGAGTGCGTCAATTATTGCCAAATTGGCTTTTCCTGCAGAGCTTTGACGGAACAAAATTGACCGAACAATATCAAAACATTTAAATCGTTTTTGCGAAACATCCTGCCAACATTAAACTTCAAAGTTTTTTTAAAGAGAGCGTTTTTACCTTTCTCCATACCGGGATATTAATTACACAGTACATTTCGTATAAATAATCTGCAAGTACGAGTCGGACTCGTGCATGATGGGTTCCGTACTGTTTGGGAGCCCCCCTTAAACATTTATTTTATTTTCATTTGATTATTTATCGTTAAAGTAGGCATGCATTTCAAGTATATACTTGTCGCCCCGAAAAACGGCAAAAAATTCAGATTTGTTGTATTGGAGTCTCCCTGAAAGATTTATTTAAGTATTTCTGTTTTTAGTTGTTGTTAAAGCGCCAAAAGAAATACATCATCTGTGAAAATTTCAACGTTCTAGCTATCACGGTTCATGAGATACAGCCTGGTGTGAGACAGACAGACAGACAGACGGACACCAGAGTCTTAGTAATATGGTCCCGTTTTCACCTTCTGAGTACGGAACCCCAAAAATTAACTTCAGGTACTGATAAGTTCTAATTCTATAATTGAAGCTTTTATGACATTTTAACCGTTTAGCCAAGTCAGAGGCCTTCAGGCGGCCTAAAAACTCTGACACCAGGGCTAGCCACCCGGCCTATACGAACTTACTTACTTTTCAGTATGGAGCAGTTCTTCGCAGCGTTGGTGTGCCCTCGTATGATAAACACGAAGCGCATGGACCGCCGGCTCGACGGACAACAGATGAATCTGCTGCTCAACTTCATTACTGAGGCAAGTTGCTTTTGTACTGACCGTACTCGTAGATGCAACATTAATTCTTACTTACATCCTACTAATATTATAATTGCGAAAGTTTTTGAGTATGGATGTTTGTTACTCTAAGCTTTCACGCATAAACGACTGAACCGATTTAGATGAATTTCGATATGTAGGCAGTTTAGATTTTGGATTAACACATACATATGCTACTATTTATCACGGGCTAGCGCGGGTAACACCGCGGGGCGCAGCTAGTTTTAAATAAATCCGAAAGGTTTGTTGGATTCTTGGTTTCTTTGCTACTCTTTCACGCAGTAACTGAATAACGAATCGATTTAATTATTGGCATAGACACTTATAGGTGAGTAGTATAAAGGTGGGAGAGGGCCACATGATACCATTTACTTATTGATAAGCGAAGTGTTAGTGGCAAACGTTGTAAACGACAAACGTCCGGACGACACAGCTCCTTGAAGTCCATGTTTGTTACAGCAAGACTCTTGATTGACCTGTTGAAAATGTCTTACGTACACGTGAGATGCCTTAAACATGATGGAGTTGTATGAAAAACTCTTTCAGGCTTCTCCCGCATGTGAAGACGTGATCAAATCCTGCAACTGGCCAGAGATGCACGCGCAGAAGTGGCAGTCTGAGCGCTGCTGCGACCTTTTCCAGCCAATCTTCACTAACTACGGCCTCTGCTACGCCTTCAACAGCCTACCTCTCAATGGGATGTAAGAGTTCACTGATACAATATTGTAGAGCTCATGGCGTAGTTCTTACAGTTTTGCTGTTGATTAGGTATGTACCTACCTAGTTTTGCGTTTGAAGACATACTATCTGATGTTAAGCAGATATGCTGTCTGGGGCACGCTTGCCTAGAAGAACCTATTTACTCGAGATTTAAAGACCCATAAGTTGTGCTTTTACGGAAAGACAGACTCAGATAAATCGTCCCACATTTTGGCTGTCCCTATGACGAATGAGGATTCAAAAGGCTTGGTTATATTAGGTGTTCAGGAGGAAGTCGTGATCATCGAAGTTAAGCAACGTTCGGCATGGTCAGTATTCGGATGGTTGACCGCTGGTAGCATTTACAACTGAACGCTTGAAATGAACGACACGCTAAATTGTAGACCCCGGTTGTTTTAACCATTTAGCCATGTCAGAGGTCTTCAGGCGGCTTAGAAACTCTGAAACCAGGGCTGGCCTTCTGGCCTATTCGAACTTTCTTAGGTACTGATACGATCGAATGGGTGCCCGACTGAGTATCATCAACGATGAACTGAATTAGCGAAGTTTTTGCTTGTCCCTTGTTTGACAGAGGACCAATAGAATTCTAAGCCTAAACTAACGAACCGAGCTTAACTTAGCCCTTGCTTAGCCTAAGTCATTTCAATTAAAAATCAGTCCAAGAACTTAGGCTACGTATAAAAGGTCTGGAACCTTAATTGAAAAGGTTCCATCCAAAATTAGGTTAAAACTTAGTCAAGTACGATCAAGTTAGAAGAGATTCGAAACGTTTGGAAGTCGAGAGCATCACAAAATCTGACTAATCAATGCTAATTAAACTGTTTTAACTTTAATCCCATTTATAAAAGAAAGTTTAAAAATTACAGTTCTAAAGAACTGCTTTACGAAATTCTAACATTCTTTCTATTCGCGAACCTTCTAACATTTTTTTATTGGAAAATTACTAACTACGGACTCCAAGGTCTGTGCCCTTTGTAAACTAAAATTTAAAATTATTATATTTTAACAAAGTGAGTTAGTACAATAGATCTTAGCCTGAGGAGAACGACCCGCCACACGACACCGCCGCAAGGCGAGAATGAATTGGCAGGTTCTAAAAATTCGTTTTACTCGTATACTATAATCGAATAGTTAGCAAACTCAAATTAGCCTAATGATCTATGGAGAGGGCTGTGCGAAGTCTCTCTGCGAGATCGAATCAGAAGTGTTGAGATCCGTGGATGAAGGAAACTGACCGACATAGTCCAGCGTATTAGCAAGTTAAAGTAACAGTGGATAAGGCACATAGTTCGTAAAACCAAGGGGATGATGATAAAGTTCTCGAATAGATACCACGTAGCGGCAAGCGCAGCGTACGACGTCCACCGACTGAAACCGATCTTAATGGAAATTTTAAAAGATCTATATCCAGTCAGCAGTAGTGGACGTTCTACGGGTGATAAATAGACCTTTATACGGTTGATCATACATCGGAATGTTCTTAAAATTAAATTACATACACTTATTCCATAATATCGATCGTCATATATTATCTGAATTCGCTCTCCTCGTTCGTCGTTCCAGCCATATATAGGACGTCCACTGCTGAACATAGGCCTCCCGTATAGATCTCCGAAAACACCGGTTGGAAGAGGCTAGTCTCCAGCGCGATCCTGCGGTCTTGATGAGGTCTGGACGTCCTATGCTGCACTTGCCGGTACGTGGTCTCCACTTGAGATTTTTTCGACCCCATCGGTCGTGATTCCTCCATGCTGTGTTCCCTGCCCACTGCCATTTATTTCAACTTGCCAATCCGCCGGGATATGTCGGTAACTTAGGTTCTTCTGCGGATCTCCTCATTCCTGATTCGATCTAGCATCGAGACTCCGAACACCGCCTTCGGTGGAATTTGCTCTCGATTCACTTATATTATATTATAATCAGCTTTCACTCAGTGGTAGATAGATAGGTAAATAAATTTATTTTTTGCAAAGGTCTAACGGGACCTTATCCTGGCAGAAGTCTTTCAACAAGCAAGCTAAGCCAGCTCCTCTGAAATGGGGTCTCGACATGGGTTACCCGAAGACCTTCCCCCCAGACCTCAACCTAACTCCCCTGAGGGCTATGGCGTCAGGGGAAACTAATGGACTTGGCTTGGAGCTGTATCTGAACACGAGTGATCACCAGTTTGCGTGCGATGGAAACAGCTTGGGTTTTACTGTGAGTTTGTGTATTTATGAATCAACATTCCTCATTTTGCTAAAGATACTGAGATAACGGTTTGGTAAGTCGACGGAGCACCTAGAACTGGTCAATAGCAGAATCCATCCATCCATCCATCAGCCATAAGAAGTCTACTGCTGGACATAGGCCTCCCCTATTGATCTCCAATAAGACCGGTTGGAAGCGGCTTGCATCCAGCGCGATCCAGCGGGCATAATGAGGTCATCCGTCCATCTTGTGGTTGGACGTCCTACGCTGCGCTTGCCGGTACGTGGTCTCCACTCGAGAACTTTTCGACCCCATCGGTCATCAGTCCTCCGCGCTATGTGCCCTGCCCATTGCCATTTCAACTTGCCCAACAATCCGTTGGGCTATGTCGGTAACTTTGGTTCTCCTCATTTGTGATTTGATCTCGCAGATAAACTCCGAGCATAGCCCTCTCCACAGCTCTTTGGGCTACTTGGAGCTTACTAATAAGGCCCATGGTGAGAGACAATAACAGAATATATGAAAGCAATTACGACGTATCTGTAGGACGTCCACCGACAAGGTGGAGCGATGATCTAATCAAAACTCGATGCAAGCCTTTTCTTTACTTTACTACTTTCAACCGGTCTTATTAGAAATCTTTAGGGAGGCCAATGTCTAGCAGTGAACGTCACTGATAATAATGATGACGATGCTGAAAGCAAATTGGAATAGCTTAACCAAGTCGAAACTAAGTATCCACGAGAGTCCAAAAATATGACGAAACGAGAGAAAATGTTGTATTCCTGCTTGTAAGTTTGGTACCTACGAATACCTTTTGGTTCTTCGTGCATGTCTCGAATCATCTTGAATAAAATGTATCTGGATGGTTACCTACTTTTTTGAGATACCTCCATTAAACATTACTTTACACCTTTCCGAACTAGTTTATCCACTTCCCAGGTGCTGGTTAGCTCGCCAACAGACCACGTATACACCAGCACAGTGATCCGCCTCCCCATGAACCGGATGACCACAGTGGAAGTCTACCCCCTGACCTACAAGACGGACCCGGATCTGCGAGCTCTCACACCAGCTCAGAGGCAGTGCTTCTTCCAAGATGAGCGCCAGTTGGAGTACTTCGAGTTTTACACGGATAGCAACTGCAAGCATGATTTGCTGATCCAGAAGGCGCGTAACATGTGTGATTGTGCGCCGTTCAACTGGCCTAGTAAGTTATCATCTTCGAGCAAATATATATATATAGAGTACCATCGGGCAAAAAAGTATCCGAGCGAAAACCCTGCCCAAGCTACGTAGTGGGCAGGCTATTCAGTTAGTCGTAAGGCGATTGCAAGCCGACTTCAACGCCGCGCGATGAAAAAATGCGTGGTTACAAGCACTATCTAGGTGACATAACGTCGAGATTCGAGAAAACGGATCATTGTGAATTATTTAATGTAAATATCTAAGTCGGTATGTATGACTCCGCTCGGACATTTTTTTACTACTTTCACTTAGGAACTGTGGCTCTGTAGATATTTGCTCGAAGGTTATCATCAAGTGATCCGTCTCCCCTTGAACCGGATGACTACAATGGAAGTCTACCCCCTGACATAAAAGACGGACCCCGGTTTTCGTGCCCTCGCTCTGGCTCAGAGGCAGTGCTTCTTCCATATATACTAAAGTAATAAACAGACAAAAACATGAAATAAAATTAATAAACCCAACACGTACAGCTATAAGTACAGTTTATAATACAACTAGGTACCTTTAGGTACCTACTCAGGTAGGTAAATGACTTAAATGAGAGATATGGCAGTGAGAGACCTACTTTTAGCAAAATAAGTTATTAAGTATTGTAATGGTATCTAACATTTTATTTCCAGAAAAAAACAAACGAGACCCAATTTGCTCTACAAATTCGGAATATGAGTGTGTCAACAAAGCCAAAGGTCAGTTATATCTTAGTTTCTAAAAACAATATTATTATCAGTATCATTGTAGAAGTAGGTATTTAACAAAATGCTATTAAAGATAGGTAGCGCTCATAGCGTAGTTACATTAGGACGTATTTTAGCGATCACCGAAGTTAAGCAAAGTTCTGCACGGTCAGTCTTCGGTTGAGTGACCGCGGGTGGCATTTCCAATTAACCGCTACCGTGGCTCGGGTGACAGGGTAGGTCCCGGTTGTTCTAACCGTTGAGCCATGTCAGAGGCCTTCAGGCGGCTTATAAACTGTGACACCAGGGTTAGCCACCCAGCCTATACGAGCTTACCTAATTTATTCTTCGGAAGGAAGCCAGTCAGATGGAACGAAACATCAGACCTGCAACAGACCCATCGCGGGTCCACGTGAGGATGAGATTACTTTACTCCTCTATGGTATACCAGCATTAAGTGGACATGCTGTTGAAGATCATTAACACGCTTTTATTAGGTCGACCTGTATGTAACCTATGTAATGGAATTTAAGGTAACTAATTTAACCATCTTCCAAGGGTCGTAGCGTAATGAAAATTGGCAGCTGTAGGTACCTATGTAGTTCTGATGACAATACAATAATATGGTACTGTCGAACTGGTCTCATGATGAAGCCGGAAGATATGAACTGGAACTTCATCATGGAAAATCGTATCATAGCTGTTTTGAATTTCTTAGAAAAGTCTTGTAATGAACTTTGACCACGATTAGGTTTCAAGGTCTGATGATGAAGCCGGAAGATAGGCACTGGCATTCCATGATGGAATATCGTATCATATAGTTTGCACTTGTGAGAAAGGCCACGTAAAGCGTGTTTTTCCAGTGTTTTTAAACTATTAATTATTATTTTTGAACTGCTGTCACAGCACAAGTGGAAGAGCAGCTCATCTACGCGTATTACGAAGAGAGTGACGAGCAGGCCACCAAGGAAGAGTCGCAGTCGTGCCATCCGTCCTGCAATGATGTCATCTACTCGAGCCAGGTGTTCTACTCCGACTTGACGGAGGACCTGGACAGCTCTAGACAGTGGGGACAGCCGAAAGTGTGAGTGTCTATAGTCTACATTACTACAACACAGCTATACAACAATTTAGACGACAAAGGGGGACTGAGACAGGTGCGGTGTCTCAGTCTTCTTTGTCGTCTACCCCCGCGCCCCTGTACCGCGCAGGCGAGGACTCAGTTAAACGGTCAGACTATAAACCATCTATTAGCTGTAGGACGTCCACTGCTGAATATAGGCGTAAGGAGTCTCCATGGATTTCCAATAAATAAGCCCGGTGGGAAGCGACCTGCATCCAGTGCATTCCTGCGGTCTTAATTATGCCGTCGGTGGACGTCCTACACTACGCTCGCTAGTAAGTAGTTTCCATTCGAGAATTTTACCGCCCCTTTGACCTTTCGAACTATGTGAACTGCCCATAGTTATCTTGCTAATCCATCTGCGGATCTCCTCATTCCTGATTCGATCTCGCTGATACACTCCGAGCACTGTCTTCTCCATGGTGAGTTGGTCTATATTGAGCTTAATTAAACTGAACAATGCTTGTAGGTTTTTTTTTTGTGTGAGTGCCTCTGATATAGTTTTCACTGGGAGGAGAACTCTAATTCAAAAAATGCAATTTATTTCGTGAAGAATGCAGCTCCTGGTTTGTTTACATGGTCGAACCAATGAAAAGATCATTATAAGAACCAAAATGACATACCTAGCCCAACGGTTTAAAAATAGAGATGACAATAAGCATAGCAGATAGCTCTTATAAATAATTGATGGTCGATGGATCCGTACTGTAGTGAAATGGAGACAACGTATTGGCTAGAACAGCGTATCGACCTACCTACTAAGTGGACGAGCGAGCTGAACAATATCGCTGACGTAAGCTGGATGCAAGCCCCTTCCAACCGATCTTACCTAAATGTTCCAAGGCCGACATCCATTACTATACTGAATGATTAATGAATCAATCTAGAAAGGTCATCGAACACTCTTAACCTGGGGGTGCCTTGACAGTGACACCTAACACCTACTTCACGTGTTTTAACATAAGTATACTAAGCGCCACACAAATCGGCGGAAGAGAAGCTAGCCGCAGATGACACTTCGCCGTGATTCACTAATTATTGCGCATGTGTGCACAATTCCGACGCTGCATGTCGTAGTGGTGAGCAAGGGCGTAGGGAGCGCGCAGGAGGCTCGAGGTTGGCGAGGGCGGGTGTGCCCCGAGCCCCCGACGTCTCGTCTCTCTGGTTCCTGCGCAGACCTATATTTCGGGTTTTGCGCAGCATTCTGCGCATAACTTCCCATCCGCCGATTTGTGTGGCGCTTTAGCGCTTAGCATAGGCTTTTTATTTCCTGCTGTCTGAATTTGCTTTCAAATTGTTCCAGCGGTGAAGTGACCCAGATAAACGTCCACTTCTATGACGACATGTTCCTTGGTCAGCATCGTCACGCCCAGTACGACCATTATTACTTTGTTGGTAAGTAGCCATTATATTTTTGTCATCTTTTCAACTCTCACAAGTTCACAACCTCTTAAACCTTTGTCATTGCATTCCATACATTAATTTCGACTGCCTCGGTGGCTCAGTGGTTAGTGAGCCTAACTCCTGGGTCAAAGAGGCGTTGGTTCGATTTCAGACATTAATGTGATGAACATAAGTGTTTGCTCTTAAAAAAAAAAAAAAAAAAAAAAAAAAAAAAAAAAAAAAAGTTTCTGTCAACGTAAGTTGGCAGAATTTTTTCTCGGCCCCTTTTTTTCAGATTATACTACTCTAGCGGGCCAAAACCTACTCCAATCTATCCCCTTTTTCTTATTTTCTTTCAAGGTAATATTTGTAGAGCTAGAGATAGTCGAATATTTGTTTTCTATTGTATATTAATATTCAGTAGGTTTTTGACAGTCGCGGCTCATTGTTGTTTTCTTGTTTCCATGTCAACGCCATCCGGGGAGTCTGCGCAGACCGCCCACGTCACGGTCTGACGTCCTGACGTCTCCACTTAGAGAACTTAAGTTTATTTTTATTTTATTTTAGTTTTGATTTTGTTAATCATGGCATTTTGCGCCCCGGCTGGGCCTAATGCAGTTTCCCAATTCATTAATGTGTCGCAGGGGGACATGATTCAGTGCCTAGAGTGTTCCCAAGTGCGGTTTTTTAAAGGCCAGAAAGGCCTCAAAATTCACCGTACGCGGTGTCATAAAAATAGCCAAATTACACTTTCGGCCCCTACTGCAGGCTCCGATGGAGCCAGCAGCAGTCCAGTGAGCGCTGCTGCTCCTTCCAAACCGCTTTGGGAGGTTCTTAGCTCACTCAAAAGTTCTCTTCCTGTTTTAAAACGCATCCCGCGTGGTGCTCGTTTTTCGGTTGCCCAATGTTTATATGCTGCTATTCGAAAAGTTATTTCTAAAAATTCGATAGACGCCTGGGAACACCTGCTGATTTTTCCTTACGTTGTGCTTTACGTACATTCGGACCCAACAAACAAAAAGTCCCTTACCACTAGGGTTAAGGAAAATTGCGTGAAGTACAGCGCATTGGAAGAGAACCCTTTAGATTTTGAAAGTATTATTCCGCCAACAAGGCAGAATAAACCAAATTCTAAAAAAACTGACGATTCGGTTACTATTAAAATAGTAGAAAGCAAAATTAGTGATGGCGATATCAAAGGCGCCGCACGTGTCTTGTTCTCCAGCGACACTATTGCCCCCCACACCCCCGATACGGTCAAGTCACTCCGTGACAAGCATCCGCCGGCAGCATGTCTCCACCTGCCTGAGCCACCACACCCTGATGACGTTGTCATTGAAGTGTCAGCACAGGAGATTGCAGCGGCCGTTTCTTCTTTTCGGAGCGGCTCAGCCGGAGGCCTAGATGGTCTTTCACCTCAACATCTAAAAGATCTTCTATCTTTTAGCTCTGGTGAGGTGGCTGAGTCTCTCTTGAAGGAATTAACGGCTTTGGCTAATCTCATGTTATCTGGGCGGGTCAATGGTGACATCATCGAAGTTTTGTATGGCGCTAACCTATGCGCACTTGTCAAAAAAGATGGTGGCATCAGACCTATTGCGGTTGGCACCACATATCGTCGTCTCGCAGCCAAAGCCGGTTGTAGAAAAAAGGTTGCTCTTTTGAGTAACCTTTTTCAACCAATACAGCTTGGCTTTGGTTCGCGGGGTGGATGTGAGGCTGCTGTTCATTCCCTTCGTACTTTTCTCGGTCAAAATTGTGGAGAGGTGTTGCTCAAGGTAGATGTCAAAAATGCTTTCAATTCGGTTAATCGAGACGCCTTGTTGGTACAGGTCAAGGAAAAAATTCCCGATCTTTTCAATTTTCTTTGGCAATGCTACGGCAAACCCACTAAATTAATTTACAAAAATGATGTTCTGCTATCTTCCGTTGGCTGTCAACAAGGTGACCCTCTCGGACCAGCCATTTTCAGCCTGGCCATTCATCCAATTGTTCAACGTCTCCATTCAAAACTCAACGTTTGGTATCTGGATGACGGGACTTTGGGTGGCGATGCGAACACAGTCCTACGTGATTTGGAAATTCTTATTGACGAGTTTCGTCAAATTGGTTTGGAGCTAAATTTTTCGAAATGCGAACTTTTCGTTTGCGACTCATGTCCAGATAAAGATTTGGTAATTAACAAATTTAATGATTTGGCACCTAATATCAAATCGGTAGACAAGTGTTCTCTTCGCCTTCTGGGTTCGCCGATACTAGATGAGTCTTTTTCGCCTTTCGTTCAAGAAAAAATTCAAAATTTTTTGAGTGCCTCTGATAGGCTACTCAAAATTAACGCCCACATGGCGTTTACCATTATAAGATGTTGTCTGTTTATTCCAAAATTCATGTACGCTTTACGTTGTAGTCCATTGTGGAAGCACAATGAGCTCCTTTTGAGCTTAGACGATGTTGTAAAGCAGACCCTAGTATCGGTTTTGAATATTGAGATGAGTGAAAGGGCGTGGTTACAAGCCTCCTTGCCTGTTAGGCTTGGAGGGCTAGGGGTCCGCCAAATTTCAAGTGTTGCTTTACCAGCTTTTTTGTCCTCCATTCATAGTACACATAAATTAGTTGAAAAAATCCTCGCACCTTCTTTAGGCCATTCCGGCGTAGATGTAGCTAATTTGAATGAGGCAACGAATGCTTGGAGGGTCGCTAGCCCAAATTCCGAGCTTCCAAAGACTTTGTCGTCGCAGAGACTGTGGGATCGGCCGATCTGCGAACTAGCACGGAAATCTCTTCTAGATACGTGTTCTAGCGTCGCGGATCGCGCTCGTATCCTTGCGGTCTCTGTATGGGAGTCCGGTCTTTGGTTGCAAGCTTTGCCCTCTTTCAATACTGGTAACCTTTTAGACCCAACTGCATTTCGTCTAGCTGTCAGCTTACGCTTGGGTGCAAGGTGTTGTGAGGCCCATCGCTGTCAGTGTGGTACTGCAGTTGACCAGCTCGGTCACCACGGTCTCTCTTGCTCAAGAAGCGCTGGTCGGATTGGTCGCCACGCCAGCCTTAACGATGTCATTCGCAGGGCTTTTGCCACCGCCAATATCGCAGCCGTACTCGAACCGAGTGGGCTCGCGCGTGGTGATGGCAAAAGGCCTGACGGCATGACGCTGGTCCCATGGAAGTGTGGACGGCCCTTAGTATGGGACGCAACTTGTGTCGATACTTTGGCACCGTCACATCTTTCTGAGACTCAGAGTAGGGCTGGAGCTGCGGCCAATTCGGCGGAGCAGCACAAGCGGCGCAAATATGCTAACCTCGGTAGTGGTTACATATTTGAGCCATTTGGAGTTGAGACATTGGGTCCGTGGGGGCCGGGAGCTCATATCATTTTCAAAAGTCTTTCTGGGCGTCTGGTGGACGCGACGCGTGACCAAAATGCTGGTGTTTATTTGGCTCAACGCATAAGCATTGCCATTCAGCGTGGCAATGCAGCCAGCATGCTGGGCACGCTGCCAACTGGCAGTGGGCTTGAGCATTTGGATTATCTTTAGACCTTCAAAGGTCTGAGGGTGATCCAATGCTTTTTGTGTAATAGTAGTGTAGTTTTGTTGTAGTTAATAAAGGCACTTTTGCCCGTTAAAAAAAAAAGTGTTTGCTCTGTGTATGAACTCTGGATGTTTTTAGTAAAGTTGTTAAATATATAAGTATGTATTTATAATTATGTATATGTAGTATATCAGTCTCTGGCAGCCATATCACAAGATATGCTTAGTTTGGGGTCAGAGACCGTGTGTAGATGTCCCCTAGTATGTAAAAAAAACCTCATGTGTGAATACTTGAATTGATGGAAACCTACTCTCAAAGCAGGTTTTAAATCTTTTCATCCATCAGCCATAGGACGTCCACTGCTGGACATAGGCCTCCCCTGCGGATCTTCAAAATGACCTGTTAGAAGCAGCTAGAATCTTGTGCGATTTTGTGGTCTTGGTGAGGTCATCTGTCCACCCTTAGATGAATCTTGGGTCAATCATTCAATCAATGATTCAATCATTCATCTGAGTGTCCACCTTCAAATCTTTGCGGTAATCAAATGTCTGCTGTAACATCTCCGTTTTTACTTGCAGGAGCTATCGGCGGACTGCTGAGTCTGTTCCTCGGCTTCAGCATCATCAGCGTAGCAGAACTAGTCTACTTCGTCATTCTAAGACCAGCCTATGTAGTGATTAAGGACGCCTACTACAAGACTTAGGGCTTTAGTACATTATACGCTTCGACCAAATATCTACAAAGCCACAGTCCCTAAGTGAAAGTAGTAAAAAAATGACCGAGCGCCGTCATACATACCGACTTAGATACGAGTATTTACCGACATTAAATAGGTACACTATGACTTGTTTTCTCGAATCTCGACGTTATGTCACATAATTAGTGCTTGTAACCCAGCACCTTGGCGTCGCGCGGCGTTGTAGTCGGCTTGTAACCGCCTACAACTGACTAAAAGACTGCCTACTACGTAGCTTGGGCAGGGTTTTGGCCCGGACACTTTTTTGCACGCTTCGACTCTGTAGATATTTGCTCGAAGATTTATACGTATCAAATATTTGATAAGAGATTATTAACATGTTCATACTAAAGATAGATGCGCACCCGTCGGTACCGCAGGAGCCGCTTGCTCCTCAATCAATGTTCATATGAAATTGTATTCAACATCGCTAACCTATCCGCACCACTTGACGTTCCCGGCAAGTGCGGCGCTGAAGGGTGGGCGTTCCATAGAATGAGACGTTCAGGAACTAATTGTGATGTAGGCACGTAATGCTAATATTTTCTTTCATTATTTTAGTTTAAATCTACCTACCTATACTTACTTAACTACGCCACCTAAATTGTAAGGATTACCTACGTAGAGAGAGTATTATATTCCTTGCTACGTAGTTAGGTACTTATTAAATCCAATTCAATTCAATTCTTGTTTTGTGGCTTCTGCGAAGGCACGGTAATGATATCTAAATTATTACCGTGGCGAAGGTGTTTACAATTATTATTATCAATCAATTCTTGATTTGTGGCTTCTGCGAAGGTGTTTCACAATTTTGCCAATGTCTTGTGAGGTACCTACTGCCCACAGACTACTATAGATACTCTACTGCCATCAAACCACAATTATTACAAAGAATCAATCAATTCTTGATTTGTGGCTTCTGCGAAGGTGTTTCACAATTTTGCCAATGTCTTGTGAGGTACTGCCATCAAATATTACAAAGAATATAATGATTATTATTAAATCCTTCATTTTACTTGATGACTTTGATTTTGACATTTCACCATAAAACGTCACGATATACCAAGATGTCATTATGTTTTTTTTGGCCCTTTGGAATTTATTTACAAAGAGAATACAAAACTACGTAATATATTTTAGAAACGTGCTCAACATTTTCGATAAGTTTACATAAAAATTTGTAGCTGTCGCTTTTAAAAACAAGTCCACCATGCACTGCGAAGGTCCTTCTGAATATCTGGGCTGTCCACGAGGATACCCAGAACTCAGAACCTTGAACGATAGATTAAACGCGAAGGTGCTTGCACAAGTAAACAATACTGAAGAACTAGTGATGCTGAACAACTTTGCAAGGGAATGTAATGAATACCAGTACAAAAAATGCTCACGGGAAAGGTAAAACTTTTCATGGAAGTGCCTGAAGGAAAACTATTATGTATCACTTAACCGGTTTGCTCCGAGGACATTCACAGGCGCTTAATTTTGAACTTAATAGACACTAGCGAGTGTAGCGACCCGCCCCGGCTTCGCACAGGTGTATTTTACATATAAACCTTCCTCTTGAATTACTCTATCTATTTAAAAAAATGCATCATAATCCTTTGCGTAATTTTAAAGATATTAGCATACATGGGGACAGACAGCGGGAAGCGACTTTGTTTTATACTATGTAGTGAAGTGATGAGGCAGGTATGTTCAGTATTGTTCTCGCTGTAATCAACTGAAACGCCGCTTTTAACTGAATGCGAACTACACCTTACTAATATTATAAATTCGAAAGTGTGTTTGCTGGTTTACTGGTTTGTTCCTCTTTCGCGCAGCAACGGAGCAACGAATTGATTGGCATGGACAGAATTTGAAAGACGGAAAGTGACCTAAGTTACTTTTTATCCCAGAAAAATAAAATGTTCCCGTGGGATAGCACAAAAATTAAAATACCACGCGGGCGAAGCCGCGGGCAAAAGCTAGTAAATCTGTAAATAAAATCATATGCCGAGCCGAATTTTCATCATAAGTATGCTTTGGGCGTAAGACTTTTCCTGCGCGGTACTTCTCCTGCGTTGCGAACTGGTTATCGGAAATCTGCTCGAAACGATCCATTCGGATATCTGCTTAGTTAGTACTAGTAGTCCAATGACGAATGAGGATGACTTACCTTATTCTTCCTGTAACTTTCTCGTCGGTGTTTGAAAACTTAAAAAGCTTTGTTTGCATTAATGTCTATATTATGACCGACGAAACGGAGGAAGTACCGTAAATATATTTTAATATGTATAACCACGCATAACTTTTAACGTAGTAGTCCGATTTCGATAATTCTTTTTTTATTAGAAAGAGTATACTTCGTAATTGGTCCATTTAAATTTTATCGAAATCAGCTTAGCCATTTTTTGATAAATCAACAATTCCGTGCGAACTATTCGCGAATTCTGTAAGTCGGTATGCCATTTTTTGCAAAAAATAATTATTAGGTACTTAGATATTAATTTATGTGGTACTCAGGATATCAGACATTGCTTCATGGCAATGGGTTCTGGACGACCTGGCGAAGCGTCTGGAAGAAACAATAAAAAACTTGCAGCATGAGCACCACGCCTTGCGAGTGGTCATCCAAAGAGTCCAAAATGAGATCGATGAGCATTCAAGAGTAGGTAGTAGACCAGGGGCTTTGGGACCCTTCTCTGACGTCGTAGAAAACGCTATTTTGCAGGTAACTAAATAATTTTTTTCCGACTTCCAAAAAGGAGGAGGTAGGTACTTACTATGTTCGTTTGTATGTTTTTTTGTTGTGTCTGCTTATTGATAAGGATATTCTCCCATTTAAATTTTATCGAAATCGGCTGAACCGTTTTTGATAAATCAACAAAAATGTACATGGATGTCGCACTGTTTCGTGTTAACTATTCGAATTTTGTACAGGGTGGAAGTCGGTATTGCGATTTTTTGCGAAAAATAATTATATTAATCAATTATCAACATAGCAATTTAGTAAGTAGATAATAATAATTATAATAGCTTGCACCTTATGCCGCCATAGAAAGTAGTCGGTAGGTAAGTATTGGGCGACTTACACCTGAAAAAGCCAAAAACTTCCACTACAGCACAATCACAGCATCACAATAATCAAAAAAGTCAAAGTGACTACAGTAGAACTGTTCCGTTATGGTTGACAAGAAATAGTTACCTATATAATACGGGGTTATCGGGTTGGTGTAGGTACTACGTCGAAAGGTGATTCAGGCCATTATTATGAGTCATTTTTACTATGGAACCAAATCAGAATTCGAGGAAAAAATATCAGCTCTTCCTTACATTTCATCGATTCCAAGCAAGTAGCAATTTGTATGGAACGGCTTATTTTTTTTAAATTCCTATTTAGTCCCATAGTAAAATCTGTTAATAATCATGGTTTCAATCACCCCCTCTTGGCTTAATACAGAGTACCTAAGTAGATAATTCTGTATAACACAAGAGAAAACAAAACGAGATTTAGTGCTAAACTGACGCTTTTTTGCTATTCCAGGAGTTCAAATTCTTGCACAACCACAAAAAGAAATTCGAAAAGATGATACTGGATCTAGAAATAGAGATGAAGACACTGGCTAAGACGAAGGAGCGGATACTTGCAGATGTAGTCAATAAACAACAAGCCATATCTGTTGAAGAGTCCTGTGCTAACATCAATGCGAGCTTTATATGCAGACTCGAGTCATGTAAGAAAAAGAAAAGAAGGTGAAGATCATTTTAGCATTTCACTTGACAGAATAATAAGTAATAAATAAATATTAGGGGACGTCTTACACACGGTATCTGACCCCAAACTAAGCAAACTTGTGATATGGCTGCCAGAGACTGATATACTACATATACTTTTTTTAAAATATTTACTTATATACTCGTAGATAATACCTAAATAACACCCATACACAGAGCAAACACCTATGTTCATGACATAAATACTTGCCCTGGGTGGGAATCGAGCCCACGCCTCTTTGATCCAGGAGTCAGGGTCACTGAGCCACCGAGTCACCGAGGCAGAGAATGGCTTGTACGTGGACCTTACATTTTTTTTTTTTTTTTTTTTTTTTTTAATAAATAAATGTTAGGTACATTGCACCAAAAGAGTGATTAGAGTCAAATTCACCACGCTGACATGGTGCGGGTTGGTGGATTTACATACGCCATCGAATTTCATCTACAGACTTAAGTACACCTTATACAGGTTGCCTTGCGATGTTTTCCTTCACCGAAAAGCCAGTGGTTAGTGGTATGAAATTCCTTACATAAGTTCTAAAGAATTCATTGGTACGGGACCGCACCGGTATTTGAACCCACGACCTCACGATTGAAAGGCGGGTGTTACTTCTTGTAGACCACCACAGCTTCCTCAGGATAGCGCTATCAATTAATAGGAAAAAAGTTAATCTGTCCCTGATGCCCTGATTTGATAAACTTTTCAGAGCATCTCCTGTACATCGATGGGAGAACAGATGTGCTGCGTTAAAGAAAACTGGTCTGAAAGCGTTAAGCAATGCAGTCATCATAAGACAACAGGTATTTAACCCTAATTTTCTTATTACCTAACTTTCTATGCGGCTCTCAATAAAACAGTAGGTACTTGATCATGCGCAAGTTTCCATCTTAGTTTTAGTCGCCGCCCGTCAACTTATTCGATGTACCCTCAAAGGACTTAATCCTTTGAACTTATAAGAATACCAATTAGAAAGATGAGAGAGGTGCAAAAGAGCACAAAATAATAACGACGTATAGTTCTCAAACTCAAAGATCAGTTAGCTCGGCTAATACTAATCATGATAGGTACTGCCGATGGAACAAGCAAGCAAGAGGCCGACCATGACGAATGTTCCCAAACCACGATAGCCAGATCTGAGGCCTTATAACTTGTTCTCTTATTGGTTTGTGGGCCTTATTGTGTAAGCGCTCTGACGCTCGTCTTCGCTGTTTCTCTTGCTCACGCCAGGTACTCACGCGACTAGAGCGAGCGGGAAGAAAAGCGAAGCCGAACGTCAGAGCGGCTACACAATAAGTAAGGCTCCTGTTCTTTATCTGAGGTCTTCGGTTGCCTGCTTCAGGAGCTTCTTTTCTTCATCTTCTTGCCCTTATCCCACTAGGTGGGGTCGGTACAGCACGTTTCCGTAGGTTTCGTTTCAGTAAGTTCTTTTACAGGCCAAACTTTTTGACTAGTTCGTCTCTGTTGATAGGTGCGCGGTGCCCGAACGTATCTCTCAATAGCAGCCCAAGCTTATGCGGCAAGAGTAGACTCGGCTTTGAGGAGGCGTCTGCACTCTAATAAAATCAGACTACAGGACTTGAAGTGGCAACGGGAAGAGGTACAATACTTTATATTTTAATTCCGATCGAAATAGATGTCGCAGACATCCATATTATTGAAATGAAACGTCTAATGCGACTTCCAACAAGTTAGCGTTAAACGTTTAACGCTACCATGGAATAGGTATGAAAGCACTGTTGCGTCGAAGTGTCACTTCTTCCGCGCGGAGGGACTCCACGCACTTTTTTTTTTTTTGGTTATGGGAAATCTAACCTATCCATATCGTTTTTGCCAAGATACTATACGATTCAAGGAGCATATCAGGTTATTTTGCTCCTTGATACGATTATAATGAGCCTAACTGGGCTCATTATAAGAACGATAAATGCCTCATCATCATCTTGCCCTTAACCCACTAGGTGGGGTCGGCACAGCACGTTTCCTTTCGCCACTTCACTCTATCATTCGTCATCTCATCATCAACTCTTTTCTCTCGCATGTCATCCTTCACACAATTCATCCACACTTTTTTTGGTCTTCCCCTCCCGCTTTTGCCATTTACCGTCATATAGGTAAGTACGATAAATGCCTATATAAAGTATATTTAGTTCAGTCTGAAATAAAAGTCAAACAAAAATCTTAACAGAAGCCGAATTGAAACCGTATTACATGTCGACTTGGACGCCCGGGACATGGGCAAACAGATTTGAATGGTTAATTACAAAAAAATCGAGACTTTGTAAGCCAGAACTGTCTACCACTTTTTTCAGGCCCTGAGAGACTATAAATCTTTGGACGAAGAGTTGGCTGCAACCGAACAGAATTTGATAGAGAACATTGAACAAGAACGGGTGATAGAAGCGAGATTGGCAGACCGCTCGCTCAGACCTCCTGGGGAGCTCACCAGGGACCACGTGGACAGAAGGCTTAGGGATGAACTCGGCAGGCTGAGAAACTTCTCCAAGCAGTTACGGACTAATTTGAATAGCATTACGTATGTATCTTCTTTCTATGACTATCCTTTTTAGGGTTCCGTACCCAAAGGGTAAAAACGGGACCCTATTACTAAGACTCCGATGTCCGTCTGTCTGTCTGTAACCAGGCTGTCTCTCATGAACCGTGATAGTCAGATAGCTGAAATTTTCACGGATGATGTTTTTCTGTTGTATAACACACTATAACAACAAATACCAAAAACAGAATAAAATAAATATTTAAGGGTGCTCCCATACAACGTGATTTTTTAGGAATTTCTTGCTCGCTACTAATAACGGCAAGAGTAAGGGGCTTCAATGCGGTGCGGAACCCTTCGTGCGCGAGTTCGACTCGCACTTGGCCGAATATTAGAACACGTGGTCAAGATCTCCAATTGCTTTTGAAAAATTGCAAATGTGAAAACCTTCTATGGGCTGAACCGACCTTCCTGGCGGAGGACCGTCGTCGCCATTGTAGTAGACGTCAGTGATATTACCTATAGAGAAATTCGTCTTTTCGTCGTTGCAGCTGTTCAAGCTGGCATTAACTTAGGTAGATTTCACCATCGGAGTCAGCTCATCAACGATCCTGATTGTTGGATACAGGTCGAATTAACCTTCTTGGCGGCTGAGAAGTTAGCTATGAGCCGCGCCACACAAGTTGGCGGATGTGAAGTTAGCTACAAGCTGCGCAATATCCAATCCTGACTGAAGCTTACGTAAAGCCGCGCGTTGCTATTGCGCAGCTTGTAGCTAACTTCACATCCGACAACTTGTGTGGCGCGGCCTATACAAGCTGCGTAAAGCCCTTCTCTGGCGCTGCTAACATAATATAACATAACAGTACCTGCACAATTGTAATATTTTAAGAAAATATTGATACTGCGCAACCATTCGGCTCGTGTTCACAGACGCCACAAAGTTTGATTCGGCTATGCACAGAATCCTACTATTATAAACGCGAAATTTTGTAAGTATGGATGGATGTTTGTTACTCTTTCACGCACAAACGGCTGAACCGATTTGGATGAAATTCAGTATGAAGGTAGCTTTGGATTAACACATAGGCTACTTTTTATCTCGGGCTAACGTGGGTAACACCGCGGGGCGCAGCTAGTAACTTAAATAAGTAGAAAAGCACCCAATGAAGTCGTATTTTCAGATCTTTGCAGAACCATCTGGCTGATTCCGTGACTCGGATCGATAACTGCGCTGAGGATATTTTCCAAGTAGTTTGCTTGGATGAGGAGAGGATCAGGTCAAGGTTCGGGGAAGTACAAGATTGCACCTGTCATAATGCAGGACCGCCAAGCCAGGCCCACTCAACCCAGTCAATACCGAATAGGTCAAATAATAACACCCATAACGATCATGGGTTAGCAAGTATACCAGAGGAGAATGAAAACGATTATCCACTTGAGATTTAATTTAGCGCCTTCGAGCAAATTTCTACAGAGCCCGTTTTGTCGAATCTCGACGTTATTTCACCTAATTAGTGCTTGTAACCGAGCACTTTGGTATCGCGCGGCGTTGTAGTCGGCTTGCAATCGTCTTACGACTAACCAAAAAGCCTGCCCACCACAAACCTTGGGCAGAGTTTTAACTTGGACACTTTTTTTGCACAATTGTGACTATAGATATAGCCAGATTCCATTTTTATTTTTTAAAAATAATTGATATTGATTAACTATCTTTGGTGTATAAATAATACTTTATTTATGATATATTTATTTGATATATTTAATTAGTGTGTACTTCTTAAATATGTATTTATGAATTTTATGATGTAGTTTACTAAAATTAATTTATAAACGTCTTTGGTGGCATTTGTGACTGTTTTTTAACCAATTTCTAATCTTTAATTTTAATACATAGATAAGATCATTACTTAATTCTATAAATATAGTAAAGTTATACAAGCACTTTTTTATTTATCTCAAGAACCAATTAATATTTATATTTTTTAGTTCAGTAAGTATAAAGAGTTTGTAATCAAAAGCAACAGTTAAAATGTTTTAATTCTATGGAAAGAGTGTACTAGGTAGGTACTTGACTCTCTTGGTTCTTGGACCAAGAACATAAAATGATAGTAGGATAATGTGCTCAAATCGCAAAAGTTTAAAAATAACAAACATATAAAATGAGTGACAAAAATGCACAACTTGGTAACTTAATTTATTTAGTCCTTATCCTAACACATTACTGTTATCTAATTCCTTTTTTCTGCTGAGTTTTTTAAATGTGTCTTTCCTCTTATATGAGTTTGCAAATTGTCAACATTGCAAGGCACTGTTGTGTTACACATAGAGCAGAATGCTCTATCTTCATCTTTACCTTGCAAATATTTTTCAATTTCAATATTCTGTCCGTTAATCAGTCTATTTAATTTTGCCATTATAGTGGCATGCTCAGACTCGTAAACATGTTGAAATATTACCTCGATATAGTTGTCGAACAATTTCTTGCATACTTTGCACCATAAGTATTGATCACCTTTGACGGAAAAGATGCCATTTAGAGGTTGTAGCACCATCGCTTTTGCTTCTTTGTGGACCACTGAAGTTATGTGTTTCTTAACCGAGTCAAAAATCAGTTCGACTTGTCTATCACATATAATGCAATAAGCAGTAGAGTGTCTGGACTTCGGCTCGGGAAGACTAATAAAATCTCCATCGTGTGTGGCGAGTTTCTGGATTAAGGAATAATTATTTTGATGATGACTGGACTGCACATGACTTAGTAGCTCTGGTATAGCTATGTTATGATTGCAGATATAGCAGAATAAGTCTACAGTACCGATGATAATGTTGTTGGTGGTCATTAGACTTTTCATGTAGAGCTCCTTGTGTTTCTTGTCGTGAAGGTGGGCTTCCAGTAGCCTGCCGCTGTTAGGTATTATGTCGTCACAGAGGGTACACTTGACTTCGTTGTTGGGAAGTTGGGCTATATGCTCATAATAAGCCATCTTGCTAATTACTTAGTTCAAAATTCACTATTATTTAGTCACATAGGTCAATAACGTGGAAAACGTACTTTATGCTGCTATTTCACTAAGAAGACTGCTAGTAAGTCTTCATATCTAAAAAACAGAAAGGATAAAAACCACAACAACTTAATTCGACTTGAAAAGTTTTCTTGTTCTCTTATTGGTTTGTGAAAGTTTTTGAGTTTTTGGCATAGAATAATAACGCCGAGAAACCGAGAACTAGCACGCTAAGTGAAGCAAGAAATACCAAGCTTGAAAAGCTTGGTACGCGAACGGCGCGCGGCAGTACTCACAGTCGTACCGTGATAAAAACAGCTCCCGTAATTTATATTTTAAAATGACGGTTTGTGTGGTAAACGGGTGCCACAGTGAATCGGCAAAACCAAACAAACAATGCAACATCACATTCCACATGTAAGTATTACAAATTATCTAATAATTTGATGTAAAACGCCTTCCAATGTAAATATAAATTCACAAAATTTCGACAGACGCCATAAGGACTAAAAGTTGCAAGTAAAGGGTGAAACTTTTCCCCCACATTTTGATATTGAAATTAGTAATGAAATATACTTCCATTGCCTTGACACGGGATTATCAGTACATATTATTATGTTTTCATACATCCTACTTGATAAGTACCAAAGCGAGACATTATCATCATAATTAGATGGTAATGACCTTAGGTTATGACAGAGCGACAGTGTCTTGATTTGGAACGTCATAATACGTTACTTCTTTACATGGAATAGATGCGGTTATCGTAAAGAAATATCATACGATAATCAAGTAGGCCATTATATCGTTAAAATGTATAAAACAGCAGATTTTTTTTCATTATAAAATTATATAATTTTGTAATGATGATTTAATTTTAATTTTGTGATGATGATTTGTTTTTGATTTTGTAATGACAATAAATTTTTAATTTTGTAGTGATAATTTAGCAATGAGCCTTCACAATGTAATTAATAATTTGTCATACCCTTAAAGGGTCATAATATATGTATTTGACATTATTATGACATGTAATCTAATAACCGCATGTAAAATTACATATGTTGGAATTGATAATTTAATTGAATTGAATTGAATTTCGCGAATCCCTGGTTGGCCTCATAGTACATTTTGTTCAAAATGATGACCTGAATCACCTCTTTTCGGCTTGGTACACCACAACTTTTTTTTAAATTAAACTGGGTATTACATGAAAGGGCTTTTCGTGTGGAAAACAGTTCGTAGTAACAAAGTAAAACTAAAAACACAATAATTGAATTGGTCAAAATTTTATTCTAATTAAACGGTTTTATGTACTAAAAGATAAAAAATAATAACTCAACAATAAAATCGTGAGGTCTTCGCCTGAAAGATTTCATTATGTATGATGCGCCCCACGATTTTATTTTAGAATTATTATTTTTTATCTTTTAGTACTTAAAACCGTTTAGTTAAAAAAATACCAATTTCACAAACTGTGTTCCACACGAAAAGCCCTTTCATATAATACCCATACTAATGGAATTTAAAAAAAAAAGTTATTAACAGAAATGTTGGTTGAAAAAGTTATTAAAAAAAAGTTATTAACAGTGTTGGAGCCACACTCAAAGGCACAAGTTTAAGTTATGCAAAATCTGTACTAAAGGCTCTGATCAAATTTCCCAACTTTTTAGGGTAATCTGATTCTGATAGTAACATTACTTGTTTCGTAGTGTGCGTGTTGCCGCGCGTAAATACGTATGACTCGCGCACACATCAATCGTGTTGATGCTTCACTCTCGAGATTTTTTTGACATGAAATTATCATTCTCGGCGTTATTATTCTATGGTTTTTGGTTTGTTTGAAACTTTTGAGTTTTGATTGTTTTTTAGGTCAGTGTTAACAGCCTTAGTTTTGAAATAAGGGACATCTGGATTTAAACAGTAGAATAGCGAAGCAATTAAAAATTCCAATTTTAATTGGAATCTAATTGTAATTAATGACGACATAATTATTTTATAAACAAAACTAGCAGCCTCCTTAATTGTAAAAAATATAATATGGGGAATATAATAACACCCGGGGATTGTGTGGCTTCACAACAGTAAAATAATTTTTCAAATCGGTTCAGTAGTTTCAGAGCCTATTAATTGCAAACAAACAATGAAATCTTTTCTCGTTAAAATATTAATATATGAAAAAAATACCATCTACAAAAATAACATGCTTATTTTGTTCTACGACTTCTAAAAACTCATTTTTATGATATATCTAAACATAATAATTTTCTAGTAAAATACGCACGCGCTGCCGACATACATGTGAGACTTGGACCTCAGAGGAGATATTGTGTAAATGTGCTAACAAGTTTAAATATTAGTTAGGTACGTAATAATAATTATTTATTTTGTATAAAATATACTCTGATTCCGCTTTTAATTTTTTTTAAGGGAAATTTGTTGAGAGTTGTGAAAATTTTTAGAACAAATGTTGTTAATTTTGATGCACAGAATATGCTCTTAAAAATAATGCTAAATGACTACCAATAACCCAGAATTACCCGGATTTACCCTAGAAAAAAATAATCTAATATTTTAAGATATCGGTCGATACAGATAAGTTTTACAAAAAAGTTTAGCAAATTTTATTTTTTACAATAATAATCATTTTGCCCTAGAGTGGATAGTTTCCGACACAGGTTTCCGAGATTTTGGGCAGAAACTTTTTTTCAAGGTGGCACTGGTGGATTCACTAGGTTAGTGCGCGAAATTCAAATAGGTATTTTTGTTTTTTGCCATTCACCGATAAACTACTCACAACTACTACTGTTTTTAGATTTTAGATGTTTGTGTGTACCTCGCAAAAACTACCTGAGGGAGGGTTTGGTACAGATTTGCGTGCTGACCTAGATATTGGTCCTTGAAGCTTCATCTGTATCTGTCTGCATTTTGTGATTTTACGCTCACTATGAGACCCAACAATGAAAAAAAAAATTGAACTAAAATTTAATCCAAATGAAATTTTACTGAAATAAATGAAATTTAATTTAACTTCCATTAAAAAATAACTAAATGTTGTGTAGAAACTGTAGATTTACTATTAAAATGGTACAAACATACTTATACATACACATAGCTGGCTACACTGAAGTGGTAAAGATTAGGGAAAGTACCACAGACAGAACTGAAGTTAGATCACCGTGGAGAGGAAAATATTCTTCGTCGGCCAAGTCACATAAATTGACTAAGCTGTAGAGTTTGTAGAGTAAGGACTTTTAGAGTAAGGCGTGTAGAGTTAGAAGCTTGGCTTTACGTGAGATCTGACAACTTTTTGATAGTGGGAACTGTGATTTAGACTTCACTTCATTTCACATAAAAATGTTTTTGTTGGATAGCTAAGAGCAAATACGTACAACGGTCGGCGGACACTTTGGTGATGTCATAACTCCCAAATCTTACCAGTTTTCGCTGGATTCTTGGTCCAGACTCGGAGCTATAACGAAGGTTTATTACCAGAACACATTGGTACCCGTCGTAAAGAGATGGCTACGAAAACTAAGAAGGAGTTTTTTAATGTTTCGCCGCCTAACTAGAGTCTGGCCAACGAAAGCTGTCCAAGAAAAAAGGCGTTCAAGAGCTGTTAGCTTGTTTTCTAGTACCGCTGAGCTGATCTCCATGAAATTTAGCATGCACATAGTTATAAACTATGGAGATCAGCTGAGCGGTACTAGAAAACAAGCTAACAGCTCTTGATTTTTTAAAGTTCCCGCCTTTTTTCTTGGACAGCTTTCGTTGGCCAGACTCTATATGGATTTTCAAAGTGTTAATCTGTGGATTTTGCATTCAAAAATACTAAATGTCAAATCGTTAAAAATGACAAAATTCACATCAATCAAAGTCATTTCCAGAAATGTTTTTGTTTTGTGTTTTTCTCGATTGAGTCGATTGATACAATCTTAATTTATTGATTCAAACTAGAATTAGGTACTACGTCGCCATCGGTGTGCAAATATATTTTGTTTTGTCCAGTGATATTGAAAATTTACTATGTCTGTGGATCCAGAAGAAGCTGCCCTAAAGCCTGCTATCATGGAAAACTATGAAGCCTTGATAGAAGACCTTTCCGTGAGTAAAATGACTTATTTATTTTATATTTTGTGATAAAGATGTTCATCCAATGTTCACATTGACTTAATCACTTAATCTAGCATATGCAACAATTAAAATATCTTGATTACAACTAACTTTAGGTAGTTTAATTGCGTGTTTGCGTAGGTAGTGTCTAGTCTATTAAGCGGGGCTGTAGGCTAAGCTAGCCTATTTCTATACTTTTATGGCTTGCCCGGTTACTGCCTTCATGATTTGTTAGTAGTAGGAATCAAAAAGCAAAAGGAATCCAATTCACAATATTACCAAAATTGAGTTATGTGTACCAGCTGGTTGCTGTTATCGCATTGTAGCCAAAAACCATGCCTACAATACAATTGTTTTATCAAAATATGGTACCAAAGCACATCAAAGGCAGGTCTGTATTTAATTAAACAATAAGGATCCAAACGCTTGGATTGTTATAGTAGGTGCATTCAGGTAGCCTTCTGATGGCAAAATTAACAGTTATAAACACCAACAGCAATCACATTCAGCGTTTGTTTTGAGAATGTTTGAGCAAAAGTGGAATTTTTAAATGTTTTTGTTCATCGTTCGGATAGCTCAAAAACAGTTTATAATGCCATCATGAACTGCCACTTTTAACCCATCTGTGGAGGTGGCTTCATTGTAATCATTAAGATTGAAAAATAATTTAAAAAGTTTATAACCCACCGATTTTCCTCATTTCATGATTATTAACTATACAGGATGCTGTGTGGAGATCTAAAAGTTATCTCCATGATTTTCGGTCAAAAGGATTTACAAAGTTTCCATGTGTTATATGTGAGTGGGACAGTAGAGCAAGGGATCAACATTGGTCCACAAAACAATGGCTCCTGAGAACATCTTTGAGACCTGCGAGAAAATTAGAAGGATAACAAGAAATTTTACAGAGAAAAGGAAGAGAAAATACAAAAAATAGCACTTAATATTTGCATTATAATTAGTAATTCAATATTTATCTCAGTTAAAATTGTAAATCAATAAATTCACATTTAAATTTACAAAGTGCAAACTTCGAAAAACAATCCCCAGTACTTGTTTCATTTGCTTGAGGTATTTTCCATGAGGCCATTCAATATCTGTATGTAGATGGTAATTTTCTAGATGGTAAGTTTTTATGAAAAACCAAAAACCAAAAACCAAAGCGTTGCCAAAGTTTAAAATAAACTTAGATTCTTATTAATTTTGATTATTCTATTTAAGTAATAAATGTCATTAACCATTAATTTCATTGAGATCTTTATCGTGACATGAATGTCTGATATTGCACTAATTAAATATAATATTGCAAAAGTTATCCATGTGAAAGTGGCAACAGGAAACATGCTGTGCCGACCCCACCTAGTGGGATAAGGGCAAGATAAAGATGATTTTTTAATATCTTTGAATATATAATTGTTGAGGAGTAAGGAGTTTACACCGGGGTGCAAATCAAACTCGTCTTTCCATAAAAAGTCCTTCAATAGTGGTCGCTTGTTTGAAACGCAGTTATACCGCTGATGTGTCGGAGGTGGAGGTTCCTCTTACGAAGCGTTGTACGGCGAGGTGCAGGTGGCAAGATGGCAAGTGAGCTAACGGCCGCGACCGTCCTATACTTATACTAACCCCCCGCCACTGGTTCCCCGCAGGGCTCATCCTCAGTGGGAGAGGCGCGTATTACCCAATCGGGCGCGCACTCCGTGCGAGCGAGAGGGCCATAGTCACCAACCTCTCACTCGCGCGCGTCGCGATTAAGTACCTAGGTTCGCTAGGTTTTTCCATATTTCCTAATCCTAATCATAATTACCTCACCGTACACGTTACCTGTATGCCATCCTCAAAACATACCTTAACCTCCCCTCATCCTGCCGACATACCAGGGGTAAAACAAACGACCAAAACCAAATCCATTTATTTACATAATCATCACAATTTACACAGTTTTACACATATTTACACCATTTACACTTACATAATCACCGTGCAATGGGCCGCTTTACATTAAACCATATATTTTACATAAAACTTACATATTTTCTCTTAACAAGTACGTTCATAATCACTCCGTACTGAAATGTTTCTTAGGAATCTAGGTTCGTCTACACGCTAGGGCTTTCATAATCGTAGCCTGCTATTTCTACACGTTCAAAGTAGTCTAGCACTAATCGTTCACATAGCTAGGTGCAAACATTGACGACCTAGAGTCGTTTTACTTAAGAAACTGAATTACATGAAACGTTATTAGAGAAAACAAGGGTGGTATGTACTGGACTAGGTCCAGTACAAAGGCGAAAAGCGACATCTAAACTTTTATATAATGCAAAGTATCGAAACGAAAGCTACTGGCGACCTAGGCTTCATACATAGTCATTTAGGACTCATCTGTCCGCAACAGTCTCCCCCGAGCGCAGTGCTAACGAAGCTAAAACGTCGGCAAGGAGGACGATGAGTCCTCGTCTAGGTCTCAGAGTTAGGTGGAGCTTGAACGTCGACGGGGAGAACCACAAGTCTACGTCTAGGTCTTCTAAATATCCCGCCGCGCGTCTGCACCTCTGCGCTTCGTATAATGCCATCTCTTCCAGGCATTACTTTTACAACGCGTCCCCTAGGCCATAAGTTCCTAGGTAACAGCCCATCTGCGATCATTACTAGATCGCCTACCTTTAGGTCCGACTGAGTTACACCACTTTCTCCGCGTGGCGCCAGTGTCGGAAGATACTCGTCTATCCATCTTTTCCAAAACGAGTCTGCGAGTGCTTGAGCGCTTCTCCATGCTCGTCTATCTGCTAAGTCGCTTGTACCCACGTAAGGCATCCCATTTGATGATCCCAACAAGAAGTGATTCGGTGTGAGTGCCTCATTTTCCCCAATTTCTACGGGCACATGGGTCAGTGGCCTCGAGTTCACTGTGTACTCCACTTCTGCCATCAATGTCGTGAGAACTTCATCCTTAGGGGCCCGCTCGTTTAGCGTGATAGCGAGCGCGCTCTTTACCGACCTTATTAAGCGTTCCCACGCGCCGCCTTGATTGGGCGCGCCGGGGTCGATAAATCTCCATTCTACACGTCGTGACGATGCGTACTCCTTCAGCGCTGGTAGCCATTCTTCGTAGGCATTGCCTAGCTCTACCTCAGCGCCCCGAAAATTCGTACCGTTATCGGAAAAATAGACTCGTGGCCAACCGCGCCGCGCCGCCATACGTCTCAGCGCCATGATCGCGCTATCTGTACTCAGACTTGGCAGGATTTCGATGTGTATGGCGCGCGTTACTAGGCACGTGAACAGCAGGCCCCACCGTTTCTCGTGGCGCCGACCTACTGTTACGTGATAGGGTCCAAACGCGTCTAGCCCACAGTTTGAAAACGGTCGTTTGAAGGCTTCTAAACGTACGCCAGGCAAATCACCTTTAGCCGGGATCGTCGGCCGCGCGGTTCGCGCGCGACAGACGACACAGCGACTTAGAACTTTTCTCACCGCGGGTCGTAATCTTATTACCCAATAGCGCTGTCGTAAGTTGTTAACTATCGTCTCGCGCCCGGCGTGATTTTGCCTTTCATGTTCGTGGCGTATTAACAACGTCGTCACGTAGTGTCTTCCATCTAGAATCGGCGGATCCCTTACTCCATTTGACACGGCGGCAGCGCCGATACGCCCGTTTATGCGTACTAGGCCGTCTGACCGTAGTACCGGGTCCAACTGTCTCAGTCGACTTTCCCTCTCGATACATAATCCCTTTTCGAGGCGGACGAAATCGTCTAAGAAGCTATCGCGCTGCACCTGCCGCAGTACCAAACGTTCCGCTTCTTCTAATAACTGTGTCGTCAGCTCGCGCTCTTGGCAACGACACTTTCTTATAAAGAGTAGGGCGTAACCCGCTGCTCTTATAAGCCTTTCCCACCGCGAGAAGCGCGCGATTTCTATAAAGTCGGCGCCCTTTACGGTCCTTACATGGTAGCACTCCTCGGTGTCCGTCTCGACCGCGGTCTCCTCCCCCGGCCAGCACTCCTCGGGTTCGCGAAGGAAGGGCGGGCCGGTAAACCATCGGTCCGTATTTAATACTTGAGTGTTACCTGGGCGGGTGGCGTCATCCGCTACATTATGTGCTGTAGGCACCCAGCGCCAGTCTCGCGAGTCGGTCAACTCGGCTATCTCGCCTAAGCGATGCGCGACATATGGTGTATAGCGGGCAGAGTCGTTCCTTATCCAGTGCAATGCGGTCTTGGAATCGCTCCAATACACTGCTCTGCCGGTATACGCGTGCTCCTTCTTTATGTCGGCCGACAGTCGAGCCCCTATGAGGCTGGCTTGTAGCTCCATGCGCGGGATACTCTGTTGCCGCATTGGCGCCACTCTCGCCTTTCCTGCGATGAGAGCTAGATGCACATCTCCGTCCGTGTAGGCGAATCTCCAATATGCTACGGCGGCGTAGGCCTGTTCGCTCGCGTCTACAAATATGTGGAGTTGTCGGCTCGCGGCCGGGCGCGGGGTGTAACAGCGCGGAATGCGTATTTTCTCCACATACTCTAAGTCGCGCATCCATGTCGCGAACCTCTCGGCCTCCTCTGCTGGTAGAGGGTCATCCCAGGCCACTGCTTGGCGCCATAAAGCCTGTAAGACCGCCTTCGCCGTAATCGCGTATTGAGAAAGGTGACCTTGCGGGTCAAAGATCGACATTACCGCACCGAGCGCTTCGCGCTTGGTAGGCGTCCGTTGTCCTAACCGCACGTCCTCAGGCACTCTAGGCATCGCGGTGTTAAACGCTAGCTCGTCTGTCGCGGCTAACCACTTCAGGCCTAACGTTTTACCGTACTCGTCACCGGTGCCGCCGAGCTCCTTCGGCGTAGTAGCGCAGTCGACGCCTTTTAGTAAGCTAGGTAGGTTCGAACTCCCAACTTGCTAATTCGAAACCTGCCCGCTTATGAACCTCGATTACTTGTCGCATGGTCTTGGCGGCTGTGTCTTCATCGCTGAAGCTCTGTACCCAATCGTCCATGTAGTGATGTTGTGTGATTGGTACGTACGCTAGAGGGTGCGTGTGTCTATGTTCCTCTGCGTTCCTATTACGCACGCTATGCGCTAGGAATGGAGAGCTTCGCGCGCCAAAAATCATAGACTTCATTACGTAGGTTCGCGGTGGTTGTGTTCGATCGTCACCTCGCCATAAGAAGTGCTGTATCGCTCTGTCTTCTTCTCGTATTTTCACTCGCAGGAACATCTCTCTTATGTCAGCTGTAATCGCTACCGGTCTTTCACGGAAACGATACAGAATGCCGCTCAGGCTGCTTAGTAAGTCCGGGCTGTCTAACAGCACGTCGTTCATACATATTCCATTAGAACGCGCGGCTGCATCGAACACAAGACGGATTTTTCCGGGCTTATTTGGGTTTTTTACCGCGAAATGCGGCAAGTACCATGTTCTCGGGTGACTTGGATCAGCGTCGCTTTCCATCGCGTAACCTTTCTCTATAAGTTTGTTCACCTCCCCCGAGTATGCGATCTTATACTCGGGCAACTTATCCATCTTACGCTCGACGCTGTGAAGCCTCCGTAGCGCCATGTCGTAGCTCGGGGGAAGCTCGACATCATCGGTACGCCACGGCAACCCGACTTCGTAGTAACTGTCCCTCCTCTTTACGGTACGGTTAAATACGGCTATCGCTCGTTCGTTCGCGGCGACTGGCTTCGGTTTGTTGGTTATACCAAGCGAATCAAACTCGAAGTGCGCCTTTACGAGCTCGTGTAGTTCGTCGCGCTCTCTCTCTTGCGACGTGGTTATGTGTAACACTCGCTCATCCTGAGTTGTTACAATTCTGTGCGGAGTAGTACCATGTACCACCCACCCTAATCTGGTCAGAGACGCCGCAGGTTGTGTCTTCTTGCCCGTGAGTAATTTGCGCGACACGATGAGATGCCAATTGTCGGCGCCGATGAGTACGCGCGGGCGCACGTTCTCGTAGCACACGTCGTTTCTATCCAGCTGCTTAAGGTGGGGGTGATTTAGCAATTCTCGCGGCACAGACTGGCCGCCCAGCTCTAGGCGTCTCACTGTTCTTGCCTTAATCGTGTTATAATCGTTTTGACGACGCCCTCTCACGCCTATCTCTATTGCACGGCTCACTGCCTCCCGCTGGCTGTTCGTGACGCCGTGGATGTTGAGGGGCCGAGCGGGCCCACGCGCTCCGATCTGTGAGGCTAAGTCGTCATCGATGAGGCTAACAGTGGAGCCCTCATCCAACAGACCATACGTTTCAACGGTGCCGGTCGGTCCTTTTAACGTAATCGGGCACACCTTCAACAGCACACGTCGGTTGGTGTTGATCTGCGCTGAGGCGGTTATCGCAGAGTCCTCCTCTTGCTCTGCTGACGAGTCATCGCGTGTCTTTTTGGGTATGTGAAGCAGAGAGTGGTGGGGCGACTGGCACCCGTTCAAGCCGCATTTCTTAGCTTTACACTTGAACCTCCTATGCTTGCTCTCTAAGCATAGAAAGCATATCGCTGTCTCTTTCGCCCATCGCCAACGGTCGTCCGATGTCATGTTGTTCAATTTCTTGCATTTGGTGGTCGCGTGATCGACGCTCCCACAACAAAAGCAAGCGCTTTGTCTCGACGTGTCGGTCGTTGTTGCATAGACATGCGCCTTAGCCGGTCGAGGCGCAGGTCGTGACGACTGTTGCGCGGGCCGCGATCCCTGCTCTCTGTTGTTAGTCGGTTTCGATGGTGGCGCCGCCGGCGCCGAGTAGCAATGACGAACTGCGCGCTCCGCTTCTCTCATGAAGAAACGCGACAAAGTTACTATCTCAGCCTCACTCGCGCTCCCATATTCTTCAGCGAAATCGCACCATCTTGACCGATGATGTTCACCCATCTTCTCGGTGATATGCCGCGTTAACATCGGATTCTTTAGATACCCTTTGCCATCTAGGCACGCGATGACCGTGACAATATTCTGTAGCTTGATCGCAAAGTTGTTTAGATCTGCCGCGGTCGTTCCTATTCGCGGTAGTCTCTTGAGTTCCTCCAGCGCTTGGTCGATGATGATCTCGGGCTGCCCGTACCTCTGCTCCAGCGTGGCCATTATGCTCGAAGGTTCCGACGCTGTGTACAGTAGCGCTGCGACGCACTGTCTCGCTTCGCCCTTGAGACATGCGCGCAGCCGCGCGAGATTTTCCGCTGGAGGTATATTGTAGACCGTAGTGGCCTCACGCATCGCTGCTTTAAACGAGAGCCACTCCCCCGGTGCTCCAGCAAACGATGGTAAGTCTGGTGGTCTAGATCGCCGACTATGCCTCGTCATTCTGTCGAGCGCATCTGCGAGTCGGTCGATCGGATCTTCTTTCGCGGCCGCCTTCTGCGGTGAAGCGTGTCTCTCCTTACTTGCAACGTGAGTGGCGACTCGTTCTATCCTGCTCGCTCTCGTACGCGGCTGCGCCCCTGTCTCCGTTGCAATCGCAGCTGGAACCTGTGCTTGTGAGTGATCCACGATCCAATCGCTCACGCGCCTCCCGACGTCATCTTCTGCGCGATCGAAGACGCTGCCCTGCTCCGATTCTTCACGCATGATGTCGATGTCCGCTGCTAAACGCTTCTTTATAAGGTCGGCCTCCAATTGTAGCTCTTTCCTCTTGAGCTCAGCTAGGCGTTCTTCTGCTTGGATCTCGGCGCGCCGGATCCTAGCGCTAACGCTAACTGTAGAGCGCACAGACTGTGTCTCTAACCGCTGCTCCGTAATCGTAAGCGGTCTTGCTGTGCCTGGTGTCGGCGCCGAAAACTCATCCATGCCTGTCTCCATTGTAGGCATGTCCGGCGGCGCCGATGGTTGCGCGGTAGACGGTGACGCGGGGTAGTCGACGTAAACTCGTAGTCCTTGCCCGTCGACGTTCTTGCTCCGTGTCGTTGGCATGATTGCCCCTAACCGTCCCTACGTGCCCTAATTCCCTACCTCCCTATCGGCCCTAACAGTCCCTATCAGTCTCGCGGGAGGGCCCGGTTTTTAGGCCGGGATACGCTCCCTTGAGGATGGAAGGTCGTGCAGGAAAGGAAAGGTTGGGTCCCCCTGGCAGAGGAATGTGAGGGCAGCGGGTTGCTCGGTGACTGGTGGGAATGCCAGCCACGTCAGCGTGCCTACAGTCCGGCGCCGCGCCACTCACACTCTTACCAGCGCGGGTAATACTTCACTCCGAGCGTCGCTCCTTCTTCTTAATCACGGCGCGCTCGAAGTATCCGGCCCGCCGTTCCTCTTCTTGAAGCAGTGGTGTGTCCCCGCGGACTTGCCCGCCGATTTGCGCGAAGACGCAGCACCGTTCCCTTGAACGCGGAGCCGTAGCACCGTTGGGTGATCTTCTCAAGCCCGTCGAACACGGAGCGGTCGCACCGTTCGGTGATCTTCGGGTTCACCCAACCTTCTTTCTTCTTTCTTCACGAGGGCGTTCACGGGTGGGAAGCGAGAAACCCACCCGCTAGCTCGGACCGCACGTAAAAGTCGCTACGCGCGGTTGCTGCCCACAAAAGACTTCAACGCGCGAGCTTGCTACGCCCGCGCGCACGTCGTTTAAATTCGTCCCACGAGCGCTTCTATATGAGCTCAGTGGGCGCTTATACGCCGATATCTTCGTCCCACGAGTGCCTTCAATGCAACTCAATGGGCTCAGAGTTCTCTCGGCGACCTTCGTCCCGCGAGCGCTTCTATAAGGTAGCTCAACGGGCACTTTCTTCTAGCTTCGCCCCACGAGAGCGGTGGAAATCGCAATCTCAGTGGGGACCGGCGCCTCCGACTAATATTTCGTCCCACGAGTTCTTCAATTCTCAGTGGGCGCTGCTGGATAACCCACTTCACTTGGGTTTAGATCCGGCTCGAAGATTTCTTGCGGAGTAAGGAGTTTACACCGGGGTGCAAATCAAACTCGTCTTTCCATAAAAAGTCCTTCAATAGTGGTCGCTTGTTTGAAACGCAGTTATACCGCTGATGTGTCGGAGGTGGAGGTTCCTCTTACGAAGCGTTGTACGGCGAGGTGCAGGTGGCAAGATGGCAAGTGAGCTAACGGCCGCGACCGTCCTATACTTATACTAACCCCCCGCCACTGGTTCCCCGCAGGGCTCATCCTCAGTGGGAGAGGCGCGTATTACCCAATCGGGCGCGCACTCCGTGCGAGCGAGAGGGCCATAGTCACCAACCTCTCACTCGCGCGCGTCGCGATTAAGTACCTAGGTTCGCTAGGTTTTTCCATATTTCCTAATCCTAATCATAATTACCTCACCGTACACGTTACCTGTATGCCATCCTCAAAACATACCTTAACCTCCCCTCATCCTGCCGACATACCAGGGGTAAAACAAACGACCAAAACCAAATCCATTTATTTACATAATCATCACAATTTACACAGTTTTACACATATTTACACCATTTACACTTACATAATCACCGTGCAATGGGCCGCTTTACATTAAACCATATATTTTACATAAAACTTACATATTTTCTCTTAACAAGTACGTTCATAATCACTCCGTACTGAAATGTTTCTTAGGAATCTAGGTTCGTCTACACGCTAGGGCTTTCATAATCGTAGCCTGCTATTTCTACACGTTCAAAGTAGTCTAGCACTAATCGTTCACATAGCTAGGTGCAAACATTGACGACCTAGAGTCGTTTTACTTAAGAAACTGAATTACATGAAACGTTATTAGAGAAAACAAGGGTGGTATGTACTGGACTAGGTCCAGTACAAAGGCGAAAAGCGACATCTAAACTTTTATATAATGCAAAGTATCGAAACGAAAGCTACTGGCGACCTAGGCTTCATACATAGTCATTTAGGACTCATCTGTCCGCAACAATAATATTCTTAATCAGTCAAGTATAAAATATAAAAACAGCAAATATCTTACCTATAAGTGTAATAAAAAATTATTTGAAGTAATATCAAAGTTGCAATACCCTGTCAACTGCTATATGTACTGGAAAACTAGGGTAGTGTGTATTGGCTCCTTTCTGCTAAACTACATCCAATTTATCATGTTCCTTTTAGAAAGAAGTAAAAGACTTGCACTTGTTCAAAGACATGTATTTCGAAAATCATCCCATGGAACTGGCAAAAGAAAAAGATGATGCTATTCTAAAGAAAAGAGACGAAATCGCTGCAAAGTTTGAAGCTATTGATGGTAATGTATTGAATTAGTATTTTCCATTTGGTACAGGTCGCGGCATATAAGTCTAGCGCTGAGCGGAGTGTGGAGGGGATGGCTGCGCATGAGTTTAGTATGGCGGTCACTATGCGCAGCCATCCCCTCCACAGTACCCTCAGCACTAGACTTAAATGCCGAAACCTGTGGATAGCGACCCAGCGCCGGGTCTACTACAAGGAGTCGCAGTGGGTCATATAGGGGTAGTATTACTGGGCAGTGATGTTGCGATAGGCGATAGGTCGATAACCGATATTCAGTTACACTATCGATAGTAATATCGAAAATATCGAAGTTCTACTATTTATACTATCGATAGTACAAATATTATCGATGATGACCATACTATCAATAGTGTCAAATAGTCTCTAATGTCAATAGTTTCGATAGCACTATCGATATAACTTATTTTCAAGGCCACAATAGTATTACAGTACAGATAGACTATCACCATCGCAACAACACTGTTACTGGGATGACACTCAAATTGCAGCTCATTGGAATAACTTCAAAACTTGTGACATGCACACATTTGCCAAATTACAGTCTACCTTCCGCCATATTCAGTATGCTCTAATTTATTCAGTTTATAATATTTAAATACAATCCAGCAAAATACTTCCTAAACTTTATATAAACTATCTAAAAGTAAGTTCGTATAGGCCGGGAGGCTAACCCTGGTGTCAAAGTTTTTAAGCCGCCTGAAGACCTCTGACATGGCAGAACGGTTAAAACAACCGCGACCTACAATAAAACGTGTCATTCGAGCCACTGTAGCGCTCAGTAGTAAATTCCTCCCGCAGTCACCCATCCGAAGACTGACCGTGCTAAAGGTTGCTTAACTTCGATGATCGCTAACGAACACCACAGTCAAACTACGCTATGAGCACTACAAATTTTAACTGCTTTTATGTAATTTTTTATCAGTGCAGTAGAACGCCGATTATTCGGACGCCGAATAACTGAATCGCCAATTATCCGAATCGGTCCTCCAAAGGGGAACAGGCACAAGACCAAAGTGTACCATCTCACAGCGAGGCGTTTATGTGCTTCGATAACGCCCTCAAGTGAATGGATCGGCAACCCGAATGCGACGGTGTACAACTTCATGCCGTCCGGCGCCTATTAGTCTATGTGTGACAGTTCGTTTTTCTTTATTACCTATGTCCGATTATCCGAATCGACTCCGGTCCCAATTAATTCGGATAATCGGCGTTCTGCTGTACTTCCAATTAGTTCCAATCAACATTCCAATAATATGACAACTAGTTAAAAAACAGTGATGGAAAACTACTACACTGATTAATCCATACCATTTCAGAGTTGTGCTTTCCGACTGAAGAGCGAGCTCAATTCCTGTACCTCAAGGGCCGCTGCTACAACATAATATCCACGTATGACCACAAAGCACTCGAATGCCTCAGCAAGGCGGTGAAGCTCGATCCGAGCTTGATACAGGCCTGGAATGAGCTGGGCGAGTGCTTCTGGAAGAATTTCAACTTGAAAGAGGCTAAGGTTTGCTTTGAAGGTGCTCTGAATCAGGTGAGAACAAATAATAATAATCAATATTGAGCCTTTTCAGGAAAAACATTGTGACCAATAAATTTCTTTTTTTACAGAAGAATTTTTAAAGCGTAAAACCACTTGAACAAGTATGTTACAGTAAAAATACTATCCGATTTATCCGATTAATTCTCACGATGTTTTTCCTGAAAAGGTACGAAATATTGGAACATCTTACATGCAGTCTGAGTACAAACTAAAGAAAGTTGTAGTCTGGCTGGTATACATACTGGACAAATACAAGAGGCGTGTGGCGGAGGCGCGGCGCGGGTGCGGCGCGGGCGAGGCGCGGGCGAGGCGCGGGCGAGGCGCCCGAGCAGCGCGAAAGAAGCGCGCGAAGCGGCGTCGGAATGGCGTGGCGCGGGCGAACACAGAGGATCCGTTTGTGGCATGCTGGACTCTTGTCCAGCATGCCACAGATTATTTGTATTTATTTGTATTTAATGAAAGATTTAATAACCTACCTTTCCAGATCATCTTTAGGGTTCCGTACCCAAAGGGAAAAACGGGACCCTATTACTAAGACTTCGATGTCCGTCTGTCCGTCTGTCTGTCCGTCTGTCACCGGGCTGTATCTCATAAACCATGATAGCTAGGCAGGCTAGTAGGCAGCTAGGCTACTTATATTTTTAGGTTTCACTCACTTTACTACTAACAAAAAGCTGCAGTTGAAATTATCCGAGATATTCCTGATTATTTTGATATTGCTCGTAATAATCCTTAAAGGTGCTATTCGAATCTCGGCAGCAGGCTACAGCTACAAACAGCACTTGAAGCAGCTGCGCGAAGCCGGCTGTGGCTGCACAACTGAGGGGTTAATCCAGGTTTACACGTAAATTGAAACTACAGCTGTTTCGGTATGGCCCTATACATTTTTGTACAACGCCCCTAGCAGAAACGAGGAAGAACTAACCAAAATCTATGGAGCCACACGCGAACGCGAAAGTTTGAGTAAACTTCGCAAAGCCTGGACTACGAGTAAGGGCTCTGGTTATCTATGTAGTAGTATGAATTTCTGCAAAAAAGATTCTGATTGCGGCTCCGGCAGCACGTGCTACCGAGCCTCAGCTGCGAGTGTTGTTCACCTGTTTAGACAAGTCCGACGTGCTGCCTGTCGCAGCACGTGTAGCCAACCTCGGAATCACTCTCGACTGCGGAAGCAGGCAGTGGCTGCATTTCAGATGTGTGTTACCTGCAATCGCGACCTGCATCCGCAGGCTGCGGCCGAAGTTCGAATAGCAGCAAGTTGTGGTTCTTATACTATTGCTAATGAAGTGGATGAATACCGAAATTCATTATCATTCATTTTTTCGTAGTACCAGTCGTCGTAGTTACCATTTAGCGCTTCTGGCGCGTTTTTGACGTGCTGATAGCGAATTTTTGCCAAAAGGAGTTGGCAGCACTGCTATGGTCTATAATTCTATAAATCAAAGTAGGTACCTATAGCTTGAAAATTGTTTTCGGTTTTTCTTATTTTAACTTTATTTTAAACAAACTTGTACAGTGTCAGAACAGTTTTAGAAGCGTCATAAATTACTCTGGTGAAGATAACATTTTTATAAATGAGCTTGGGAGAAACTGAGTGTATTCGTACACAACAGGTATTCGTATGTATGAGCTGTCGACATCCTTCTTTGTGAGTGTTCTTAGATATATTTCATCAAAATCGGTTCAGCCGTTTTAAAATTATCTGATCTTTAGTTAGCTGCAGTAGGAATCTTATTTTGTTGGGGGTTTGAAATTTTTCATTTAATTTTGTTTTTAATCAGATACCAAGTGTAACCAAACCAAAAGTAAAGGAGACACAAACCATAAACACTAATTAATAGAACTATTGTCAACAGAAACGCAACCGTATCTCCCTACGCAGCCTTTCAGTCCTGCTCCGTCAAGAGAGCACCAACAACCAATCCGAGGCAGCCGAGACGGTGCTGCGAAGTGTAGAGTTTGCCAAAGAAGCTGTGGCCTTAGACCCTAAGGACGGTCAGTCGTGGAGCATACTGGGCAATGCCTATCTGTGCCAGTTCTTCCTCGTCGCTCAGCACCCGGCGACGTTGAAACTGGCTCTGAGCGCGTATAAGCAAGCGTGGCAGGACCCGATAGCGAGGGGACATCCCGATCTGCACTATAATAAGGGAATGGTAGGTTTATATTTTTATCTTGTCCCTGTTACGGCATTTTTGTAGTCCACTGGCTGAATATAAGTCTATCCGCTATCCATGAATGGGGCCATATCCACTATCCACGAATGGAACCATATCCTCTAGCCACAATTCCACACGGGACCCTATTACTAAGACACTATCTGTCTGTCTGTCAGTCTGTCGCCAGGCTGTATCTTATGAACCATGGTAGGTAGCTAAGCAGTTGAAATTTTCACAGACGATAGAAATACATCATCATCTGCTGTAACAACAAATACTAAAAAAAGAATAAAAATAAATATTTATGGTAGCCCACATAAAACAACAAACGTGATTTTTTACCGTATTTTGCTCGACATTAACTACGGCAAAGGAAGACGCTTGAAATTTTCACAGAATATTAGTTGTAGTATTCACATCAAAAATAAATAATTAAATTGAAGTGAAATAAGTTAAGGGGGCTCCCATACAGAGATAATTGTACGGAACCCTTCATGCGCCAGTCCGACTCGCACAAGGTCGATTTTTTGTACTTCTACCGCTAAAGTTAAATAAAAACGTGGTGTGGCAGTGTGATGAACACGGCCGTGAGTAGTACGTGAATACGTTTACGTAAGCAAAGCTCAAAATGGCGTAATTAATTGTTTGATCTTTTAGTTATCCAATGGTGTAATTGAATTTAGGATGAAGATTATAGATCTCAAGCTGCAACACCAAACTGTATCCCCCGATTTTGTTATCATTCTTTTTAGAGTTCCGTACCCAAACGACAAACTGTTGTGTCCGTAATTTATTATGTAGGTACACAGTTTAAAACAATAAATGTTATCTTATCTTAAAAAAAACTCAAAATCATTTAAAATTTCCAGGCGTTAAAATACGAAGAGAGGTACGGGGAAGCCATCGAAAGCTTGATGATGGCCAGCCGACTCGACCCGCCCTGGGCGCCGCCCAAGACTGAACTCAAGTCGCTACTCGAGTACCTCAGCTACATCGACCACCTACTCAAGAATAAGGGCAAGATCAAGGCTAAACGGATCATGCAGATGGTCAAAGTACGTTTTTTTAAGGTTAATTACAGGCTTGTTAGTCCTTACCTCAGACCAAATAAAAAAATGAAGACTGAATGTTGTGAACAAACAAGTGAGGCCGGCAAAACATCACCTCATCGTGTACACACACAATTACACACACATACACGTACAAGGAAACTAAGCCTTGGCTCGTCAGTCGAACTATGGCGGCGCAACACCGACGCACTCACCTCATATAAAAAACCGGCCTCACTTGTCTGTTCGCGAAGTTCTGTCTTTATTTTTTTATTTAGTCTGAGGTCCTTACGTGTCAAGTTAAAAATGAATAAAATAATGCAAGAATCGAACTATTGATTTCAATAGCTTTACTCGTCGATGTAGATCTTGGAGATATTGGCGAGAAGCCTTATATGCGCGTACTCCTCTATCATGGATAAAATATCGAAGGAAATAAGACATATAAGACAAGTAATTTAATTGCACAATTTCGTACTTGAGTGTCTAAGCAATTAAGGTGAAATTAGAATATCAACCACTGGGCTGCATTACTCACGCTCGTTCCGCCTTATAAGGTATAAACCCGTCCCTTTTAAACATTTCGGCTTTATTATCATATGCATTAGGTTGAAACTTGACCATTTATTGAAAACGGCCTGACTTCTCAGGCCTGAATCGTCCCAGAAGACACTGGTGTGTTCCTACGGAGATTCCGGTGCATTCCCCAAAGCCCCCTTCAGTAGCCGTCCTATATGGACGGCTACTGAAGGGGTTTTAGGACAAAAAAATGTGTGGAGGACAAAATGTGTGGAACGGCCAGGCCGTCCGGGCCTGTCCCGTTCTAATATAAATCATTCGTAAAACTCCCCGGATACGGCCCGGTCTAATATAAATCATCCCTAAGGCCTTTGCCACACTAGACGGAAATTCCGTCGCCTAACTTCCGCGGCGGAACGCCAATACATGTTATTGCATATAATATACAAATAGCGGGCACACCACGCAGAAGATCGGTCGTTCCGTCGCTCGGAGCAGACCGCTCATCGCTCGCGTTTGCTCGGTCGTCCGCGCACCGATCTTCCGTCAGCGTAAGATCGGCAACGACGCATTATGGTAAGCGTCCACTTGTCGGTATCTTACGCAACGGATGCATCGCACGCAACGGATCGTAGCATTATTTGTATAGAGACTCATATTAGTGCGTCCACCTGTCCGCATCGTACGCATCGCACATCGGCAATGCCGACACCATTGCTCCGAGAGGCAACTTTTGCGATGCGTGTCGATGACGTCATACGGAATGCCGATCCGTGGACGCACCCCGCGCGCAGTTTCTCGTGTGGTTTCAGGATATAAACAAGATAATTGAATTTAGCTTGCGACATACGAAAATTTTGGAAGAACTTGGTGTCATTGTTTGACAAATCAGGAATCAGGGTGTGATATTCTCCATGTTCCGATCTCTTCTTGAATATGTCGTGTATCCAGATACTATGTTTCCTTTTAACTTTTTTTTCCAATTCTTCCTCTTCTGCTAACAAACAAGCTACAACGACTATTTGTTCTTCATCGCTTTCCTCCATCCTCACAGAGTCCGCACGTACGCTCACTACGAAAATCTGAATGAACTGGCATCGTCAATCCGTATTCTGGTACTCACCGTCGGTAATCCGTACGCTGCCGATACAGTGGACGCACTGTGAAAACTTGTATCTGTTTGATGCGACGCGTCCGTTGCGTACGATACCGACAAGTGGACGCTTAGCTTTACAGGTATTTGTATGCATCGCGCCACATTCAGCGAATAACTCGCATAACGACGAAGCGAATAACGGCGACGTAATTTCCATCTGCTGCCTGCACCACAGCTCTGCTGTGTTGCAGTCAACATCGCGTTTCTTTGCTCCGTAAATTATTTTCTTAAAATTGTGGTAAAAGTGCAGTGGCGTTCGCAAAAGTTAGTGACGATTGTAGCTGGTTATTCTCAGTTTCTATAGACGTTTGTGTAATAAAAATCTGTGCAAGAATAACGAAGAAACAAGCAAAAACATTTCAAAAATTTTTGCTAACGGCTGCGTGATTCAACCCGGTCCGGCCGCCCGCGCGCTCGCGCGCCCGCGCGCACAGCGCCACCGCTGTTGGTGACTCATAGCACGAGCGCGCCACTCGCCGTATACAGTACAGTTAACGTATATTTTATTTACTTTTAACTACCAAGATGAATTGTGCAGCATGTCGCACCGTCATTAATAAAAACGAAGATCAATATGTACGTTGCACAGTGCAAGGCTGTAATAAAAACTATCATTGCCTATGTGCCGGAGAAAAGCGCCTGACGGAATCGCAACCCGATTCATGGACATGTCCTGAATGCCTCATTGCAGTCAAACGAGTCGGAGACAACTCTGCCACGCCGGTTGGAGGGTCTAAAAAGCGTGATGCAAATGTTACCATCCGCTCCAAACCAGCTCCTCGCAGTAACGTGGGTGGAGATAGTCAAGCAGATGAGTCTCTTTGTCGTGGTGGGGAAGTTGGAGAGCTACGTAGCGAAATAATGAAGTTGAGGGAAGAAGTGCAGCAGGTTACTGCCCGCTTTGATACACTTTTCGACATGGTTAGCAAGTGTGAGTGTAAATGCAAATGTAAGAAGCCAGACATAGTCCAACCTATAATTCAGACGCCTGCAGAAAAGCCAACAGCAACTTTCGAGGTCTACACCAGTCCTCGTCGTCCGACGCCGTCTCACGCAGTTGATCCGCGCAGGACGCCGAAGGTTGCGTGCGCTGGCCCAGCCCAGGCCGCCCGCCCTTCCTCGTCAGCTCTCACATCACTGGAATCTTCCGTTACAGGCAAGCCCAATCAGTCGCCGCCCGTAACTATGCCGCCGTCTTCTGCAGCGAATAACGATCAAGCCTGGAAGGAGGTGCGCTATAAAAAACCGCGCCCGTCCCTATCGCTGCGCTGTGTTGGTGGCTCCTCGGTGACGTCGTTAAGGGCAGCTGAATCTCGGAAATATTTCCACCTATGGAATATGCTGTCAGGATTGGATGAGATCAAAGAATATCTGGGCGAGCTCTGCCCGGGAAGAGCCATTACAGTAGAGCAACTTAAGACCAATAATAGTTACAAGTCTTTTAAGATAGGAGTTCCGGAAGACTGTTTCGACAAATGTTTCTCTATTAATGTTTGGCCGGAGAACGCGCGGGTCAAAAAATGGATCAACTACCGACAGCGCCGCCCAACCTCGGACGATCCATCATTTCGTCGCGGACTCGGCACGCAGTGATCTGCGTGCCGCTGAAGGTAAGGAGTCCGTTAACATTTTTTACCAAAATGTTCGCGGCCTGAAGACTAAACTCCGTTCATGGTATGCCAGCATGTTACTCTCCGATCACCTGTTCGTGGCAGCTTCGGAAACTTTCCTCGACGGCTCGGTGGAGGATGCTGAAGTGGCGCCGGACGGCTGGACTCTCCTCCGAAGGGACCGCGCGACGCCTTGTGGGGGTGTTTTGCTCGCCGCAAGACCAGGAATCACCGTGCGCCGCCGACCTGAGCTCGAGTCTGACCTCGGCGAAGATTTGTGGGCTTCTCTCACGTACCGTAGCAAAACATTTAACGTTTGCGTAGTATACATTAAGCCTAAAGCGAATGACTCAGTTTATATGAATTTATTTAGCAATATAGAAACCTTTTTGAGTAATTCTGATTGTAAACTGCTTATTATTGGCGACCTCAACATGAATAGTGCCTCAAATAATGTCAAACACTACTATGGTTATTTCCTGACATACTGTAATTTATTTGACAATAATGATGTATTTAATTCACACGGTGGGATCCTTGACGTGGTGTTGGCGCAGGAGTGCAGTGACGGGGCGGCGCGGCCGGTGCGCGTGCAGCGCGCTACAGACGGGTTCGTCCCGCTTGACGCGCTCTACCACCCCGCACTCGAGATAACGCTCGCCTTGCGGCTCCAGACTCTTAGTTCGAGTAAACTACAGCCGAGCAACATAAAATCCTCGCGCGACTGGAATTTTAATAATATGGATATTCCTCTTTTTAACTCGTTGCTTGAGGAGACCTCCTGGGCTCCCGTGATGGATTCCTCTGACGTGTGTACAGCTACGGATGCTTTTTACGATACGATTTACAATTTGTTTGATTTATCGGTACCTAAAAAGAATAGGCGTCTAGCTAATCATAGCAGGTACCCCGTGTGGTATGATGCGAGCATTATAAAAGATATTCGTCGTAAATCTAAGTTACATAGAGCTTGGCTAAGCACGAAATGTAGCACGACTTACAAATTGTTTTCAGATTTGCGTTCTAATTTAAAACATAGGATCTCCGACGCCTACAAATCACATATGACTCAGATTGAACAAAACTTACAATTGCAGCCCCAGCATTTTTGGAAACATGTCCACAATCTTCGGTCCAAGGGTGGGTTTGAACCTTGTGTATCATATGATGGCAAAATGCATAGTGGCGTAGAAGCTGCGGAAGCTTTCGCGAAATACTTCTCAAGTGTCTTCTTGGACGACATGCCTGAGTTGAACGTTGACGCATGCTCTGAGCAAGGTTATCTCGGTGGATATGTTAGTGTGCCTGCTGTATCTTCAGCTGATGTTGAGCGTGGTTTTAACAAATTAAAATTAAGTAGTTCACCTGGTCCTGACTGTGTGCCTAGCTTTGTTTTAAAGGCAGGTAAGAGATATTTGGCATCTCCACTGGGCCATATTTTGAATCTGTCTCTCAAACATGGGAAGTACCCCAAACAATGGAAACTATCCAGAGTGACCCCTATTCCTAAATGTAGTAAAACTACATCGGTTGAGGAATATCGACCGATAGCAATTCTCTGCGCGCCAGCTAAAATATTCGAATACATTTTGCATAAAGAAATATACAGACAGGTGAAACATCAAATAGGCGAAGAGCAGCACGGCTTCAGATCGGGGCGCTCAGTTAATACAAACTTGCTGTGCCTTGTTGACTATATATCCAGTGCTATGGATAGAGGATCACAAGTCGATGTTATCTATTTTGATTTTCAGAAAGCCTTCGACAAAATCGATAACGATATACTGCTTCGTGAGCTCTGTGACATCGGTTTTTGCCCAGGTTTACTACGTTTTTTTGCAGACCTTATGAAAAACCGAGGTCAATACGTTAAGCACGGTACGCATGAGTCTAGCCCATACCCTACTAGATCCGGTATAATTCAAGGTTCCATTACGGGACCTTTGTTGTTTCAAATAATAATTTATAAGATAACGAGAGTCTTGAGTAACGCCAAATGTTTGTTGTATGCCGACGATCTAAAACTCTACCTAGAAATAAATTCCTATCAGGACTGTATTAAAGTACAACATGACATTAATAACATATTTGCTTCCGTTCGAACTCTCGAACCAAATAGACGTGTGTAATCCTCTTTCTCTGATTTAAAAATCCACTAAAATTCGCTTAAAACAATATTTAATTGGTAGATAAAAATAGGAGTGCATAATCGCCAAGGAGTCAACGGAGCGACTGCTACAGCTGTGTGCACTTGCAGCCTTCACGCACACACCGTGTTCGGTGAATCAGCGCACATACACAACACACGCTCAAGTAACAAGTAAGCCATCTCACTGTGTATGTAACGGCTAGTTTTCAAGCATTTATGCGAGCCTGGTAGCAAGAACACACCATCTCGCTCTTTTCTCTGCACCTCTCTCTCGCACCCCACGTTTACCGCCGCTATGCCTCTCAGGCACACCCCGCCAAGGTCGTCTCCGATGCCGTCCGTATCTGTATTTGCGACCCCACTTCAGAACTATGCCTCTGATGCATCAGAAGCAGGCGAAGATGCTGGTGCAAGCGCTGCTTCCTCCCTAACCAACATTGCAAACAGGCAAAAGCGCAAGCACGACGATGTTTCTAAATCTGAAATATTAGATATGTTCGAGGCCTTACAACAACGGCAAGATGAAAAGTTTGATATCATTTTGCACTCAATTAACGAGGTAAAGACGTCTGTTAATAGTATGGCCTCGAAATATGAAGAAGCCATAACAAAGATCCATACATTGGAAGAAGAAAATAAAGCTAAGACTGCACAAATTCAGCAATTACAAAAAGAAGTTGAAGTTCTTCAGCGTTATACACGCGGCACTAGTATTGAGTTGAGAAACATTCCACAAAAGGAACGCGAAACTAGAGAGAACCTTATTAAATATGTAACCAAAATAGCTAATGCTCTTAACATTCCAATCCTACCCTCTGATATAAGGGATGTTTATCGAGTATTCACCAGAGCCCCAGTCAAGCCAATAATTGCGGATTTCACAACAGTTGGTTTAAGGAATACTTTTTTGAACTCCCACAAAAAGTACAACAGAGAGCACAGAGAAGATAAATTAAACACATCCCATCTTCAAATCGGTGGCGCAGCCCAACCACTATATATATCCGAAAACCTCACGCCTAAGGAGAGAAAGCTTTATTATTTAGCCCGCAATTTTGCAAATAGCCACGGTTACGAGTACTGCTGGCCATCCTTTGGTCGAATTTTCATTCGGAAGACAGATGGGTCACCACAGATTCGTATTTCGCACGAAAATGACCTCAATACCATTCGAGAATGACTAGTAGTAGCTCAGCGTTTTACCGCGCATAGTGGTTCGCAATACAATGCGATATTAAATGTCAAATTACCCACTAGAAATAATTGCATGAAACTTGTAGTATGTTATTTAGTTATGATAATTCTAATTCTTATGTTAGTCCCATCGTCTCAGCACAATTGTTTTCATTCCATTAAGCCAGTAGTCCAATCATTCAGTGATCCCAAGTATATTCTTATTACATATTATATAGTATCAGTGTATTTAATTCACTTCTTATCTCACAACATATACATTCACACTATCTCATACAGCTTGCCAACCACATCCAAAACATGCACGCAACGATCACATATCTGCAACGAATACAACTATCTCAAGATTCATAATAGACAGCGCTGTAGCTGTCGCATAAACTCGTCACAGCCGACTCACACCTGCGAAGCATTCCACAATGCGTGCACACACGTCAACAAAGCTTGTACAACTGATGCATTACCTCTCGCCCCAACAATCTACATGAGACTGGCCTTGACATTCGCTCCGCTCACTGCTCTGTTAAAGAATACGCACTGCAGGGCCGCTATTCCAGTGGTATGCGACTTTATATCGACTAATCTGCACCAAGATAAATTCACCTTTAAATACACTAATTGTCGTCTGTTCATTGAGTGTCGTCGCTATTATAAATTATACTACGAAAACAATACACGCGAAGCTTTTCGTGTTGTATTCAAATATCATTTTTATATACCATAATCATGACTCACAATAAAGATTTAATTGATTACATCGACGACACAATTTTAATAGACAACTTTAGTGTTAATTCGGCAGAAGAATGCAAGCCTATTTTAGGTAAATATATTGAACAAACAACAATAATTACACAGAATATCCGAAGTGTTCGCCAAAATATGGACAAATTTTTAATATATCTCTCAAGACTGAAATTTCTTCCCACAATAATAATATTTACAGAATGTTGGGGCAGAGATGTCACTCAATCATTCAATATACCTAACTATGAATGTTACTCATCCACGGTATTCAGAAATCAGAACGATGGTCTCATGATCTTTTACAAAATTGGATTAAATGTCGAGATTAATGAGCCCCCGTTTAATGACGCTAGTTGTCTGACTATAAAAGTAGGTTCAGAATTATCTGTGATAGCAGTATACAGGTCACCGGCCAAAACTGATATAACTCATTTTTTGACATCACTTGAGAATACCTTATCTGAGTCAACTGGCGCCACGTGCGTTTTGACGGGGGATCTTAATATTGACATTAAGTCTGACAACACTGACCCCAAATCTCCTGATTACTTGGAGCTAACAGCATTTCATGGCCTTGTCCCAGGCCACATGTTACCCACACGCAACCGTAATTGTCTGGATCACGCCCTCATTCGTTCAAAACGTTCCGCATGTGTTGTGGTATGCAACTCTGGAGTGACAGACCATGACACTGTTTTAATTGGTATTGATAGACACCTGACTCCAGCGAGCCGCTCTAGACCAAAAGAAACTGAAAAAATCAACTACCCGGAAGTGATCGCTTCCCTAGAAAGTATCGACTGGGATATGTTCTATAATGAAACCGACATTACACTATCTGCTGATTTTCTAATTAAAAACATTGGTCAAGCTATTAAAAATAACACAACACGTAAAAAAGTTAGAAGTTCAGAAGTAATTACTAAGTCTTGGATGACGCCCAAACTAATAAATTATGCCAGGAAAAGAGACGCTTTACACCTAACTCTTAAAAAAAAACCCAATGACCAGGCATTAAAAGACAGGTATAAAAAACTGCGTAACCACTGCAACGATATGCTAAAAGCAGAAAAAATCAAATATGAATCTGACCTAATCGCTGTGAACAAAGGCAACAATAAAAAGCTTTGGGACACAGTTAAAAATTTATGCAATATAAAGCAACAGAAATCAGACTCAAGCGATCTGCTCAATTTAAAATCCTCTCCCGTCGAATCTCTTAATTCTGTTAACTCGTTCTTTACATCTATTGGTCAAGAATTGGCTCAAGATATTTTATCCAAGCTCCACACGACTGAATCGCAATTAATGAACGCTGTTAAAATAGATACCGCTCCAGTAGATTCTTTTTTTCTCTCACCCACGGACGGATTTGAAATCTATAGAATAATTTCTGGCCTAAAAACTACATCAGCCCCAGGTAGTGATTAAATCAGCAACGAAGTACTTAAACAAGCATGTCATGTTTTAGCTTTTCCGATAGCTCACTTTTGTAATCTCAGCATGACTCAAGGGATAGTTCCAAATTGTTTGAAAACCGCCGATATTTGTCCGATTTACAAGTCAGGTAGCAAAACATCAACATCCAATTATCGCCCAATTTCTCTATTGTCATCCTTATCTAAGATCCTGGAAAAAGTGGTGAATAAACGTCTCCTCTGCTTCCTGGAAAACAATAATTTACTATCACCTAACCAATTCGGATTCAGGGCCAAAAAATCAACTGAAGATGCAGTCGTATCACTAGTGGATCACGTGACCGAGACACTAGATCTGAACCGCAAATGCCTTGCAGTTTTTCTGGATTTGGCCAAGGCATTTGATACAGTGTCTTGGCCAATCCTGCTTCGAAAACTCGAACTGCATGGCGTACGTGGGACAACCCTGAAATGGTTTCGGTCATACCTATCAGAACGAAAACAGAGGGTCCGCTTATCCAATTTCTACAGTGATTACGCTTCTATTTCTTTCGGAATTCCTCAAGGTAGCGTCCTCGGGCCTACCCTCTTTCTGATCTACATCAATGATCTCTGCCAGCTCAACATCGATCAAGCTAAGGTTTATACTTTTGCCGATGACACAGCACTGGTTTTCCAAGGAAAGAGCTGGGCGGAGGTCGTTGATGTTGCTCAGAGAGGGCTATCAAAAATAGCGCAATGGCTTCAAGATAATCTGCTAACGTTAAACACGGCTAAAACCAAATATATAACCTTTTCTATTACGAGACGTACCCGTCCTGAAAATATACATTTAAAAATACATTCATGCGACTCGCATTCCTCCATACCATGCTCCTGCCCAGAACTCGAGCGCGTTGATGCCATAAAATACCTAGGTGTCACCATTGACAACCGGCTCAACTGGGAGAACCAAATCAATAACCTCAGATTGCGGCTACGAAAACTGACCCACATTTTCAAAAAGTTAGGTTCGGTGGGGGATCCAAGCACACTTAAAATAGTATATCAAGCATTATGCCAATCTGTACTGAACTACTGTATAGTATGTTGGGGATCTGCTACCAGGGTACTTTTTGAAAAAATGGAACGTTCGCAAAGATTTATATTGAAAGTTACGTATAAAAAGCCCATACTATATCCCACAACCCAATTATACAGCGACACGAAATTCCTCACTGTCCGGCAATTGTACATTCTGGCAGTGACTTTGCGCTTCCATAAAACATCACAGATAACATTAGCTCCCTTTAGACGACCTGCACGACAAAACAAGTGGACACTCCCTAGAACTAGAACTACGTTTGCCCAACGAGCCTATCAATTCAAAGGACCGTTTTTATATCAGCAAATAGATAGCTTGCTTGACATTCTAAATACATCTCGTTTTGTTTGTAAGCGAAAAGTTATGAGTTGGCTATCGTCCCTAGACTATCTGGGAACGGAGAATGTGCTAGTCATTAAGAAATGACCTAATGGGGTCTGCTTCCACAGATCGAGTGATTGGACTGCACTAAGCCACTTAGTCAGTAGATTTTGTAGTGGTTTTGGTATCGCACGACTGAGGAATCGGACCCCTGTCGTACTCACACATTCGACTTTCTACCTGTGAAACGTACATAAACATGACCTGCGACCACAAGCACAATCTTTGAGTAATCGATGCCTGCACACTTCTACATGATTTTACCTTTCGACCACAGAATAGGCCCTATTACACAGGGCACAGAAGGAGCCTCTTCATACAAACCAAGACTTGGAAATGTGAAAAATACAATTTGTACCATAGACAACTTTTGAGTGAACTTGCAACTTCAAAAGTGATTACCCAATTTTATAGGGGAAATTTTTACAAATAAAATTATTAAAGAGAAATCACATGACTATAAACAAAGCGTATGTTAACAACTGTAACAATGCTATGTCGAGTCAAAGCAATAATTAAAGAACGGAACGACATTTTAAAAAAAAAGTGTTGGTTGGATCTTCTCCGCTTGATTGGTTCGAAATAAAAAGGCTATTTTGATGTTAATGAAAATTTTTGATCAAATTCACACATATTTACATATTGATAAATAGTTACGTAATGACTTATTACAATAAGTTGTCTAAAGTTATTGTGTCCGGCATTGAGTTGTTACTAAAGCAGTATTCGGGAATATAATATATGTCGGAGAAACATTGATCCCGCTGACATCGTCATTAGTGGTTGCGGGCTTAGTGGGCGTCATTAGGGTAAAATGCGAGCACAAAACACTATCTCACAAGTTCACACTATTTATTCTGTTCACACTTTAGTTCTGGTAAATTCACTATAGTAAGTACAGATAGGAAATCAACAATTAAGACTGAGCAGCGAGTTCGGGGCACCGATCTTACTTTATTTTATTCACTCAACAACGATCCAACTCGATCGCTAGCTCACCCGCCAACGGTGCCGCAAAAAACTGTCAACCAAAAACAAAAACCAAGATGGCGCCTCGACCTCGCTCGAGGCACATGCTCTGCTCTGATTGGTCGTTACGTACTACAATAATCAAAGCTTTTATTAAATTATTAAGATTTGAAGTTTAAAAATAATGTTACAAATCAATTGGGATTAAATTAAGAATTTTCAAAGTAATTACAATGTAAACAAACAATTTTGTGCTTTACGAATGCAAACAACAATCAACTCGACTCGTAGCTTCCTCCGACATATAATTAAAAACAATTTAATAAAATTGGCAGCTGCTTGTCATTACATGCTACGACATATGGAATATGCTAGTCTGTCTAGTGTAGGGACTAGGTTTCCAAAAATAATTTATTTTACTTTAGCGAACTACTTTTATCCACCGATCGGCCCAAACTGGATCTCTAGGAAATCTAAACAAAATGTATGGGGAAATTACAAAAATATCTTGTGGCAACACTGAAATAACTTTGAAATAGGGATTTCAAAATACACGATGAAAAGAATCGATTCCTAAATGTATTCGAGTCTAGCATGACGTCATATCATGTTAAGTTGGACTGGCAATGAAATTTCGATTAATCTATTCACATCTTGATTCTTTTTAATCGATGGACTTATGTAATTATAAGTACGTTTTATCGTTAATTCCAGAAGTTATCGACAAAAATTAAAAAACACTAGTATTAAACAACAGCTGGCAGCCTTAAGTACCGCTAAATTCATCAAGCTTTAACCAAAGAACCTTCTCCTTTTTGTAAATCGGTTAAAATATGAACACATCACGTGAAACACAAATCGATCCGCTTCGTTGTGTTTAAGAATTGTCTTACATCGCCGGCCGCCCGGGTCAAAATCAATTTTGACCTTAACGTTAATCGATTTGACGAGTCATTATTCGATCTCATGCAGACATTTTCCGACATTCCTAACTGACCATAGAGAAATTTTCCACTCTGTTTACATTTTCAAATGATTTCATTTTATTTATTTTGCTTGTAAATCACAAAGATAATATTTATTACTTAGGTACCGGTGGTATGTGACAGTGCCTTTCGTTATTTCTTTTGAAACCGTGTAATTTCGGCATGATAAAATGGCGCAGTTCACCATATTTACCTCGTTGCTTTGAGACGCGACCGCAACGCCAGTTTATTGCAGACTAGTTATGGATTGGTGGATTTCTCTATGATTGGTTGATATTGGTCGGCGACATTTCATTTTGTATGATTAGGTGTCTATCTTTAAGGTCGCTGCTTTCGACAAGCATAAACAAATACATACATTCATAAATACAGGTATATAAGTATAGTAACAGTATCATTTACCCTCATTACATCATTCATTTGCATTATCTATATATGTACTTTTTTATACACACATGTATTTTATTGCTGTTCTAACAACTTTCGACTGCAGTAGTAACAACGGTAATCCATTTGCCGTTCTTACTACTGGTAGCAATATTGGTAGTAACACTGGTAATAAACCTTTTATTCATAGTTCGCAATTATTATTGGACTAAGCCTGGGATCACTGCATAATTGACTACAGTATTAAATATCTTGCCTACCCTCAATGTAAATTTAATAAGTATATTCGTTCTTACATTAACTTATCTACGAAATGTATACAGTTAATTTAGACTAAACGTCACCATGAATTTTAATCATTATAAATACGGAAGGCACTAAATCCCACGACACAGGAATTTTCCTAGTGTGGGATCTAGGGTTCACCTACAAGTATGTACATTCCACGGACTCAATGTATGTAGCATAATAAGTCTAACTATTAGTTAAGTATTATGTATACTATAAAACTGTATAACTGTACCTATTTCTGTACATAGCCTTAAGAAAAGTCAAATAAATAAATTATTATTATTATTATTTCAATGGAGCGTATTAAATAAAATGACATTCAATATTAGTAAATGTAATACTATGACTTTTGACCGTAAAGAGAAACCCATCCATTTTGACTATAGACTAAATAATTTGCCTATTAACAGAGTATGTGCCATCAAAGATTTGGGGGTCAAGTTTGACCGAAAACTGACATTTCATGAGCACATTACCGATCTCACGAAGGAGGCTTTCCGTCGTCTAGGCTTTGTTCTCCGAAATGCTCGAGACTTTCAAAACCCGCAAGTCATAAAAACTTTGTACAACACATTGGTAAGAAGTAAACTAGAGTCGGCTGCATGCGTATGGAATCCTCATCACGTCACCTACACGCGTATGCTCGAAAAGGTGCAAAAAGCCTTCTTGAGATCGCTCTACAAAAAGGTCTACGGATACTATCCATACATGTATCCGACCAAGTTCCTGCTCGGTCAACTCGGTTACAACTCGTTGGAGGTGAGGCGTACGGTCGATCAGCTCACTATGTGCTGCAAAGTGCTCAGGGGGATGGTTGACTCTACGGACCTGCACAACCTCCTGTGCTCGTTATTTGTGCCAAACGAGCCCAGAGAGCCAGTAAACAGGCGCGGACGGCCGCATGACCTTTTTTATGTCAATAGCAGTCGCACGGTTGCGCGCTCTATGTCGCCCTTACTTCGCTCCCGTCGCCACCTCAATGCACTTCTTGCTGCTAACACTGAAATAGATTTATTTGTTGACAACTGGAAGCAAATTGTTGCATCGCTCCTAGTCTATGGCGAATCCCTTCTGGATCAGTGGGCTGGGCGCGAGGGAACGGATGCGGACCTTAGTATTGACTCTTGACTTTGTGTAGTTTTATTAATGTGTGTTCTTATTTTTTTTATTAGTTTAATTTTGTTGACAATTTTTGCTCTTTTATTATTTTAACATTTAAGTATAGTTTTTGCTTTATTATTATTTTGACATTTATTTTTGTGACATCCTATTAACTTTTAAGATAATTTTAGTGTTTTAATGTAATACGTGAGTTATGATGTAATTGGCATGTCCGTTTTAATGGCTCAATAAATACAATTTAATTTAATTTAATTTAATCTAGTGTGGCAAAGCCCTAAGTGGAAAAATCCACAGAACCCGGTTGCATCCCAATTCCCAATGTAGCTGGGTATCTGTAAAAATCAAAAGAAAAGGTGTTAGTTAATGATTACTCGATATGCGCGGGCCACACCACGGAAAACGTCAACGGCAACGACAATGCCTTTCATCGCGATAATTATTGCGTTTATTTTAACGTCTTAGAGTGAGTGGCTACACTTGTACCGCCACTTGATTTATTGGCTAACGTTGACCGGCAATGTGAATGCCGTTGTCAAATTATCGCGTTGATTGGTGGCCACACTTACAAAGGCAACAATCCTCTCAATAATTAATTAATTAAATTTCCCATTAGTGTGGCCCGGGCATGGCAATTAGGTTTCTTTTTCGAAATCTATTATGAGGGCGCTAGGGTAGCCCCGGTTGCTTTCCCTAAATCGACCCTGCCTCAGGCTGAGAATAGCGTCCCCAATTGCTCTGCCGCCGCTAGGCCTGAAGCTGCCTCTAGTGTATACTTAGCTTAACATTCTAACTAAACATTCCAGTCAATGGATCAGTCGATGTTCGGAGACTACGTCCCCGGGTCGGTGGTGACGATCAACAAGCAGAAAGTGGCGATGGAGCACGTCAAGCTGGCTGACATGAAGGACGGGGAAAACGCGGGCAAAGTCGTCATGGGCCGCGTGGTCGGCTCGCTGCATAGCAACAACTCTGTTCCTTTGTAAGTATCAACATTTTAGTCATAAAGTAGTGAGTATTTTTTTTTTGCGGCATTTATTAAAAAAATTGCCGTGACCGCATGCTTTGAACCTGCATCTTTGGAATACTGTCTCAGACTCTTTATCCAATTAAACTAGATCGCCTACCGATTACCTGTCTAATAGGTACGGATGTAAATCGATCGATCGCGGCAAATTTGTACAATGTTTATCACAAAACTATCTTTTTGAAATAAACTTAGTGTGGGAAGCACTACAAAAATAGATTTATCGGATCAGTCAATGTTCGGAAACTCGTCCCCGGGGTCGGAGGTGACGATCTACAAGCAGAAAGTGGCGATGGAGCTCATAAAGGACGGGGAAAGTCGCCATGGGACATTAATAGTTGGGGACATAATTGTTACAATTATGTCCCTTTGTAAGTATGAACGTTTGTTTTAAACAGCTTTCGCTGTCTGTCACCAGGCTGTATACCATGGACCTTGATAGCTATGTTGAAATTCTCACAGATGATGTATTTCAGTAATGTGTTACATTTTCGTGTAGCGTGACCAAGCTTCTCTCGTAAGGGATATACTCGAAATGTGGGTGATATGACATGGGGACAGGCAGACGGACAAAACTATCTTTGGGTTCGATTTGCTGCAGAAACATAAAAAAAGTACATCACATTTTTTACCCAGGAAAAATCCTTTTATAGATGACATTGTAGTGTAACTTTGTAATTTAATTTAACTATATGGATTTTGTGATCTGAAATAAAGTTATTATTCTATAGAAACATTTATTTTGTGGAAATCTCACCGACTGGTCAATGTACCCAACAAAAACTCTAGCTAGGGTGTTCCGTCTCTGCGCGTCGTGACGTTTGAGCACACTTCTACGACCTATCACGCTTGCCCCAACTGACCATAAAAATAAAGAACAACTATAAATTTTTGTACGCTGAAGAAGTTCGGTACTCTTTGTTTCAGTCAGTTACTGTTAATAAAACGTGAAAATTTGCAGCACATTCGCGATAGTGGACGAGAGCATGGCTTGCGTAGCCGTGAACGTGTATAACTGGGCGGACGGACGCGGCGTTATTATCGGAGACTGCGTCGCCATCCCCGAGCCGAGGGTCACCTCGCATGCCAACAATATGCCATATCCAGTAAGTAATGACCCTTACAACAGTACATGTGATCATTTCCAGTACATTAAAGGAGACTGCGTTGCATGCCAACAATATGCCATATCCAGTAAGTAATGATCTTTACAACAGTAAATGTGATCATTTCCAGTACATTAAAGGAGACTGCGTTGCATTCCAACAATATGCCATATCCAGTAAGTAATGACCTTTACAACAGTATATGTGATCATTTCCAGTACATTAAAGGAGACTGCGTTGCATGCCAACAATATGCCATATCCAGTGAGTATTATTAAGGGAAATATGTGTGTGATTGCCAGAACATTCACTACTATCTTGAAGATTGCCCCTTTTCCCCTTCAGCGTCTACCCGAGCCGACCCAACTTAGTAAGCTAGCCTTGAACGTGTATAACGTGCCATATCTAGTGAGTATTGTCACGTGATCGTGTATAACTGGACGAATAGACACGGCGTTATTGTAGGAGCCTGCGTCGCAATCCCCGAGCCAAGGTCACCTCGCATGCCAACAATATGTCAAATCCAGTGAGTAATGGCCCTTACTACAGTGTACTTTATATAATTATTTCCAGTACATTATCGGATTGCGTCGCTATCCTTACGTCCTACGCTGCGCATGTATGTGTATGTGGCAGTCACTCAAGTATCTATACGTCCAATCTTCACTCCGTCTATGTCTGCAATTTTGGTTCTTCTACCTTATAGATCTCCTCATTTCTCCTTCGACATCGCAGAGAGACTACAAGCATAACCCTCTGCATAACTCTTTGGACTATATTTAGCTTAAAATAGTAATAAGTAAGAGACCACGTTTCAACGCCACAAATCATCACTGGTCGTATGTTTTACATATTGTATTTTATTTTTCGTTTCAGGAAGCGATAGCTAACGAAGCTTTTTTCGTCTCCCAAATTAGAGACAGTAAAACAAAGAAATCAAACAACCTCGTGAGTATTTTTATACATAATTATTGTAGGTTGTGTTTAGTAGATAGGACTCATATGTTTACTAAGAAAATCAAACGGGTATCCCCACCAAACGCCAAGGAACCCAGTTAACTGACTCCGGGGTATTGTACACCACCATGGTGTTATACCCAGTCGTCATGCCTAAAGGGCTTCATATACGGCAGCTATAATTTAAAGATGTACATTAAAGCACAATACATCTCATTACATCTTTCCATAGAAATCGTCAGGGGACCACATACTACAGCTATAATGTATATTTTTAGGGTTCCGTACCCAAAGGGTAAAAACGGGACCCTATTACTAAGACTCCGCTGTCCGTCTGTCCGTTTGTCTCCAGGCTATATCTTATGAACCGTTATAACTAGAAAGCTGAAATTTTCACAGATTAACAGCAAATACTAAAAATATAATAAAATTAATAACTAAGTGGGCTATGTTATTATATTGCTCCCATACAAAAAACCTGATTTTTTTAGCCGTTTTTCACTCTATATTATTAATGGTAATAGGTAGATGCTTGAAATTTTCACAGAATATTTAGTTGTAAATTCAATAATAAATAATAAAATAAATATTGAAGAGGGGCGCTCCCATACAGTACGGAACCCTCCGTGCGCGAGTCCGACTCGTACTTGGCCGATTATTACAGCTTCGTATCTTAAGATTGTATTTGTTGTCCACAGGTATACGATTTCCGCACAATCCGCGTAAACGATCCAACCAAACTCCGCGTGAACGGTAAGCGTATTGGCATCGACGAAGTCGCGACAACCCGCGTTACTTCCACTTACGAGGCGCACTGACAGCCGCGACATGTGGCGCGCCGACGCGTCGTGTTGCCCGACATGGCGCCATATGGCGTGGCGTGGCACGCCGTCGGTTGCCTCGCTATCGTGGCCTTTGTGGCGGCTCTGAAGATTACGTGGCTTAGCAGACTTCGTTGCTCTGACCGGGTCATAACTGCTGTGCGAAATTTCAGGTTGTTTTAAGAGCTGCGGTAGGCCAGTGCACGAAGGTTTTGATGGATTTTATTGCAATTTTTTGCTCAAACAGTCAAAAAATCATCGTCGATTCACAAAAGCTTGTTTTACTGCAATATGTGTTATAGCCTACAGGCTCGGTGACATGTGGCGCGTTGTTGCGTCGTATTGCGTGGCGTGGTGCCATATGGCGTCACGTTATTGTTTTAGTTGCCACAGGAAACTAGTGTTACCTGCGAAAATTCATACAAAATACCGCGTGGAATCCCGCGCTATAATACGCTCTCCGCTGCGTACACAACTTATGTTGATTTTTCCCCTTTGTTGCTAGTTGGAACAACAGTATTTTTTTTCCGTATACGCAAACAACGACTTTTATACGCTACCTACGGCGAATACGGTGGCGGTAGCGAATACCGCTTAGGTCTGAATAAGCCTTTATGAAAATTAACCGTATAAAACCTGGCTGAAAGTAGTATTTGATGTCTAGTTATTGTATGTGGCTTATACTTGACTGTGTATTTGTAATTCGAATTTATATGCGGAATTTGTGTGGGACCTTTGTAGGTGTATACTGTAGTTGAACAAGTGTATACTTAGCGCCACACAAATCGGCGGATGAGAAGTTAGCCGCAGATGACACTTCGCCGTGATTCGGTAATTATTGCGCATGTGTGCACAATGCCGACGCCGCGTGTCGTAGTGGTGAGCACGGGCGTAGGGAGCGCGCGGGAGGCATGAGGTTGTCGGGCGGGTGTGCCCCGGCGCGAGTCTCTCTGGCTCCCGCGCATATCAATATTTCGGCTTTTTGCGCGGCGTTCTGCGCATAGCTTCCCATCCGCCAATTTGTATGGCGCTTAGTATAACAGATCTCATTAGAGCGCAAGAATGGAGCATATTTACGATACTTTTCTACTAAAATCTATAGACCGAATCAAACTTTATGGCGTCTGTGAATATTAGGAGAGTCGTTGCGCTGTAGCGATTTATTCATATGTCAGCGATACAAGGAGTGGGGATTTTCGCAGCTAGTAGCTAACTTCGCTGACCCCATTAAATTTGATTGGGGCTATAGCAAGGTTGTGCTTGCGAAGCTATAACTCTATTGACAGTTATAACATAGATGCTTGAATCATTTTAAGCCAAATTCATTCAAAACATGTGTAGAATTTGTATCAAAAATAAATTAAAAAAACTGTTTAAAAAATTGGAGATGTTAATTATTCCGTCTTTTTTGTTAACAATAATTGTCTTGTTATTAAATCTTGTGAATGAAAGCCAATTTTATGGAAAGAAAAATCGGACATCATGGCATAAATATCTACAAAAAAGTCCTTATTACGAAAACGCATGATATCAAAGTTATAGTGAATTAAAAAAAATCGATTGATTTATAAATTAATCCGATCTGATTGAGATATAAAATATATAAATGTATTTTATGCGTACCTATATAGGGTCATGGGTATAAAACGCAAAACCAATTAAGGGCGGGTCTAGTACGTCTAGACAAACAACTTTTGTTCTAGGTCTTTTGGAAAATCACGAAGAAAAAAAATCTGCTTTTTCATACAAAAAGTTCGTCAACGCGCGGCCAAATGTATGGAGAAGCGAATTTTTTGTTTGCGAATTTTTAAGTCATAGTACAAATGTTGTTTGTCTAGACGTACTAGACCCGCCCTTAATTGGTTTTGCGTTTTATACCTATGACCCTGTATATGCAGCGAAGAGTAGTGCTGCACTCTTTACAAATAAAATTATATCATTCACCAATGGTTTTCATATCACATTATCAAATTCAATCAATTAATTAAAAAAAGTGCAAGTATTTAATAATTTTCCTAAAAATATTTGTAATTTTTTGCTGAGCTACAGCAAAATTTGCGATTTTCTACATTTTTTAAGGTTTTTATGAATTGTCAACCCCATAGGGTAATATGAAGACTGGCAAAGGAATATCGGTATCGAATGAAATTTGAACAACCTATTTATGAAACTAATTTTGAAAATGTAGCTAGGTGTAAAATTTAATGTTGTATTAAATGTAAGCTATATTTTTAGCTTTATTCACATAGATATTTACAATTTTAATTTTATGCTGTAAGCTGTTTTAATTTTAACAAATATTAATGTAAATTTGATTTCTCACGTTTTAAAAAAGTATTAGTCATGTTAATTTAAAACTAGCGCCACCGGTCCCGGATTCTGTATCGTATTTTAGTTACGTAACGTGCCTGCAAAGGTAAACGGTATAAGAGCCAACAAACTGTCGTCCAATTAACACAGTATTACATATTGATTACATTACGAATAGGGCAGTTGACTGGTATATAATTAATTAAAAGTATAAAGATTAGTGAATTCTGCAATTAATTATGATTCCAGCGCTACCGAGGCTAGGATGACCAGTTAAATTGTAGGCGCCAGTTATTTTAACCGCTTAGCCATGTCAGAGGCCTTCAGGCTGCTTAAAAACTGATACAAAGGCTAGTCACTTGGCCTATACGAATTTACTTACCAATAAGTTCGAAAGTGTGTTTGCTGGTTTATTTGTTACTCTTTCCCGCAGTATCCGAGAGACGAATCGACGTTTTTTGAATGGATATTGTTTTAAGGTCATTGACAGTGTCAAAGACTACTTTTTTTTTTACCAAAAATAGCAGCTACAACTTAGGAAGCCAGTTTCATATAAGTTCTATAACTTGGCACGTAACGTAATTTAAGAGACCATACATAATCCGGAGTAATCCGGACCTAGATGAGATTTCTATAAATATAGTTTTATTACCTACACAAGTATAAAAGTAATAAAACCATTTTTATGAAAATCTCTTTTTCAAACTTAATTTAAACAATTTCTTAGTGAGACACTAATTAATGTCAATTGTCAAAAAGTGTCAAAGTCGATGCCATTTTTCTCTTATCGACAAAATAAAAAGAGAAACTTTAAAGCACTCAATGTTGTGTAGTATATACAATACAATTTGTAGTTTTATAATTGACATGAGTTGAATAATGAAAATAAACAAATTAATAATTTAAAAATGGTAAATAAAAACTACCTTAATTAGGTGTACCTTAATGTAATCGAATAAACAAATCAATAATTTATACAATTATAATGAGAAAACACCTAATTTTAATGTTTCTAAACATCTAAATCTTCACTGGTGAAAATGTATGAATTTAGTAGGTTCCTATTGAAATGTATAGATGTGTTTTTTCAGGTATTTTATACATACAAATTTGTAATTTTCTTATAACATATACTTTTACAGGTATCGATGTCTATGAATATTTTATGATAGGGTTGTACTAGGTTAGCGCGCGAAATTATATTTTTTTTAGTATTTACAAATAAACTGCACGTTATTAGTTTACAAAAACTTATTTAGCGGCCATGAATAAGTAATGTGAACGAGGTACATACTCCTAGAAACCATAGTGGAGAGTTTATGCACAAAAAGTCCTACAACTAAAAACTAAGGTTATAATCAGTTGATGCACTTTTATGCACTATTTTGGAATTTAGATGTGTTAGACCTATTCATAGACGCCACACGAGTTTTCTTAAACGTACCTACTATGAGTTAATTATCTGTAAATCGCAAAAAAAATAACTTTGCTTGTTCACCGAGAGCAACCACCTTAAAAGGATAAGGCTCTCGGTTAGCGCGCGAAATACAAAATTTCTTGGCCTTTTTCGCCATTTACAGATAAACCACTCATCGTAAGTTTATAAAAACTCTTGTGGCCACCATGAATAGGTTGAGTCACCGAGATACATAGACACACCAAAAAGTGGTCAGTACTATTTGGTGTGTCAAGTTGACGTCGTCATGTTGCTAAAGTTAAGTATTTTGTGTAATATGTAAATTGTGTGACTAATCATTGTACATTGTAACAAAAGACTAAAAGATTACATTGATGGCGCTGAGTTTCTTGCCACTTTTTCTCAGTCGTCTAAGGCCTTACGAACATGGCTTAAAGTTATTGCAATACATGGTACCCTCTCGAAGACCATGAGGAATATGAATAAACAAAGTACTTAGTTTTCAGTTGATGCGAGCCACTATTTTTGTTTGTTTTTTGGGTGTATGTATGTTACCTCGTTAACACCATCTGTTCATGGACGCCATACGAATTTTCGTAAACTTTCAATGGAAAGTTTATCTTTAAATGGCAGAAAACCAGAAAGTTTAAATTTCAATCACTGACCGAGAGCATGCTTCTTAAATAATGATGCACAAAATGGTAGAAGCTCTTTGATTTATTTTTTTAAAGATGTTGGTATACATAGACTGGAAAATAAATGAATTGTACTTTGTGAGGAATTTCGGATTGCTGTATTTTTCTACATTTAGCTATTTCTGGATTATCGAACTTATACTATAATGCATACAATAAATTATGACCACGTATTGTATAACGGCATTATTATGAAATAAAACAAAACGTAGAAAATTTAATATGGTTTTATTTTAGAAATATCAAAGTAAATAATCGGCCAAGTACGAGTCAGACTCGCGCACGGAGGGTTCCGTACTGTAAGGGAGCCCCCCTTAAATATTTAATTTCTTTTAATTTTATTATTGAAGTGAATTTAAAATTAAATATTCTGTGAAAATTTCAAGCATCTACCGGTTACCATTATCAATATAGAGCGAAAAACGTCTGAAAAATCAGGTTTGTTGTATGGGAGCCCCCCTTAAATATTGATTTTATTTTATTTTTAGTATTTGTTGTTATAGCGGCAACAGAAATACATCATCTGTGAAAATTTCAGCTGCCTAGCTATCATGGTTCATGAGATACAGCCCGGTGACAGACAGACAGACGGACATCGAAGTCTTAGTAATAGGGTCCCGTTTTTCCCTTTGGGTAACCGGTTTGGTAACCCTTAAAAGTAATGCAAGTGGGTCATATTTTAGAATACTTGAATCTTTATCATTTGTAATAAATTACAATTTATCTATTTTAAAATGTGACTAACATATACAGGGTTATTTCTAAACAATTAGCATCTTTTTAGGGGCTTATTCTGTACATCAAAACTAACAACTTTTGTTCTGCGACTTTTGTCAAAACTCAAAAAAAAAATGTTGTTCCATAGAAAAATATCGTTCACCCGCGACAAATTGTATGGAACAGCTGTTTATTTCATTGAGTTCAGACAAAAGTCGTAGAACAAAAGTTGTTAGTTTTGATGTACAGAATAAGCCCCTGAAAGGATGCTAATTGATTAGAAAAAACCCTGTATATGGATTAAGTAAATGTGTTAAATTAATTAGGTACCTTTTTTTAATTTATTCCGTATAGGTTTGCGTTGCCTACCTGATGTTGAGCAGATTTCCGGTCTAGGGTATACGCTTACCTAGAAGATACCTATTTACTCGGGATTTAAGTAGTAAATAGGTATTTTCACCTATAGTACTACTGACACTAAGGCATAATTTCTTAGTCTTATCTAAAAGGTTATTAGTTAGCTCCAAGCCTGACTGAAGTTCCCATACAGCTGCGCGTTGACAGGATATTGCGAAGCTTGTAGCTAATCACATCCGCCGACTTATATGATTCGGCCCATAATAACTTTTTAAACAGTGTTTAAACTTTTAAAACAATGGTCGGATAGACGAGGCGCTACAATCGCTTTTGAATCATAGTCTTACAGATTTATTTGTATATTTTACGCATTAACCGACTATGTCTGCAGCCAGTATTAAGAATTGCTGGACAAATCGTCTAATTATTAAAACGGAGTCTACTATATCTGTAAGCCCCGAGTTCACCAACGCTTGTTTAAGTTAAACGTGTGGTTACTGTATTTAACCAACGGTTTTTGCTTGCTGAACAGCAAAATTTCGTTAAAAGCTGTTTAAGATTTAACGAACGGTTGATAAATTAAACATCTGATGGTGAACTAGGGTCTAAAACCCGAGTTTAATCGTTTAAATACAGTAATCACACGTTCAACTAAATCAAGCGTTGGTGAACTTGGACCTAGTCACAATGTCACAGAGCTATACAACATTGTGGACCTACACATAATAATAATTCGTGTATATAATTTTATTATATAATATTAAACCTTATTTTCTAGCTATCGTATATTTACACTACCTCTTACAATGGCACTGGGAATCATACAATAAGAAAATTAATTTAGGTACTTCTTAATTCTGATTGTCTACGCATTGACCTCCCACAACTTTAGATCATTTTCAACGATCTCTGCGTACGCGTCTCCTTTATGTCTATCCCTGAACAAAGGCCTCAACGTTTTAAGGCCTAAGCCGAGTAGGGCTTTGTTGTCTAGTAGGTCGTTTAGTTTGTAGACTAAGAGGGGATTGTAGTGAAGACGGAGGAGGCTGGGGCGCGAGTAGAGGTACTGGCTGTCGCGCAGGTTCCAGCGAGCCCAGGATTCGACGGTCTTGTTGCCGCTAGCCACCTGGAAAAGATTCAAAGATAGGTGTACTCTAATTGAATCATTAGGACGGCTGAGTGTATAATCCGCGTCACACAAGTCGGCCGATGGGAAGTTATGCGCAGAACGCTGCGCAAAAGGCAAAATAATATAGAGCCAGAGAGCGCGCTCCCTACGCCCGTGCTCACCACTTCGCCACTTGCGTCGGGATCGGCACACATGCAAAATAATTAGCGAATCACGGCGAAGTGTCATCTGCGGCTTCCCGACTTATGTGGCGCGGATTATAAAAAAGTGTGAAATTGAAATTCGATATATTTAGATCTTTACCCGTCTGTGGGACATTATAATGTGTAAAACAGCGTAAATCGCAAGCCAAAGCAATTTAGTTAATAGGTAGTATATCTGGCATCTAACGTACCCTGATATCTCCAACTTGTTTTAGAAAGTAAGATGCGAAATAAAATCTCAGATTGTCCGGAGTTTTGGACGGTCTGCTGTTTCTGCTCCTGATGTACGCACGCAGCATATTGTACCCAGTCCTTTTGTATTTGAACACCTGCAAAACGAAATGTATAGATGGGTGAGACATCAATGATTTTCAAATTTCAAATAAATGACATCGTTGTCAGGCTTACACATTTTATTATCTAAAATACTCTCAGAATAAGGAAAAACAGAAAATACTACTGTGCCTCAAGTCAAAAGTCTTCATCCATTGTCTATTGCCAATGGTGATGGCTGGTATGCGGTTCCAAAATATGGACTTTTAACTATGGGCCTTGGAGCTTTAGAATTATAAAAGGGAATTAATTTATGCTCGGAGTCAGCGAGATCAAATCAGGAAAGCGATATGTAAGTACAGTAAAAGCTGGCAAGTTTGCCTGGTGCAAGTGAATTAGCCTGCTCAGCCTAATGTACATTCATGATCATAGTACCAAAAAACTATCTAGGTACCTACTATTTTAATAGAAAACTTTAATAAATGACAACAGTGTTTTATAGCTGTCAACACTGCAATGTCACAAACCGAGAATTCTGATTGGATTCTGTCATTTTGACACTTTTTGTGCGAATGCACCAGGGCGGAAACGGAAATCGGCTCAAGATAATTTTGAATTTGTCGTGTATTAAAAGGTTTTCTGGGAAGGACACTACAATCAGATTGTAGCTAAGATTAATACTTATTAACCTAAGGGTTCCTAAATTTCTTATGAAATGTTTGTATAGACTAATTACAATTAGCTTTAGTGTTGACAGAAATATCACGCTTTTAATACATTCTGCTACTACCGATATAACCATAGGCAATGTTGTCATTTTGAAAAATGACACCTTTAGTGGAAAAATGTGAAGATATGCGTGATGGATTTTTTTATTTCGCTTATTTTAGGCAAACTTGTCAGCTTTTACGGTATACGAACCAGTTGGCAAAGACACAATCCAGCATAGCACTCAGACGGGGCTCTATGGCCACTTGTCCTGCCTGTGCTAAGCCGATATAGAGAGACCGTGTAGTGGCAAAACTTCCACTCACAAGGTGGCCAGATGACCTGATCAAATACTGCGCGATCCCGCTGCATGCAGTCCGCTTATGTTATAAGTTATTGGTCCTATTAAAAATCTAAATCCCTGATCGATGGACCCGGATCGTTACGGAGTGGGTGCCTGACGGACGACGCAGCCAGGGAAGGCCTAAGAAGCGCAAGCGTGACGATCTTTACTCATTCGAGAGGGGTGGCAAGAAGTGGTGATGGATCGCGACTCCTAGGAGGAGGAGACCTTTGCCCAGGAGTGGGACAGTTAAGGTTTAAAAAAGGGAGGCTCCCTTAATAACCAACATTGAACATCCAACGACATTGAGGCATTACGAATGTGTAAGAGACTCCAAAACTTAGGTAGGTACGAAAAAAGTGTAAAAATGAAAACCTGGTAGATGAAGTTGCCCGTGGTATAGGAGTCGATGTAGTGAGTCCCGTAGCTCTTCATGAACCTCCTGACTTCGGCTGTGTCAGTCACGTTCAGCTCTTCTATAGCTCTGTTTACGTAATCCTTTACCTGGAATGAAATCGTAATTAATTTAGGACTGACATGGACTTATCAGAGAACCAATGTTGCAATAAACAAAAACTCTGTAAAAATAATTGGTTGCCTGTAAAGTTGGTTTACTGACGATAACTATAAGTGATAATGTCATAAGACAACATTGACGAATCAGCAACTGAAACAAGCCGAACGCTTAGGCCGATCGTGCCTCTATCATTTTTTCCGCGCTCTCGCTTGCACTCTCGGCTCAGGTGGAACGTGACACTTTTTCGTGCGTTCAGCTGGTGTTCATCGATTTATAAGACGTCATCACGGCAAACGGAACAGGCTCAATATGTTGGATTTATTAGATCCGCTCCATACTTGACGTAAACTTCTTAAAAACTTCTGAAAATCAGAACACAGCGCAAAAACGTGATAATAGTCTGAAGTATTGAGTTTGTAGTTATAACTATTTAAGTGAACTACCCTTAAGTCGTCCAAATTGGCTGACTTGTGCTTCTTAGTTCTTACTCAGCTTTACGAATACGTAGAAGACTGCTGTTCGATGGCTTCCAATAACTTCATTGAAGGAACATTTGGTTACTTACCTACATGAACTTCTTTCAAGTCGTCCAGCTCGTCTGACTTGTGCTTCTTAGCCAGCTTGACAAGCACATAGTAGCCGTTTTCGGGCTTGGCGTCGAATTCGATGCCAAACGTGCTCATCATTTCGTGTATCTTTTCATTCAAATAACATTAATCATGGCATTCATTCATTTAGTTAGGTACTTACCGACATGAATCCGGCTGACTTGTGCTTCTAAATCAGATTTACGAAGCTGATATTTTAGAAGCACAAGTCAGTTGCTGTGTTCCGAACCGAATCGAACCGTATTATTTCTTTTTCTTTAACATTATAATGACTAGGACTCTTAGATAATTTTATGAATAAATTTTAAGTTGTAACATTTATAAATTTGCTATAATGTAAAACTAAGATATCATTTCGATTAGTTGTAAATCTCTATTATAATTGATCATCTGTACATACTTCAAAGATTTCAAAGATTTATTTCATACCTAAGTAATACTTAAATACGTTACAACTCTAGAATACATAAATTACATCTAAAAATATATCGTATACCTAAGTTACCTAGATTTTGTATTCTAGATGATAAAAATATTGCAGTGAGCCCCAAACTAAGCTGAATGCTTGTATTTTGAAGCTCGAGTGCGAAGTTTTTTAAAAACTCTGTGCGACAAAAGTTTAACATGCATTAAACAAATTATAAAATTAATGATTAAGTACGAGTAAATGATTATTCATAGATAAAATGCTAAGCTTTTTGAAACATAATTTTTTTAAATATACATCGGCAAGTTTGCGCTTGAAGAAATACAACTATTCAAGTCCGTCTCTCACTGTAAACGCTATGTATGATGGTCTCAGTCTCCTTGTAAGATAATTTTGAAACCCAGCTTTTGACGTACTACATCAAGCTTCACTTTAGGGAAGGCTATCCATCAAAACACAGGTGTGTACTTACCTAGTTTGCATGGCCATGGCTGCACTGCATGATTGTACTAATTTTTGAAATGAAATTATTTTAAATGATTTTTAATTTAATCCCGAACGTGCGTTTTATTCCATCCAAATTTTCATTCAACATTTGGTTCCTTACATGAACGATCAAGTCGTCAGTTTGACTGACTTAAACAGTCAAGTCAGACAAAATGACGACTTGATTCGATTCGGTTCGGAACACAGCAGCTGACTTGTAAATCTTTCTTCTAAATCAGCTTCGTAAAGCTGATTTAGAAGCACAAGTCAGCCGGACTGGACGACTTGAGAAAAGTTATGTCGGTTTGACAAGAACGTAGCAACAACTGTCAGGCTTCGCGTCAAACTATATTCCATCTGCTAAATTCCAACTTGATGCCGAACGTGTTCTTCATTCCATCCATCTTTTCATTCAAATAACATTGTTACTTACATGAACTGTTCTTTTACCAGTTAAAATCCATAGGGCAGGCGGCTGGTTATGCGGGAGTCCCGCCGACTGGACGGTATACCCATCAAAACCCCTGGGAGTTCCACCACTGCGCCTGGTGTCGGGGCTATAGGCACGCTTCTGCTCTCCTTCGAGGCACCCGACAGTGCTGACCCAACTCGGCCCCCACCACGGAGCTTGCGCTCCCACCAGAATGACGATGTGTCGAACACCAGACACATCTACTTACATGAACTTCTCTCAAGTCGTCCAACTCCACTGACTTGTGCTTCTTAGCCAGCTTGACGAGCACGTAGCAGCAGTTGTCGGGCTTGGCGTCGAACTCTATGCCGAACGTGCGCATTATTTCGTCTATCACCCAGTCGCCCATGAACGCTTTCCAAGGCCTGTCTGTGCTGAAACAAGCAGTTGGGTTTGATATATCCTTAATTCCTTACTAATATCACTATCACTACCTACATAGTATAAAGCAAAGTCGCTGGTTTTTTTATAGATAGAGTGATTCAAGAGGAAGGTTTATAAGTATAATACACCTGTGCAAAGCCGGGGCGGGTCGCTAGTTAAAGTATAAATCCGAAAGAGTGTTTGTTGGTTCGTTAATCTTTCAACAGCATCTGAGCGATGGATATATTTGATTTTTGGCATGGATAATTGGATATAGTTCATAGGCTGCTTTTTATCCCGAAAAAATGAATGGTTCCTATGAGATAGCACTAAAATAAAAATATACGCGGGCAAAGCCACGGGCAAAAGCTAGACATCTTAATATAATATGGCATACCTATATACTTAAGCCGTGGTGGTCTAGTGGTAATGAGACCCGCCTTACAATCGTGATCAAAACGCGGTCCCGTACCTAGAATTCGTTGGAATTTATGTACGGAATTTCACACCTCTGGCTTTTCGGTGAAGGAAAACATCGTGAGCCAACCTGCATACATCCGTAGAAGAAATTCGATGGTGTATGTGAATCCACCACTGGGCCAGCGTAGTGGATATGGCCCAATCACCCTTCGTGGGTAGGCCTACGTCCTGCAGTGGACTAATAAATGGGCTGGTACAGTACAGTATACCTAGCTAATAAGGACACGGGCACGGCGCACGGCACCATACTACTTAAGCCTTATTGGAAATCTATAAGGAGGCTTAAGTTCACCGATTGATAATAATATACTTATAGTTAGGTATGATGATGCCATTTATAAAAAAAAAAAACATTAAAATATTCTGTCTTATTTGTCAAGGTTTTTATCCGTTTTTTATAGATAGGTACCTATGATGGGTATCTACAGCGAAATGGTACCTATCTATCGTAACCTCAGACCAAGATCGTAACTAAGTAATCTACGAGAAAGTGCGTTGACATTACGCGTAAAATGATTAGCTTCCTAATGAATGTAAATGTAAACAAAACAGCTAGGAATATAGTTATTTTGCGTACGTTATCAGTCACTCACCCCTCTATCCTAAAGTTCTGGAAATACGCGTTGAGCAAGTCGTCGAAAGTTTCGCACAGCTGGACGTCCATATCCGTGATGCCATCCCCGGTAGACATCTAGAAAATAAAATCTTTAAGATCACTGGTATTTTACGCATAATACTTATTCATATTCATATTCATTTTATTCATAAAAAATATTACACGTCAATTAATGTTCGTTTTAACACAAAAACAATTACATTCTAAATTATAGAATTAGATAGACATTGATAAATTAAATATACAATTTAATTTAAATTAAAAATATAATATCTTAGGAAACTAGAAAATGTGTTATCATTTGTCGCCGATATACACAATCGACTCAATCAATGCTATCTAAGTACCTAGGTATTACGTGCGTACTTAACTTGAATAATTCGCCGAGTATAACCATATGCACCTTAACACACATACCATATTTAGATATTGTTAATTTTTTTTAAAACTACACAACTGATTTCAATAACATTTAAATGGGACCATCATTGAAGCGCGATCTTCCAAACAAAAAAAGAATCATTTAAATCAATTCATAATTGCCGAAATAATCGCGTAACAAATATACAAAAAAACATAGATAGGTATCTATGTTTTTATCTATATGGCTGAATTTTGCGGCTGGTACATTTATCCCTACCAAGCTATCCCCCTAATAAGAACCTCGGAACCTCTTTTTTGCAGACGATTTAAAATGTGTGAAAATCACGCTAGTTTCAATAGTTAAAAGCTGCGTACCTTGCTGGATACATTGGCGAAAACCCTGATATTCTTCTCGCTGAAGGGGCTGACGGGGTCGCTGGTCTCTTCGCCCTCGTAGTCGGCTGACACCACTTGCGTCACCTGCGAGAGATCGCCATAGCTGAAGGAGAAACGATGCGATTACCTACAACTTATTGCAATGAATAACTTATTGAATATGCATCAGAGCTAATGCCGAGTCATACAAGTCGGCGGATGGGAAGTTTTATTTCAGATTTTTAGACCACCAACTTGCCTGATGGTAAGCGACGTTGTGGTCGAAGATAAAACACGCAGACCTAGAAGATACCTATTCACTCTGACCTTGTAAAGCTCTAGATTATAGCGATCTTTTAGGAAACAGGAAAGCAGGAAGACTGTTCCATTCCCTGGCGGTACGAATCAAGAATGTTGAGTCAAACCGCTTCGTACGTAATCGAAGGAAAATCGACAGTGTAGTGTAATGTGGCGTCTTCCTACTTGTCCTCTAGTAAAGAGGATGGTAGGATAAGTTGTGCAGCTCAGATGCGCACTCTCCGAAATGAATCCTATAGAAAATGGACAGACTCGCCACCCGACGGCAATGCTCCAGGCTATGAAGTTTTTTTGCAACTAACTTTCATCACCTAATAAGCCGAACAGCTCGCCGGTCCACCGATTCCAAGGCCTCGAGCTGATATTACCCAAAGATGGCAGCAGTATTCCAGACACGTACGGATCTGTGCTTTTTACAGAGTGAGCAACTGTCCCGGTGTGAAATACCGCCTAACCTTGTTTAGGATACCCAGCTTCATATCAGCCAATTTGGCCCTAGATTCTGGGTACATGCCGTAGTTCAATTACCACAAGTTACAAGTTACCTACAAACTGCGCAATGTCCAATCCTGACTGAAGCTCACACAAAGCTGCGAGTTGATTGGGTTTCGCGCAGCTAGTAGCCAACTTTACATACGCTGACTTGTATGATTATGCTAGCCCAAACACAATTTTATCCTACCTTCCCCTTTTTACTACAATACAGGGCAAGCAGAAAGACTTCTCACTAACATCCCTAAGTAGATACTGTACTGTATCAACCTTTTAATATTCCACTGCAGGACGTACGCCTACCCACGAAGAGTGATTGGGCCATATCCACCACGCTGGCCCAGTGCGTGTTGGTGGATTCACATACGCCATCGAATTTCTTCTACGGTGATTTCTTCTTATTGATTTTCTAACTAAGTAGGTACCTACACAGTCGATTTTACTTCGATGCGTACGAAGTGGTTTGACTCAACATTTCTGATTCATACGGTCGGTAAATGGAACAGTGCCTATGCAGGCTTTCCGGTCTAAACTAACGGCTAAACATGTGTGCCGTTCATAAGTTTGTGTATATTTGTATGTTTGCCCACTCATATAACGAAAAGTACTGTAATTGTATTGCAAGATTTAACTTAAGTAACAGTGCAAGATTCATCAAAATCTATTTACACCTGGGAAAACGTGTAGTTGGCTTAACTGCGCAATTCCAAATTGAAAAAAAAAGTTTGATAAATAAATGTTTTTTTTTTCTAAATTTATCCTATTAAGCAGGTAGGTATTTAGTTAAGAAGCTAGATGACTAAAACAATACAATTTGTCCGTCAGATAGATTATCAAAAGATATTAGACACGTGATTTTTCTTTAAAAAAAAAAACAAAATTGATGAAGATGTAACCCCTTAAAGTTCCGGGTAACGTCACTTCTACGTGAAAGTACCTCTTACTTAAAACTTTTCTCGTAGAAGTGACGTCACTAGCCCCCACTCCCGAACTTTGACAAGGTTTACCTTTGTCATTTATTGTTTGATTGGCGAAAGAAAAATACGTGTCCAATATTTTTTGATAATCTAAAGGTGGGCATACACGATGCGATGATTTGATCAAATTTTAAAACTATAGCTGGTTAGTAGTTATTGAGGACCTTTGAAATAACTGAATGAGCTCCCAGTTGGCATGAAGCGAAAATTTGATCAAATCATCGCATCGTGTATGCCCACCTTAACTAAACTTACTTTGACCCGAGTTCACCAACGCTTGTTTAAGTTAAACGTTAGTTAGTTACTATATTAAAACAACGGTTAAACTCGGGTCTTTGACCCGAGTTCACCAACAGATGTTTAATTTTACTATGGAAATTAACGTGGTTTTCACACATTTTAGCAAAAACCATTGTTCAAGTACATGAACTGTACTTGAACAATGGTTTTTGCTTGGTTAAAGGAAAATTTCGCTAACAAGCCGCCAACGGTTAAAAAATTAAACAACTTTTTAAATTATATAAAACGGGACTCACGTGTACGGATAGTCATACTTAGTTAGTTTATATCGTTTAATCACACGTTTAACTTAAACAGGCGTTGGTGAACTCGGGTCTTAGTCCGTTAGTTAGATGTACCTATCTATATAATAGAAATGATTTTTTTACCCAGGCATCATGCCATACCAGTAGGTATTTAGGTAGGTACTATACTAATGCTGTATTAGTCAGCGTACCGCGAATTATTTGATGAGATAAACAGATGTGAGCGCAAGTAAAGTGCTATAACTCGGTACACACGCTACAGTCAGATTTTGAATCAGCTAACAATGTCATAACTATTTTAGGAATACTGTCAGATTTTTAAGCCATTTTCACAAAGGATTCATAAGGATAAGGGATGCACCTTTCATGTGGGCACAGCTGTCTCATTTGTACATATTATATAAGTATCCCTAAACAACCGGCTCGATACAATCGTGCGGATCGATAAAAAAATTGGCGCGGAAACCATATTGATTAACCGACTTCTAAAGAGGAAGAGGTTCTATGTTCCTGTATGTATTTTTTTTTCTTTTTGTGCATGTTCATCGATAATTTTTCTAATTGTGAACCGAATCGAAAAATTATTTTTTAGTTCGAAAGGGTGGTCCCATTTAAATTAAACAGAAATCCCGAGGTGGTCATATTTAAATTAAACAGTAATCAGCTGAGCCGTTTTTGAAAAATCAACAATAATGTAAACAATTCGAGAGAAATATTCAAATTTTGGATACGATGGAAGGCGGTTTTACCATTTTTTGCGAAAAATATTTTTTTTTTTTGTAAACGCAACCGGTCTCTTACGAAAAGCAGGGGTGCATTTTTTGAACTTAAAACGCCTAGGAACGTATACGTAACTTTGACAGGTTGTATGGAAAATCTCTATGTTGTCTTACAAGTTGCGCTTACTCCGTACAAGCTCCGTATACGACCAAATCGGGCGAAGTTCAAATAAAATCGGCCATGTGCGAGTCGGACTCGCGCATGAAGGGTTCCGTACCGTACGCCCCATTCCTCTTGCCGTTATTAATAGCGAGCAAAAAAACCTAAAAATAACGTTTGTTGTATGGGAGCCCCCCTTTATACACCTTTTTGTTATTTTGTAATCTATTTTTAGTATTTGTTGTTATAGCGGCAACAAAAATACACCATCTGTGAAAATTTCAGCTGCCTAGCTAACACGGTTCATGAGATACAGCCCGGTGACAGACAGACAGACGGACATCGAAGTCTTAGTAATAAGGTCCCGTTTTTTTACCCTTTGTGTACGGAAGCCTAAAAACAATCCCCACGGATAAGCAAAATAGCCGCACGATCGTATGAGACCGGTTGCGTTCACAAAATTAATCATTCATCTATTATGATTTTCGCGTTAATTTCTTTTTGTCGATTTCACGTTTATGTATATTGAGCCGCTTGTAAAGGGGTATGCAAGTTTGAGTAATCAACGCGAAAAAAATTCGCTGTCTCATACAAAAATACCTCTATGGACTATCTGATTGTTTCGCGGTTTTGGGGTTGGTCCCAGTAAAATAAGTTCATATTCATGAATGTAAGCACCTCTGTAAATCCGTGCGCTTTGCAAAACTGTTTGTATAGTACCTACCTACATTTTTATATTATTATGCTGTTTAATGTGTTACCTACCTAGTTAACTACATTGTTAGTGTTGTAGGTACAAGTCGCGGCATATAAGTCTAGCGCTGAGCGAGGTGTGGAGAGGATGGCTGCGCATGAGTTTAGTATGGCGGTAACTATGCGTAGCCATCCCCTCCACAGTACCCTCAGCGCTAGACTTACGTGCCGCTATCTGTATATAATAGTAGATTATGTACTTATGTACCAAGAAACCCAAGTCGTGCCTTACGTCAAGGGCGTCATATTGGACCCTGAGTGTAGCGAGGGACTCTATAGTTAACTCCCGAGCGCAGCAAGGGTATTATAAGTTAATTATTTTGAGTCCTGAGTGAAGCGAGGGGTTCAATTCAAGGCGCCCAAGACGAAGACAGACTTGGTTCTAGTGGTGCATACTCTACTTTTCTTACCTCCTGCGAGAAAATAAAACCCCAGGAATATGAGTAGGTAATACTAACGACATAAACTCACTTAAGTGTTGGTAGGTACTCACTAGGCATCTTGGTATCGTTCACAATAAAATAAAACAAATTAGAATGTACCTAAGAATTTTATATATACATAGAATCGCACACAATCCGTAACAAAACAGATAATGTAAATACTACGTGAAAAACATAAGACCATGGCCAGCTCGATCATCATTACTACATACGGGCATTACAAAGGTTTTATTTTGTAAAATCGAACTGATACGGGCACTAAAGAGGTTTCATTCTATAAAATCGATTAAAACCTCCTTACAATGCCCACTGCCGTGCAATGTAAAGAGGTTTCATTCGATTTCACAAAATGAAACCTCTAAACGATGTCCTTATAAATGTTCTAAGTTAAGAAATTTTCATACGAATTAGACGTTCCAATTTAAATCACTTTACTCCCTAGCGAGTTTCATACAACATTTTTGACCTGCCATAGCCCTCGAGATTGTGGATAATAATGACTTGTTTTACGTTGAGATTGTACGACATGCAATGAGTCATTTTCGAGCAGATTGGAATGAAAAATATATGTGTAAAGTGTATAGTTGTATACAGGTAAATAAATAATCTACTTACGTGTTTGTATGAGTGTTGTGCAATGAATAAATCTACGTGTATTGTTATTGAGATCTAGAATAATAATTACAATTAATTGATAACACAATAGGGAATTCCATTTACCCATTGACCATACCTTTCCTGCATATTGTCAGCAACAGATCTTAACAAAGCGACACTACCAGTTATCATAAACGGCAAAACTACAGCGAAGGCACTTATCGACACTGGTAGCACAGCAAGTTTTATCGATCGACGTCTTGTTAACTTATGCAATTTGAATGTCTATCCCTGCAAGCAGAGGATTACAATGGCAACAACAAATCTATGTACGCAAGTGATTGGATCATGCAAACTGACACTAAATATACAAAATCAAAATATTGATGTTACTCTCATGATTATGGATGGACTTTGCTCAGATATTATACTTGGACATGATGTTTTGCAGAATCATAAGGCTTTAGAAATGGAATTCGGTGGTTCTAAACCAACACTCAAACTATGCGCTATATCCGAAGCAAACATCAAACCAGTCAGCTTGTTTACTAATTTGCTACCATTTGCGAAGCCAATTGCTGTGAAGTCCCGAAAATACTCTGATTTAGATACTATATTTATCAAAGCTGAAATACAAAAACTTTTAGATGACAAGATAATCGAACCGAGTCTATCACCCTGGAGAGCACAAGTTCTTGTGACGTCTAGCGAGCATCACAAGAAGAGGATGGTCATCGATTACTCACAAACAATAAACAGATTCACGGAACTTGATGCTTATCCGTTACCGTCAATAGATGGACTTATCGCGAAGGTAGCTAAACATAAAATTTTTAGCAAAATAGATTTACGCAGTGCTTATCATCAGATACCAATTTTAGAGCACGAAAAACCATATACAGCTTTTGAGGCCTGCGGAAATTTATATCAATTTCGGCGTATACCGTTTGGTGTTACCAATGGAGTGGCTGCTTTCCAACGAGCTATCAATACTATCATAGAAAAAGAACATCTGCAAGGAGTGTACGCTTACTTAGATGATATAACAATATGTGGCCAAGATCAAGCTGAGCATGATGAGAGATTACATTCTTTTCAAGAGATTGCAACTCGCTACAATCTGACTTTGAACATTCAGAAAAGCGAATTTTCCAAAACGAATACAGTCAAACCTGGCTAACTGAGAACTGGATAAGTGAGAAACCTCTATAAGTGAGAATAATTGCCAGGTCCCGTCATTTTACACCTCAATTACCTCTATAAGTGAGAGACAAAAACCTCTATAAGAGAGAGTCGTTTTTCCCTCATGGACCTCTATAACTGAGAGTACTACTTTTCTGAACCTCTATAAGCGAGAGTTGAGGGTAGTGAAACATCTGCACTTTATGATTCATTCTAAAATTTCGTGGAACTAACTACCGTTGCTTTCGGATCGTGTTCTATTTAAATTTTTTTTTGTATTTTGTGGAAATAAGTACATTGTTTTTGTATCGTATTTTTTTTTGGAATGGACACACGTGCGTCTAAACTATCCTGTTTGTTGAAATAGTGTTCTATTTAAATTTATTTTGTGGTTTTTTTTAATCTACCTCACATTATTTTTGTATCACATTCTTTTGGAATAGCTACACATGCGTTTACACTATCTTATTGGTCAAGCTTACTCCAGTTGATAAATACCAATTGAGTACAAAGGTTCTGTGTTAGTAAATAAATCTTTAGTAATAAATAAATAAGCCGTTAAGCGATAAGTATTGTATGAGTTCAACAGTGGAAAATCTAGAAATTAAATACGAAATAAAATAAATAATGAATTTGACTTATCAGAATTACTTTTATAAAATTATAAAATCAAAAGATTTACGGTCCCTATAAGGTCTCAAAGGGCATGGAAATATTATAAAAAAGTCAAACTATCGTCTATGTTCAATTCTAATCAACACAACCCAAACAATTAGTACCTATATACTATTCATAAACATATTTATCGTTCTTCACGCATGTAGATACCTACATACAAATTAGACGAATTTTTAACCTCTATAAGAGAGAGTAGCCACTTCCGAAACTGGATAAGTGAGAAACCTGGATAAGTGAAAAACCTCTATAAGCGAGAATGAGATTGCGGTCCCTTGAACTCTCTCTTATCCAGGTTTGACTGTATAAACTTACTAGGCTACAACATATGCAATAACGTTGTTAGGCCGGATCCTGAACGCCTGCGCCCTCTACTGGACATGCCGGTACCAGATAATCTATCCTCACTCAGAAGGACTATGGGCGTTTTTGCACATTATTCAAAATGGATACCAAAATTCTCAGACAAGATAAAGTTTCTTGCAAAATCGGAGAAATTCCCGCTATCTACTGAAGCAGTACAAGCGTTTCAATCTTTAAAAACCGAAATAGCTAAATCAGCAATCAACGTTATTGACCCAAACATTCAACTAACCGTAGAAACCGATGCATCTGATCACGCTATTGCAGCTACTCTTAGCCAAGAAAGCAGACCAGTAGCATTTTTCTCGAGAACTTTGAGCACTGCTGAACGCAATCACTCAGCAATAGAAAAAGAAGCTGCAGCTATCGTGGAAAGCATAAGGAAGTGGAGACAATTTCTTATGGGCAAAACATTTCGACTTATTACTGATCAGAAGTCAGTGGCGTTTATGTTTGATCAAAAACATAGTTCCAAAATAAAAAATGATAAAATTCAACGATGGCGCTTAGAATTATCAAGTTATAATTTCGATATCATATATCGTCCAGGCAAAGATAACATAGTAGCTGATGCCCTTTCTAGAGCGCATGTAACGGCAACAACACAAACAATAAACGACAAAATTTTTCAACTGCATAAAAATCTATGCCACCCCGGTATAACACGCATGGTTCACTGGGTTCGAGCGAAAAATTTGCCATATTCAGTCGAAGACATCAGGCGAATCACAGGGTCATGCAAGGTCTGCGCTGAAATAAAACCTAGATTTATTAGAACGAAGGGTACTTTAATAAAGGCAACTGCTCCATTTGAAAGAATATCAATTGACTTCAAGGGCCCACTACCATGTGATACTAGCAATCGCTACATGCTCACTATCATAGACGAATACTCCAGATTTCCTTTCGCGTTTCCCTGCTCGGATTTAAGTTCAGAAACTGTTAAAAAGAAGTTGACAGAGTTATTCTCAGTATTTGGTATACCGAGCTATGTACATTCAGACAGAGGAACTGCATTTTTATCTGCTGACCTCAAAGATTTTCTGCACGGGATGGGTGTAGCTACAAGCTATACCACACCATATAATCCTCAAGGCAATGGCCAAACTGAGAGGTACAACGGTATTATTTGGAAGACAGTGCAGCTTTCGTTAAAAACATTAGATCTGCCAATCAGTCGCTGGGAAACTGTTCTCGCACAGTCACTGCATTCTATAAGATCGTTATTGTGCACAGCCACCGGTTGCACTCCTCATGAGCGAATGTTTACTCATCCGCGCAGATCCGCGAACGGAGAGTCAATGCCGACGTGGCTCACGCAGGCGGAAAGAGCACTTTTGAAGAACAACGTAAAGAGAAGTAAATATGATCCAATTGTAGAGGAAGTCGAACTAGTCGAGACAAATCCCATGCACTCGCATGTGAGATTACAAAATGGCCGAGAGCTTGTTGTCTCCAATCGGCATTTAGCACCCACTGGGTATGAGCAATCCGATACGGAGGATCCAGATTTCGAAGACTTGGGAGATGATGAGCAATATGCTACCCCAGAACAATCTCCAGAAACATCTCATCGATCATCAAGAGTGCGGCGCCCTCCTGCATATCTCCAGGACTACGATACATCTTAACCAGGGGAGAATGTGGTGATATGCAACCTACTTTAGAAACCATAGCTTGTTACATCGCTTATGCCAGATCTGTAACTAGCTGTCATTACTTAATATTCATATTATTGTACGCCGTATTTTTTGTCGATTAAAGCCATAATTATTCAGAAATGGTTTAGAATTCTACAATCATATCTCTGGTTATTCTAACCCTTTGTGTACCTATGTATGTACATACAATACCTTACTTATGTGCGTACCTACGTAGTTACTTAGTCAGTTAATACTATGTGCCCTCAGTGCCTCAGCGTCAGCGCCCTCAGCGCCTCCCACCCGCTAGTAGACATCTTTGCCGACGAATGGACAACCATTGCTAAAAATATTCTTTCATATTGCGAAGAAGTCAAATTATGATCTCAAATTTTATTCCTAACATTTAACGGTAGGTAAGTATAGTTAGCGTAAAAATTTATAAAAATTATTATAATACGTTGTTATTCCTATTAATTTTATTTCATGTTTTAATTAATTTTAGTTTAATTTTATTTTATTCGTAGTCTTTAAGCATAAAAAATGTAACGCCTAGTATTAAGTGCTGTAAGTTACATATTTTGTAAATAAACGAATTGAATTGAATTGAATCGAATGTGCATACAATTATGTATTTATTTATGTAAGCATGTTTCTACTCTCTTATGCTTATTTATTTTATTGACTTCTAATTTCGTCTTTAACTATACTTACACTTTTATTATAGACATTTTGTTCTTTACTTACTTACTTTCTTTGTTTAAATTCATTTGCTTCCTTTGACTAGTGCCTATGTACGTATGTACCTACTGAAATTTAACTTGCAAATGTGCGAGTGCGGCGGGTCACGGGTGTCACCGGTTGAAAAGTTGTTAAATACTTAAAAGGAATTGAAATAATTCAATACCGATTCAGCGGTGACAGCAGCTGTTCACCGTAAACCGATTCATCATTGGACTGTCCGCCGACAGAACGATTCATATTTGCCAATTTCCCCGATAGGATTTTTGCCTGCGGACGTTTCACCGATACCTAGAACTTTTCGTTTTTGTCCCTTTCAACGATAAGCCTTTTTGGTACAATGAATGATGCCTTTTTGGTGAAACGTCCGCAGGCAAAAAGTCCTATTGGGAAAATTGGCAAATATGAATCGTTCGGCGGATAGTCAATTATGAACTTACCTACGGTACTTACCTACTTCAAACCGAAAATAGCTAGCGAAAGTAGCTATTTACCTAGATACTTGTTCATTTCTGTAGGCGCTGTAACTTTTATTCTTTTTCATGCCACCTGCTCGAAAATGACCAATTATGTGTCAAAAAATATCAACGTAAAACAAGTCATTATTATCTTAACACAATCTCGAGGGCTATTGCAGGGCAATAATGCTGTATGAAACGCCCTAGGGAGTAAAGTGTTTTAAATTTTTAACATCTAATTCGTAAGGAAACTTCTTTACTTAGAACAAGGGCATTGTAAAGAGGTTTTATTCGATAATCAAGTTGGCCACGACAATCGAGTAGACCATGATTGTCACGTAGTATTTACATTCTCTATTTTACATTTGGGATTTAGTTTGCATTTTAACGAAAATTTATACGAGTATGTACCTATGTTCTAATTTTTATTTTATTTTATTGTGAACAGTGTGGCTTAGTGAGTACACATAGACTCACATAGTGAGGGTTAGGTTAGGTGAGAGTTATGACAGTGTTATCATTAAAATTTCTGGGTTGTTATTTTCTCGCAGGAGGTATGAAAAGTAGAGTATTCACCGCTGGAACAAGCCTGTCTTTGTCTTGGGTGCCTAGAACCCCTCGCTTTATTCAGGACTCTGTCTGCCTTACCACAAAAGACTTAAACACGCTTTAAACCGTGCAATTTGTACTGTTAAACATTGTCCAAAGCGTGCATAAAACTTTTGTGGTAAGACGGTACATATATAATTCCCTCGCTACGCTCGGGAGTTAACTCTAGAGTCCCTCGCTACACTCAGGGCTCAATATATGTAATTATCGCCCGCGACACAAGACAGTACTTTGTTCCCATGTTGAATAATCTACTATTACAAATTGTAGTTTTTATCGTGTATATTCTTCTACAGATTGTACAAAAAACTCGCGAATCATCCCTCAAACAACGTAAATGTCAGGTAACATCAGAACAAAAAATATACCTACCTACAGACGAATTGAGAACCTCCATCAACCTCCCCAATATTCGGAAGTCGGTTGAAAACAAGTAAGTACATGAGTAGTTAGATGACTACTTCCATATTGTTACAATAAAAACTCAATAATACCTATGTTGTACGGCAGGTAAACGGATGACCCCATTAAGACCGCAGGATCGCGCTGGATGCAAGCCGCTACCAACCGGTCTTATTGGAGATCTTTAGGAAAAGCCTATGTCCAGCAGTGGACGTCCTATGACTGAAACGAACGAACGAATATACGGAAAATATCACTACATAGTATAAAACAAAGTCGCTTCCCGCTGTCTGTCTCCATACATGTATGCTTATATCTTTAAAACTACTTATACGCAACGGATTTTGATGCGTTTTTTTAAATAGATAGAATGTTTCAAGAGGAAGGTTAATAATATGTATAATTCACCTGTGCGAAGCCGGGGCGGGTCGCTAGTTGTACTTATATAAAATGTCGTATCATATTGCCTTTCATTTCATAGTTCTGTTTGGTATTTCTACAGACGATTCGCAAGCAATTTGCATAGTAAACTATTTACATTGCCTACTGATACCCGGAATTGTATAGAATGCATAGGTATAATGGGTATAATGTGTGCCACTGATAAAATATAGGGGGAACTACTTTCAGGGGCCGGAAACTCATTTTATTTTCAAAAGTCTATTCTCTAGTCGTCTGATGGACGCAACGCGTCTCCAAAATGCTGATGATGTCTAAACGTATACTACCTACCTAGCATTTCCATTCAGCGTGATAATGCTGCCAGCATGCTGGGCATGCTGCCAACTGGCAGTGGGCTTGAGCATTATGATTTTTTCTAGAGTATAGATAAATAATTCAAATGGTCTACTTAGAGTCTAGACATTCTTTAGTCTGCGGATAATCAAATAACTTTTCGTGAAGTAGTAGCTTAATAGATTAATTGTATTTAGTTGTAATTATGTCGTGAATAATGTTACTAAAACTTAATTACAATATTATTAATTAATAGAAGTTAATAATGTTATTAAAATACAATTAATCAACTTACATCAGCCGCTTGCCCGAAAAAAAAAGACAAAAATACTTACTTGGCAAATACATCGATAGCGTTGCCAATATTCAATCCGTACCCCAGATCCCCCTCCTCACTCTCACACACCCCGCAGGTTAACACCAAAAGAAAAAAGAAAAACATTTCTAGGGTTTGTTCACTATTAAAAAGCACATGTCCATTGTCTAACCGTTCGCGCGCGTTACGCCTTACCAACTGTCATTTTTTCGACATTTTGCTAATGTAAACAACATGTGCACTTGACCTGGCAGATTAGTTGTTATCACGACGTCTGTTTCATTTAATTAATACGACTACGTTTCCCAGTTTGAGGAAATTTTATGAATGTGGGAATTCACAGCGTTTGTGGTATATTCTTACGTCATTGGATGGACTTATTATTGTAAAGTCATTGTTATTTTTAACCGACTTCCGAAAAGAAGGAGATTCTATTTTCGTCTGTAGGCATGTTTTTTTTTGTGTATTTTCATAGATGATTCCGCCAATTGCGAACGGAATTAAAAAAATGTTTTTTAGTTCAAAAGGGTAGGTACACTCCCGAAGTGGCCCTCCTTAAATTATACAGAAATCGGCAGAGCCGTTTTTGAAAAATCAAAAATAATGTAATCAATTCGAGAGAAATGTTCGAATTTTGAATACGATACGATAGAAGGCGGTTTTACCACTTTTACTGCATAAGCATGCTATGTATAATTCAACAAATGCGAAGCCATGAAAAATACTTATAATGGGAGAGGGTGTGTTTAGCAGTGCATTTACTTAATATTGTGGTATTGTATATTATTTAGTTTTTTTTATTAACTTGTGTAAAGACACAAAGCAAAATAAAATCGAAGGAATTGAATTATATGATTAGATAGAGTTTGTTTAAAAAGAGAGCCGTCGTGGCGTTACGGAGAACTAACAATAAGATTTTAATCAGCAGCCAAGGTACCGACTTATACTTGGTAGACGCGAGTTCTGATGAAAACCAAATTGTTGTCTACCAAGTATCAAACACTTTTAGTTGTACTAGCAATGACAGAGCAGTCTTGTCAACGTAACAAAATTAGTAGAAAGGCACACGGGCGACCTCACCTACGACGCTTTTCTTTTTGCACAAACTCTATCAATTTTAACAGTTTATTATAACCAGTCTACTTTGTACTTCTTGTGAATGTTCTGGAAAGTATTCGCACATCGTTTTGTACATAATATTAAGTTCTTTTTAAAAAACCGGAATAGGCACTAAAAGCAAAAAATAAATTTAAATCGATTCACAATTGACGAAAATATCGATGAACATACACAAAAAAAATACATACAGACCAACATAGAACCTTCTCCTTTTTGGAAGTTGGTTGAAAAAATAAATCTCCACGATACCTACTCAGAAAAAATTTTCTTTGTACCTAATGAACGTGATCTAAAGCATTGACTACATTTTGATCATTTTTATGAATCCATGTCGAATACAAGACGGACAGCCATTTAGCAATATGTAAATAAAATTAAACAGTTTCAATACGGAACCTTAACAGCGCCAAGCCAGATTCACACTTCCCGAATTATTTTTCTAACATGCCCAACATCCTAATCAGTGCTCTACATTTTACTAAGAGAACAAAAACCAAGGACACTAGGGCCGTTGCGTTTCTTTCGACCACGTTTCAGAGATAACCCCGACCTGCCACAGAATAAACGGAGTGCGTAGTGTGAATTAACCCTTATCGCGGATAGCCGTTCGTTGATACAAATAGCGACTTTGTAGTTTATAACCTAACTAGCGACCCGCCCCGGCTTCGCACAGGTTTATTATACATATAAACCTTCCTGATTACTCTTGAATCACTCTATTAAAAAAAAACGCATCAAAATCCGTTATAGTTTTACAAATATAAGCATACATGGGGACATGGGGACAGCGGAAGCGACTTTTATACTATGTAGTGAATCCAGTTAATTTTTTAGCTAACATTATTACTTATCGTCAAAATGGCAATAATTTACATGTATTTTGTTATATTAAGTACGAGTATTCCTTACTACTTATGTGGCGTCCATTAAATACTTACGATAAGTAATTTTGGCAAGTTTCCTCTACCTGTGCCAGCATTTTTTAACAGTCCACTGCAGAACTTAGGCCTACCCACGTGATTGGGCCATATCCACCACGCTGGCCCAGTGCGGGTTGGTGGATTCACATACGCCATCGAATTTCTTCTACGGACGTATGCAGGTTGCCTCACGATTTTTTCCTTCACCGAAAAGCCAGTGGTGTGAAATTCCGTACATAAATTCCGAAGAACTCATTGGTACGGGACCGGGATTTGAACCCACGACCTCACGATTGTAAGGCCGGTGTCATTACCACTAGACACTACTTTACCACGCTTAATCGCAAGGTGCCTTGCGATTGTGGAATCGCAAGGTGCCTTGCGATTGTGGCGACTCGTTGGTTTATCTTCTCATTTGAGAGTTAAAGATAAATGGTCTATTAATCTTCAAAACATGATTGATTGTATGGCATTGATGCCAGACCCTGATCATCTTATAAATAAATCTACTTGCTTCTCAAAAAAAAGGAAAAAGGGTACAAAAATAAATTTTCATATTTTTAGTCAAAAATCAATTTATTTTCTCTCAATAATTATTATTCATTCGTAAAATTAAAATATATACCTATACATTCATTGCTTTCATTTATTTTATTTTCTTACTACGGGACCTATCGTACAATAAAATGTGATTTAAGATAATCTTCTCTCTATTTAGGTAATTATTTTTCGCAAAAAATAGCATGACCGACTTCACCCGTGTTCAGAATTCGCGAATATTTCGAACGGATCGATGTTACATTTTTCACATTGTTGTTGATTTATCAAAAATGGGACATACGATTTCAATAAAATTTTAATGGGATCAATTTCGAAGTATACTCTTTCCAATAAAAAAAGAATTATTGAAATATAAATAATAAAATAAATAAATATAATCAAAAAATAAAAATAAATACGAGTCGAATTGAGTATGTACCTCCTCCGGTTTGGTTCGTCGATCAATTAGGTATACAAATGAATCGCTATTTCCTTCAATCATGCGTGAACGGCTGGACCGATTTCGCTAAGAAGGTTCTTATAAAAGAAAAAATTAAGAACATTGCCTGCATAATAAAAACGTCGATCTAATTTTCCCATGCAAAAAGTTTCTAGCATTGATAGCGCTTAACGCCATCGAAATTCAGCTGTCAGCTGGTTATAATTATATAGGGTCATAGGCTCATGCTATGGCCACATCTGCGCCCTACGGCGAAGTTTTCGTCACTGGGGGCTCATTCATCTAATTCAAACGGTAGTAATTGGTTGTTCACGATTTGAACTACTACCTGAAGCTGGGCACACACGCTGCGATGATCGCATCTATTCATCAGATCAGTCCAGCGAGGTCCTAATATAGTTGCATTGCCAGTAGGTAGTTATTGAGGAATCAAAATGACACCCCTATTTTAATCGAAAAATATTGATTTAACAAAAAAAAAATTGGCATCAAAGTTGTAGAAAATCAAATTTTAAATAACTTTTGTGCCCATAACTTCTGCTGAAAAATTGAAATAACACAAGTTATTGAAGAAATGAAATGGTACAACCAACTATTTAAAAAAATATCGATCCTACAAAAAGTTGATGGGAGTCAAAGTTGTAGAAAATCAAATTTTAAACAACTTTTGTTCCTATCAACTTTTTGTAGGGTCGATCTTTTTTTAAATAGTTAGTTGTACCATTTTGTTATTTCAATTTTTCAGCAGAAATTATCGGAATAAAAGTTGTTTAACATTTGATTTTCTACAACTTTGATTCCCATAAACTTTTTGCAGGATCGATAATTTTTTAAATAGTTGGTTGTACCATTTCATTTCTTCAATAACTTGTATTATTTCAATTTTACAGCAGAAGTTATGGGAACAAAAGTTGTTTAAAATTTGATTTTCTACAACTTTGATTCCCATCAACTTTTTGAAGGATCGATATTTTTTTTAAATAGTTGGTTGTACCATTTTGTTTCTTCAATAACTTGTGTTATTTCAATTTTTCAGCAGAAGTTATTGGAACAAAAGTTGTTTGAAATTTGATTTTCTACAACTTTAGTTCCCATTAACTTTTTGTAGGATCGATATTTTTTTCAAATAGCCGGTTGTGCCATTTCATTTCTTCAATAACTTGTGTTATTTCAATTTTCCAGCAGAAGTTATGGGAACAAAAGTTGTTTGAAATTTGATTTTCTACAACTTTAGTTCCCATTAACTTTTTGTAGGATCGATATTTTTTTCAAATAGCCGGTTGTGCCATTTCATTTCTTCAATAACTTGTGTTATTTCAATTTTCCAGCAGAAGTTATGGGAACAAAAAATGGTTAAAATTTGATTTTCTACAACTTTAGTTCCCATTAACTTTTTGTAGGATCGATATTTTTTTCAAATAGCCGGTTGTGCCATTTCATTTCTTCAATAACTTGTGTTATTTCAATTTTTCAGCAGAAGTTATGGGCACAAAAGTTGTTTAAAATTTGATTTTCTACAACTTTGATGCCAATTTTTTTTTTGTTAAATCAATATTTTTCGATTAAAATAGGGGTGTCATTTTGATTCCTCAATAACTACCTACTGGCAATGCAACTATATTAGGACCTCGCTGGACTGATCTGATGAATAGATGCGATCATCGCAGCGTGTGTGCCCAGCTTCAGGTAGTAGTTCAAATCGTGAACAACCAATTACTACCGTTTGAATTAGATGAATGAGCCCCCAGTGACGAAAACTTCGCCGTAGGGCGCAGATGTGGCCATAGCATGATAGGTAGGTATTAAACGCAAAACTTTTTAAGGGCGGGTCTAGTACATCTAGACAAACAGCTTTTTTTTTACAAAAAGTTCTTCAACGCGCGGCAAAATGTACGGAGAAGCGAATTTTAATGTTGCGAATTTTTAAAAGTTGTTTGTTTAGATGTACCTACCTACTAGAAGTTTTTGCGTTTAATACCTATGACCCTATATACTGCATGTATCTACCTTTTTTTTCCCGACAACGACGTCGTTTTGATTGAGTCGCATCAGTCGTGTTCACGGGCAGACTGATTGATTATAATCAATTAAAAAAAATTAGCGATGAGTCCCGTAGTATAAGAATAATGCGTTCAATTTTAAGGCTTGACATGACAGATTGAAACTAACTAAAAATATAGCTGTCTTATTGATTGTGGTCTATTGGACAAGGAGAGCAACGCTTCAAAATTATATTAAGAGCTGTCAAAAAGCCTTTAAAATTGTAATGCGCTCAATTTGCGAGAATTTAAACATAACATTAATTTAAGTATTTTGTCAATACTAAATGCATTGTCTGGAGATAACGCATTGTTCCCGATAAATTGTGCGATGTAAATATCTATTTACAATTTAACTAATATTGCACAGAATACTTTAAAATTGTTACAAAAATACAGATTTTGTGGTTCTATTAAAATAGTAACGACTAAAGCGCCACACATGTAAACTTATCAAATGTTTCCTCAGAATATAACTAGATGGCGCATAAATAAAATTTAACAAATTAAGGCACTTTCATGATTTATTTTTCAAAAATAATTCATCTATTCGTTAAGTAGTATTCATATTAACTAATTTAAATAAAATAATGATAGATAAAAGATCACAATTTCGTTTTAATCTTAACTTTAGTAAAAATGCGTTTTGCTTGTAAAAATCAGTGATGTTTTTAAGTGGGGCAAAAATTACATAATATTATGATGTAAGTAATTAAATGATGCATTACCTACCTATCTAAAACTCGATATACTCGTAAGTAGTTCGTATGTAGAATTTATTTTTTTACTAAGCACACGATACGTCCTAACTTGCGCAAGTAAAAGTACTGAATTTACCCATTACTGCCAAAAAACCACCTTGCAATTATTTTCTGCAGTAAAATTGAAATAGGTACTTACTACTCACTAAAAAAAAACTCCAAAATGCATTGTCTGGAGTTCTATTTGCAAGTTTGTTGGTCTAGTGACGAAAAAAATCCAAAATAATATTTGATCCTGTTCGATTCTCATAAACTTGATAAAAATTGAGCTACACAATTGCGATATGATTGTAGATTGTTTTAGGAAATACAAATAAGTAGAGAAATGATTATCATAAAAAAATATATGACTGCCACAGTCGCAAGCAAAAATTTTCATTTTCATTTGGTTTCTGTTTTTTCATTTATTTACGGAGGTTATTTAATTATGCTACTTACTACATAATTATAGCTGCTGCTATGAATTAAATTTCAAGTAAGTATACCTATTCAGATATTTTGCTTGAAATGAAATTGGAGCGACTATAATTATAATGATTTTTGAAATTTCAATAGGTAGGTAGTATCTACCTAGGAAATTTGCTCAAGGCACATAAACTGATATTAGTACTTATATTTGGTGTACCTTTGATTACAAATCCATTTGTTTACTAGGAATCAATTCACTAACGCTATCTACTTACTTATTTCTAATTAAACTAACACTCATTCGTCACATATTACTCTCCCACAATTTTAAATAATTGTCTATGACTTCTTCAAACCACTTTTTTTTCTTCGCGTCTTTGAATGCAGGCGCTAAAGTCTTTAATTCTAATTGTAATAAGGCTTCATTTCCTAGTAATGAATCTAGATTTCTCAGTAGACTCTGCTCTCCATGTAGTTTTAGTAGGCTTGGGTAAGAAAATATGTAGTAATGTACTCGTAGTCTCTTCGTAGCCCAATTTTCAACAGTTTTGTTGCCACTGGCCACCTGAAAATTAAAAAAAAAAGTAATAAATACATTGTTTTTGGTAACTTGTCGTTCTTTTTATGAATGCAAAGCGTTTATTTTTACGTCATAGAAATATGATAAGTCAATGATATTGTACTAAATAGGTCATACATGTAAAATGTTACATTCATGAATTAGAAAGAGTAGGTAGGTAAGTAATAATGAGAATGAAATATGGTTTTATGATATGGGAATGTGAATGTAAATAAAAAATCTATAGGTATCTAATTTTCCTTTAATCTTCATATTTACTTTTTTGAATAATACTACATTACTAAATATTAAAATAATGTAATAAATAAAATAATAGGGAGTTGTATTGTACACAATAATTTAAATTAAGTAACAACTATATAGAAAAAGTTGCCACTTTACCTTTATCTGGCCTATGTGTTTCGCATGCCATGGCGAAAAGTACCCCTCTAGTTCCTTGGATGTGATATCAGCTACTCCTTTAGACTTTAGCCTTTCTTTTATCATAGAATAGGCGGTTCGAGTGAATACAAATACCTGAAGTGAGAGCATAATAATATACAATAGTAAATATGTAGCAATAACTGATTTATCAGAGGCCTTAGTAGACTGCAGTTCAGGGGTGGCACATTTGTGCTAAAATGCCCACAAAATAAAATATTTCAACTGAACTGCCGACTGTATAAATTCGCCATTGGTAAATAGGTAGGTATCTATTAGTAGGTTCAAATTTTTTTTTATTGGTAGATAGTTAAGTAATAGTTAAGTACCTACATGTCTTGGCGCGGCCAGGGTTGTACCTACATCACAATTTAAATAATTATACTAATATTTATTTTATTTATCACCATTGGTTTGTTACTGAAACATGCTCTCATTTTCAGATTTTACATTGTAAAGTATTTTGTTTGATAAACAAACACGTGGTCCTAAATTGGATTTAAATAGTTAGGTATAAATACCTACTTTTCAATCAAAATTTTGTAGTTTAACGAGTTGACAAAAATTACTTCGCATCACGTAGCATTTAATTTGAAGCTTATTTAAAAGTTCTTTTTTTTCTGTTATTTCAAAACTAAGTATTTCTACTTTTCTAAACTAAAACGTACAATTATAGTCATTCAGCTGTTACTATTGTTTCTCTGTTTGAAAATGAATTTCATGTAAGATGCCAAGTGTGAATGAATGAATACGAAACAATGCGTGGATACGAATGAATGCTTATGGTTTGAAAGAAAAAGAGAGCATAGAAATGATTTGATTGTTGATCACGACATTACCGAGTGAGTTTGAAAACCGAAGGTTACCATTATGATGAGTTAGGAATTTACGATGATGGACAAAGCTTACACGTGCTTAGAATGTAGGATATACCATCATATACCTTGGATTGGCCTGATTTAGTTCTAGCCCTAATTTAAACCTAATGTTAGCTTGATTATTTCGTCAATCTTTAATTTTTGTGGATCCGCTGAGCTCCACGAAGGAGCATGCAATAACGCCATATTTTTTTTAAAAATAAATTATGCTTCATCTGCTGTTTAAGTCTACGTGTGCGTTTCTTTGATCACATCATCGCTTACCTTCTGAAAAGATAGTGGTCGAACACAGGCAAGAAAGTATTCATCAAGTTTTATCAAGATACCTACATAATTTTATCAAGATAGGTACATGATTTTACAGTGCCAGCTACTTAGCTGTTCAGTTGACGGTGTCCCTAGTGACGCAAATTGAAATGACGAATTCAAAATGGCGGCTGACGCACATATAGTTCCTATTTTGTCCACCTGAACAGTTATTTTACAGTGCCACCTACTTAGCTGTTCAGTTGACGGTGTCGCTAGTGACGCAAATTGAAATGACGAATTCAATATGGCGGCTGACGCACATATTGTTCCAATTTTGCCCACCTGAACAGCTAAGTTGGTTGGTGGAAATTGAAGAACAAAATCAGGCTCAATCCAAGATGTAATCGAACCTTGACCGCGCCGACATGCTCAGCAAAGAACGGAGAGAAGAAATTCTTCATTTCCGTCGGGGGGATGTCAGAGATTCCTCGGGACTTCACGCGCTCCTTGATTCGGGAGTATACCGACCGGGAGAACACAAACACCTGGATAGTGGTGGGTCAATACATTAATCAATTGGTCAATCTCAGGAAAAAATAATTAAATAGTTCCGAAAAAGTGAGCACCGGGATTTGAACCCAACATTGTGAATTATTACATCAGCTGTAGAATGTTAACTGTTAGATATTGGCTTCTCCTATGGATTTCCATTGTGATTATTGTACAGACAGTATAGTATATGTACAAATACCTCTCAATTGCTATTCTGAGACAGCAATAGCTTTGTATAGAGATTTTTGTTCTAGGACTGGGCTTATTGGCGTTTATGATACTAGTGTACCTAGTAAATAAAACATTATGGCAATTTAAAAATGCTGTACTGATTAATTGGTGACTTAGCCATAAGATTAATAAAAAGGGCTTCAATTTGTTTTTTTTTTGTATTCGTTGATAATTAATTAAAGTTATTAAAACCTTTTATTATTATTACTCACCTGATATAAAGAGTTACCCGTGATATAGGACGCTATGTAATGTGACCCATATTTCCTGATGAAGTCGGCTATGGACGCCGTGTCTCCCAGAATCGAGTCCTGTATAGCATCAAATACTACGTCTTCTACTGATATGTTCGGCGGAAGATCTGTCAGCTTTCCTGTCTCACGGAACCTGAAATTTAATAGGACGCAGTAAGATGGGGGAAAAAATTTTCATTTAATAAATTTATCAGAAACCTTTCCTAGGATTTTAGAACTCTTATAATTGGCATTACATGTTTTTAGGGATTAATTGCTGTCTGTAATTCTTATTTGTGTTAGAGGTGATGTGACCAGTACCAAAGAATATACATACAATAACTACTACCCAGTACTGACATTCTGATTTAGGTGAGTGTATTGTGAATTGGTTCTATATTGGATAATAATCATCTGTTCTATAGTTAATACGGTGCTATTTAATTTGTTCATCCATTGCAGCAGCACTTACAAATCAAGCAGTTAAGGGACTAATACTTTTCCATAGCTCTTTAATAGCGTATCATCTCATGTTAGACAAATAAACTTATTTCTGTGCTTGGCAAACAATTGATATGAGTGAATTGCGTAAATCTCAAAGACAACCAAAATAGTGAAGGTATAGACTGAGAAAGGTACGGGCGGCAAGAGTTTCTCTTTCATCTCGTCTACCCCCGCGCCCTTGAAACCGCGCAGGCGAGGACTGAGGATTATGGACAGTGAAGTTAATTACCTGGAAACCCTGACCAGCACATAGCAGTGGTCTCCACTGATAAAGGAGGAGTTGATGCCCAGATTCCGCGCGATGATGTCGTTTGGCCAGCCAGCCGTGAACGCGCGCCACGGTCGCTCTAACCTGAAATTCGAATATAAATTAAAATTTAAAAATGAAATTATAATTTCTAGCACGATGCATAAGGAATGAGAATGAAACCGAGATCATACAAATATTAGCTCACAATATCTAAAATGGTCTCACATTGTCATAAGACTGGTTGTCTGCCACTATGTTGACGTCATTATCTCGGGTACTACCCCTGCCTTCGGCAGGCTCCCGTGGATCTGTTGATATCCATCGAAAATGCCCACCTTTCAGAACTGTACTGCACCAGCCTTTTTAATAGTCAACTGCAGGACGAAGGCCTACCCACGAAGGGATATAGGGCTATAACCACCACGCTGGCCCAGTGCGGGTTGATGGATTCACCATCGCCATCGAATTTCTTCTACGGACGTATTCAGGTTGCCTCACGATGTTTTCCTTCACCGAAAAGCCAGTGGTGTGAAATTCCGTACATTAGTTCCAAAGAAACTCATTGACGGGACCGGGATTGAACCCACGACCTCAAGAATGACAGGCCAGCGTTACAAGCACTAGACCACCACGGCTTTCAAAACGAAATTCACTAAAGTAAGCCTGCAGCAGAAAGCAACTGCTGCAGGCTTCAGCAGAACTCCATGTGAAAGTCTTCGTCGAAGAGGGTCTTGGCCTGCAGGCGCTTGGGAGCGACTGCGTACCGCTCGATGTCACTGATCATGCTGATACTCCTATAACTACAACTTGCTGATGCTCTGCTTTTATCTATCCAATCAGTCGTTACGGTATCCATCCACTGCTGATTATAAGCTCCCTATCTTTCTCACCATTCTGTCTGATCCTATACAAGCCGCACCATTGTATACCGACACATTTGATGATATCATTGGAGCATCGAACTGGTGATCTGCCTCTTTATTGTCCATTTTCTCTCGGCAGCACTGGACTGCCTTGGGCAGGCTCCAATTGATCTGTTAACATTTATAAATTGATCTGTTATTGCAAATACCCACTTTTCAAAAGTAAAGTCATTATAGTAAGCCTGCAGCAGTTGCTTCAGGTTATCGCAGAACTTCATGTAAAAGTATCCGTCGAAGAGGGTCTTGGTCTGGAGGCGCTTGGGACCAACTGCGTACCGCCCGACGTCGCTGATCACGCTGATACTCCTATAACTACAACTTGCTGATGCTCTGCTTTTATCTATCCAATCAGTCAGTATCCATCCACTGCTGATTATAAGCTCCCTATCTTTCTGTCCATTCTTACTGATCCTATGCATTTTATACGCACCATTGTCACCCGACACATTTGATGATATCATTGGAGCATCGAACTGGTGATCTGCCTCTTTATTGTCAGTTTTCACTTAGGCACCACCTGACTTACCTGGGCAGGCTCCTATTGATCTGTTAACATCATTGCAAATACCCACCTTTCAAAAGTAAAGTCCCTAAAGTAAGCCTGCAGCAGTTGCTTCAGGTTATCGCAGAACTCCATGTGGAAGTCTCCGTCGAAGAGCGCCTTGGCCTGGCGAGGCTTGGGAGCCACCGCGTACCGCTCGACGTCCCGGAACACGCTGACAGTCGGCTCCCGGAACACCCAGCCCTCGGTGTCGTTCCGCGGGACCACACGCATGCAGATGCTGAGGTAGCCATATCTGGAATTGAGAGATAACGCGGTTTAGCTATCGTTTGACGCGTATTCATAATACTGATTCACTCATTTCACATTTTTGTTTCTGATAGGATTGCAAGTAGGTGTGTACCCTTACCCTAACTTACATTCATCTACAATAGGCGAAGTACGTCCAAAAAGACTGTTCCCGAGGAAAATGCTATTGTCACTCGACATTAACTGTGTGTGGACACGATGATTTTTGATTGACGAAATTATAACGCCAAAGGTTCAAATCTTATCTCTTATTTACCTTTATTTGAACTTCGAACGGCTAGGACGTAGGTATCGGAACTTTATGGATACTCAATACAATCTGTCAAAGTTTCGTATACCTACTCCTTTGTTGGAACTGACATAATGAAAAATGCTAGTGCAATTTCTTTATCTTTATCGTATTCATATCAGAAATATAATACCTATGAAGCAGCTGGTTTTAGTATTTAAATATGTGATAATTAATAAATAATCATCAATAAAACAAATGTACAGAGCCTATAAATTACAATAAGATGGCGGGCTAAAAATATTTCCAGTAAAATGTTAATATTTCTATTAGTAATAATAACTATAATAATCGTCTAGTCGTTATTGGTAGTTGATATCGTAAGTAGTAGTTGACAGTTTATACTTAAACGCTGCTGAAAATTATTAGATTAACATTAATTCTTTAACTTTTTGTTTTGCTGATCACCGCACTTGACATTTATTAAAATTATTCTCCTCTATTGCGAAATTAAATAGATCTAAACAGTACAAACAATTTATCTTTATTTATTATTATGTATGTATGCAGTATTTTGAAAATAAATTGTAATAAAATGTAAAATTATTAAAAGTCGTACAGTCGCATCTACTTGCGCAAGCTACCGAATAAAGTGTAACAGCCTTAGCCCATAGCACGGGCGTTTCAGTGAAAAGAAAAATAATAGAGGAGATGGGCACTGGAAGTTTCACCGCATTATATCAATTATTACTTTGTAAAACTTGTGTTTCGATAACGACAACGACATTTAAGTTTGCGACGAATAAATTTTGGCTCAGGCCGAAGTAAATTTTGGTTTACTAAGTAGGTATATGGCGTCGTCTGTGAAGTTAGCTACAAGTAGGGATGTAACGATTCCGATACCGATACCGATATATCGGCCGATTAATCGGCAGGACCGATATATCAGAATCGCCGATTATACACAGCTGATATCTAGAGTTTGGGAACCGCGCGAAACGAAAAACGCGCGCGTTGTGTATCATACTCGTACAAAATGATTTGCGTAACAGATTATCTGCTATTGCAAAAAGTTAACTTTAATTTATTGTTGACTGTATTTTACTTTTGTATTGGTTTACTTTACCACATTGTGTAACAATTACTTTCTTAATTAGCGTTTTGAATGCTTGATAATATTCTTGATTATTTACTTATTTCATATAATTTTTTTTTTCTGAATTTTGATTTGACATTTTGGTTTTCAATATTTTCAAGGTTAAGACTCTGATAAATGTTGGTACTAGGGCTTGGACACCGGAACTCCGGTTTTGGTGTAACTCCGGAGCTTCGAAAGATTTCAGCATCGTTTGTAAAACCGGAATTATCGGAACTAAAATCGGAGTTTCGATTTTAGGAACAAAATCCGCGCCGCGCAATGTAATGTGCCATGTTGCAGATAAAAGTGTTAAACAACAATTACAAGACGCCATAAAAAGAAGGCTTATTAAAAGCAAGCCAAAAAGTGGTGCCAATATGGACATAGAGAGCATACTAAGGGTTGAAATGGCCGTTTTTAAAAATGGAGGTGACAGAGGTCAAAACTTAACAAAATGCTTCCAATATTTGATGACTATTACACCGACAAGTGTTGAAGCAGAGCGAGCGTTTTCAGCCGTTACATATATAGATTATACCTATGTAATCGCGTAAGAAGCTCGCTATCTGACGAAAGCTTCGATGCATTAACATTTCTAAGGTCTTGTTACCAAAAATAATAAATTTATTTTTATTTCTATTTAGTTACTTTTATTTCCTACATTACTAACTAGGACACTAGTTTCGATTTTAATATTCAAATCAAATTCACCATCTTATACCACAGCACTGCTTTTTTCAATAAATTCATAATTTTTAATTTTTTAGCACTTCAACTCCGGAATTCCGGAATTCCGGAGTTGAAATGCTAAGCATCGAAACTCAACTCCGGAGCTGAAAATAAGTCCGAGTTCCAAGCCCTAGTTGGTACCTACTTGGTAGCTTCTATGCACAATTAAGAAAATTATTCATTATGTATTTGTTCCTTTTTTATATTTCTACTAAGCAGCCGATATCGGTACCGGTATCGATATCGCCGATTATTTACTACAATAATCGGTATCGGTATAGTATCGGTAAAATTATGTATCGTTGCATCCCTAGCTACAAGTACACCTCGCAAGTACCTACTAAACTCGTTACCGCGCCACTGATATAAAGCTGCTATAGGCCGTGCTCCGCGTACCCCTGTCACCCACCCGGTAACATCTCCCCCCGCTCCCTTCTTCCGAGCAGGCGATACGCGAGTTAAGCGGTCAGTCTTTAGCGAATCTCTTTTGTCATTAACTCATGATTAAATTTCTCGTAATAAGTACCTCATGAATATATTGATCGCTTTGCCGACGCCGAGCTCGGAGTCGGTGGTGGTGGCGGCGCACAGTGCTACCGCCAGCAGCAGCACCGAGTGCGTCCGCACCATCACACACGCACGCCCCACCTGCAACAATACACAACAATGTTGAAACATGTGCAAAAAGATTCTCTCCGGCGGGGAATCGAACCCCGGTCTCCCGCGTGACAGGCGGGGATACTTACCACTATACTACCGAAGATATACTGCAGCGAACGAAATTTTTATACGCATTATGATGTTCGTTATTATCTATAGCCTTTATTTTGGTTTATTGAGAATTTTGCTCTATTGAACTACATTTTCAAATAATGATTTTTCGCAAAAAATAGCATGACTGACTTCACCCGTGTACAGAATTCGCGAATGTTTCGCACGGATCGATGTTACCTTTTTCACTTTATTGTTGATTTATTAAAAAATGGCTCAGCCGATTTCAATAAAAATTTAATGGGACCAATTTCGAAGTATACTTTTTCCAATAAAAAAAGAATGATTGAAATCGGACCACTACGAAAAAAGTTATGCATGGTTATACCTACATAAAAAAAAATATACGCGTCAAATTGAGTATCTACCTCCTCCGGTTTGGTTCGTCGGTCGAATAAATTATGATAACCAATGTCGCAGCATAACTAGTTCTCCGAAGGACAGACGAAAGCAACTCTCTCACTTCGTTAGCTCGGTCAATAAAGTAAACATCATAATAATTACTTTGTTAAATAAAAATTGATAGACACGAACTTAAACATTACTTTTCTGTGCTCTTCAGTTATTTGAAATACAGTGCTTAGGAACAAAATTACCATAATATTCGTATTACAAAGGTACGTTACGTACATCAGTAAAAACATCATTAACAGCATAGATTAATTGAATACTTTAGTTAATCTATGTCAATAGGTATACGTTGAATTAATTCGTTGTTATTGTACTTGACAAGATCTATTTGTACAAATATGCACTCACAAACGTATTACTTAAATTATATTTTTGCCCAAAAATTTAATACATAAAAAAGCAAAAGTATTAAAAATTAACAAATGAAGCTAACCTAAACGTATTTAAAAAGCAAAAAGATTTGTCAGAAGTGGGATTCGAACCCACGCCCTCAGAGAGGACCAGAACAACTCAACCTGTTTTACAGGCAAGGGTAACCTTGAGTCTGGCGCCTTAGACCGCTCGGCCATCCTGACATATGAGCGGAGCGTCGAAATAAGCAACCACATGCCAAGTTGAAATGTTTCACCGAGCTGCCGCACAGATGGCGTAGGTAGTTCAGATTAGAAATATTTTTTAACAAAATATGTTTTTATTCTGTTATTATTACTGTTAGAACACATTGGTAGTGTTGGTGTGTTAATTGTGTTAATATTTTATTGCATCACGTGATAACGTGGTATAAAGACGTTCATGATAATATTTTTTATGTACAAAGGTCAATGTATTTTTTTATATATTTTCTAACAGTGATAAGACTAGCACTCTATTTTGATACAATTATCGTCATGGCTGACAATCATAGCTAAAAATAAATATAATATAGCGAGCGAGCTTCGCTCGGGATAAGAGTAAATAAATGGAATTTAATATTTTTTTCCGAAACAATTATACTTACCTATAGGTACGTGTACCTACCGCCTAGAGATAAACTTATTAACAAACTAGCTGTGCCCCGCGGTGTTACCCGGTTATTATTCCTCTTCTATCTACCAGGAAAATCCGTCGACATCCGGACATAAATTCTAAAGAACTTACTCGTATAAGTACGAATCGAGATTTGAACCCCGGTTATCTTACCTTAGCTACTGAGCAAAATTATCGCACAATAATCTATAGCGTCACAATCGTGCAAAATGTGTGTGCCCGAGGCAAAACTCTGCCCAAGCAGGCTTTTTAGTCCGTCGTAAGGCGATTGCAAGCCGACAACAACGCCGCGCGATGCCAAAGTACTCGGTTTTAAGCACTAATTTAAGGTGACATCGTCGAGATTCGAGATAACGGGTTATTGTGAATTGACAAGTTTTCATATTTTATAAGGCTATGAAATTCCAAAACCATTTCGAGATATCGGGATGCTGATCACTATGCTAATTTTTCCAATTTTTTTAGTGCAATAACTGCTGAGATATTAAATAAAATCTCTCACCCAAGCTGTTTCGGGATTTATACTAAAAGTTTAGTTGCCTATGATAAAAAACAACGCTAGCAATATAAAATGACAGTTAACACTGACTGTTGACACATGAAATGTAGTTTAAAAATAAAATGTCAGTGTCATTTTCAAATGACTTATTTTGCGTTAGGCCGGGAGGTAAGCGCTAAATGCCAAGTACTTTCCAAAATTAAATGATCGGTAATAAGTTATCAAGGTGGTGTATCAATACCCGGAGTAAGTCAACTGGGTTCCTTAGCATTTGGTGGAGGAATCCGTTCAAATTTTAAAAGTATCTTGGTACTACTTAATAAGTAAATGAGTAGTACTTATTCTTCTGCTTTAAAGTGGTGCTAATTTAAAGCCTGTATGGCAGGCCCTGTTACATATTTCAGGTGATTGGCAGTCGTTCAACTTTTTTTTATGTTTTTCTTCCCATAGTACACCAATTTTCAGCTTTTAGAAGTAGTTGCATGATATTCATTGTTCGGTATTCACCGAACAATAATAACACAATTTTATGTTGTGTAATAATCTTTTATATTTCTTGCCATAATTACATTTATATTTCGCTTGTAGTATGATTTTTAGGTTAGTTTTTAGGTAGATGATTCACGTTGAAAGGCTGGTGATCGAATGTAATGGAATGAGTGAGTGAATGCAAAGGTGAAAGATGAATGAATGGTTGAATGATAGTAGGTCGCGAAGACGGCGCGGACATCCTCCCGGACGTTGAAAGGCTGGAGGCCTTTCAAGGATCAGCTTCTGGCTTCGGCAGTAGGCACAGGCGATTCAGAGCTCTCCGTACTACGTTTCCATTGGCAGTGGCAAGATCAGCGACGCGTGGCAGACCATCTGGACCATAGAAGAGTTTAGACACACGTCCCAAGCGCCAGTGTAGTGGAGGCGTTTCTTCTTTTATGAGCACGAGGTCGTTTAGCTGCAGCTCTGCTTGTGTTGTACGCCATTTCATGCGCTGTTGTAGTTCGGCGATCATTTCCTTTGACCATCTTGCCCAAAAATGCTGCCTTGCTTGTTCCAAACGTTGAAACTGGTCTAAACGGTTTGTGTTGGCATCAATTAGATTTGGTGATGGAATTGACATTAAAGGCCTGCCGATCAAAAAGTGTCCCGGGGTGAAAAAGTATTTTGTGTTCATTCTGAAAGATTAAATTAGTAAGACGATTGTCAGATTTTAAAACGGTAGGATGTCTTTTGTCGTAAGAGTAAAATGACGAGTCGATTCGACCGCCGACTCTCAGGATTCCCATAGAGTCTAGAAATGGATTTAAAGAAACTAGAGCAACCTCTGACTTCAAGGGCTTATTGTTAGACAAACGCTCTATCTCTTTAGCGAATGATTCTCGTTGCGATATTTTGATGAGTTGATTTAAGCTACGTTGTCTCTCATCCACCGACAAGGGACCAGAAAGTTTATTAGAAGGTTTTTTTGTGTTATGCACAAATCGCAAAACCCTTGCTAAAACGTTTTGTGCGAAAGATAATCTAGAATGATTCTCTAGATTTATTATTTTCTCGTCGCATGCTAGTGCAGTCTCCCCGACGAAAGCAAGTTGAGCTTTCATATCGGGTAGCTCTACTGCGCAGGATTGCTCTACAGGCCAAGATTCTTCGGGCTGCATGAGGAAATTAGGTCCATGCCACCATAAAGAAAACTGTACCTTATCAAGATCCGCACCTCGACTAAGTAGATCAGCAGGATTGGATGCAGTTCCAATTTTTTTCCAGCTCGAGGGATCGGTGAGATCGGTGATAGCAGCTATCCTGTTGGCGACAAATGTTTTCGCTCTATCGGGAGATCTAATCCACGCTAGAACGACGTTAGGATCTGTCCAGTAGATTCGACGTGAGATTGGATGTCTCAATGCTTGCATGACAGTATCGGCAAGTTGTGCTCATAGTAGAGCGGCGCAAAGCTCCAAGCGCGGTATGGTTGTCGGCTTGATAGGTGCCACGCGTGATTTGGCGCACACTAAGGAGACCTTAATATTACCGTCAGCATCTAGAGACCTTAGGTAAATGGTAGAGCCATAAGCTTTTTGGGACGCATCGTTGAAACAATGCATTTCTATGATAGTGAAGTTGTTAATGACGACGCATCTCGGAATTTTGATGTCAGCCAGCATTGGAAGTTGTTTGGTGCATTTAAGCCAAGATTTGCGTACTTCGTCGCTGACTGGTGTATCCCAGTCCAGTTTTTGCTCCCAAAGCTGCTGAATCAGGATTTTAAATTTAATAGAAAAAAAACGAGTACGTACCCCAGGCGGGTCGAATAGTTTAAAAGTCGATGATAGGATCGATCGTTTTGTTAGAACTTCGGCGCAGTATATTGAAAATTGAAATGGAATTCGTCAGACGTCAGATTCCATCCTACACCTAAAGTGCTGGAAGCGTTGCTTAACATTAGGTTTCTGTCTTGGAGTTCGACGGAATCCGTTGACAAAAGTTTTGGTAAGTTCGAACGGTACTTACGGAGATGAAAACCATGTTCGGCTAGCTCGGTAGAGACTGACTGCTGAATGTAGAGCAAATCAGCTTCGGTATCAGCACCTGTAAGTAAATCATCACACAGAAAGTCTTTTTGTATGATCTCTTTTATTGTAGAGTCACTACATTCTTTGCCGACTTGAAATATGCATCGTGTGGCAAGAAAGCTTGCACTTGCAAAACCGTACGTTACTGTATTCAGCTGCAAAACTTCTACGGGATCGGTTTCGGTTTCTCGCCACAAGATTCGCTGTAGACGTCGGTCGGACTCTCTAACAAAGATCGCTCTAAACATTTTTTCGATATCCGCACAACATACGTACTGATGTTGACGAAACCGTACCAAAATATTAAATAGTGGCTCTTGAATTGTAGGCCCTACTATTTGTAAATCGTTCACTGAAACGCCACTAGTTGATTTCGAATTAGCCTCGAAAACAACCCTTGTTTTTGTAGATTCGCTACTTTCCTTAATCGCAGGATGATGCGGTAGATAGTAAGCATTTTTAGACTTACTTGGATTTGTTTGTAGTTTAGTTAAGCCCAGTAGTCGCTTATAAGCTAGGTTATAGTTGTCTCCTAATTTGTGGTGGTCATCTCGAAGGGGTATTGCTACAGAAAAATGACCATTAGGAGTTTTAGTAGTGTTAGCTACAAAATGTTGTTCACATAGGCGCTCTTCTTGAGAAAAAGCTTTGGTTTGTGGAAAGCTTTCAAGCTCCCAGAATTTAGTTAACTCTTCATGTAGGTTAGGTTCGTCGCTTAGTGTAAAATTACACATCACTTTGGTCGACTTACCTTTTGGATTGTAGATTGGTCCGGCGATAAGCCACCCAAGCTTAGAGCTTCGGAGGGTAGGGCTTCCGGGTCCTAGAGATTGTTGTTTGGAACTGATAATGTCCCAGAAAAGATCAGCTCCGATGAGCATGTCGATTGGGCCTGGCTGGAAGAAGTCAGGATCGGCGAGCTGGTACTCGGTATGTAGTTGTAGATGACTAATGTCTATAGATATTTTAGGCATCGTGCCTGATATATTAGGCAAGATTAAACACGACATTGTTACATTGAATTGATTGTCGCTTGATTGTAGCGTAATAGCACATCGTTTTGTAGGTATTTTAAGTGGCATGTTGCCTATACCTATAACTTCAGTATTAGAAGGCTGTGGCGCAAGGCTAAGTTTTTGCATTACAGCTTCTGTTATGAAACTGGATTGACTGCCACAGTCTAGAAGAGCACGTACTACTGTGGACTCTTTAGTTGAAGGATTGGTCACGTGGACTTTGGCTGTGCACAACAACACTTCAGGTGAAGACTGAACAGACATGGAAAACTCACCGTTCGGCTTCTGAGTGTCCTGATCAGCTTCGTGGAGCAGGGTGTTGTGTCTTTGTTTGCAGGTGCGACAGCTACCAGGCAGCTTGCATTCCTGGGCCTTGTGACCCGCCTTCAGGCAGTTAATGCATAGTTTTTTAGAGCTTACTAGCTGATGCCTTTCTTCCACAGGTTTATTTTTGAACACGGCGCATTGGAAGACGTGATGATCTCCCTGACAAGCTACGCAGTGAGGCTTGGTGCTGGAATTGAAAGCGTTATTTGGTTTAGGTAAGGTAGTAACTAATGCTTTAGTTTGTTGATACTTTTGATTAAAAGTATTGTTTTGTTTTGGTTTTTCAGGTCTATCCTGCTTCGAACGTTGGTATGTTGTTTCAAGAACATCGGCGCGACTCTTCAAGAAGGAGAAGAATTGCTCTAAGGTAGGTATCTCAGGTAAGTCGTTTCTATGTTCTTCCCACTTCATGTAGGTATTATTATCTAGCTTGTTTGCTAATTGATATATTATGATCACGTCCCACTTATCAGTAGGCAACCCTAAGCTATTTAACGCTCGAAGGTTCTTGGTGATGTGATCAATGATAAATCGTAATGATTTATCGCTTTCACGAAACGATTCGATGTTGAACAACGATTTTAGATGATTCGCAATAAGTTGTCGCTTGTTGTCGTATCTCGCACAGAGAAGTTTCCACGCTTCGTTGTAGTTTTTATCTGTAATTTCTAAGTTTGAAATTACGCGACTAGCTTCGCCCTGCAAATAACTGCTTAGATATACAAATTTATGTACATTTTGAATTCGATCATTCTGGTGTACCAAAGAAGTAAATATCTCTTTGAATTCCAGCCACTTGTAATAAGTACCTTCGAAAGGAGGTATTTTAATTTCAGGCAAGCGGAATCCCAAAGGATTGTTGGTTTCCTGGGTGTGATTATGACAACAGGAATGATGTGACGAGTTATGCAAGGTAGGCGCAGCTATGGTATTCTTTTCTAATAAAGTTTTTGCGAACGAAATACAATGGTAGAAATCTTGTTCAATAAGTTCCCTAACAGCAAGCTCAGCATCTTGGTTATCAATATTTACGATTTCGATTTGATTTTGCAGCTCATCAAAGTCGATGAATAATGCTTCAAATTTCGTTAATTTCATCGCTAGCTTACTAAGTTCAAGCGCAGATATATCTTCCAAAGTATTTAGAATATCTAAGTTATTTTTAAACTTTGTAACGCGTCCTTTAATGGAACTGCGTTTTGCATTTAATTCTTTAAAGTCTTCACTGGACATTTTGAAGTTTGCGATGAACGTCTATTTTTAGAATGTAAACAAAGTGTTTATGAAGCTTAGATCACAGTATGAGATATAGATACCTGTACTTAGGTAGGTAAATAGTTCGAAGTGGAAAGATTTAAACTTAGTGACTACAAGCGAAAAATAACAAGGTTATGTATAATATCTATGTACCTACTTGTTTACGAAATACGCTTTTTGGATTAGAATTCTTGGAATGTTTAGGTAATCAAACTGTAAGAAATTGCTTTAGTGCAATTGTATTTACGTACTATATGGTATTAATCTTAGGTTATAGTTAGATATATTTGTAAAACAAAATATTTAAGGACTGCAATGACGACTTAAAGTTTGAATCGAACAAAGGATTATAGTCGGTAGGTATGTTCGAACAGCCGTTGACAGACGGGTTAATGACCGGTGCGAACGTACCTACTTATATGTCAGCACTCGGCATACCTACATAGTTAGATTTAAATTGCTAAAATTGCACAGCTAATGAATGCACAATGATGCATCGAGTCGTAAGAGGAACTTAACTCCCTTAGATACCGAAATAAAAGAGGAATTAGGTTAGGATGTGTGAAATGGAACGAGCTCACCTCAAGATCGACTTGCCCGTGTCACTCCACGGCCTTTTCGGCGTTGATTCTCCACTTTCACAACACGATTCCTTGCAGAATGCGATGAAATGAACACGTTGCTGCGTGCAGGATGTAGCAAACTTGGTTGGCGTCCCTTGGTGTTGATTTTCCTGGATGGTCTCGATGAAACGAACACTGTGCGGCGTGCAGGTGGTTGTGTATCAAAATCACGAAGTCCGAAAACGCAGTCCTGTCACGGTCGCCACTTTTGTTCGGTATTCACCGAACAATAATAACACAATTTTATGTTGTGTAATAATCTTTTATATTTCTTGCCATAATTACATTTATATTTCGCTTGTAGTATGATTTTTAGGTTAGTTTTTAGGTAGATGATTCACGTTGAAAGGCTGGTGATCGAATGTAATGGAATGAGTGAGTGAATGCAAAGGTGAAAGATGAATGAATGGTTGAATGATAGTAGGTCGCGAAGACGGCGCGGACATTCATTTTTTTTAAACGGATACCCCCGTTACGCCAAACGCTTACAAACGCTAAGAAAGCTCACTGACTCCGGGATATTGTTGTACACCACCACGATAACGTAATACCAAAATGCCGTTGTTAGAATGTACTTGCATTTTTTGCGCTGACCTCCCGGCCTATTTGTGTGAATTGTGAATGTTGTGATGGATTGATTGGCATTGACAGTGACAGCAAAGCTATTTTTTTTCTAATGTGGCTTCAGTAAAATTGTTTATGATTCCATAGTTTTGCAGTTACGTCCTTTTAGAATAAGCTACTTTTCAAAACTTAATTTTACGGAAAATATAAGTCGTATTGGAAAAATAAAAAATATGTATACGTTATTTTGCAATATTCTTTCAGAAAATAAATAAATATAATTATGTTAAAAATTTGAAATGTTGTCAATTATTTAAATATCCAAGTCGGTTTGTATAACGGCGCTCGGACATTTTTTTACTACTTTCACTTAGGGACTGTGTCTCTGTAGATATTTGCTCGAAGACAATAATACAATAAATAGAGTTTGCAATAAATCATCAGATATTACTCTAAGTCATCGCCCTTGGCACCATTACAGAAGAAACAAAATTGCGACAATCCGCGAGATTTCATACAGAGTTACAATGGCGTGATAAATCTTGGACAAATCTGTTTCGAGAATCATTGAAGATGCTTAATTATACTTTATTTGCAATTTAGAGCCATTACGTAACTAGGTATCTAAGATTAGGTTTAATAAAAAGTTAAGTAGTTATCATACCGTCAAGTTAGTATAAAGCGTCACGAAACAGACGTCAGATTTACGTTGCCGCCCTCAGACCAAATTAAAAATCAAGACAGAACGTCGTGGACTGACAAGTGAGGCTGGTTTTTACATGTGGTGAGTGCGTCAATGTTGCACCGCCATAGTTAGAATGACAAGCCAAGGCGTAGTTTCCTTGGACGTGTATGTGTATGTAATTGTGTCTGAACACAGCGAGGCGTGGTTTTGTCGGCTTCATTTGTTTTTTCACAACATTCAGTCTTGATTTTTAGGGTTCCGTAACCAAAGGGTAAAAACGGGACCCTATTACTAAGACTGCGATGTCCGTCTGTCCATCTGTCTGTCTGTCACCGGGCTGTATCTCATGAACCATATAGCTAGGCAGCTGAAATTATCACAGATGATGTATTTCTGTTGCCGCTATAACAACAAATACTAAAAACAGAAAAAAAATATTTAAGGGGGCTCCCATACAACAAACCTGATTTTTAGTCGTTTTTCGCTCTATATTAATAATGGTAACAGGTAGATGCTTGAAATTTTCACAGAATATTTAGTTTTATATTAACTTCAATAATAAATAATAAAATTAAAATGAAATAAATATTTAAGGGGGGCTCCCATACAGTACGGAACCCTCCGTGCGCGAGTCCGACTGGTACTTGGCCGATTATTTTTTTTACGTTTACACCGACCTTGTCGTCTATACGTTTCCTTGCATCCAAGAGAGGTTGTCTGGAAGAAATCGCTTTTAGCGATAAGACCGCCTTATCTGCCTTTGTTTCTTTTGTTATGTTTTCTTATTTGTTGGTGTCAATATAGTGTTGTTGTATTGTATACGACAAGTACCTACGTATATCATAGAAAAAAATCAATAACTTACGACGATACACTCGATACAATATTAGGTACACAGCATTTAATTTAATTAAACACCTGTCCGGTATAATTACAGTAAGTTATGAAATCTAACACATTTTACACATTCTACGCAAAAAGTAAACACGTCAATCAACTAAGTATACTTATGTAAATGATAATGATCGAATCACATCACAACGCAATTTTACCGTTTGACTCGGGCGGACAATTAAAAAAAAACTTTTAATGTTTTAACAGATATCGTTGGTCTATCAAAGTCTATGGAAATTTCCATCGAACTCTCTATAAACATCGATTTATATTTTTTGAACTAAATATATTATACCAATGGAGAACCCAGCGCGGTACAGCACTGCGCTCGTTTGACATTAATGGACCTTATGTTGCAAAGATTTCTTTTGATTCTGGAACACAGTAATGTTTGCTTTTTTCAATACTTTTATCTGCTTGGCGGTTAATTACCTGGCAGAGGTGTGGTATGTCCATAGATACCTACATAAAGGCCGAATCAAACTTGATGGCATCTGTGAAATTTGGTACTTACAAGCTGCGCTAATCCCAACTCCTCATCGGCGCTGACTTTTGAATTTGCTGTTGTTAAGACTTGCGTCGTGTTGACAGACGCATTTAAATTTGATTCAGCCTATAACCCTAGAAATTTTAAATTTTATTTTTGTTTACTTTAATCGGTTCTGTTTATGGTTAACTGTTACAAGAAGACATAAAAAAAATTGACAACTAGCCTATCCTATTGGCAACATTAGTCACATTTGGATGTCATCCATTTGGCGTGATAGACAGTGGAGCCCTTAATGATACCTACTCTGTCGGATAGCTACAGGGCACAACTCCTCGCCCGGTGGAGTACTCCTTTGCGAGATGTTATCCTATCATCACCATCTCCACTTGGATGAGACCACAAAGTCCAAATATGCATGGAAAAAACAAGCGTGATGTGAATCAATCCTTTCATTCGAATTATATAGGTACTAGCGTAGTTACAATTCCCTCCAATATTTAGGCGTAGTGTAGAACCAGTATTGCTTCTGGGCTCTAGTTATGCAACTTAATTGCACTACTTTAGTCGTGACACACAAACGGACACTACTTATTATTAAATACATACGTACACCAAATTGTTACTAAATATTTTAATTAGTTTCAATTTGTTTTGTTGATACAAAAATGTCGTTGCCTTGCAAATGAAACTCAATTTTTTTATATAAATTATTGTAATCAAGATCAATTAATTTCTTTTTAACTTTTTTATCTCAGCTTTTATCAATGCAATCGAATAGTTTTTATTAAGATTTATGCACTAGCCCTGGACTCCGAGGTTTTCCTATTTTACAAGCTTTAATTTAACTTGCAATTGATGTATGTATTTATGTAAGTTCGGGTGGAATCTTGCAAGTTAAATTTGACCAACTTGCCTGTTTCCGATTGAGCTGAAATTTTTCACGCATATATATATTACGTGACAATGCCATAATATAGTACCATGGAGCTGATCTGATGATGGAGTCGGAAGGTGGCCATAGGAAATCCTGGACTAAACAAGATGGACCCGTCGTGTTTGGGCTCGTTTTACTTGTCTTGGCTAGCACTCTGCTGCTAAATGATATCCAGGATCTCAAAAGCTTGTATTTTTATAAGATATATTTTATAACAAATTATCATTAAGATTCATGGACTAGGCCTGGATTCCGAGGTTTTGCTATTTTTACCCAATATTTGATTGAATGTTGTTAATTTTGATTGAATGTTGTAACACACGAAATATTTTTTTCAAATTATTTTTCTGGTTTTTGGTAACCAGATGGTTACCAGATGGTTTTGGTTTTGGTTATTACATTTTTTTATCCTTATTAATATGAAAAATCCGAAAATGTGTGTGTTGGTTGGTTCCTCTTTCACGCAGCAACAGAGCAACGGATTGACTTGATTTTCGCCATGGATAGTTCAACTGTCGGAGTGAGTGGTACATAGGCTTTTTATAAAATAATCGGCCAAATACGAGTCGGACTCGCGCACGGAGGGTTCCGTACTGTATGGGAGCCCCCCTTAAATATTTATTTTATTTTAATTTTATTATTTATTATTGAAGTGAATATAAAACTAAATATTCTGTGAAAATTTCAAGCATCTACCTGTTACCATTATTAATATAGAGCGAAAAACGTCTAAAATTTCATGTTTGTTGTATGGAAGCCCCCCTTAATTATTTATTTAATTTTGTTTTTAATATTTGTTGTTATAGCGGCAACAGAAATACATCACCAGTGAAAATTTCAGCTGCCTAGCTATCATGGTTCATGAGATACAGCCCGGTGACAGACAGACAGACAGACGGACAGACGGACAGACGGACATCGAAGTCTTAGTAATAGGGTACCGTTTTTCCCTTTGGGTACGGAACCCTAAAAATAAAAGGTTGCTATCATACTAAAGCATGGCAGATAAATTAAAAATATCACGCCGGTGAAGCCGCGTGCAAAGGCTAGTAAAATGTGTATATTTATATTAATATTTCATATACATATTTATATTAATATATCAGTGTCCAAATATAAATTAGTCATGTCAGTCAATTTAACTAGGCAAATAACCTTGACCTTAGTTGTTTTCTGCGGATTTAATCATTACTTTAGTATTACACTAATCTTATTCTTATCGAGCACTTTTGTAAGTCGATTCTTGTAAGCAACTTGGCTTCCTTCATTTGGCTGAACTGAGCCTCTATAACTGAACATTAGAACGGCTGAACGTATGCGTAAATAGTCAAGTAAGCGAGTTAGAGCATGAGCATGAGTGAACTTTGAAAATCTATGATTGTGCGAACGGGAGAGCGTAACATGCGGTCCTTGGCGATCGTTAGAAATGATTCGAACGTTTCGCAAAGGAGATATTGCAAATATGCATAGAATTTGGGCCACTACAGGGTACAGTATTTCATAATTTGGTCTGTTTTTTTCGGAAAATGATTTTCCAGTTAATTTTTTACAATAACAGTGTCCATTAAAAGTAATTTCGTGGGTTCGGGTATTAAGGTTACATGTGACCAAAATGACAGTAATTCAATGACTGAACAAAAATCAAATTGGAAAATGTGAAATTACTCATAAATTAAGCATTTGATGCGGTTGTTTTACTCTGCGCATTTATTTATCATAGTTTAACGGATTTTTTGAGCTACTGTACCTAGTCTGAGCCCATTTTGTATTATCTCCTTTGAGGGGGTTGTTTTTCATACTCGAATGCCTAAGAACGTATACGGAACTTTAACAGTGACAGTTCTAAAACCATTCGCCATATTTGTTTTCTTAGATATTCTTTCAACTAACGTTTAAGCACGATTTTCGCTTGTATAGTCTATGGTTTCTTTAGATATTGCCATGTCCAGTACTAAAGATCTGCGTGAAATGCATGATTTAAAAGAAATTTCGAAAAAAAAATTGGTCCGTAAAGATAAGCATACGACTAAACCTTATTTATAATGCTTTTAATATGCTAAAATAGGCCAAAACCCACGCAGTGGCCAAAAGTGGTGCATCTACCAATACATTAATTTTTATTATCATGGGGACCAGAGTGTGAGTGCCTTAACTCTATCGAGTACGTAGAAACTGGTACCAGGGAAACAGACATTACGAGCATGTCATTTGATCTAACATGTGTATTGATATTAACATTTTGACATAGTTACAATACATACCGTGCATATCAGGTGTCGGTGAACGTGCTCTACTATGCTATTTTATTCTCCGTTTTTTGTCTTTCATCGTACATATCTATGTACTTGCGAAACATTACTTTGTTACTACATCGAAATAACTTGATACCCTTAACCGTGAAATATTTTTTATTTTTGTAACTCTAGTTATGAAAAATCAGCTGTAATATTTTTACATATTTGTTAGCCTGCAGCTGAAAAAAATCAGCTACCTGCCTATTAATTTACTATACCTAATATATTATTTACATACATATCTATCATCTCTACATTATGAAACAAATTCGCTTTGGCTGTCATGTGTGTATCGGCTTACTTCAATCATTATACTTATAATTTTTACTATGGGAAAAACCCTGAGATGACCAAAAATCACCTGCTCCGTGATTTTTTCCATGTAATTGAAAATTTTTTTACCGATCGCTGTATATTTTTACGATAGTGTGTGAGTATTTTGAATTAAAATTATGAAATGAAAAAAAAAACGCCAACAAAAGTAGCCGGTTGAATGGCCGTTAAGGCACGGTTATGGTAACTATAGTTAAGGGTTAACAAAAGCGGTGGTTTTTAATCCTTAGGTACCTATATTACTATCTTGACTAATATTTAAAAAAAAAGTGTTGAAAAAGGGAAAAAAACTTGTTCACGTCTTTTATTTCAACCCACGAAAATTGCATAATACATGTTTACTTATAAAAATCATGTTTTGCTTGACTTTTATCATAGTAGCATCAATCGCAAGATGATGTAATAGTGTTTGTTGCTGACGTCTCCGACTTGTGTTGGAGGAAAAGTCTGACGAACATATATAAAAATATGAATCTAAAAGTGTGTTTGTTGGTTTGTTACTCTTTAGTTCAATAGAGCAACGAATAGCCTTGATTTTTTGTAAGGACATAGTTCCAAGGTTGGAAAGTGGCATAGGCTACTATTTATATCCTGAAAAAATAAAAGGTTCCTATGTCACAAAAATCAAAATATCACGCGGTCGAAGTTGCAAGAAAAAGCTAGTCTTTCTATAAATACAGGATTCAGAATACAGTATGCGAGTGGTAGTAATATGGTGATGATGTGGTTAGGATGCTTTTAACATGTCATTCAACGGGCATCGAGCTGGGTGCTACTTGCAGCTGGATTACTGAGGATCAAGTATATTTGAATGCTTATTTGTTGGGCTATTTTAGAACACAACATTTTAGTTGAAACTATCTACCAATCCGCACTGACAGCGTGGTGGGTATGCCAAATCACTCTTCGTAGGTCAGAAACCCTGTATAAAATAGAGCATAGGTACAATAAATTACAGTACAGAAAAAAATAAATTAAAGAAGATTTCTTGAATTGGAGATTCTATCAAAAAAAAACATAGGAACCTGCAAAAATCAAAAACAAATAACATCGAGACCCAAAACAAATATAAATATTTGCTGTGGGATTATCATTATTTAAAAATCCTCCAAATATTCTTCTCACAAGATAAATAAACAATAATATGTATTTTTATCTACTACTTTGACCTGCTGGTCCTACCTTCAGAACATCAACACCTAGCTAAATAAGATATATGTAAAATGAATACCAATTTAAAAAAATAAATGTTGTTCATAGAATAAATTAAGTTTGCTTGATTCGGCTCATTGGAATTCTTTCATCTTAATATCCACATTATGAAACCTTGTAACAACCTCTACCTAGGTATTATGACAAAACATGTAGTTTCTGCAAAGTGCAGGATGATCTGATTATAAAAAGGGTGGAAATTTAAAACACAATTTAGCAGGCTGTCATAATAAACTCTCATTTGGTATCGCAGTGTAGTATACTAATTATATCTTTGGTGCCATTTAAATTCATTGAATGTTTAGAATATTAGGTAAGCCCTGGTGCATAGTGTTTAGGGATTTTAAAAATTAAATGAAATGACTGAGTGTAAAATATAATTTTTGGGAAACGACGTCATCATATTTGGTAAAGATCTCAAGAGTCTTTGTGCTTAAAACTTAAGGTGTTATGCTTAAACGAGTGTTACTCATCTAATGTCAAGAGTCCATAGGCTTACTTGCACCGGTTCGTTGCCCCTTTGAGTTTTGAACTAACACAACGTCTCAAAACCTGGCATGGATATATTTCCAAAAAGTATTATCCAAAATCTTTGGCTTTTAAATAATGTTCCTTTCCTTCCTCAAATATCCCTTAAAGTTTTAAATTGTTTTCCTTTATTTCTAAACCTTTTAATTAGGCTCTGTCTTTACAAGGTGTTGTTTTGCAAACAGTCTTTTTTGCAAAAAATGGCATGACCGACTTCAACCGTGTAAAGAATTCGCGAATTTTTCGCACGGATTGATGTAGCATTTTTCACATTATTGTTGATTCGTCAAAAATAGCTCAGCCGATTTCGATAAAATTTAAATGGGACCAATTTCGAAGTATAATCTTTCCAATAAAAAAATAATTATCTAAATCGGACCACTACATAAAAAGTTATGCGTAAAAGTTTACACATAAAAAATATATTATACGCGTCGAATTGAGTTCCTCCTCTGTTTCGTCGGTCATAAAGATGCTGATACGAGTAGAGTCTACATTATGAACAACTTTTACTTAGAAGAAAGCAGCTGTCCCATACGACATGTTCATGTATAGAACAGCTACATTTTATGCGATTTTGGGGTTGGTCCCAAACAACAGGTTGTTCATAATGATGAGCAAGGTAGGTTATGAACAACTTTTACTAAACTTTTACGAAAAGTTTAATGATGGTCTGATTCACCTCACAATATACCTCTTAAAACACCTTTACTATTATAATAATTAAAGAGCCCTATAAAAAATAAATGCTATTTTCGAGGCCCTTCAGTCTTGAAAATAGCAGACAAAAGTTAATCCTTAGCTAATTTCTGCCACACTTGGGCTCCACTTGGTGGTTTTGCTCGATTCCTATCCATTTCAATAATTTCCTTTGACTCCACTTCAATTTTAGACATCATCTCGAGTGTTTAATTGTTGAACCATATCAATGATCTAAATGCAGTTCAATTATGATCCATGTGCGTTGCAACATCTCCAAAACTCGAGTGCTCTATTGAGGTTAATTAAGTAGGTAGGGGCTTAATTGCCAGATTGGTGCATACTTGTGCTAGTGCTGGAAATGTAACCAAGTGCATGAAGCAGCAAGGTTCTTGGGTTTCAAGACTTGAAAGTGTTATCATCATAATCATTTGTACAAGCTTTTATTTACTTTCACCTGTCCCGTTGTCTATCGTTCTGTAATCAAATCTAGCAAGTTAAATTTGATCCACTTCCCGTTTACCGATTGCATTGAGCTGAAATTTTGCATACATGTGTAAATCGCGTGACAATGCAATTTTATGATGACATGGTGCTGATCTGATGATGGAGCTGGAAGGTGACCAAAGGAACTTAACAGTGAAAGGACACAACCTCATCGAGTTTGGGTTCATTTGAATGGTCTTGGCGAGTACTTGTTCAGTACTAGCTTGTTATCATCGTCTAGGGAAACAGTGTAGATACTAAGAGCCTGTTCATATTCCAAAAAAAGTGCGTACGGATATTGGCCAATATCAAGCTTCCAAATGCAAATACACAATAATTCCATAAACCCTACTTCATTAAATTGAAAATATTAACGGTGGTGTCAATATACATATATCTTTGAAACGTGCAAATTCGTAAAAAAATACCCCCAGTTTTTTACAAAGCTATCTCGTGCACGTGTCCATGTCCTGCCAGATCCAAATATAAACATAATTTAATTTTACTTAAATCAAAACTATCGATACTTACACAGCTCCGGGCCATGCTCGATGGCTGTTCAAATATTCAATAAACTTCCGGTCGAAATTAAGAAAACTGAAGACGAAATCGAATGTGCAAAAGTATTGAAGAACCTACTTACGAGTATCACGAAATGCTATTATACATTAAATGAATACTTATTGGACGATCATAAAATAGCAAGTTTTTTTTTAAATTCTGAATACGTTTACGTTTGACCACATGCTGCCTGATGTTGAGCAGATAAGCGATCTAGGTTGTAGCACGCTTACCTAGAAGATACCTATTTACTCGAGATTTGAAGACGCCCACGTTGTACTTTAGCGGGAAGACAGACCCAGGCAAAGCGTTCCACATTCTGGCTGTTCGTATGAGGAATGAGGGTTCGAAACGCTTGGTTCTAAAGAAGTTAAGTTGGACCAAATAAATCGCTCCGCACAATATTGCTATACCTTAATAGGGTTATATGTACTCGTATAACCTTTAGATCTCATCAAAAACATAAATGTGACATGGGAGCCAAAGTGTCGCTACCAAAAGAATTGAGATCCAACACGGGGGCCAAGTGTTCTGTAGAAAATCCTAAAGTTAAAGCTACAAGATCATACCTACAACATTCTAAAGGGATTTACTTATGTAATTCAAGCTCGTGATTTGACTTGGCTAGTTTAAGAATAAGTACAGTGCAAATAAGCATTTGTCTGTACGTGTAAACTAGCCAAATCAAATCTTGAGCTTGAATTACATAACGACGGAGAAGTGCTAACAACTCCTAAGTTATCAAAACCCAAATTTTCCAGGAGGCGAAAAAAGCCATCAATCAGTTTGTGATGGACCTTAATATAGGAGATATGTTTTCAGTGCCTGGCTACGTCAATTTAGCGAATTCCAACATAATTCGTATACCAGTAGATGAGCAATTAAATTCTCTATCGAACTGCATTCATAAGTCGTTTTCGTAAAAAATGTAAGTTGGAGCTGTTAGCACTTCCCCGTCGATAAGTAAATTTCTTTTAAATGTTGTAGGTATGATCTTGTAGCTTAAACTTTAGGATTTTCTACCATTATTTTTTTTCTGATCTAACCTAACCTAACCATAGTCGAACCATGATACAGGTTGATGATTAATTACTAATTTTGTTTGTGATTTAATTTGGATTTTGAATGGTACCCTTAACTTATATGACAGAGCGGACATACACTAAATATTTATTCAAAACAAGAATTAAAAGACTTTAGTAAATGTGCCAAATTTCATGTATGTAGGCTAAATAGTTTTTGAGTTGTGAGGGGGTCAAAAGTACCTCCAAATGGTTCGTGTAATATTACACACGGCCGCTGCGTCGCCAGTTTTCTGTAGAACACTTTGGCTGGACACGCTGCCGCGTGTCTAGATACTAAACATGTTTTTTTTAAGACCTGCATGTAAATTATGCTTTATATGATGCAATAAACGATTGATTGATTGATAAAAAAAAAGTTTTTATAATAATACTTTTGTATATTGGACAATATTGGACTGTCCGGTATAACATACAATACTATGACCGTGCTGGGAACGTACGGCGTACTATCCACTTATCGTGCGTAGAAAAAACACGATACTTTCTACTATGCCCTCTGCAACGTGCCATCGACTTACGTTAACAATCGTTATCCTACTAGTATGGATCCATAAACGCGAAAGTTTGTAAGGATGGATGAATGGATGGATGTATGGATGTTTGTTACTCTTTCACGCAAAAACTACTGAACGGATTGAGATGAAACTTTACGATTATATAGCTTATATATCAGAATAACACATAGGCTATAAATTATAATGATAATGCGTAAATTTTTCGTAATATAACGATAAGTGTTAAGTAAGTAGAAAAAATTCTGCTATCTACGAGCTATTCTAGAGTGCGCTTCAAGAAATGTAAAAAAAAAAACAAATGTAGAATCGAACAACCGTCAAATACTTTTTTTTTCCATCTCCTTTATTATGGGTGGTAAGGCAGGGCCTCAGGTTTGAAAAACGGAAAGAGACATACTTAGTCTACTTATTATCCCGGATAAATAAAGAGTTCCCATGGGATAGCACAAAAATCAAAATATCATGCGGGCGAAGCCGCGGGTAAAAACTAGTCGAGAATATTTTGCCAGTGCCGAAACGCACCTGACGGTTCTGGTCGTTGACGGAACCTTGTTCATGATGATTAATATTAGTCGCTGGACTGATGCATCTATCTCCCTATATGGATTTCCAATAAGATCGAGAGACGCATCGTGTTCCTGCGATATTGATTAGTTCATCAGTCCTCCTTATCGGTGGACGTCTTTTGCTGCGCTTGCACGTGGTTCCCATTCGACAACCAATTTTTGTCCATGAACTAAGCGGCCCATTATGATTAAGAAAGACCGCAAGAACGCGCTGAACGTAACGCACTTCCAACCGGTCCTAATAAAAATCTATAGGGGAGTCCTATGTCCAGCAGTGAATGTCCTAGCTGATAAGCTGATGATGACCTAAAGATATTTAACTGAATGTATACACAGGAAAATCTACAGGTGTTTAAGATGATCATGTGTCATTTGTGCCTACATTCAACTTGTGCGCTAAATGTCAACAACATTCCACTTGCTATAGCTATGCTATTCTATTACCATATCAAATCTACAAGACCATAAAGGTATTGAAATCAAAGGTAAGTACAAAATATATTTAATTTTCCAATGAATAAATAACCATACATTAAAATGTGATGTATCCTACTATCCCCTTTTTAGGGTTCCGTACCCAAAGGGGAAAACGGGACCCTATTACTAAGACTTCGGTGTCTGTCTGTCTGTCTGTCTGTCACCGGGCTGTATCTCATGAACCATGATAGCTAGGCTGCTGAAATTTTCACAGATGATGTATTTCTGTTGCCGCTATAACAACAAATACTAAAATGAGAATAAAATAAGTATTAAAGGGGGCTCCCATACAACAAACCTGATTTTTAGACGTTTTTCGCTCTATATTAATAATGGTTACAGGTAGATGCTTGAAATTTTCACAGAATAAGTATTTAGTTTTATATTCACTTCGATAATAAATTATAAAATAAAATAAAATGAATATTTAAGGGGGGCTCCCATACAGTACGGAACCCTCCGTGCGCGAGTCCGACTCGTACTTGGCCGATTATTACTACAGGACAAGTAGAAAGACGCCACATTACCACCTCTACACTGTCGATGTTCCTTCGATACGTACGAAGTGGTTTGACTCAACAATTCTGATTCGTACCGTTTTTCCTAAAGCTTTAATCTAAAGCTTTAGGAACTATTCTTCCACTATTCTTCTAGGTCTGCGTGCTTTATCTTCGACCACAACGTCGCTTACCATCACGCGAGTCAAGCGCGGAATTATTCGCGATAATAAAAACGCAAATTGAATTAGTTTCATGAGTCTGTTGAATCAGGTTATGTACGTTGGTACATAACCTGATTCAACAACAAAAGTATTGTACATTCAGTCACGTTTAAGTAATGGTTAAAGCCGATGGAGTCTGATTTCTGAATGAAGACTTTGATATATTCAGCATATCACGTCTGATTATTTGATGAAATCTGCTGAAGTGAAGAAAACTGATGGAAAATATTGAAAAAACAGACAGAGTCATCAACTTCGAAAAACTTAAACTAAAAAAATATTAACCTCACAAAACGTAGTGTACTAAACAAGATAAACATAGACGACGAACCACAAACTAAACTCAAGGCTTGTTTCTTGGGGTTCGAGTGCGTAGTTACCAAAATGGATTATCAGTAAGTTTAATGAGGTATTGAGAGAGATAAAATAATTTCTTATTCTATTTTTAAATCTGAAAGCCTGTGTGTGTGTGTGTGAGAGAGTGTGTGTGTGTGTGTGTCTCTGTGTGTGTATGTGTGTGTCTGTGCGCAACACCGCAATACACGAGATCTCACGGGAGTCAAGGTTTGAGAACAAGGCTCGAGAAGATCTGTTCAAAGCTCCGCTGCGTCTGCGTTATCTAGAGATCCCGGGGCTCTCAAGAGCGTACAAAGGCCGGCCACCGAGGTGGTTTAAGTGGGCACAATCCCACGTTAATATACTCCTTGCAGGTACCATTAACAACAGGCAAGATATCTCTCTCGTTATAAATAGGTATAATGAAGACTGAAGCCTAAACAGTAAACGTTGTACAATAATATGTAAAATGATGACCAGACCAGTACTGATGAGGTAATAACCGCACGACCATGAACACCATGATACAGTAGGTACGCTGTAACCGGCATTATGCAGTTGCAGGCATATCAACATAACAAATGTCGTCGATTAGTTCCACACTCGGTAATTATCGTGCCACATCCATTAGCCACTTCATTTACATCCGTAATTAATGGCTTGAATCTGGAGGGTTTTATAACGCTTCGAGACGGCCGTGACGGTAAATAAGTTCTTATAGTCCTGGTGTCAGAGTTTTTAAGCCGCCTGAAGGCCTCTGACACGGCTAAACGGCTAATACAACCGGGGCCTACAATTTAACGTGTCATCCGAGCCACAGTAGCACTCAATTGTAAATGCCGTGCCGAACGATGCTTAACGGTGAAGATGTGGTGTATTTTATGCTCTCAAAGTAATAAGGACCAAGGTCAACGCATCACTATCACTCCTATATACTGTCGATTTTCCTTCGATACGTACGAGTACGAAGAGGTTTAACTCAACGTTTATAATTCATACGGGCAGGTAATGGAACAGTCTGACAGCTTTCCTGTTTCCTGAGAAATATAATCTGAAACTTTTTGAAGTTAGAGTGTGGTATCTTCATAAATCTTTGTGCATCTTCGACTACAACGTCGCCTACGATTAGATGAGTTGGAGGTCTAGCGCGGATTTATTCGCGAAAAAAAAGATGTGGTGTATTTTTGATCTCAAAGTAAGTTTGTTTGTTACTTTTTCATGCAGCAACAGGAGTATAGTGTAAAGGTCAGAGACAATTTTAGACTACTTTTTATCCCGAAAAAAAAAGAGGTTGGTAAAGAAGGTTGGCTTCACGAAGAAGCTTCGCCCGTGTCATTTTTTTTTTGTAGCTTGTAGTATGTACCTAGATTTGTTTGTTACTCTTTCAGGACGCAACGGAGAGACAGATTGACTTGATTTTTTTGCATGGACTTAGCTTAAAGTAGGTACAGTGTCTGACTACAATTAACTCGAAAGTACGATTATATTATGCAATAGCCACGATGACTAAAAATATAATTAAGATAGACTATCAAAAATATTAGACTCTTATTTTTTCTTTTGTCAAATAAACAACAATTGATGAAGATATAGTCCGTCAAAGTTCCGTGTGACGTCACAAGAGCCATACAAATGTAAAGACTTCTGTTATGGACCGGCCACACATTCGCGCTACGGCGAAGTTATCGTCACTGGGGCTCATTCATCTAATTCAAACGGTAGTAATTGGTTGTTCACGATTTGAACTACTACCTGAAGCTGGGCACACACGCTGCGATGATCGCATCTATTCATCAGATCAGTCCAGCGAGGTCCTAATATAGTTACATTGCCGGTAGGTAGTTATTGAGGAATCAAAATGACACTCCTATTTTAATCGAAAAATATTGATTTAACAAAAAAATTATTGGCATCAAAGTTGTAGAAAATCAAATTTTAAACAACTTTTGTTCCGTTAACTTCTGCTGAAAAATTGAAATAACACAAGTTATTGATGAAATGAAATGGCACAACCGGCTATTTGAAAAAAATATCGATCCTACAAAATGTTAATGGGAACTAAAGTTGTAGAAAATCAAATTTTAACCATTTTTTGTTCCCATAACTTCTGCTGGAAAATTGAAATAACACAAGTTATTGAAGAAATGAAATGGCACAACCGGCTATTTGAAAAAAATATCGATCCTACAAAAAGTTAATGGGAACTAAAGTTGTAGAAAATCAAATTTCAAACAACTTTTGTTCCCATAACTTCTGCTGAAAAATTGAAATAACACAAGTTATTGAAGAAACAAAATGGTACAACCAACTATTTAAAAAATTATCGATCCTGCAAAAAGTTTATGGGAATCAAAGTTGTAGAAAATCAAATTTTAAACAACTTTTATTCCGTTAACTTCTGCTGAAAAATTGAAATAACACAAGTTATTGAAGAAACAAAATGGTACAACTAACTATTTAAAAAAAGATCGACCCTACAAAAAGTTGATGGGAACAAAATTTGTTTAAAATTTGATTTTCTACAACTTTGATTCCCATCAACTTTTTGTAGGATCGATATTTTTTTAAATAGTTGGTTGTACCATTTCATTTCTTCAATAACTTGTGTTATTTCAATTTTTCAGCAGAAGTTATAGGAACAAAAGTTGTTTAAAATTTGATTTTCTACAACTTTAATGCCAATTTTTTTTTTGTTAAATCAATATTTTTCAATTAAAATAGGGGTGTCATTTTGATTCCTCAATAACTATCTACTGGCAATGCAACTATATTAGGACCTCGCTAGACTGATCTGATGAATAGATGCGATCATCGCAGCGTGTGTGCCCAGCTTCAGGTAGTAGTTCAAATCGTGAAAAACCAATTACTACCGTTTGAATTAGATGAATGAGCCCCCAGTGACGAAAACTTCGCCGTAGGGCGCAGATGTGGCCATAGCATAAGAGAGGTGACGTCACGACCATCCTCAGCTTTGACAAGGTTTATCATTTGTTGTTTGATTAATAAAAGAAAAAATATGCGTCCAATATTTTTGATAATCTAACTTATGGACTAATTGTTTTACCCAGTCACCATGCCTATTCCTTATCCTTACATAGTATAAAATAAAGTCGCTATTTTCGTTTGTTTGTCTGTATGCTTAAATCTTTAAAACTACGCAACGGATTTTGATGCGTTTTTTTTTAATGGATAGAGTGATTCAAGAGGAAGGTTTATATGTATAATACACCTGTGCGAAGCCGGGGCGGGTCGTCTAGTATTTAATAATATTCTGATCGTCAATCACAAAATATCCGAGTAAAAATCCAACAATCTCACAATGACCCGCTCGAAGGTCGCCGACCGGTTCCATATCATTTCAATACGAATCACTTTCAACATGGTCGAGAATAACAATGGGCGTAATTCATTTTTCTTTTGCAAAACGATGTAGCTTTGATTGCTGATTACTCAAGTATCATTTACAGTCTAGTTGGCAGAAGGTACTTAGTATTGGGTTAATTAGTAATTTACCTACTCAAAGATGGAATTTTTTGACGTGATAACGTCTTATAATAAATCGATGAACGGCGGCTGCGCACACGAAAAACGTAAGCGAGAGTGCAGAACAAGCGATAGAGAGGCACGATCGGCCTAAGAGCGGTTGTTCACGGCCGTTTTTTAGGGTTCCGTACTCAAAGGGAAAAACGGGACCCTATTACTAGGACTTCGATGTCCGTCTGTCTGTCTGTCTGTCTGTCACCGGGCTGTATCCCATGAACCATGATAGCTAAGCAGCTGAAATTTTCACAGATGATGTATTTCGGTTGCCGCTATAACAACAAATACTTAAAAAAAAATAAAAAAAATATTTAAGGGGGGCTCCCTTACAACAAAACTGAATTTTTAGACGTTTTTCGCTCTATATTAATAATGGTACCAGGTAGATGCTTGAAATTTTCACAGAATATTTAGTTTTATATTCACATTAATAGTAAATAATAAAATTAAAATAAAAAAATATTTAAGGGGGGCTCCCATACAGTACGGAACCCTCCGTGCGCGAGTCCGACTCGTACTTGGCCGTTTTTTCCACCGGAGAACGGACCGTCAACAAACAAATGCCTATATTTGTCGCCGGATGAATGTCCGGTGCGTCAACACACGTTCGTTATAAACCATACAACACCGCGAATCCGGTGAAAAACGGTCCGTTGTACGGTCAAACAAATTACCGTGAACATGCATGCGCTCTAAGCGTTCGGCTTGTTTCAGTTGTTGATTCAACGTTTACTTATGACGTTATCACTTAAAATTATCGCCCGTAAACCGACTTTACAGACAACACTAACTAATAATAACTAACTTTATGTTTATTATCTATGTATTTAAGAATTAAAAACGCACCAAATGATAAATAATAAAAAAAATCGGCCAAGTACGAGTGGGACTCGCGCACGGAGGGTTCCGTACTGTATGGGAGCCCCCCTTAAATATTTATTTTATTTCAATTTTATTATTCATTATTGAAGTGAATCCATCCATCCATCCATCAGCCGTAAGACGTCCACTGCTGGACATAGGCCTCCCCAATGGATTTCCAATAAGGCCGGTTGGAAGCGGCCTGCATCCAGCGCGTTCCTGCGATCTTTATTATATCGTCAGTCCACCTAGTCGGTGGACGTCCTACGCTGCGCTTGCTGGTCCGTGGTCTCCATTCGAGAACTTTACTGCCCCATCGGCCATCCGTTCTCCGAACTATGTGCCCTGCCCATTGCCACTTTAATTTGCTAATCCGCTGGGCTATGTCGGTAACTTTGGTTCGTCTGCGGATCTCCTCATTTCTGATTCGATCTCGCAGAGAGACGCCGAGCATAGCCCTCTCCATAGCACGTTGGGCTATCCTGAGCTTATTCATAAGGTTCACAGTAAAAGACCACGTTTCAGTTCCATATGTCATCACTGGCAACACACAACTATCGAAAACTCTCGTCTTGAGGCACTGAGGTATATCAGATGAAAAGACGTCACGCAGTTTTCCGAAGGCTGCCCAACCGAGTTGGATTCGGCGATTGACCTCTTTCTTGAAGTTGGACTTACCTAGCTGGACTACTTGTCCTAGGTAGACGTACGAGTCAACAACTTCAAGAACCGAGCTCTCAACAGATATTGGGGTGGGTACGACATGGGCATTACACATGATTTTTGTTTTATCCATGTTCATTTTGAGACCCACCTGTTGAGAAACTCGATTGAGGCCTTCGAGCATCGAGCTGAGCTCTTCCATCGATTTCGCCATGACCACGATATCGTCGGCAAACCGAAGGTGAGTGATGTATTCGCCATTGATGTTGATGCCCAATCCTTTCCATTCCAGGAGCTTAAAGGCGTTCTCCAAAGTGGCAGTAAACAGTTTCGGAGATATCACATCTCCCTGTCTGACGCCTCTTTTCAAAGGGATCGCCTTAGAGCTCTCTTCCTGTACTCGGACCGACATAGTGGCGTTATTATACAAACACTTCAACACTTCGATATACCGATAGTCAATACGGCATCGCTGAAGAGACTCAAGCACAGCCCATGTCTCGACCGAATCAAAGGCCTTCTCATAGTCCACAAACGCTAAGCAAAGTGGCAAGTTATACTCTTCAGTCTTCTGTATAACTTGCCGCAGCGTATGGATGTGGTCCATGGTGCTAAAGCCTTTTCGGAAGCCGGCTTGTTCGGAAGGCTGGAAGTCATCAAGCCTGCGCTCGAGACGATTCGTAATGACCCTTGAAAACAGCTTATAAACATGGCTCAGAAGCGAGATGGGTCTGTAATTCTTCAATAAGGTGTTGTCACCTTTTTTAAAGAATAGCACCACCACGCTTCTGTTCCATGCTTCCGGCGTTATGCCCTCGAGGACGACGGTGTTGAAAAGCTTCTGAAGGACTTTAAGTACCGGTTTACCACCCGCTTTCAGAAGCTCTGAAGTGATTCCGTCATCACCCGGTGCCTTGTTGTTCTTAAGCTGATTCAAGGCCATTCTAATCTCGTACAGGCTGATGTCCGGGATGTCTTCGGTGAAGTGTCGAGTCAGCTTGGCTCTCGGGTCTTTAGCCGTGCTGTCAACAGGCTTAGCTACCGAAGCGTATAACTGTCCATAGAACCCTTCGATCTCCTCCAATACCTCTGCCTTGGTCGACGTTATACTGCCGTCCTCTCTCTTTAGCTTTGTCAGCTGGCTTTGCCCAATAGACAAATTCCTTGCAAACACTTTGGAGCCTTTGTTTCGCTCGATAGTATCTTTAATTTGTTTTGTTTTAAAGAGACGTATATCACGCCGCAAGGATTTTGAAATTTGTCTATTAAGCTGCCTATATGACGCAGCGTCCCTAGTAGACTGCAGTCTTAACAAACGTCGTTCAGCCATGAGGTCTGAAGTGTGATCGGATACTTTCTGGGTTTTATTTGAACGGCGTGGTCTAAAAAATTTAGAACCCACCGTCTGGACAGTTTCTACGAGCCTGTTATTGATCTCATCCACCGACGCAAGATTCTCTAGGCAAGCAAAACTATTTGAGAGCTCTAGCTGAAAGCTTTCGGGGTTTTGGATGTGGGCGAGAGTAGGCCGGAGCGTAGACTTCATCAGACGAGACCTTTCAAGTCTAACGTTCACATTCAATGTGCCTCTTACCAATCTGTGATCACTACCGGTTTTCACACGGTTGATCACGGAGACATCATCGAATATTCGTCTCTTGTTGGTCATAATGAAGTCTATCTCATTTCTCGTGGAACCATCGGGACTTATCCAAGTCCATTTCCTATGAGGCGGCTTCTGGAAGAAAGAGTTCATCATAAAGAGTTCCTCTCTCTCCAGAAATTCAGCCAGCCTCTGACCTCTTGAGTTCCGTTGCCCGTACCCAAATTGCCCCACTTTCAGCTCATCGTCAATTTTCTTGCCTATCTTTGCGTTAAAATCCCCCATAACAACAGTAAAGTGGGTCTCAGACATATGTATGGCCCGACTTATGTCCTCATACATAGTCTCCACTTCATCATCTGGGTGTGCCGAGGTCGGTGCGTACACCTGAATGACCTTCAGCGAATATCTTTTAGATATTCTGAGTATTAGGTATACGACCCTGCTCGAAACACTGTCGATGGTTACGATGTTGTTAGTGAGGGACTTGTGGACGAGAAACCCGACACCACCTTGGGACTTTTGGTCGCCTTCCCGGTAGTAGAATAGGTTGCCCGATTTCAGAGTTATCGTGTCCTCACCCTCTCTTCGGACTTCAGATAACCCCAAAATATCCCAGCGCAACCTACTCATCTCCTCTTCCAGCTCAACAATCTTTTCATCCGTCCTCAAAGTGCGTATATTGTGTGTCACCAGGGCCAGTTTCCGTTGGGGGTGGTAGCGGGGCGTCTGCCGGAGATTCTTCGCACCCCCCTCTCCGCCGTTACCGTGGCCGCTACCAGAGCCAGGGATAGCGGATCCGCCGGGGACTGGGGGCCTATTTGTGTGGCTTAAATTCATTGGGGGTTGTTGCCCATACTCGCCGCGCTGGGCAAGCGTGTTGGCGATCGCAGGACGTAGCTCCTCGCACCAGTGCCGCTGCTCCCCGACACTGGCCTGTGGCATTTAGGCTACGCCAAATTAGGATGGTTATACCGCCATCAATCGGTTCCGTAGTACCTCAGTCGGCTTTTACGACACCTGGTACAAGAGGGGGGTGCTATTCTACTCTGCCGGCACACCACGGCTAATAATTGCAGTGAATATAAAACTAAATATTCTGTGAACATTTCAAGCATCTACCTACCTGTTACCATTATTAATATAGAGCGAAAAACGTCTAAAAATTCAGGTTTGTTGTATGGGAGCCACCCTTAAATATTTGTTTTATTTTCTTTTTAGTATTTGTTGTTATAGAGGCAACAGAAATACATCATCTGTGAAAATTTCAGCTGCCTAGCTATCATGGTTCATGAGATACAGCAGACAGACAGACAGACGGACAGACGGACAGACGGACAGACTGACAGACGGACATCGAAGTCTTAGTAACAGGGTCCCGTTTTTCCCTTTGGGTACGGAACCCTAAAAATCATCACATAAGTATATGTATGTAGGCCCCGCGATACAGGCTTTACGTGGTGCAGGGACTACAAGCATATTAAAATTTATTTTGTTCAATGCACTTGTTGATATCTTCTTCTTCTTGATCGTTGCGCTCTTGACAGAGCGGTCGTGGTCATCACGCAGTATTATTATTGGTAGGGGCAGATGTAATGCGCCTCACGATATCTCGCCATTTCTCTCTATTGGACGTCAATCGGGTACATTCATGCACGGGTTGATATACCTACTATAAGTACTTACAATGTTTTTTTTTTGTTTTTTATGGTAACTTTTTTTTGTAACTGTCTACAACGTAACGCAATTTGATTTACCACCTATCTAACGGAAAGCGCAGCGTAGAACGTCTACACATAAGGTGGAAAATGACCGCACTAAGTTTAGTTAAGCGCTAACGCAGTTAAGAGCTAACGGGTTTGAGATCTGCAGAGAACCATTTATAGGCCTAAGTCTAGTAGATGACGAGAATTTGTACTAATTGGGTGCATAGCCTTGAGTATAAGGTAGATACCTAATAGTATAAAGAAAAACAAAAATTAATAAATTCAGTACAAGACGGATAAATAAAGATAAATCTGGTTATCAGATGGGTGAAGGTGCGATATTCCATGGCTCTTCATCTAAAATGATTCCTTAATGTTGGTTGTTCAACTTGCATTACAAAAATTACAGCTTAATATGGTGATGATACATTAATAAGTATAAATCATTCAGACCACTTTCAAACTCCCACATATTACGGATTCATTTGGTGCATGAATAAGACGGTTCATATCGAGAGTTCATATATGGGTTCAGATTGACCCCAAAACGATCTTGTCCTACAAGTAAATAAAGTCATTTAAGTATTTCAAGTATGTGTGGACTTACGCGGAGTGTTTTTTGGTACTTTAAGTAATTTTATAGCAATTTTCAGCCAATCTTCTACGTGCAATGGCTGAAAATTAATACAAAGGTAAGTGTTTAATGTAGGGAAAAATTACGAAATGCTTAGTTTTTCTACAAACTACACTATATTCAGGGAATTTATTGTATGATTCTACACTTCATTACGACCAACTTTTAGCAATGGGATTAATTTTTAGGGTTCCGTACCCAAAGGGTAAAAACGGAACTATTACTAAGACTCCGCTGTCCGTCCGTCAAACATTTTATGAAAAGTTAACAGATAATTTTCATGTTCAACATATACCAGAAGAACAGCAGCATACAAATTATAGAAGTTCAGATTTATTGTTGTTAAGGATAAAATATGTATTTTTACCACTTAGTTATATATTCACTTCAATAATAAATAAAATTAATATTTCAGGGGGGCTCCCATACAGTACGGATCCCTCCGTGCGCGAGTCTGACTCGTAATTGGCCGATTTTTTTCTTTATGGTAAAATCATCTATCCGTAAGTACCCCGTAGTTCCATAAATTTTATCGAAATCCAAACACTTTGTAAGAATCAGCTGATGTTTTTTTTTAATTTCAGAGTTAGTCCCGTAGTGTGAATTGGTTACAGATCAAATTAAAAGTAAAAATAAATAGAATTATAACAATAGGTAATACAATGATAGATAATCAAAAATATTATAAACACCTTTATCTACACTAATGTTGTAACATTCTACTTATGTTTCCAATACTTGACTTATAATGACTACTGTTATAGCGCAGACAACATTTAAGCAATTTCACATGATGTTATAATATCCACATCGATATCGTAAAATCTCATTATAACATCACGCGCTCGCTCCTGATTGGCCCTGCGCGCGCAGCTGCGCTCTCATTGGTTAGATTTTAATGGCGCCATTGGCGCCAAGTTCACTGTGACAATACACGTAAGCGTGAATTTAATGTTTCGCAATATGTTTTTTTATTTTTTTTATTTTTATTAGTGAAGATAAAGTAGTGTATGCAACTGCATATAACACGGGTATTAAAACACTCGTTACTATTATGAAACTCGCTGCGCTCGTTTCATAAACTCACACTCGTGTTTTAATACCCTTCATTATATGACAGTTGCATAAACTACTATTATAAATCATAAACGATCTCTTTGTAGACGTTATAACAAGTACTTAGGTATAAGTAAGTATGCAGAAGGTAAACACCAAACTTATTTGGTTATGAAAAGATTACATTATCGCAATAAATTCGTGAGCGTCTGACCTCCATTCCAAGATGAAGATCGTCTTCGAATTATCGAGACTTGTTATCAGAAAGGATATGAAATACTTATTTACGAGTATAAGGACATTGTTCAAAAGATGTGATGTCAGAAATATCCATATTTATTTGCAAGCTTGTGTTCATTTATTCGCAAGCTTTTATTATATTTATGTATAATGGAATGATACACACACACAGGACAAAAGAATAGCCAACGGATTGCATGATGCTTCTGCATTTTCATCAGCCTTGTCATCCACATCGCCATCATCTCATTCACCATCTGAGCTACTGGAACAGTTATGCCAGCGGCCCAGAGCCACACTCCGTTACTTTAAGGAACTGGACTGGCTCGGGTAGACGCTGGAGGGGGAAATGCACAAAACACCCCATGCGGGACGTCAGTGCAGGACTTATCGCCCCCACTTCGAATTAGAATTATATGGAATGCTAATTTCCCAAAAAAATGTTCGCAATGAAAGTTTTGTCGGTCAATCAATTAATCAATATTGTTAAACAAATGTTCTCGAATCTCTTGTGACCAAAAATATTTTTGTACCAACTAAGCTAATAAGCTAAGTATAAATAAGTCACTTGAATGATAGAGATTCTGAGAATTATATGTTTACCAAATAACAACTCAAAGAACACGTTTAATATTGATCAGCTGATATGTGTAAATATTCACGACTTCAAGGTTAAAGTTAACAGTAAAATTAAAACTACAATTGCTTTTTATGTAGTAACACAGAATATGTAATTAGTACCTTACGGTAGTAGTAATAAGTATAATATACAATACACAGGCACAATAAAGGCACTTACAAAGTTAACAGTAGAAATATGTTAGACGATAATTAAAAGTGTTAAGATAATTAAAAGAAGTTACACATTCGCTAATGTTTATTGCATTTCGTAAAAGCCCAATCAAACTTCTAGACGGCTGAGATATTAGCTACAAGGTGCGCAAAACTGAAGTTAGCCACAAGCTGCATCGAAACTCGAAACTTAAATCCGTCTCAAGGCTACCATTTTAAGGCTATAAGGCTGTTATTACTTAAAACGTCTCTTATATCATAGCTTTCGAAAACACCAAGTACATAATTGAATTATCGGCCAGAGATATAATTTTCACGTTCATGTGCCGATCGGCGCGGGCGCGGCGGCGCGAGCGCGGTGAGTCAGTACGATTTCCTGTGTCTTATTACCCAGGGGTCTTCTGTTTGCTCTTTTGAATCAGTTGAAATCCAAGGTCAAGTGATTAAGTGAGCAACAAAAAGAAATGTTAGTTTTATACACTAGTGGTGGAGACGAGGAGCAATTTGGTCGACTATGTTTAGCGATTCACTTGTTCATAATCGTAATAGTCGAGTTCCATAATTATAGCTGCGACTTTCGAAGTTGCTCAAATGTTCAAGTAAATGTGACCGATACTTTATTCTTATTCGATTTGGAGGCGATAGGCTTTGCCCTGGTATTATGCATGACGTGTTTTGTGTATTTCCGCCTCCAGCATCTACCCGAGCCAGACCTGCCCTGACATTCTGCATGGGGTGTTTTGTGTATTTCCGCCTCCAGCATCTACCCGAGCCAAAAGCTCCTTAAAATAACAGAGCGTGGTTCTGGGCGCTGGCATAACTGCACCAGTGGCTTAGATGATGTTTGAGATAACGATGTGGATGCCGATGCTGATGACAAAGCAGAAGCGTCATGCAACCCGCAAGTGACTTTGTTTCTTCTGTGACTTTGCAATGCCACAGAACATGCTCTACCGTTTCATTTTTCTGCTTTTAACCACGACAGAGTGGGCAGTTAGTGGCTGCCAATTTATATAAGTGACTGTTTAAGCTGCAGTGACCCATAAGTCGACAGTCGTCAGTGCAGTGACGAGACCCATTAATCGGAGGTCTTGTCGCTGGAACGTCGATAGGTGGTTTGTGATGTTTTTGTTTAGAGTAGGGAAAAAAGACTTTTTGTCTGTTGTAGGTAATTACAGACTGTTTTCCCTTCCAAAAAAAAAAAAAAAAACTGGGTGTCTTCTAATGTAGAGTAAAGAGGTTATTGTAATCAGTATTATTTTTCAAAGCTTAATTTTATCTAGTGAAGTGTGATAATAACAAGATGAAATACTAATCTGAAACCTTGAGTTCTCAATGCAAGTTAAGATTTACATTCTAATACCCGAATAATATTCGTAATAAGTCTGCCTCATAACTTATATGTGACCTATTTCAAAATCATAGATCTCATTTAGATGATAGACGATATTCAATATATAAGAATAAAACATATTTTAAGATACACTATGCCTACAGAAAAATGATTACCACCATTTCAGCCGTAAGATGTCCCCTGCTGGACATAGGCCTCCCCTATATATTTCCACTATGCCATTTCAACTTGCAAATCTAATGAGCTATGTCGGTAACTTGGTTCGTCTACGAATTTCCTCATTTGATTCGAACTTATCTCAACACATCTATACCTACACTAAACTCTCCTAGTTTGACAGATTAGTAAAATCATTGTTTAAATTCTTTTTCGATGTCGCAAAGAGACTCCAAGCATATCTTTGAACGTGTAAGCCATGTACTGTGCTGTACTGTACCAGCCTTTTTTTTATAGTCCACTGCAGGATGAAGGCCTACCCAAGAAGGGTGATTGGGCCATATCCACCACGCTGGCCCAGTGCGGGTTGGTGGATTCACATACGCCATCGAATTTCTTCTACGGACGTATGCAGGTTGCCTCACGATGTTTTCCTTCACCGAAAAGCCGGTGGTGTGAAATTCCGTACATAAGTTACAAAGAAACTTATGGTACGGGACCGGGATTGAACCCACGACCTCAAGAATGACAGGCCAGCGTTACAACCACTAGACCACCACGGCTAGTAAAGCCAAGTACAATCTCGTAATTAAAATTGTCTTCAGACTCGTTTCATCAGGTGAAGTAGACACTACGCGTCATCCAATCTATCAATTTGGCCAATTGTCTGACCTTGACCCAAAGTCTCATGAGGTTAGGGTCAGAACCCGCGGCCCCAATTCTACCGGCGGATCTTCTTCGGCCGTGATATAGTTGTAGCAAGGTCAATATCAACTACACCTTTGGAGCTGTTGGCGGTTTGGACGATTTAACAGAAGGTCAGTAACTGGGTGATCTGATTAGAGACACGGTATCAGGAGCCATAATCAAGATTATATTAGAATTAGGGTACATTTTTTTTTTTGCTGTTTTACCTTTATCTATAATACCTACTTTGTAGAAACATGACTGTATTGTAAATAAACAATTCATTTCTTTGGAAAAATCATTTGTGGCCAAGGGGCCTCCACTTTTTTGCTGCCCCGAGACATAGAACACCCATTTAGCGTGCTAATTTACGCAGGTAGAGCAGTCGCATAATAAATAAGGGGAAATACTGTAATGCATTTAACTTTTATATAACTATTAGTGTCTAACAAAGGTTTAAGTACTAAGTACGGTACTTTTAGTACTATTCTAGTACTTAAACGGTCCAGTTTAGTCACAGCCCTTAAACTCAGTTTCTTGTTTATAGTACGGTCCATCGATAAGAGAGTTTCCCTATTGCTAAATACCAAAACAAAGTTATGATATTGCAGTTATTATGCTATCGTTGTGTGTGTACTTATAATTGTACGGGCACGTACGTTTTATTATATTGTATAAGAAGTAGAAGTTGTTAGTTGTGAATGTGAGGTATCCATAATTCCATACTTATATTATAAATTCAAAAGTGAGTCTGTTGTTTTGTAAAGTAATATTTTTTACACGACAACAGTACGTATCAGTAACGTTGAGTAAAATCGCTTCGTACATAATTACGTAAGAAATGTATATGTATTTAAAGTACATTTTTTTGTATATTTCATTTACATACAAAACAAATGTTCTAACGGTACCTATTGATGAAATCTTTGGTATTTAGGTAGAGCTTTTCTTCACAAGTTAATTCATAGTTAGCTCTATTTACAAAAACACAATTTTTTTAATTAGCCGGTGTTTTATAAAGTTCATAAAGAAAAAAAAGTTAAGTTAAAAAGTTCATAAAGTTTTTGAATAGAATAATCATGAGGGGCGATATGGCCTTATTTACCACGCTAACCCAGCGCGGGTAAAGGATGTACCTATGATCTTCTGTACCTTACTGCACCAGCCTTTTTAATTGTCCACTGTAGGACGTAGGCCTTTCCCACGAAGGGCGATTGGATAATATAAACCACGCTGGCCTAGTGCGGGTTGGTGGATTCACATACGCCATCAAATTTATTGTACGGCCGTATGCAGGTTTTCTTACTATCTTTTCCTTCACCGAAAAGCCATTGGTGTGAAATTCCGTACATAAATTCCAAGGAACTCATTGGTACTGGACCGGGATTTGAACATACGACCTTACGATTTTAAGGAGGGTGTCATTACGACTAGACTACCACGGCCCATGATATGATCTTCATTAGTCCTCAAATTCCCACGGGAACAACGTTACCCCGAATCAGGTAAGCTAAGCCAATGTTTATAAAACACACGAGATAACCTGAATATGGAAACCGATAACAATGGTGGCTGGGATGGTACTTGCTCTGTAATGCGATACTCCTGTTTTGCTTATAGTAGAAATACGGTTAGAATGCTGATAATTACCTATGTGATGAGGCAGTGTCTAGATATCGTGTTTCTTATTTATTATATGAAAGCGAAATCCTTAGATACGAATCCTTACTCCTATAATAAATCCAGAAGTGTGTTTGTTTGTTGGCCCATAGTAAAAGTTGTTCAAAATTATGGTCTAAATCACCTGTTTTGGGGTGTATAAATATAACTACGTTAAAAAAGACGGGAATGAAGGTTACATCACACGGTTAACCTTCGAAATAAACGTCAAAATCAGTTAAGACGATTAGACTTTCCCGTGGAAATTACAATAGGCGGGTGGGGTCAATAAGTTAATAAAAAAGTAAGCGCAGACTGAATTGGACGTGGGGTCCTATGTATTCTCTTCGTCTTAGCGTAACTTTTGTGCTACCTATGTATTTGTCGGTGTCATTCATCTACCTCTAGTCTCAGTCTACCTATGTATTTGATATTTGTCAGTCGAATATTGTAGTAAGTAATCAGTATGTTTACGTAATATTCTTTAATGTAGTTTACTTCGATTTCCCATTGTTGTACATTCAGGGTTATTTCTAATTATTTAGCATCCTTTTAGGGGTTTATTCTGTACATCAAAACTAACAACTTTCGTTCTGCGACTTTAGTCAAAACTCAAAAAAAAATTGTTGGTCCATAGAAAAATATTGTTGACCCGCGACAAAATGTATGGAACCGCTGATTTTGTTTTCGAATTCTGACAAAAGTAGAAAATAATGTTAGTTTTGATGTACAGAATAAGCCCCTAAAAGGATGCTTATTGATTAGAAATAACGCTGTATAGTGTCAAACCAGAGACTTAATATCAGATATGGTCAAGCGCGAACCTATATACAATAAAAAAGCTCAGCAGTTAAACCTTTTTTACAGGCGTTTAAAAAGTAAAGAGCAGTAACAGTTACGTAACCCTTTGTGTGAGTGTAAGTGTCACGCCCAGGTCAACAACCGCTGCGATGGCTTGATCGCCGATATCCTGCCTTCGCCGTGCATTACAGCGGGAATGGCTTGACTAAGCTCTGAGAATAGCGCTCCTAATATTTCTTTTCGGATTTGTAAGTGTCAATAATTAGTCAGTGGGTCCTCTTGACAAAGGTTAGTACTATTGTTGGGGGGTTCACTCTTTTTTAACTTTGGCGACCTATATCTCACAAATGGAACAAGTGACTGAAATATGGTCTAAGAAACCTAACATTTATTTTAAAAATCCTATTAGATACCCCACATGAGGGGCTGGGAGTGAAAACATTTCCTCGTTCTACTGGGGAACCCTAATTATGTTTTTGTCAGTAATCAGGGTGTCCTCCTGATTCAGCTACGAGACAGGAATACATAGGACTAAACTGGAATGTCTGTGAACCTTCCACGCATTTTTACTTCGCGAAAGCAGTCCATAAACATTCTATAGTATGACCATTTAACTGAGTCCTCGCCTGCGCGGGTACAGGGGCGCGCGGGTAGACGACAAAGGGGGACTGAGACCCCCTCAGGCAGGGACCCGCCGCCCGCACCGGTCTCAGTCCCCTTTGTCGTCTACCCCCGCGCATCTATACCGCGCAGGCGAGGACTCAGTTAAACGGTCAGACTATAGTTACGGTTGATGACGTAAAAGCGTGTGGTGTTTTGACATTTTCAAGGCGGAAAAACGATAAGGTTAAGTTCAGGTTAATTCATCTGATCTTTGTAGAATTGGTCCCCAGGTCAATAACCGCTGCGACGGGTTGATCGTTGATATCCTGCTTTCGCCACTTCTACTACAGGAATGGCTTGGGTAAACTACCTCTCGGCTGTCTGTCGAGATCCTTTCGAGATAGTGCCCTACTTTGTTTTCGTCCCAGCAATGTTGGGCTTTTTTCATTTTATACGGCTTTCATGCCCTCTATGAAGAACCTATTAAAATTAACGAGTATTTATAAAATACAACCTTATTATAATTGTTTTCCTGAACATACGGCTATTTTGAGGTTAACATACCACCCTGAAATAGACTTGAAACATCGTTGTCACGTTCTGGCATTGCATGTTTTCTGTGTTTGCCATTGTTTCAAATTAGCTTACAAGCCGGGTAGTTGGCCTTGATGTCGGATTCTGGATGCCTCTACCGATGAAATTCTGTTACAATCATTTTTTTTTAAAACAGCTCGGTGTCTTAAATCTCAATTTATCTAAACTATCAATTAGGCTTTTAGTCTTTTCTTATCAATTTAGTCAATTTACTCCAATTTAACAATTTATTCTAACAATTTTATCGATCTAAATAGTATTCGTCTACGTCACAGAATAGCTAACATCACGTGTTTTACATAAAAATAAACCAAAACAACCATATTAGTTCGTTTGCATATAAACGACTTAGCATTAGCTGTGTCTGTGCCAAGGTTAGCACATCTATGTCAAGATTGATCCGGAGATCTTCGATTATCTTTTTATTTTGAAGGTTAAGTTTTTTGTTTCACCTTTTTTTGTTAGCCGTGGTGGTCTAGTGGTAATGACACCCGCCTTACAATCGTGAGTTCGTGGGTTCAAACCCGGTGCCGTACCAATGAATTCCTTGGAATTTGTGTACGGAATTTCACACCCCTGGCTTTTCGGCGAAGGAAAACATCGTGAGGCAACCTGCATATGTCCAAGGATGAAATTCCATGACGAATGTGAATCCACCAATCCGCACTGGGCCAGCGTGGTGGATATGGCCCAATCACCCTTCGCGGGTAGGCCTACGTCCTGCAGTGGACTATTAAAAAGGCTGGTACAGATACAGGTGCAGAAGTTTTTTGTTGACTCGGAATTTGGTTTTTAAGTTTATTTCGTTTTTTCTGTCTTTCATTTACTTAAAAAGCGATATGATGATTTTTAACCGACTTCCAAAAAGGACGAGGTTGTATGTTCGTCTGTATGATTTTTTTTTTATGTATGTTCATCGATAATTTCGCCAATTGTGAACCGAATCGAAAAATTATTTTTTAGTTCGAAAGGGTCTACTCCCGAGGTGGTCCCGTTTAAATTTTACAGATTTAAAAAAAAAACAATAGTTTAAACGATTCGAGCGAAATATTCGAATTTTATACACGATGGAAGGCGGTTTTACCATTTTTTGCCAAAAATAATTAAATTTTGAATAATTAATGTATGTTTTATATGATGAAATATTTTTAACTCATTTCAAATGCCATAAGTGTTTTGATTTGGGATGGTTAGAAATGTTCTCCTGTGCAAAGAACCCTATTTTAATAAATTGTAGGGATAAAGTCACTGGCTTCTTTGTATATATTAAACTAGCAGCGTCCCGCGGTTTTACCCGCGTTGTGCCCGTTCCCGTAGGAATTTCGGGAATTTTTTTACATATAAACCTTCCTCTTGAATCACTCTATCCATTAAAAAAAACCGCATCAAAATCCGTTGCGTAGCTTTAAAGATTTAATCATACAGACAAACAAACAAACAAGCAAACGAAAATAGCGACTTTATTTTATACTATGTAAGGATAAGGATAGTTACGATAATAATTTATCTACAATTGGTCGCTTTCTTATATTCATCGGCGTTTGTGTCTGTGGCAATATTACGCCAATTATTGAGTATATCGGTATTCCAGACACTTTTTCTACGGGCTGTCTGGAAGAAATTGCTATGATCGATAAGTTCGCCCTTGTACTCCTTAGATTCCGAATTCGAAAGCGTCGAAACGCTCGTTTGCAACCAGCTTTAGAGGCACATTTCGCTCAACAGTTTGGTTGCGGAGGCAATAAATTGACAGCCTTGGGCTGACCTCTTCGGTAATGAAGATGATTACGTAAATTACGTAATCACGTGTGTTTATGATACGAGTATGTGTTTGTTGAACCTTTGTAGGAAATCTTTTGGGCAATTAAAGAGGTAAATGGATTTCCTTTCGATGTTTAAATTTAACTTCTTTCTATCTATAAAATTAATTTTATATTATTATAGCGTTCGTAGCTTTGTTTGACTATGTGATTGTCAGCGATCACCGAAATTAAGCAACGTTACGCACGGTCAGTATTTGGATGGGTGACCGCGGGTGGCGGTTTCCAACTGAGCTCTATCGTGGCTCGGATGACACGTTAAATTGTAGGTCCCGGTTGTTTGAACCGTTAAGCCATGTCAGAGGCCTTTAGGCGGCATTAAGACACCAGCTGGCATAGCATACAAGAGCACGACAAGAGTTTATCGACGTGTGCAAAGGTGACAGATATAACATGCTTCATCATAACTCTGTCATGTTCTGACACGTCTATGGTATAATTTTATGGTCCGTATGCTAAGACCGCAGGGCTAGCCACCCGGCCTATACGAAGTTACTTTCAGTCGTATCAGCCAATCCACAAAAATTCGTTGATTCTCGACAAAAAGTATGAACTAGCTGATTTTGTTTAACTATTTCAGTGTATAGTATAAGTTGGTCAAAATGATGAGTACAATAATTCACCCATTTTCTAAACCAAGCTTTATTTTTATAGTAAAGATAATTTATCTTGAATTCTTAGAAAAATAACTAACTTAACAATATGAAGCAATATGACCTTTCCTATACAAATCTATTTTTATGAACTTGACATTTGGATAAATTATTATTTGGTATAATGATCGCATATCAGCTCAGTAGATTGTAGAGCCTTATAGCCCGGGAGCTAGTCGCCAAAAAGCAACTATTTTCTAAACGCCGTATGTACTTTTGGTATTAGGTTGTCATGGTGGTGTACAAAAATATCCGGTAATTTGCTGTGGTTGAACTTTTTGAAATTGTGTATATCGACTACGGAAATATGAATTAATGTAAGGGACAAAAGGCCATTTTTCAGGAGAGCCAAAAAACGATCGCAATTTTTTTTATTTCTTCATATCTTTTTTGTTTCTTGTCTGATTTAAATGACTTCTAGGGCGAAATTGCATAAAATTTTGAACTGTTTATGTTAAAGATATCATTATTTGAGATATCCCTGTAGTTTAGGAATTGACATGTCCCTTACATTATTTTTTTCTGTGTAAATGACCGAAATTTAACAAAAAAGTTAAGGTAACGTACATCTCATAATCAAATACGAGGTAAAATTGCAGCGAAGGACATCGCTTCAATAGGTTTTTTTAAATAAATAGCCCCAAAAGTTTATCATAATCATTTATTTTCAATGTAATCATATTTAAAAATGTGTCACTGACGCTAAGTTAAAAAAAAAACAACATTAACAACTTCTTATGTAATTAAAAGTCTTAAGCAATACTTTTAAGTAAGTAATATCACAATAAAATGCGTTCGAAAACTTTTTAAGTAATGAAAAACTAACGTTCATTATCATAAAAAGACCGTGTAGGAACTTTTATATTCAGTCTTCCATAATATAACAATAAAAGCTTCCAAAAAAGTTAAACTACGTATAAATCTTTGTAAATTAAACAAAATCATAATATAGTTCTGAACCATGTAACAAGAATAGTACTTATAAAAATTAAATTGGTTTCTTTTATGGCAACAGTTGTTTTAATTATTTGTGGAACTGTGATTATGTTTATCCTATTCGTTTGACAAAACAAGGAAAGGCATAATCATTATTTCAATTCACTAAAGATGACTGCAACGTACTAGGCTTGTATAGGTATAATATGACTTTTGTGTTGTCATATTAAATTTACAAGATTATATTAACTTATGTATTTACGTAACACTACTATGTAGGAACTGCCTATTGCAATCAGGCACATAAAAGTCGTAAGGCAATAAGGCAAGGCTGATTGCAATAGTTCCTACATAGTAGTGTTACGTAAATACATAAGTTAATATAGTCTTGTCAATTTAATATGACAACAGAAGGAAAGTCTTGAAAAGTCATATTATTCCTATTAGTTAGTTACTATTAGTCTTCCATAAAGAAACAATAAAATCAATTAAAATAGATGATAAAATACTTATGCCTAGAAACATGTTCAGTCAAAATTAAACAAAAACAAATAGGGCATCTAAATATCTATGGTTTACCTATAACAAGCTATTAAAAAATAACAAGACTATAACCTCTATTTTAGCAAGTAAATTATTTATAAGATGAATCTTATCCAGTAAGTTTCTTTTATTTTACAACAAAAGGAAAGACGTGAAAAATCGGATTCAAACGCTTTTAAGTGACAGTTACAAATTGGCTATATGTTTTCAAGACTTTCCTCGTATTGTCCAATGAAAGTCATAGAATTATCTTAACTGTGATAATAACTTGTTAATAATGTTTCCCAGAATTAACATAAATACGAGTATCAAAACAATGAGAAAATCTTAGTCAACATTTCTGTAGCAATGCTTTCATGATTAAATTGTAGTGAAGAAAAAATAAATGCTTATTCATCATCATATACTCATGATTTATTGATTATTTAAATGATTATTCATTCATTTGAGGTTAATCCTAAAATTTACTGTGCGTCTTCATCTTCTTCGTCTGTTTCCAATAAAGTGTCTAAAACTGCACCATCATGCGGAAGATTTAGGTAATCCGCGTGAAATCTTCTGGGAATGTTGTCTTTATTATTTATTAAATGTTGTTTTTATTAGTTATTATACGTAAATACATAAGTTGATATCATCTTGTAAATTTAATATGACAACACAAGGAAAGTCTTGAAAAGTCATATTATACCTATACAAGCCTAGTACGTTGCAGTCATCTTTAGTGAATTGAAATAATGATTATGCCTTTCCTTGTTTTGTCAAACGAATAGGATAAACATAATCACAGTTCCACAAATAATTAAAACAACTGTTGCCATAAAAGAAACCAATTTAATTTTTATAAGTACTATTCTTGTTACATGGTTCAGAACTATATTATGATTTTGTTTAATTTACAAAGATTTATACGTAGTTTAACTTTTTTTGGAAGATTATATTGTTATATTATGGAAGACTGAATATAAAAGTTCCTACACGGTCTTTTTATGATAATGAACGTTAGTTTTTCATTACTTAAAAAGTTTTCGAACGCATTTTATTGTGATATTACTTACTTAAAAGTATTGCTTAAGACTTTTAATTACATAAGAAGTTGTTAATGTTGTTTTTTTTTAACTTAGCGTCAGTGACACATTTTTAAATATGATTACATTGAAAATAAATGATTATGATTAACTTTTGGGGCTATTTATTTAAAAAAACCTATTGAAGCGATGTCCTTCACTGCAATTTTACTTCGTATTTGATTATGAGATGTACGTTACCTTAACTTTTTTTTAAATTTTTGGTCATTTTAACAGAAAAAAATAATGTAAGGGACATGTCAATTCCTAAACTACAGGGATATCTCAAATAATGATATCTTTAACATGAACAGTTCAAAATTTTATGCAATTTCGCCCTAGAAGTCATTTAAATCAGACAAGAAACAAAAAAGATATAAAGAAATAAAAAAAATTGCGATCGTTTTTTGGCTCTCCTGAAAAATGGCCTTTTGTCCCTTACATTAATTCATATTTCCGTAGTCGAATATTAATGTAAGAGGCCAACTATTATAGGACATGTCACGTAGAGGCTGCAAAAATTTATAAATCTGTAATGAAACCACTTTTCTATAAAAACCTCTGCCTGTTTAAGTTTGTTTGATTTTCAATTAATATTTGTTTGTCTGCGTAAGGGCCAGTGTATATTTTGTAAATTGATGTAAGAGGCACATCGGACTTGAAAAACGTAACTTGTAATAGCGTAAGGGAAATCAATTGGTTAATAGGATGATAAACTTAACGTATGAGACATATTGCATTTTTTATGTCTGTTAACGTACTTTTTACCCCTAATTTTTGATTTTTTTGTGGTAAGCGACATTTTTTTCAAGATATCAAAAAGTTATATATACCATTCGATAGAGCTCGGAATTCTGAATCCAACGATGTATATAACTCAAAATCACCAAAATGTCCCTTACATTAATTCATATTTCCGTAGTCGATATCTATTGAATATAAATTGGAACACCAATTTTCAGCTTTTAGAAGTAGTTGCAAGATACTCATTTATTTATAAAAAAATCGAACGGGTATCCGCATCAAACGCTAATCATCCCAGCTGACTGACTCCGGGGTATTGTTGTACATCATCATGACAACGTACTCGTAATATCAAAAATTCAGCTTTTATAAAGTAGTTGCATTTTTCGCGCCTAACTCCCGGGCTATAAGTTATTTTTTGAGAAAAACATAACCATTTACTTCAGACAAAAACTACTGAATTAAGTTTGATTAATAAGAATATACGTACATACATACGAATCAAACTTGTTGGCGCTTGTGAAGCTACAAACTACGCAAAACCCAGCAACAGCTGCGCGTGGATTCCTCATCCTCATCCCCATTTCAGAGCCACCAAAGAGTTTTGGCCTAAGAATACCCCTTTTTAACGGTTTTAGTTTAGCTTCAGGGTTTTATTTTAACTGAAAATTAAAAACTTATTTTGTTTTGAAGTATCATTGTGGCTAGACCATGAAATTAATGCATAACCCGGAACACAGAAATTCAAATTAGTGTTATCTGATACAGATAAATTATTTACTTATTTATTTTATTGCATGCATAAGTAATTTATTAGACATTGGGTCCGTGAGGGCCGGGAGCTCATCTTGTTTTCAAAAGTCTTTCTGAGCGTCTGGTGGACGCGACGCGTGACCAAAATGCTAGCGTTTATTTGGCTCAACCACAGAACAACGATCGGGCCACATCGCCCCCGCGCGCGCATGGACTTCAAAGCTCTGTGGGCTCAACGCATAAGCATCGCCATTCAGCGTGGCAATGCAGCCAGCATGCTGGGCACGCTGCCAACTGGCAGTGGGCTTGAGCATTTGGATTATCTTTAAACCTTCAAGGGTCTGTGGATGATCCAATTGCTTTTTATGTAGTAGTAGTGTATGTAGTTTAAGCATAATAAAGTAGTATTGTATTTTGATGTAGTTAATAAAGGCACTTTTGCTCATTTATAAAAAAAAATATTAGAGAGCAAGTGTTGCCACTCAATAAAATTCTGATGATTTGTAACGTATGGGTAGAGCAATTGTTTCAGCGTCGTCTATTGAACCCGTGAGGTTCTTAATGCAACTATTCATGTTCTTAATTTTTAAAATACAATATTATAGAATACATATTGGTATTTTTCACTCAAATTTCTTAAAAACAACTTTGAGCACGTAACGCGCACGTTTTCATACAATGCATACATACCTGCAGAACGTGACTTATAGCCCGAGCACCTGTAATGATTTCTATTATTTAGTACGAGAATAAACATCAGGACGTGTTGATCCATTATAAATATTGTTGTTTCTGTCGCCTCACCTTGAATTAGGTAAATAGGTACTGCAATAGGAAGGTTCGGTCACGTTCGCTTATTCTGGGAATACGATGTCGAAACTAAGTTTGAGTTAGAGCTCATTAGCAAAGCTGCTTAGCAATGCTGCATTTCAACCGACTTTAAAAAAGAGGAGGATGTAAATCGTGGCTTATGTATGACACTAATACATAAGGGGCTATTCAGAAAGGTTGTACTAACCCGAATGTATAATTAGTCCGTCAGTTACATTATTAAAAAATATTGGACACGTATTTTTTCTTTTGTCAATCCAACAATTAGAGTCAAAGATAAACCTAGTTAAAGTTTGAGAGTGGGGGCTTGTGACGGCACTAGCCGGTACATTTGACAGCGGTTAGTGACGTCACGCGGAACTTTAACGGGTTATATCTTCATCCATTTTTGTTAAATTGATAAAAGAAAAAATACGTGTCTAATACAAGCCTATTTACCTGTATAATCAATAAGTATTCTTATTTAGTAATGACCAATACAATACAATACAATACAATTCATTTATTGGTAACTTCAGTTACATGTCATATAAAATAATAATAATAATAATTCACAATTCATTTCATTTGATTAAACGATAGGTATATAATCCTTACTAATATTATAAATCCGAAAAGTTTGTTGGTTTGTTGGTTTGTTACTCCATCACGCGCCAACGGAGCAACGGATTGACTTGATTTTTGGCATGGATATAGTATAAAAGGCGGAAGGAGCTTTAGGATACTTTTTATCCCGAAAAATTTCATAGTTCCTGTAGGACAGGACAAAAACCCTCGAAAGCGAAACTGTCGCCACTATCACAAAGACGCTAAGTGATTAATTCCTCTATGACGCTAATATGGACTAACGAAACGTCACAGCCAAACGTAATTAGACGACAGGTGACATTGTCTGCAGACTTTTATAAATCACAAGTAGCGTGGCAAGGCGACAAATTGTTTTCTACCATTATATCCCCTTGAAGAGGAAATAAAGTATGGATTGAAAATGACAACTGACATTAAAATTGGATAAAATGTTATTTTCCCTCTGCATGCTACATGTTACTATGACGTTTAATACCAGGCCGTCATTTTGTCTGACATTAAAAATATTTTTAAATATTCTATCATTAGAGGTTCAACATGTTTTTTTATTCTACCTTTATGGTACAGAATCATCATACTTTAATACTATCAATCCGAAAAGTTTGTTGGTTTGTTCCTCTTTGACGCAGCAACGGAGCAAAAGATTGACCTGATTTTTGGTATGGATACCTATGGTTTAATAGACAGAAAGTGATAATAGGATACTTTTTATATCTCGAGAAAATTCGTGATTCCCATGGGATAGGACAATAACTGTTTCTCAGCAATGGAGCAACGGATCGACTTGATATTTGGGGTGGGCATAGTTTGGAAGACGGAAAGTGACATGGGATACTTTCCATCCCGAAAGAAATTGTGAGAAACTTTTCATCGAAAAAAATTGTGGTTCCCGTAGAACCACAATTTTTTCCGACTTAATGATAAATTTTTCTCAGCAACGGAGCAACACGCCTTGGCATATTGCATGAATATAGTTTGAAAGACGAAAAGTGACATAGGCCACTTTTTATCGCAAAAACTTTAACAGTTCCCGTAGGATAGGATAAAAACTAAGTGAGCGGGCTGCGGTAGGAGCCGTCTAAGCGCTAGAAATAACCTGTCATGGCAAGTTTAGGACGTTCCCACATATTTCGCACTCCTTCGCGGCACTCAACAGCACTAGCCCAGACTCGGGCTCCATAACGGAGCTTGCGCTCTCGCCATAGTGACGGAGTGTTTCGGAGCACAAGACACATCGTCATCCACCACTCGGGACTAACCAGTACTGAACGTCAGACAGCATTCCAACGCCTTGGTCCCAGTGCAGTGGGTCAGTCATAGTAGCCCAGCGCCTGCCTCTTCAACTGCAGAGGGCAGTGAGAACGGCAATCGCGATACCGACACCTCTCTTCCCCTGCAGCCCCACTGCGTCTGCCAACACGTTGACGGCCTAGCGGAAGGTAGGGTAGGTGGCGGCACCCACACCACCAGTTCCATATATCCCACCGCGATCCCTTATCCTCGGCTGTCATATCAGAGTCCAAGAAGCAGCCTTGCTTTATGAAACTAAGAAAGGTTATTCCCAGCAAGTAACTGGAGATAGAGAGACAGAAAAGAAGCCACACCCAGCGCCGCAGGAGGAGCTGGAGTTCATATGCCTGGCAGACGGAGCAGCACTAGAGCAAAATCTTAACCGAGAAATTAACATATTTACAGACGGCAGTAAAATTAAAGGGAAAGTTGGGGCGGCATTATCCATTTGGGATGATGCCGCTGAGATCAGTACCCGCAAGCTGAAATTGGCCGATTGGTGCTCTGTGTAACAGGTCGAGTTATTGGCACTTCTTGAGGCTACCGAAATCACAAAAATCTTTTGTGACTCCAGGTCTGCACTGGAAACGGTAGTTGGCGTATCTTCCCTCCATCCCTTAGCAGTAAATTCAAAGCTAACATAAAGTTACTACACGCACAAAATAAAATAGTGAAACTTTATTGGATTAAATAGCACGCGGGGATGGAGGGAAATGAGAGAGCGGACCAGCTAGCAAAGGAAGCAGCACTGCACTCGAAGTGCAGACCTATTTAGGATAACTGCCCCGTTTCATTCGTCAAGCGAGAAATCCGAAAGGACTCTCTTGACGAGTGGAACCGGCGGTATCAGGATGGACACACAGCGGCGGTAACCAAAACATATTTTCCGGATGCAAGGGCGGCATACAAGATCGTAAGAGAAATAGCACCAGTGGGAATCATAACTCAAGTGCTGACGGGGCATGGTGAGTTTTCCCAATACTTACATCGATTTAAGTTGAGGGAAAGCCCATCGTGCATCTGTGAACCCACAAAAGAGGAGACTCCACTGCACATAATCTTGGAATGCCCAGGTTATGGAGAGCAGAGATTTGATTTAGAACAAAAAATTGGAATTAATCTAACACGAAAAAACCTTAGAAACAATTTTATCGAATTTTTGCACAAATATTTGTAAAAAAGCAATACTTAATTAGGAACAAGTAGGTATAAACTTTGCTGTACCATTGTAATGTTTATTATAATTGCAAACAGCCAAAAACATTGAAATATAGGTATACTTAGTTTTTATTCATTTGTAATTAAGACCCCTGCTGATCATGTCAGGGATATTTCGCGATATAATAAAAAAAATCCTCGGATGCAGCGTCGCAAGAGCGGCACTGCAGCCCGCCTAAGTTGCGACACTCCTCATAAGGCATGCAACCTACCGGCCATCCTCTCAGCTGCTTTAGTTAAAAGCGGCTGAAACTCGAGTGCCAGCCTCTAAGCTTCCTTGGGGGAAAAGACCCAAAGAAGAGGGAGACTTCGAGCGCCGCCTTTTCAGCTGCCTCAGACCTCCCCCACGACAAGGCGGGAATACACGGGGGGGTTGTATATACACTCCAACCGTAACTTAACCAACAAAAGCATTCCTCTAAGGTATTTTGATATTTGTCAGTTAGGTTAGGTTTCGCAGCCGACATAAACATAAGCCAAAATCAAAATACAACGCGGGCGAAGCCGCGGGTAAAAGCTAGTATAATAATAATTAGAAACAAATTGTTATCACAATTTTAACATAAATAATCACAATAATTTTTATTATAAATATAAAAATTGGTAGTCGTTGTCAGACCATTTTGCTATGTAAATTTATAGTATCACTTCTTTGAGTTTCAAAAAATCGTTTACGTCATAAAACTGTTTAGTCAGTAACCATGTTTTTAATTTTACTTTAAAGGACATGACGGAAGGTGCATTTCGCACTTGCTCAGGGAGTCTGTTATAAAAAGCAGGGCCCGAAATGTACACTGACTTCTCGGACCTCGCGAGCCTATGAGGAGGTGTCACCAGCTGGTTCCGTCTCACATCACTACGTAAATTCCGCGTCTGGTTAGCGCCCCTTCTTTTAAACATATGTAGGTGTGTGTGTGTAAACAGAGCCAGCTGGTAAATCACCTCGCATGGGAGTATGTGCAATATGTGCAAGTTACTGTAATGTAGTATTTAAGATTATCACATGAGTGAGACAAAATGTTTCTTGTGATGCACAATAAAGATCTTTGAACCTAATATTTATTTGTGTTGCTGTGTTTGCAGTTGTATTCGATTGTAGTGCTATACCGCCGTCGGCAACGTTGGCCAACATTGGTGGGGAAAGGACAGAATCGAAACGAAATCGATATCATTGGAACAAGGATCAAATACAAGACGTTGGCGATTTGAATTTTCAACCAACTACAATAAAGAAGGAGGTTTTACTTTCCTATGTACATATGTATGTGTATTTCTGTCTGTATCCACCAATCCGCACTGGGCCAGCGTGGTTAATATGGCCCAATCACCCTTTGTGGGTAGGCCAACGTCCTGCAGTGGACTATTAAATAGGCTGGTACAGTATGTGTATTTCTGTACTGTTCTGCACTGTATTCATCGCCGTGATTTTAATGGGGAGTTATCATATGTTATGATGATTCTCAAGCAAGTTTTAATGATGTGGTAAATATGCAATCAATTTCAATACGCGATTTATTACTAAATAGGCCCAATCATAAAGGCGCCATCGTAAAAATAGCGTTCGCTTTATCGAATGCATACAGGGTTATTGGTAATCAATTAGAATTTTTTTAGGGGCTTATTTTGTACATCAAAACTAACAACTTTTGTCACAACTAAAAAAAAGCAGCTGTTTCATATTTTGTGGAGGGCGAACGATATTTTTCTGTAAAATAAAATACAAAATTATGTATTAAAAAAAATTATGTAGGTAAATGTAATAATTAATGAGAGTAACAGGTGGTAAAAATTCGAGGTAGATCTTATTTTGATAATCTACTGATTAATATATATTTTTTATTATTGAAGTACCTACAATGTTTTCTCACGTATAACGTGTCTATTGTCTATACAATACTAGTGGCGAACAGTAGATCTCGTGACACGTCATGTCTTTAGCTGAATCTTCATAAGCCTCGTTATTATTATATTTCGACTCGTTCTTGACCGATTTGGTTCATCAATAATCACAAACTTATAAAGAATTTAAGTTTTATTGAAAAATGCGATCTGTAGACAAAAATCAACAGAGCGCACAGACGAAAGCAAACTCTTCGTGTCAAAGCACAGAACTCGCTTGGCTTTGGTCAATTATGTTAAGTGACCCACCCACAACATGCATACATATTATGTTATGTTATTGTAATAAAATAAGCCCGCTACATTTCATCTCGCAAACTTGGCTGTGAGGCAATGCCGCCATGCAATATCGAACGAATCGTGGGTAAATCAGCACGTGCGTACAGTCGCGCGCTAAATTCAATGTGAGGGACTTTTTAGGGTTCCGTACCCAAAGGGAAAAACGGGACTCTATTACTAAGACTTCGATATCCGTCTGTCTGTCTGTCTGTCACCGGGCTGTATCTCATGAACCATGATAGCTAGGCAGCTGAAATTTTCACAGATGGTGTATTTCTGTTGCCGCTAAAAACAAAATAAAATAAATATTTAAGGGGGGCTCCTATACAACAAACCTGAATTTTTAGACGTTTTTCGCTCTATATTAATAATGGTAATAGGTAGATGCTTGAAATTTTCACAGAATATTTAGTTTTATATACACTTCAATAATAAATAATAAAATTAAAATAAAAATTTAAGGGGGGCTCCCATATAGTACGGAACCCTTCGTGCGTAAGTCCTACTCGTACTTGGCCGATTATTATCTCTTTAATTTTTTAATTATTATTTTGCACTAAAAATGGCATAACCGACTACAACCGTGTACAGAATCAAATAGTTCGCACGGATAGATGTAGTATTTTTCAACTTATTGTTGATTAATCAAAAATGGCTCAGCCGATTTCGATTCAATTTAAATGAAACCACCTCGGGAGTATACCATTTCGAACTGTAAAAGAATTTTTTGATTCGATTCACAATTGTAGGAATTATCGATGAACATACACAAAAAATACATGCAGACGAAAAACCTCCTTCTTTTTGGAAGTCGGTTAAAGATACCAAAGCATTGAAGATTAAAGGATCTAGTCAACGCCTTTACTACTTTATTTCTCAAATTAAAATCGAATAGGAAAATTGTAAACAATGTTACTTTTGAAAATGTATACACACTCAGCACTTGTACAAATAAGTGTACTTGATTATATAGGTACATAATGAGGCAAAACAATGTTCTAGTTTTTATTACTAGTGACCCAGCAATATTCACAATGGCAATGCATGAGAAAATGCAATGGGAATTGTAGTGCTCTCGTCGTGTGATCTTTACCTAACTGATGATAATTACATGTGTACATAGCTATACAGGGTTATTCCTAGTCAATGAGCATCCTTTTAGGGGCTTATTATGTACATCAAAACTAATAACTTTTGTTCTGCGACTTTTGTCAAAACAAAAAAAACAGCCAAGTGCGAGTCGGACTCGCGCACGAAGGGTTCCGTACCGTGTTGGAACCCCCTTAGCGTCATTCCTCTTGCCGTTATTATTAGCGGGCAAATACTCCTAAAAATCACAATTGTTGTATGGGACCCCCTTAAATATTTTATTTTATTCTGTTTTTAGTATTTGTTGTTATAGCGGCAACAGAAATGCAATATCTGTGAAAATTTCAGCTATCTAGCTATCACGGTTCATGAGATATAGCCTGGTGACAGACGGACAGACAAACTTCGGAGTCTTAGTAATAGGGTCCCGTTTTTATCCTTCGGCTACGGAACCCTAAAAAAAAACAGCTGTTCCATACATTTCGCAGTATTCGCATTCGCGGGTGAACGATATTTTTCTATAGAACATTTTTTTTAGTTTTGACAAAAATCGCAGAACAAAAGTTGTTAGTTTTGATGTACACAATAAACCCCTTAAAGGATGCTATTTGATTAGGAATAACCCTGTATATACTTCGTAATATAATATCTATACTTCGTCAATTTCGTCATGTATCATCATTTCAGCCTTGTGAATTCGAAGGAAGCCGTGGTGGCCAAAAGATAGCAAAACCCGCCTTACAACAGTAAGGTCGTGGGATCATATTTTGGATCCATATAAAGGAATTTATATACAGAATTTCAGACCACTGGCTTTTCGGTGAAGAAAGACATCGTGAGGCAACCTGCATACGTCCGTAAAAGAAATTCGATGACGTATGATATGTGAATCCACATACCCGCATTGAGCCAAAGTGGTGAATATGGCCCAATCACCCCTCGGTAGGTTTATGTTCGAAATTGGACTATTTAAAGGGTACATTACACGATACACACATTTTAATGCCTTAAATCGGTGATAAGCACAGAAGTACAAATAATCGGCCAAGTGCAAGTCGGACTCGCGCACTAAGGGTTCCGTGCCGTTTGGGAGCCCCATTCTTTTTACCGTTATAAATAGCGAGCAAAAAACTCTTAAAACCACGTTTGTTTGAAAATGTTTATTAAAATATTTGTTTTATTCTCTTGTTAGTATTTGTTGTTATAACGCCAACAGAAATACATCATCTGTGAAAATTTCAGCTGCCTAGCTATCACGGTTCATGAGATACAGCCCGGTGACAGACAGACAGACACACAGACGGACAGGCGGACAGACGGACATCGAAGTCTTAGTAATAGGGTCCCGTTTTTACCCTTTGGGTACGGAACCCTAAAAACGAAAGAACGAAACCAAAAAAATATTGAAGGTTAGGTTCTTTTTACAGCTCGATTGCTGTGGTTGTTCTTTAAAGTTGATATTCTCAGTTACATAAGTTAAAGTAAAGACATTCACTGTTCATAAGGTTGATCGTGTCAATTAAAAAAAAATATAGGTACCGCGGTTTCAAAACGTGATAAAAGTGAATCAATGATTTGTTGTCAAGAAGCCGGTACAATAAGTATTGCACAACACGGATGTCAAGGCTTCGAGATAAATTACAGTAACAGTCTCTGTTTAAATGATTGTCCGAGCGAAGCGAAGGCTACGAGCAAATTATTATTTAGTATTTTCATGACATTTTGCAGACTAATAATGACTATCCCCAAAAAATGGCACAACCGACTTCAACCGTGTACCTACAGAATTCGAATAGTGCACACGGATTGATGTAGTAATTTTCACTTGATTGCTGATTTATCAAAAATGGCTTAGCCTATTTCGGTAAAATTTAAATGGGACCACCTTTGAAGTATGAGATTCCAAAAAGAAAAGAAATATCAAAATCGGTTTTAATTTTACAGAAACTGGTACTCTGTAAAAAGATAAGCGATCAAAAATTAAAAAAAAAATACGTACGCGTTAACTTGTAAACCTTCTCCGGTTCGTCAGTTAATAAAACTTAAATTAAAAATTTAAAAAACCCCCGACAGACTAGACAGAGTCCTACCACTGATAAAATATCTTATCTTTCATTTGACAACCATTTTGGGCACATTTGTAGAATTTTGGTTCTTCCATCCCCACTTTAACCCACCATAACTCTTAAACGGCTCAATCGATTTTTATAAAACATAGCTAAGAACACTCTCGATTAAGTCTCTTTTCATCAAAACTAAACTGAAATCGGTTCAGTGGTTCGGGCGCTATGATGCCACAGACAGATAGACAGACAGACCCCTCTTTTGCGTCGGGGGTTAAAAAGGTACGATACGTCCGAATGGACGACGTCCACATGGATGTCGTCCACAGAACAGCAGAAGTCGTCAGTATTGAAAATTCAGCAATGTCATAAATTGGTTCATACGACTCCATATTGCAAACCATTATTGGCTGAAAGTTGAAGATGCAGGCCACCAAAAAGACATTATAATTTATAGATCCACAGATGTATCAGTTTCAAGCTAGTCACTGTTTTTGTCTTTGTCAAAACTTTTAATAGTATAACCTTAAAGAAGTCGTAATTTTTAGTGATGCAACGTTTTTGATTTCACTAGGTCGTGAAATTGGAAACAGTGATCCATTCGGACGTCAGCCGCCATTCAGATGTATCGTCAATGGGCACCTTTGTAGTCATTCATGTTCGAAACGAATTTAATTTTAGTAATTTAATTTAGCGTTGTATTTGAATTACCTTGTACTGGAAAATACTTAATTAAGTTATTACGATTTGACACGAAAACCATTGTATGTTTTGAATGTAATTAAATATTCCGTCTTAGTTGTTTGACACGCAATTTTGAAGACATTGTCGGCTGACAATACTTAGTCTCGATACGCTTTTGGGCAATTTGATTTAAATTCGCAGTAATATTTGGGTACTGGCAAATACCTTGTACGTACCTAAGTACAAGGTCTTTGGGTACTAGACAATCTTGCCGTTGTTGGATTATTCCAGTCTGTCCCCCGGATCTGTCTCCCGGGGGACAGAATGGAAGAAAAAAATAGATTTTTGTTTAAGGCCGCCACCACGTCACCATATTTTACAAGCAATGTCAAAAGATAATAAGATCTGAAAATATGAGATTTCTTTAAATGGTGATTTTTAATAAAGAAAATAATAGGAAAAATAATAATTCATTTAGTCGGGGGACAGACTCCACTGTTGAGGAGTGAAATAATGTCGGTCTGTCCTCCGATGATCAACCGCGGGGACAGACTAGAATTCTTTCTTCCATTCTGTCCTCCGAGGACAGATCCGGGGGACAGACTGGAATAATCCCCATTGTTGTTAAAATCGGGCAATAAGCGCCGCCACGTCAAACTTTCCTTGTGTTTGAAAGAAGTAACTGTTCTAAGCTTTAGCTTATCTTTAGTTAATCTATACCTCTATATAAAATTGCCGGCAACCAAATACTAAATCTAAAAAATTTATAGAACTCTTTCTCGTAAATGGGTACATCTATTCGACGCGAATGTCACCGTCACTTGAGTGGCCAATGTTATAGGTAGTATTATTCTAAACAAATCTAACGATTTTTTAATTTATATAAATACGAATACAATTGTGATATCAAGCGCTACAGCTTTTTTTTTTTTAAAATAAAATGATTGTTATTAACAAACATAAAATTAGTCACGAAAGTGACGATGAGAGGTGTGACAAGAAGAAATACCCAAATACATGTGGTATTTACGCAAAACGGACAATCCACACTATTCCACACTAATCAACATCAAGATGAAAAATAAATTGCCAGTTTTTTTATTGAAAAATTTACCAACCACAGACCACACAGACCTGGTGGACTAGTGGTTATAACGCTGGCTTATCATTCTTGAGGTCGTAGGTTCAATCCCGGTCCCGTACCAATGAGTTTGCATACATCCGTAGAAGAAATTCGATGGCGTATGTGAATCCACCAACCCGCACTGGACCAGTGTGGTGGATATGGCCCAATCACCCTTCTTGGGTAGGCCCTCGTCCTGCAGTGGACTCTTAAAAATGCTGGTACAGTACTAACCACAGACTCCAGGATCTGTGCCCTTTGTTAACTAAAATTACAATAAAATTGTTTCATTATGCTGTACAAAGCGGGCGGCAGGGACCCGCCGCCCGCACCGGTCTCAGTCCCCTTTGTCGTCTACCCCCGCGCCCCTGTACCGCGCAGGCGAGGACTCAGTTAAACGGTCAGACTATAGTAGGTACTTGAAATCTTAGCCTAAGTTAGTCGATGCACTGTGTGAATGCCACGAGCAGAGCGGCGATCCGCAAGCAGCACCCGATCACGAGTGTGACACAATTGCCAGTTTCGAAGCAAATACCTGTTTAGTAGCTACGCTTTGCTCACTTTGCTCGGGAGTTTTATGATATAGTCATCATCATATCATAGGAACAAAAAGCAATGAAAAAGAGCCCATAAACTAATATAATCTACGATCAGAAAAAACAGACTACGTGCTTACGGACTAAGACAGCGTGACCCTGAGTGAAGTACGAAACAAGCGAAAAGTCGTGACCGAGTGCACACGAGCTACCCGGAACTACTAGCAAACGTGGACTTAGCTGAATGTTATGATAAATCATCTCATAATCATGGAGCTTATTCTGGCTGCTCGAGATTGTACAACAATATACACACAACACTTTTTATTTTTAGGGTTCCGTACCCAAAGAGTGAAAACGGGACCCTATTACTAAGACTCCGCTGTCCGCCTGTCTGTCGGTCTGTCACCAGGCTGTATCTCATAAACTGTGATAGATAGAGAGTTGAAATTTGTTGTAGTTGAGAGTTTTGAGTATTGAGTTTTGACAGATGATATATATAGATTGCCGCTATAACAACAAATACTAAAACAGAATAATATTAATATTTAAGGGCGGCTCCCATACAACAATCGTGATTTTTTGCCGAAGGGATCTCATACGGTACGGAACCCTTAATGCGCGAGTCCAACTCGTTCTAGGCCGATTTTTTAGATTACTAAGATCATCGAAGGTCGGCAAAGCTACGTTCGGCACAGTCAGTCTTCGGATAGGTGACCTCGAGGGCCTTTTATTAGTGAGCGCTACCGAGGCTTAGATGTGGTCCCCGGTTGTTTTAACCGCTGCCTTGACAGATGGCTTCAGGCGGCTTAATAGGTAACTCTGACACTATGGCTAGCCACCCGGTCTATACGGACTTAACAATATTTTATTTACACTATAATAAAGGAAAAGTAAAGTAACGGAAGAAGAAAAACACAAAAACGTGTTCTTGCCGCTTAGAGCGATCTCTTTCAGACACTAACTATCCAGAATTAAGCATTTCAGAGATTAAATATGGCAATCATTTGCAAGCTTACGGACCAGGACAGTGTGTATGATACGAAAAAAAAAAACATATCAGTTGTAACTCGGAACTACCAGCAAAACGTTGACTGAGCTAAATGTGATACATTGGTCAAGATTTTTTTGGATGCGAGTCAGATCAGAACAAAAGTTGTAGGTGTGTATAACAAACAGAAAAAGTAAGTGTGTAAGGCACCACTTTTTATTAGGCAGGTAAGCACTATCAAGTCATCATCGTCATTCAAATATATCTGATGAAATACCTACTTATAGTTACTTATTACCTGACGTGGTCTCGATTGCACCAGAATAGGGGCTTAATCAAAAGTGCTTAATAATGACCTTTATGTTAATTAGAAATCCAATTACTTACGTACTCGTACATGTTGGGTTTTCCTGCTTCCTAATTGGTCATAGATAAAATCATCTTTTTGGACGATATGATGGACTGCACAAGTTTTTGCACTTAGCTAAATAGCAAACAAAATTATTAAAATAAAATTGAATTATCGCGCGCGCGCTGCAGCTCCAACGTAAGTAAAACAAATCATTTTTTTCTGTAGTTTTAATAATGTAGTTTTACAAATTAATCTTTTAATCTGGTGATTAAGACCATTATTTGGAGCATATTTTACTGTGAGACCAACCCAGAACTATAACAGTGACAAATATAATTATTCAAAAAACCCACTCCTAAATGCGTAGAGCTAAGTTATAATTTTAAGCCTTAAAGTTTAACTAGACGACCCGCCCCGGCTTCGCACAGGTGTATTATACATATAAACCTTTCTCTTGAATCACTCTATCCATTAAAAAAAACCGCATCTAAATCCGTTGCGTAGTTTTAAAGATTTAAGCATACAGACAAACAAACAAACGAAAATAGCGACTTTATTTTATACTATGTAAGGATTATGATCTGTAATCTACATAATATAATCTGTGATCTGTAGATCTGAGTACAACATTTTATAACCTAAAATTACGCGTAATTTGGTTCATAAACGGAAAACTTACTGTGTGTCTGGTGAAAGTAGAGCTAGGTACTATAAAGTCCTAAGGCTAGTCATAAATAAATAGGTTTACTCATAAACTTCTATTTCCAATGAATCACATAGAAACACAGGCGCAAGTAAATTAAAACAGAATAGATATAATTTTTAAATCGTTTGTATACAAAATGAATTAAAACTATGTATTTTAATCAACAACGGATTCTTAGTAAAAGTTACTTAAAAAACCTCCTTTCGTCTTAGTACACCAGTTCTGGATAATCCTATATAATCACAAAAAAACCCTTTCAGAGATCTAATAATTTAATTTACAAGCTCACCGTTTCCGGTCATCTACTTTGATATGACGGGCTCTACTCTTGGGACTTGGGAACTTCCCCCTTTCCCCTTAAAAGAACCTTAAAAACTCTACTCGTAATAGCCCGGTAGAGTTGATAAGTTATTTCCAATAGAGAAATAATAAACGATTAAAATGCATCAATAAGCAGCCTTAACTGAATTGCCGTAAAAATGTGCACTCATAATGCAAACATTTATGTATTTGAACTGCTAACTAACCCGTATGAAGGCATGTTGATACGTTAAACTTGACATACGACTCCGACATAACAAACTGTGTTACGGAGTCAAGGACGCGCCTCTCACTGGCTACTGTAGAGTGTTGTAGAGTCTGCAGGCCAACGATGGCCCGCGTATCAGATGTTATGAGAAAGTACATAAACTTACTGCATGGGTTATTCTCAATAATCTCAAAAATAACGCGACCATGTAACGCGTTCTGCATCTGTCTCTAGTACCATTAATGGTATTTTTGATAGAAAGAATACAATTCTACGTCGCTACAACCATTAATGGTACTAGTGACGTAAAAGAAGGTCAGTTGTTCAATGAATGATACAAATCAACTGACCATAAATCTGAAATTTTTGGTAGTGGGGATGCTACCATTCCACATAAGAAGAACGTCTGGGTGACGTGTTAAACTTGACATACGGCTCCGACAAAACAAACTGCTACGGAGTCAAGGACGCGCCTTTCACTGGCTACTTTAGAGTCTGTGTACCAACGATGGCCTACGTACTGCGTTTCAGATGTTAGGTGAAATTACATAAGCTCACTACATGCGTTAATCTCAATCATAACGCGACCGCGTTACGCGCTCGAGTGACTTTTGGTGGTTTTGGTGGTGTTTATACCTTGGTTGCCTGGAAGAAATCGCTTGAAGCGATAAGGCCGCCATTTAGTATAACTTTGTAATGTTTTTATTTTTTGTGTGTTTTTTGTATTGTAATTGTGGTTAAACTAATAAAGAATTATCTATCTATCTATACCGCTATAAACTGTGTTCGACATAAAATTAATAATTATTTAATTGTACAATTGCCGTTAATAGCATAATTGATATAAATTGATTGTACAACTTTGTCGAATCAAGTTTTGCCATATAAACAACCCCAACTACTTAAAGACGGTGTCATTTTAGAGTTTTAGAAAAATGTACGAAGGAAATGAGTTTTCTTACTAAAACTCATTTCTATATTTAGGTTTCATATTTAGGTAATCACAATTTTCAAAATTCTCAACGGGAAAACGAAAAATTCTTAACAATATGTATATTATATTAGCTGACCCGGTGAACTTCATATCACTTTTATCTGTCACACTAATTTTGATGGCGTTTAGCGCCACGAACTAACAGATACGGCAACTTTTACATGTAGGAACATTTTGTATGGGGAAATTAAATGGATGTTTTTATTACTTTCCGCATACTTTTCTTAATTATTTCTTTCATGAGAACCTTTTTTTAATAATACTAAACACAACAAAAAGAATTGGCGAAATCGGTAATGTTGTTCACGCGTGTTGCCATGACCAAGAGAAGTAGGGATTCATTTTTACTTAGATATAATTATATGTAGATAGATTAGAATGAGACTTGAAATCCTTACCTACTTAATATTAGAAATTTGAAAAATGTATTTGTTGCGATTTTTTATATTGGATAAATATATTAGGATCCTAAGGGATAGCGCAAAAATTCTAAAGGTTTATGGCCTAGCGTCAAATTGAAATAATAATTTTGATATTTGAGAGATTTTTATTTATTTATTAAAAAAAAATCTAAGAAAATTTTTTGGACTAAATTATGGCCATGGTATAAGAAGAAGGTATTTACAGTAATAAAGGACAATTCAATAAGAAATTTACACATTAAATCCACAATATTTTATACAATCCAAAATGTACAAACACATAACATTAAAATAACTATTATTGAGAATAATGTAAATAAAACATATCACGATTTGGCGTATATAATTCGATATCACTTTTAAGAGTCATTTTTTTCATCTGAAAGTACTGCATACTGATAACCAGGTTGAAACAAACAGCACACACTACTGGTATGGCATGAAATAGTGTGATGTCAATGGTAATTGGTTGATAAATCACTAAAACTGCTTGTAAATCCACGACAAAGATCACTACAAATATCCAGGTGTAGACGAGGAACGCAATCAAAAGCCCAAGCTTGTTCTTGTGTAATCCGATAATCAGCAATGCAGCAAAAAATAAATAAAGTATCGAAGACACTAGTAGCACGCACTGAATCAATATGGTAGTAAGGGTGATTCCACGATCTGGTTCATCATTCATCATCACTAGGTTCAGCGCAATACTCATTATGAGTAGCGTGGTGATTGCCAAATTACCGAGAAAAGTAATATATCCGACAACAATGCTCACTATTTTCAAAACACTCATTTTTGATTTTTAAGATCTTCGTTTCGACTAGTCCACGGTTGATGAGCAACTGACTTTCTAGATATTAATAATTGGAGAAAACATCAATCTGTGTATCTAGGTATTTGATCAATATTATTGCATTTTAATAGCATACCACATTATGTATTTCTGTAACTGCTTTAATCATAACTGTGTTTAAATTCTTACTAGGATTCGTAATAATACCAGTAATTAAATAATATTTATTTTATACACATATGTATACAAGATTTTATCACAAATACGTAAAAATTACTATCACTACATAGTACAAAATAAAGTCGCTTCCCGCTGTCTGTCCCCATGTATGCTTATATCTTTAAAACTACGCAATGGATTTTGATACAGTTTTTTTTAATAGATAACCCTATCTAAGAGGAACCCGATTTAAGAGGAAGGTTTATATGTATAATAGGTACACCTGTGCGAAGCCGGGGCGGGTCGCTAGTAATTTATACGTTACAAACAATTGACTCTAGTATTTGGGGTTTAATATTTTATTGGCTTATAATTGCTTACCCCATTTTTCAGATTCGATAAAAGCCTGACAAATTAATCACCTATATGAGTGCAATGATATCATAGAGTATGTTTAATTTCCAATCAGATAGCTTACTTTATATTTTGTTATCTTTATTAAACATATTCTTGAAACCGAAAAATTAAAAAAACAACAACTCAATATTTTGTAATACTAGAACCAGTCTTACGTGATATCACTCGTACAAGAAAAGTTGTGATACCACAGTATCCATAGACTTTCATTACATACAAATTGATATTTATATAATTGGACATGGATTTAGAAATTAAATTTAACTTCAAGCTTAACTTAACCACTTTTTTATATTTGTTAAAGAATTTATGTGTCTCACTTATAATGAAAATATCATCTACTATATTAAAGAACAGTTAAGTAGAGTTTACCTATCGAATATGACAATTATATTAAAAGTTAATATCTGCATTACAAACAATCATCGAGATCAATCAATGGGCATAGAACATTAGAGTAGATCTTCGGCACATTTCTCTAATCTCGATAAATCTTGCCCAGATCACCAGAAAGAAACTGGAGCTAACCATTGCAGGAACTATATGTAGCATAATATCACTAATGAAGACAACATCGACGAATAACACATTCACTATCAAGTCAATGATAATAATCACTACAAAGATCCCGTTATATATCAGGTACGCTTTCAAATAGTTAGGAAATTTCTTGTGCAGTCCAATGATCAACAAGACTGTGAACACCAAATTGAGAAGCACAGCGAAGAAGAGCAGACCCGCAACAGCCAAGATAACGACAGCAGAATTGAAGTATTCATATGAAACACTGTCGTGCATTATTGACACCAGTGGAGTATACACCATTATAAGGGCTACAGCTATGGCCAAAGTACCAAGGAAGCTGCAGTAGCCAACTATTAAGCTCACAGTTTTTAATTCTATATCACAGTAATGCGGTGACATTTTTGCACTTTTTCTTCAAATTTCTTTCAAAATTTAAAATAGGTATGTTTATGTTTCCGTTTGAAAGAGCAGCTAGCGACTGAGTAAGAAAAAAATAAGTCGAAAGAACGTAATAGGTATGTAATCGAGTTATAATTGCATATCACATTAGTATAATTATGATTCATTTGATATAAGTATACGAACAATAAGATAAAATATTGATTTAAAGTACTTTGCTATTAAAACTCACTTTATATATATTCAAGCAAGCCTCTGATCAGAAGAGATTCAAGTCAAAGTTGAGTTTACTCGTATCACGCTAACTGCAAGTAATGCAAAGGAATCGAATCCATTCATCAATTTCATCCAGATCAAAAGAAGTGATATTTTAATATCTCATTCATAGTTATTTCATGTTATTTATAGTTAACATTTAAAATTTTCTGCAGCATTATAAAGGTGTGACATATTGCAATGTTAAGATATATAACAATTGCTTGAATGTTTTAGTATTTTTGTAAAATAAAACACCCATTTTACTTCCATTTTAATATTAATACGTGTTACAGATATATTAGCGTTTACTTGATTTACAAAGTCAAATCTTGTGTGGAAAACAAAAACGCTTTGCACAATCTTTTCACTTTATTGTAAAACGACACGTTTTTAATTCTCTCAAACTTATTTTGTATAATGCATGCCATAAATATTTAGATTATTCGGTTCATAATAATACACAGGAGCAGGACCGTGACATCTATTCTTCATCTCGTAATACCTCGCTGTGATCACCAAGAGGAAACCGAAACCGATCACAACAGGAATCGCATGAAACAGAATATTACCAAAAGAGATCGTATTGAAAATCATCCGAGATGCTAATAAGTCCAATGGGAATATTATCAAGAACATAAGGGTGTACATCAAGTAAGACTTCACAAAATCGAGTTTCATCTGGTGCAACCCCATAAGCAGCATGACGCCAACCACCAATTCGAGGCCTATGGCAATAATTTGCACACAAGTAATGACTACGACGATGAGAGTAGTATAAGTGAAGTATCCACTATTCTCGTGCACCACTGTAGCGAGCGGAGTAAACGCCACCAAAAACAGTATGGCTATTGCTACAGTACCGATTATATTGCAGTATGCAATGATAAGGCTGAATGCCTCTAAGTCGACGCCGCGACAGCTCAGAGACATTTTAGCCATTGTTTCTCCAACAAAACTGATTTCTTGAGTAAAATAAACCGATTAAAGAAGTGGCGAGCTACTGACTAATAAAACAAATGAGAGGTCGTATATTTTATTGACTTATACTTAATTGAATATCACATTAAACAGATATGATAAAACCTGATAAGTACATCACAAAACCAATTACCTAGCTACAACACGTTTAGGGCATGTAAAGTTTTTAATCAGTAAACTTGCTAATCAGTAAATATTGTTCGAAAATATTTCACACAACAACCGCCAAAACTTGAACAATACAAAAAAATATCTACAGTAATAGAACACAACAATTAAAATTTTACGGTAGAATTACTTTATAATACTTAGTAGTTATGTAAACATATTTATACGTATTCGTAGTTATCTAGCTCGGTTTTATATTTTACACTACATTTGAATATGAAAAGATTTATTTAAGAGTAGTCAACTTAACCTATAAATTTGATAACACTGTAGAACAGATGGTATAAAGTATCTACCTAGATAGTAGATATTTTGAGCGATAATTTTTTTTGCTAATATAAAAAATATACTAAGGTAAGTGACATTGCGATAAAAAAAAATACCCAAACAAGGGAATATGGTAACAAACTAAACTAAACTTGAACTGTTTAATTGATCAATGGGATTTAATCAATATACATAATACGAAAACAATACAGTAGGTCTTTGAGACATTCGAGGCGCTTTCATTTCGATATACCTTGCTCTTATAATCACAACGAAAAAAACACCAACCATTACCGGAAACACATGAAACAGAATATCACCAATGAAGAATTCTTCGGAATTTAACACATTCACTATCAAGTCAATCATGAATATCACTAGAAAGACCACGGTATATATTAGGTACGCCTTTAAAAATTTTGGTATTTTCTTGTGCAGTCCAATGATTAACAAGACTGTGAACACCAAATCGAGTAGCATGGAGAATAGAAGTACACCAGAAAATATCAAGACTATGAGGGTAGAATCGAAGTAATATCCTCCATTGCGGTACACTACTGTGGCCAGGCGGGTATATTCCACCAAAAGCGCTATGCCCATGGCCGAAGTACCAAGGTAGTTGGAGTAAGCAATAACATAGCTCATAGCCTTCACGTCAACCCCAATGCAGTTCGATGACATTTTAGTACTTTTGTTTCTTAATTTAAATTGTGTAGATAGGTATGCGTCTCCAAGAGCTGCAAACTACTGACTAATAAAACAGAATAAGACCAAATTTTTGATTGAGTTATAATAGCATGTCACATTAATAGTGCATGGCTATTTTGATAAAAACCTGACGAATCACGAAACCAGGCTGCGTTAATTATTGTGGTAGATAAAGTAATTGATTAAATTACTCTAATTTACAATTGGTATCATCAAAGATATAATTTTTCAAAATATGTTTCATCTCTACCCTACGTTTATCTACTCCCTTATTAGAAGAGATACTACTCTAAAAGTAAGTTTGAAGTTACAACCCAGGGGGTGCAAGGGGGTGCATTTGCACCCCTCTGGCAGGAAAAAAAGTATTTAGAAAAAAATGGAGGACGGTGAAGTACATTTGGTGATGCCATAGGCTCCGTGCTGGGACCCTTCCCTAGAATTGAGAATTTCGGTGATTCAGTGATACTCCCTCTGCACTGAGAAACCCCCGAGGATTACGGTCATTGAGATGCCGATTCACTCCCCTGAAAATAATTCTGCCGACTCCCATGAATTGATTTATAGATCGCGGACGATTCAGAGATCCAAATGCTTACTGCCAGTTGGTTGTATCTAGCATTTTGGGAGCATTACCACGCTGAATGGCAATGCTTATACGTTGAACAAATTAACCCACCGAACAGCTGTTTTGCTTAGTGCTACGATATATTAATATAATTAATATATTGTACTTAATTGTAATATATTGTATCTAATTTATAAACAAAGTTTCAAAGTTCATAGCTGTTCAATATTAATGTTAATATCTATCTAATAATGGGAATGATGCGAAACACGATACAAAAGTTACTCGTATAATAAAAATATATTCAACACACCTTCACGTATTGAATAAGATTTTAGTTTTGTTTACAGACAAGAAAAAAATATGGATTTGTGTCATTTATAAATTTTAAAATATAGGTTTGTACCGCAAATACGGTTTCAATTTTAAAATTATGTATATCGTTATTCAACTAAAGTTTTACTCAATACAATTATTACAAATAACTACAAAAACACAGCAGATCAGTAAGTTTTTATATTTATTACAAAATAGTATTATAATTATGTTAAGTATTGTATATTTATTTTGTCCAATTGCAATTTACAAAGATGAACTAAATTAGGTAGTATAATAAACGGGAGCTCGAGGACAAGCTCTTGCCAACATCTCGTAGTATCTCACTCGGATCACCAACCAGAAGCAAAAACTAAGTAATACAGGAAGTAAATAAAACAGAATATCAATAATATAAACAACTTCGTTTATCACCGCACTTACTATGAAATTTATCACAAATATTATAATGAAGATTATAGTAAATACCAGGTATGGCCGTAGTAAAGGGGGCTTGTTCTGGTGAAGTCCAACGATCAGTAAGATTACAAATATCAAATCCAAAATTATAGTAACCAGTAGCATACATGACATAATTAACGCGACGATGGTAGATTTAGCATAATATAGTCCTTCATGGTGTATCGTTAACGCATAATGAATTAAACTGATCAGACACATTATGCCTAATGCAAATATACCGAAAAAGTTCCAATATGCAAATATCAAGCTCACTGGTCCCAAGCTACGTAGGAATGCCATTTTAGTAGTTTTTCCTGGTTTTCTATGTATTTTTCTACGTCTTCTTAATTTCAAGATTGTTTTCTTCAATTTAGTACTTCTTCTTATATTACAATAAACGTTCTAAATGGTCGCTACCTCTAGACTATTCGAGATAGTGTGTGATTTCATATTTTATAGACATATACCTAATTGCGTACTACATTAGAATAAATTGATAAAAAAAACCAGTGCTGCATCGCATTAAGATGCCATAATATTACACTATATTAAAGCGTATTATGTCATCTGTACTGTGTGAGCATGTAGCTGACAATTTCAACTAAGTGACAAATTAAATAATTATTTTTATTATAATAATATTGGAAATATATAGAGTATTTGTATTTATATGTATAGATAAGTATGTAAATACAATTATATTTAGTTTAACGTTCAAATTCAACTTATCTCATTTATCGTTTGCATGCTACTCGACTGTGTCTACTTAAATTTATACAAATTCATTGGCTTTGCTAAAAAGCTCCAAATGAGCAGGATGTAGATCAAATAACAGTTTAAGAGATTTGTCACCAGTTATAATTTAAGATTCATTTGCTCCTTTTGTTACGGGAAATTCGCAGGTGCCCTTGGTCATTATCTTACCTTAAAATTATCTATCGGGTTCTTCTGTCTCATGATAGACTGGAAGACTATTTATTTATTATAATAAAACACTAAAACTATGAGGCCTACATCGTTTATATATCACATAGTTTTATCTAGTCTTATGACGATTTTCTCAAGTATAGAGGTACAATGAAAAGAAAAACATTCTGGATTCACTAGATCAAAAAAATCATTTTACAAATTACAACTTACAACTTTTTACAAATATACACACGTTTATGTAGCATGAGACATGGGAGCAGGGCGATGAGGCTTGTGCGTCATATCGTAATACCTCATTCCGATCACAAAAAGAAAACACAAACCGATCAATATAGGAAACACATGATATAGAATATTTTCAATGTAAACCGTATCTAACATCACTGCACCTGCTATCGTGTCCATCAAGAATAATAAAAAGAAGATCAGGGTATATATCATGTACGGCATCAAAAGCTTCGGCTTGATCTTGTGCAACCCCACGATCAACATGATAGCAATCGCCAAATTCAAGACTATGGCAACCAATTGTACACATGTGATAGTAAAGAACACGCGAGTATTTTGGTCGATAGTTTCATCGTCATCGAGCATAATTGACACAGACGGAACAAAACTGAGTAGAAACACTATGGCTACTGCTAGAGTAAGTAAAAAGTTGCAGTATCCAACAATTATGCTCACAATCTCTAACAAATTTTTCGGAAACATTTTAATATTTCTTCTTGCTTTGAACTGTTGTGAGTAATATAAACTGTTTCAACGCGCTGCAAGATATTTACTGGATTAATAAATGTGTGATCGGATATTTTATTGACTTATAATTGCATACCACATTAGACTTGATAAAAACCTAACTCATTACTTACATCGTCATCGAAAACAACAATTTGTGTCAAGAAAATAATTTGGTACATGAACCCAGCTTCACTGTTGAGATGCAATATCCTACCATGTTTGGCCGCCAAATTTATTTTCGTCACAATTTTTGTACAAAACAAAAGCTGCAGAATTGATATATTTCAGAATTTAGAGTGTATCTAATACTTAGAATATTTTGTTGTTGTTGTTACGTACGCACAGACCCTTCAGTCCAGATTTTAACCTCAAACTGGACAGAATCGGCTTGTACAAGGAAACAACAAAACAAAACGATGATTCTTATGTGGATGGATATGATTCATTTTATAGCCAAAGCTTATAAGACTTGAGTAGGTAATTGCTTTTCGCACAAGAATTTAAGAAATAGGCAATGGTTGCTTCTACATCATAACTTATGATCAAAGAAGTTTTTTTATCATATATGACGAATATCTCAAGGTTGATAGTAAATAAATAAATATTTGGGGACATTTTACACACGGCCTCTGACCCCAAACTAAGCAAAGCTTGTGATTTGGCTGCCAGAGACTGATATACTACAAATACTTATTTTTTTAATACGTACTTATATAGATAGTAATTAAATAACACCCAGACACAGAGCAATTACTGATGTTCATCACATAAATATGGGTTCGATCACCAGGGCGGTGATCGAACCCACGTCTATTTGAGCTAGAAGTTAGGATCACTAACCACTGAGCCAACGGGTCAGTCATAGTAAATATTTTAACTAAAATACAAAGCCTAAATCAATTTCCCTTTATGCTGCCAGTTGCATGAAAATGGTATCAAAAACGCGTAACGTAAAGCTAAGTATTTCTGGAGAAAATCTTATTGTTATGCTAATTTAAATAGATGTGGGCTTCAAAACAATAAAAAAACACTCCATCACTATATCAGTTTATTACAAAATAAATGGCACTAATTCAATTCTGATGAACTAATTTAACATTTTTTTACAGATATAGACACGCTTCTGTAGCATGATACTTGGGAGAGCAATGTGGTTCCTTATTCATATCATAGTATCTTACCCCAATCACAATAAGAAAACACAAACCGATCAAAATAGGAAACACGTGGAACAGAATATTTTCAATGTAGACCTTATCAAAAATCACCACAGATGCTATTATATCGATGGAGAATAATGAAAAGAAGATCAGGGTATATATCAGGTACGGCATCAAAAGCTTCGGTGTGTTCTTGTGCAACCCCACGATCAGAATGACAGCAACCGCCAAATCCAAGACAATGGCAACCAATTGTACACATGAAATACTAAAAAAGGTGCGAGTAGTTTCATCCATATGTTCACCATCATCGTGCACCATTGACGTAAACTTAACGAAATCGATCAGAAGTACTATGGCTACTGCTAGAGTAAGCAAAAAGTTGCAGTATCCAACAATTAAGCTCACTGTCTCTAAAAGACCTTTCGGAAACATTTCAATATTTCTTCTGTTGTGAGTAATATCAACTGTTCCAAAGCGCTGCAAGATATTGACTGAATTAACAAATGTGTGATCAGATATTTTATTGACTTAAGTATACTTAATAGCATACTACATTATTAGACTTGATAAAAACCTGACCAGATATTACTTACTTCTTCATAAAAATAATAATTTGTGCCATGAAAATCATTCGGTACTTATACTTAGCGGCAATACTGAAGTATGTATCAATACTCTCCTTCTTGATGTCTTCTTTTTGCTCTAATTCCACTATAGGTCAACTCAACAAGGTTGGCACGTTATCTTTCGCTACTCCACTTTCTCAATTGCAATATGTCATCTTTTTCTTTCGCTCACCATTTTTGACAAATTCATGCACTGCACTTGTTTATTTTCCGCCATCCGCTTACTTGTACTACTTTAAGCATATTATGTAAAAGCTCTTTTGGTCATATCGCTATCATTTCTTTTTGTAAGATGTTTGCGCTGAACCGGAATATCCTGACACTCTTCAGTTAAAAAAAAATTGTCGCAACTTTTAAACTTCCCTTAGAATAATCGTTTCTAGTTTTGTTTATTCTTGCAGTACTTATTAATTATTGTTATTTTCTTTTTAAAATAATAAGCACATAACGCTAAAGAATTATTACTAAATTTTAAATTGCTATAGGTATATTTAGTATATATTATATAGTATATCACCCTTCATGGGTAGGCCTACGTCCTGCAGTGGAATATTAAAAAAAGGCTGGTACAGTATATATAGTATATTATTGTACTGGTAAGAATTGACTACTTTATTTTTAACTACACTGCCTATGATTAAAAAAATTACAATAAGATTAGTAGGGATTGTGGCACCAAGTTACAATGAGTGTAGTCGTTTGAGAACATGTTTTTAAAAGTAAGCTGCACTTAGTATGATCAACTGACACCTTATAAAATTTGTCATCAGTCATAGATTAGTACATTGCTCGTTGTAAAACTAGTTTTTATGCTTTGGCTAGACGCAATTGTAGTTGTGGACAGCATGAATGAGGCAAGGTCACATACCTGAGGTACCGAGGAGGCTGCAGACTGGTTCAAGCATTATTGATTCTGAATGGGACGAATTACTGGGCAATGGACTTTAGGTTTAACTGCAGGGATAGATTTTACTTTAAAAAACGCTTACTTTAGATACGTACTGAGGGGTTAGTTTACACGTAAATCGAAACTACAGCTGTTTCCGGTTAACACGTAAATCGATACTACAGCTGTTTCTGTATGACTATTGACTCTATATTTTGTACAGTGCCCCTGGCGGAAACGAGGAAGAAATAGCCAAAATGTATGGAGCCACGAACGCGAAAGTTTAAGTAAACTACGCAAAATGGACTAAGGGCTTTACCTCTAACATTGGTCCCAGTCTCTGTCTAGTCACAGGTTAGACAAAGACAGCGACAAATGTCAGAGATAAAATAACTGTGAACGTTTTGTATTGCTAAGTATATCTCAGCTCGGAAAGCATGGCAAAGGAAAAAAATTGTCTTTCCACTTTATATCCCTCGAAGAGGAAGTAAAGTATGGATTGATTAACTTACATACAAACATAGGTACATCCAATGTAAGTTAAATAAAAGCTTGTAAAAAAAAAGTAAGACCAAAGAACGAGAATCTCTGGAACTATTTATAACTGAAATCTTCCAAATATAGGTAGATTCTTTACACGTAAACTCTCTTCTTTGCTCTACAATTTGCGTACAAAAACAAAAGGGGTAAAATTAAGATAGCGATGATTCTATGTGGACGGATATGACTCAGAGAGGGCAATGCTCGGAGTCTCTCTGCGAGATCAAATCAGGAATGAGGAGATCCGTAGAAGAACCAAAGTTACCGACATAGCCCAGCGGGTGGGCAAGTCGAAATGGCTGTGGGCAGGGCACATAACACGGTGGAGACCACGTACTGGCAAGCGCAGCGTAGGACTTCTATCCATATGGTGGATGGAGGACCTCACCAAGACCGAAGGATTGCGCTGGATGCAAGCCGCTACCAACCTGTCTTATTGGACATCTTTAGGGGAGGCCTATGTCCAACATTGGACGCCCTATGGCTGAAAAGAAGATACCTTTTTACCTTCAAAAAGGTATTTATCTACTCAAGTCGTAAGCTTTGACTATACAGCAATTTAATCAGTAGGCAATTGCCGCTCCTATATGATAAGGATCATTTAAACTAAGGCTTTAAAAATTCTTTTGTCATAATTACTTGTCTTCGACCACCATCTCAGCGACGACGATGTTGAAAGATGAAGCACGTAGACTTAAAAAGTACGGGTTGTCTAATCTTGAAAAGACCAAGGCTATGATTTCTCGAGGAACAAAGAAGCCGGTAAGTAGTTTGTCACAGTTTTTTTCATGACGTAGTTTACGACTTTGTGCTTCCTTCCTATATCCTTGGGTTATACATATATATAACTGAAAATTATAATCGAACGTGTAAATCCCTGCGTTTTACAATGCGTGGTAATTGTTAAATAATTGATCCTGCTGAGGTATTTTTGGTTTCTTAGATAATGTGAAAAAAGAGAACCGTCGTGGCGTTACGGTGAACTCATAATAAGATTTTAATCAGCAGCCAAGGTACCGACTAGGTACTTGGTAGACGTGAGTACTGATGAAAACCAAATTGGAGTCTACCAAGTATCAAACACTTTTAGTTGTACTAGCAATGACAGAGCAGTCTTGTCAACGTAACAAAATTAGTAAAATGGCAAACGGGCGACGTCACACACGACTCTTCTCTTTTTCCACAAACTCTAACACCTAAATCTTCATATTTGAGGTATTTTCAATTAGTATGGGCCAGGCGTCTCAGCTGATGTGGAAACAGTTAAGTAACACAAAAGTGTAACAACCACGGTTTGTCTCAACACTACGTGCTCTAGATAGGTATTACGCGGCCAAACGGTTTAAACCTGATTATTTTCGTCATTGTCACTCTGGTAGAGGTCTGCTGAATCTAGGTAGGTATTAGAAGTAGTAATCATTATTATCAGCAGGATATCTGATACTAAACTTAGAGCCTTTTAAATTTAATATAATATCTTAAAATAAGCCCGTCGTTTAAATAATTACGTTATGAACTCGAATGTAGCAAGTATCCATTCAAATCACCTGCTCAACAAAGAGCAAAATAGTTATCACACAGTCACAATTAAATCCCAGGTGAGAACACTCCAACCTTCAGGATATATTGATATAAAGTTTCAGAAAGTCCCAAGAGATTTAAAAGATTTAAATTCAGAATGTTAAAACTTTTACATTAAGAACAGATATAATAAGGGATTGTAAACAACTTTATTCGAAATTCGAACCAGTCACTATTGGCAGCACCAATAAGAAAGCGCGATCGTAAAGTATGTTCGAAACAAATGACGGTGTTTGATTCGTTACGCTTACGGCCCAATGTATAATGGCCTCATAATACACTGTTTTATTATCTTAGTGTATATAATCTACTATTATTTAATAAAAAAAATACAACAGCACACACACAAGAAGCAATTGGATCATTCACAGATCGCTGAAGGTTAGCCGTGACGAAATGTTCAAGGGCTCCTTTCGATATGCGGAACATACCTTTCACCGATGGAATGCTTCATCTACAGCACTTTTCAACGAAGGTCACTTTTACATGTACATGCACAAACAGAAAAAAATGTCAAGTCGATGACATAAACATATTTTGCTGATACATTGTTCTGACAGTAAACAATTCGCCGAAAGGAGCAGTCAGACAATGTTCTTCGGGCCTCTATAATGAGTTCTAAATTAAGTAATTATAAAAAGCGGAAAAAAGAAAACTGATGAGGGAGTGAAAAATTGGCTCGGTATTTGATGATCACTATCTTATAAATTCTAAAGAAAAAGTTGTCGATGTAAACATAATGAAGAGTAGGTACGAGTATATTACCGAATGCAAAAGAACGACGTTTTTTACACGAATAAAAATCTATCCATATTTTGCCCGCGGTTTCGCCCGCGTTATGTTTTTACTTTTTGGCCGACGAAACGGAGGAGGTACTCAATTCGACGCGTATATTTTTATTTTATTTATAACCACGCTTAACTTTTTACGTAGTGGTCCGATTTCGATAATTCTTTTTTATTGAAAAGAGCATACCTACTTTCTTTGAAATTGGCTCCATTTAAATTTTATCGAAATCGGCTAAGCCATTTTTGATAAATCAACAATAATGTGAAAAATGCTACATAGATCCGTACGAAATATACGCGAATTTAGTGCACGGTTGAAGTCGGTCATGCCATTTTTTGCAAAAAATAACTATGTGCTATCCAAATTTACATTAACCTTTTATTTTTCCAGGACAATAAGTAGCCTATATCACTCTCCGACTTTTCATCTACATCCGTGCTAAAGATCAAGTCAATCCGTCGCTCTGTTTCTCTGTGGAAGTGTAAGTAATCCATTGTGAATCCTCTTTGCATGTTCCGCAAACATAAGTCACTACCCACATACTTACTGATATGATTGTTCTGCTTACCCGCTTTTATTGCTGCAACTAGTGCCCACAAATAACGATTTGATTGTAAACAAGATTTTATAAGATTGCGTAGGTATTCACACCTCAGCGCCATCGGATATATTTTTCTTGGTATCTCTCGGGCGCCCAAGATACATTATTAGCCTAGTTTGGGGACCACAGATGTTATCTTATTATATCTCATTGTTCTGCATAGGTATAAGTAATTTTGTAAAAGTCAAATTAATTATCTATTTGTATTTTATGCATGCGTTTTAGGATTAGGTAATATAAATGAATTATGTAGGTAATTGTTCTTATGGTAATAAATCTATTTATTTATTTATGAGTAACAAACCTAACTAACACACTTTAGGATTTGTATTATTAGTAAGGATATCCTTTAAACGTAACCCTGTAGAATGATTCCATACATATTCAGTGGTTTATTTGCATTCTCCGATCATTATGAGATGTTTTGTGACGCTTGCGAATGGCATTCAGTGTAGCACTGACCTTTGGCTTTGCGGATCGCTTTGGTAAAATATCAATGCGTGTAGGTGTGGCTTAGATCTGTTTTGCAAACAGTATTCGTTCTCTAACCGATTTCCAAAAAGGAGGAGGTTCCATGTTCCTCGGTATGTATTTTTTTTGTGTATGTTCATCGATAATAGAAAAAAAAATTTTTAGTTCGAAAGGGTACACTCCCGAGGTGGTCCCATTTAAATTTAACAGAAATCAGCTGAACCGTTTTTGAAAAATCAACAATAATGTAAACAAGTCGAAACGTTCGAATATGCTTGCTCAATAAAGATTTTCTGTTATTTGGAGACCATGCGCACCGGCAAATGCATAGTAAAACGTCCTCTTAAAAGATATCAAAAAGAAGTTATTCTCCATCCGTGGTGGTCTAGTGGTTGTAACGCTAACCTTTCATTCTTGAGGCCGTGGGTTCAATCCCGGTCCCGTACCAATGAGTTTCTTTGGAACTTATGTACGGAATTTCACACCGCTGGCTTTTCGGTGTAGGAAAACATCGTGAGGCAACTTATATACGTCCAACCCAACCCGCACTGGGCCGGCGTGGTGGATATGGCCCAATCGCCCTTCGTGGGTAGGCCTAAGTCCTACAGTGGACTATTAAAAAGGCTGGTACAGTACAGTACTCTCCATCCTAACGTTGCATAGAAGGGATCACTTGGTCGTAATATAATCAATGTTGAGAGCCATTTATTTGGTAATAATGGACTTCTTTGATGATGCTGATGAAGTCGGTACATTATTTTTAATCTACCAAGTTCAAAAGCAATATGTAATCGAATCGGATTGTTATTTTAACAATAGTCAAGTACTAGCGACCCGCCCCGGTTTGGCATAGGTTTATTATACATATAAACCTTCCTCTTGAATCACTCTATCTATTAAAAAAAACCGCATCAAAATCCGTTGTGTAGTTTTAAAGATATAAGCATACATGGGGACATGGGGACAGCGGAAGCGACTTTGTTTTATACTATGTAGTGATTATTTATTCGGAATCGAGAATTTTCATTCATTCATCCTTGGTATTTTTTAAGCTTTGGCGTAGCATACTTACCGGGAATTTTACGTGTCACTTAAAAATCTGTCCACAAAAAAAGTTCGTTAAAATATCTACCGGACATCTGTACAAGAGTAGCTCTGACGTTACAGTACAATGTCCTTGAACGCAAGTCTAGTCTAGGTTATTAACAATTCAAGGTCACGAGTCCATAGTCCTTGTGTTGCATCACCGAAGATTCAATTTGGCGACTCCTGAACGTTCCATAACATCCGACAATTGACCCACTTTGCCCAAATTGCCCCTTCCCGTCTGTCTGTACGTCTGGCTCATTGGCAGCTCATTGTTGACCGAGGACATTCGTGGACTGTTGCATGGTGCACCTCGACATAAAACGCACTTTACATCCGGCGATGGCGATCCATGCAAGGGTCGCACGGGCATTAGGTACATTGCAACGGAATACAAAATATATACTTTTTGCAAAAAAATGGCACCACCGACAACCACCATGTACTGAAATCGAATAGTTTACACGAATCGATGCGGCATCCATGTACATTATTGTTGCTTTATCATAAAACGGATCAGCCGATTTCGATAATATTTAAATTGGACTACTTACCTCGAGAGTAAATCTTCTAGAAATAAAAAAAAATGCTTTAAATCGGTTCACGATTGGCGAAAATATCGATGAACATACGCAAAAAAAACGGACGAATAATAATAAGTACAAGAGTCTGACGTGATGATGATCAGATTTGATCTTATCGTGTTTCATTTCATACTTTGCCCAATCTACGTTTGAAATTCAATACAATGGAAAATTGGAAATGTGTACATTTTCCAGATTCCCAGGCACTTTAAGTATTAATTAATAAACTATAGTTGCGACCATGTTTACATCATGTTTACGACAAAACTCACACTCAGCATACACAGTTATTTATTATGGTGGGCTATGAAATTCAAATTTTTTTGAATGAATTGGGAGTGTAAGTTCCTTTGGAGTGTAACATACTTATCCATATACCATATACCTATTATCTAAACATTATTCTTATACATTATTGCGCACTGATAGGACGAGATAAATAAATAGGTATCTCATTTTACCGACGCGACGTTTCGACCAAGTTTCATCGATTTTGGCCCACGAGATAAAAATAACGTGCTCAAATCGCGTAAAAATAGTTTGAAAAACGTATATTTTATCTTACCCTTAGATTAATCATTAATCTAAGATCTCACCTTTATAATCCAGATTAGCTAATATGTATGCATTGTTTATTAAATTAATTTTGCTCACAGCTATACAGTCAAATATATATAATACATAAAGTAGCGATCCGCCCCGGCTTCGTACAGGTGTATTATACCTATACATTATACGAGTAAACCTTCCTCTTGAATCACTCTATCTAAGGTATTAAAAAATCGCATCAAAATCCGTTGCGTGGTTTTAAATATATAGGTAAGCATATAATATAGAGAAGGTAAAAGAAAGAAAGGGAGACCCTATACAAGATGGGTAGACGAGATCCAGAAGACAGCAGGACCAAATTGGCTTCAAGTAGCACAAAATAGAGAGGAGTGGCTATCCTTGGAGGAGGCCTTCACCTGTATAGGGAATCTTACAGACTAAAACTAACAAAGATAGCATTATATACACTTAAATTCACAAAAAAAAATATAAATTTATAGAGCAACATTAACTATTTATTTTACTGTAAGAATAAAAAGCTTTTCTTTTTTTATTATGTTTCATTTTATTTATAATATAGAGATAGATAGACAGCGGGAAGCTTTGTTTTATACTATGTAGTGACGTCAAATAAACCATTTGAAGGTCTAAAGTGACAAATTTCCTATTCTAGTCCTATTAGCAGTTAGTGTGAGAGATCTTGTCCGTACATCGCATTGGTATTTTATCGGCATTTCAGTTACAATACTTCGTTGTAACCTTTAAAACCAATCCTTATTTTACCATATATACTTACCTACTTGTTTATATGACTAAACTATGAACCTGTACATTTGTAGTTCTGACTACTCAGAACTTGAAAAAGGGAAGCGAAAAAGCGGAGGCCAGTTTCTCAGATATAAAGATGTCCTGAAGAGGCATATGAAAGGGTGTGGTATCGAACCCTCGTTACGGGAATCTCAGGCTGTCGACCGTACGTCATGGAGACAACAAGTATATACTCGTACCCAGGACATTCACCGCTAAAATTGGGTACATCAGCCATGTGAGGACCCATCAGTAACCCACATACGGAAAATGGTCGCCGTAGCCGAAATCGGCACATTTGTACAAGTATATATATTTATATGCCTTTATTACATAAAGAAAAAATATTTTTACAGTAGACGTATTTTAGTAATAAAGTGATGGTTTCGACAACCGAGCTACCAACTGCAGCTGCACCGCCAACATTGACTTGGCATTTTTATGACTGCCAACAGCACGTGCATACTGGTAGAATAGCTACGGTCGACTTAATTTCAAGACCGATTGTACACACAATAATTACTTTTCACAAAATATGGCAAAATGCCTTCCATCGTGTACAAAATTAGAATATTTCGCTCGAATTGTTTCCATTATTCTTGATTTATTAAATACGGCTCAGCTGATTTCTGTGAAATGTTAATGAAACTACCTTGGGAGTATAGCTTTTCGAACAAAAACAGAAATTTTCGATTCGGTTCACAATTGGCGACATTATCGATGTTCATCGTGTACAGAATTCGGATATTTCGCTCGAATTGCTTACATTATTGTTGGTTTTTTCAAAAACAGCTCAGCCGATTTCTGTAAAATTTAAATGGGACCACCTCGGGAGTATATCCTTTCGAACTAAAAAAGAATTTTTCGATTCGATTTACAATTGGCGAAATTATCGATGAACATACACATAAAAATATATACATACACACTAACATAGAACCTCCTCCTTTTTGGAAATAGGTTAAAAAGTAATCCTCTAACCGCTCGGCCACGACTTCAGCTACGGAACCCTAAAAGTACCCTAGTCGAATCAAGAACCAAAAGTTTAAGTCTAAATTGATAAATAGATTGGCGACCGTTGAAAATCAGCTTCTGTTTCGAAACGTTTGAAAAGAATCGGTTCTGCGAGCATTTCGGCATTATCATGGGTTCGTGACGGAGTTGTATGGAAATGTCGTGGTTCATGACCACGACGCCCTTTCCAATCCCACTCCCTTTCTAATAAGTAGACAAAGGATTTATACCAATAGACATAACGCCTGGGTAAAAAATAATCGGCCAAGTACGAGTCGCACTCGCGCACGGAGGGTTCCGTACTATATGGGAGCCCCCCTTAAAGATTTATTTCATTTTATTATTTATTATTGAAGTGAATATATAACTAAATATTCTGTGAAAATTTCAAGCATCTAAGTACCTGTTAAGGTAAACGTACCAATGTACGGACGTTTTTGAACTTCGCTGACTTTGCAGTAATACTACGCTGAAACTAACAGGCTTACAACAACAAAGTGAATATGACCATACAGGGCATTTATCTGAGTTTTATAATAATTAAATTTTATCTAATTTGTTTGAGCTGTAATGGGAATTAATACCCAAAATGTAAAAAAATACCCAAATGTACCAAACCGCGGACGATTTGTCCTAATGCGCGGAATGTCGTCCCAATTCCTGGACGCTATACGAAATTGAACTCTATTTGTTTTACATTAGAGTTTAAATAGCCTTTCTACCGTATTATTATTTGTATGAACTTTAAAATCGACCCAAATCTATTACAAATCGTCCTAATTCACGGACGCTATGTGAATTAGAACTCTATTTGCGTTACATTACAATTTAAATTGACTTTATGTTGTATTATTTCTTACTATTATTAAAGAATATTTTAGTTAAAGCCATTCAAGGTGTTTTAAATAAAAGAAACAATGGTTTACATGCAATAAATTATATTTCAAACAAAAAAATTATCACATTATGAAAAAAAAATGCTGAAACGTTAGATAGTTAGCACAATAGCATTGGTATAGGAACCGTATTTAGTCCGTGGCAAGATAATCGGCTTAAATGATCCCCAAGGTAACGTGTTCAGTCTTCCCATGCAAAATAAAATGCGTTCTTTTTTATAATTATATCCCACAGGTCCGTATAAGGCACCTTAGGTGACACATTTGTGTAATGATGATTTCACGGTAGTTAAATTGGATACCAGTCTCTAAGGCAACCTCAGTAGTATATTTACCTTTAGAGCACGGCGTACCTGGTTATCGTAGAAGTGGCGCAACATCTGGCGGTCGAAGAATTAATGCTTTCAGTACAAGAAAAAAAACAAGAAACTAAAATAGGGTGTGACTCAAACGCCCACTGTGTTGTCTGGGAATGTCCCAATACAAATGAGAGGAGAAATGACGTACTTGACTTCATCTTCAGGCATTATTCAAATCTTGGCTCTGAGTATATTTTTTATATATATTATTCAAACCATGGCTGTGAGTATATTTTTGTAAGGTCTTGGGAATCAATTATCGACATCAATCAATGAGTGGCTTGTGGCAACTGATGAATACTCTGATTCCGAAGCACGAACCTGAAGCAGACCAATATAGCAACTTTTAGAAATAAACTCAAAATAGCTATAAACAGGAACCTTTACAATAGCTAGAAAACAGCTCAAGAGAGAAAAGCATGAGCTAGTCATAAAGAACGATGTATCTGACGATATATTGCTATCTTGGAACATATACGCGGATAGTGCAAAAAACAAGCTTGGACTAAGAGACTCCTTTGCCCTGAGTAAAACAACATAAACTTTGCAAGCGGAAGCCACGGGCCTTTTGCTAGCCGCAAAAAAAACTTAAACTTTTATATGAACTGAGCTTCTAACAGCTACTGGAAACAGTGAGGCCAAAGAAGTGATCATGTTCACAGTTGACAGTGCTGCTACTATTTATGAACTCAGAAGACCTGTAACAAGGTCAAAATTAATCGCTGCGCGTCATGCAACATTCCAAACTCTATCAAATAAACAGTGCGATGGAAAAAGAGTCACAGATCATGTTCAGGCAACAACATAGCAGACACGCTTTCTAAAGAGAGAAGATTCAGTTGTAACTTAGAAAATCAAATTGTTTTAAAATATTTTAATCTTAATCATGTAATCTTAATGCCGATTTTTTAGTACTATAGTTGATTATTGTATCGATATAATAATCAACTTTTACAAAAAAATGGCTCAATCAAGAGACAGATTTTTACTCTGATACTAGGCCTAGCCACGCGGCCCATACGAACGTCCTTATTTACTTTTTACTACCTATTTATGACAAATTAAATGTTTATTATTTTCTATGAAACACCAAAAGTTTAATGTTTCATAAAAAAAAATATAATATCAAAATCTGAGAACAATGAATCTTACTTAAGATAATCTTTTAAACACAATGTAATATTGTTTAAAATATATGTTGTAAATCGATCAAAGCAATTGTTTTTGTCATGTACAAAAAACAGTTTAAACAATACTAAATCAAATTGGACACGACTATTGTTTGAACCAGTCCAAAATAATTCTTAATTCCTTTGAATAAGACGCAACCGAATTATAATAATTGCTTTTTCACGGTTTTAAAAACGACGTTCTTACATGCAAGGAAAAATGAGACTTATTTCAAGGCAATAAGGTCGAGATCCAACCTTTGGTACAACGGGTTTTAAAGAACTGATGTGTGTCCCAATTCTCGGACGAAAAATGTGATTATTGTCCGTGCATTGGGACAAGTACGGGTTTTGTGAGTACCATTAGGCGGATACGCGAATATTATAAATAATCAATAAGATTATGTCTAGATTAGAGGTTATAATATTAGATAATTTATCTAAGTATCATAATAAAATAGCACACTTACCGTATCACATTACACAACTAAGAAATGATCTGAAGTTTATGACAGGGTAGACACCAAATTCAGCTACTGAATTAACAGATTAACGAAAATTTTACGACACCGCACTTTTGAGATCATTTGGTTTGGACACCATTACACTACGTGTACAGTTTTTCTTGTATAATACTTTGAAATATAACCAAGAATTTATTGTCATTCATAAGATTAAGTTAAACTTTCGTGGAAAATTACAAAAATTAAAAAACCGAGTAACGTCCGCGTTCTGGGACTCGTCCGCAATTACGTGCGTTTACCTTACCATTATTAATATGGAGCGACAAACGGCTAAAAAAACAGGTTTGTTGAATGGGAGCCCCCCTTAATCATTAATTTTATTCTGTTTTTAATTAGTATTTTTTGTTATAGCGGCAACAGAAATACATAATTTGTAAAAATTTCAGCTTTCTAGCTATAACGGCTCATGAGATACATCCTGGAGACAGACAGACAGACGGACAGCGGAGTCTTAGTAATAGGGTCCCGTTTTTACCTTTTGGGTACGGAACCCTAAAAATAGTCCATCAGAATATCAATTGATTATTATTTTTTACCCACGACGGAACGGAGACGGTATATATGTATATACCTACCTATGCGTTTGGGGTGAGAGGATGTTTGTGCAAACCTATGTTGCCGTTTTTTTCCAAAACTGTTTATCCGATTGTGATACAGTTTTCAGTTATGGGTTTGAGTTTAATCACAAAAATGACACAACCGGGTTCAATCATTGCAATCTACGTGTACAAAATTAGAATAGTTCACTCGAATCAACGTAAGTAGGTATGCCATTTTTAGTTTACAGTTCATATTTGACCAACGAAACGAAGGAGGTACTCAATTCGACGCGTATATTTTGTTTATGACCACGCATAACTTTTTACATAGTGGACCGATTTTAATCATTCTTTTTTATTTTTCGTATAAGATAACTAGCTTTTACCCGCGGCTTCGCCCGGGTTGTATTTTGATTTTGGCTTATGTGTATGTCGGCTGCGAAACCTAACCTAACTGACAAATATCAAAATACCTTAGAGGAATGCTTTTGTTGGTTAAGTTACGGTTGGAGTGTATATACAACCCCCCCGTGTATTCCCGCCTTGTCGTGGGGGAGGTCTGAGGCAGCTGAAAAGGCGGCGCTCGAAGTCTCCCTCTTCTTTGGGTCTTTTCCCCCAAGGAAGCTTAGAGGCTGGCACTCGAGTTTCAGCCGCTTTTAACTAAAGCAGCTGAGAGGATGGCCGGTAGGTTGTATGCCTTATGAGGAGTGTCGCAACTTAGGCGGGCTGCAGTGCCGCTCTTGCGACGCTGCATCCGAGGATTTTTTTTTATTATATCGCGAAATATCCCTGACATGATCAGCGGTCTTAATTACAAATGAATAAAAACTAAGTATACCTATATTTCAATGTTTTTGGCTGTTTGCAGTTATAATAAACATTACAATGGTACAGCAAAGTTTATACCTACTTGTTCCTAATTAAGTATTGCTTTTTTACAAATATTTGTGCAAAAATTCGATAAAATTGTTTCTAAGGTTTTTTCGTGTTAGATTAATTCCAATTTTTTGTTCTAAATCAAATCTCTGCTTTCCATAAACTGGGCATTCCAAGATTATGTGCAGTAGAGTCTCCTCTTTTGTGGGTTCACAGATGCACGATGGGCTTTCCCTCAACTTAAATCGATGTAAGTATTGGGAAAACTCACCATGCCCCGTCAGCACTTGAGTTATGATTCCCACTGGTGCTATTTCTCTTACGATCTTGTATGCCGCCCTTGCATCCGGAAAATATGTTTTGGTTACCGCCGCTGTGTGTCCATCCTGATACAGCCGGTTCCACTCGTCAAGAGAGTCCTTTCGGATTTCTCGCTTGACGAATGAAACGGGGCAGTTATCCTAAATAGGTCTGCACTTCGAGTGCAGTGCTGCTTCCTTTGCTAGCTGGTCCGCTCTCTCATTTCCCTCCATCCCCGCGTGCGCTTTAATCCAATAAAGTTTCACTATTTTATTTTGTGCGTGTAGTAACTTTATGTTAGCTTTGAATTTACTGCTAAGGGATGGAGGGAAGATACGCCAACTACCGTTTCCAGTGCAGACCTGGAGTCACAAAAGATTTTTGCTTTTTCGGTAGCCTCAAGAAGTGCCAATAACTCGACCTGTTACACAGAGCACCAATTGGCCAATTTCAGCTTGCGGGTACTGATCTCAGCGGCATCATCCCAAATGGATAATGCCGCCCCAACTTTCCCTTTAATTTTACTGCCGTCTGTAAATATGTTAATTTCTCGGTTAAGATTTTGCTCTAGTGCTGCTCCGTCTGCCAGGCATATGAACTCCAGCTCCTCCTGCTGCGCTGGGTGTGGCTTCTTTTCTGTCTCTCTATCTCCAGTTACTTGCTGGGAATAACCTTTCTTAGTTTCATAAAGCAAGGTTGCTTTATGAATGACTCTGATATGACAGCCGAGGATAAGGGGCCGCGGTGGGATATATGGAACTGGTGGTGTGGGTGCCGCCACCTACCCTACCTTTCGCTAGGCCGTCAACGTGTTGGCAGACGCAGTGGGGCTGCAGGGGAAGAGAGGTGTCGGTATCGCGATTGCCGTTCTCACTGCCCTCTGCAGTTGAAGAGGCAGGCGCTGGGCTACTATGACTGACCCACTGCACTGGGACCAGGGCGTTGGAATGCTGTCTGACGTTCAGTACTGGTTAGTCTCGAGTGGTGGATGACGATGTGTCTTGTGCTCCGAAACACTCCGTCACTATGGCGAGAGCGCAAGCTCCGTTATGGAGCCCGAGTCTGGGCTAGTGCTGTTGAGTGCCGCGAAGGAGTGCGAAATATGTGGGAACGTCCTAAACTTGCCATGACAGGTTATTTCCGGCGCTTAGACGGCTGCTACCGCAGCCCACTCACTTAGTTTTTATACTATCCTACGGGAACTGTTACAGTTTTTGCGATAAAAAGTGGCCTATGTCACTTTTCGTCTTTCAAACTATATTCATGCAATATGCCAAGGCAAGTTGCTCCGTTGCAGAGAAAAATGTATCGTTAAGTCCTACGGGAACCACATTTTTTTCGGGATGGAAAGTATCCCATGTCACTTTCCGTCTTCCAAACTATGCCCACCCCAAATATCAAGTCGATCCGTTGCTCCATTGATGAGAAACAGTTATTGTCCTATCCCATGGGAATCACGAATTTTCTCGAGATATAAAAAGTATCCTATTATCACTTTCTGTCTATTAAACCATAGGTATCCATACCAAAAATCAGGTCAATCTTTTGCTCCGTTGCTGCGTCAAAGAGGAACAAACCAACAAACTTTTCGGATTGATAATATTAAAGTATGATGATTCTGTACCATAAAGGTAGAATAAAAAAACATGTTGAACCTCTAATGATAGAATATTTAAAAATATTTTTAATGTCAGACAAAATGACGGCCTGATATTAAACGTCATAGTAACATGTAGCATGCAGAGGGAAAATAACATTTTATCCAATTTTAATGTCAGTTGTCATTTTCAATCCATACTTTATTTCCTCTTCAAGGGGATATAATGGTAGAAAAACAATTTGTCGCCTTGCCACGCTACTTGTGATTTATAAAAGTCTGCAGACAATGTCACCTGTCATCTAATTACGTTTGGCTGTGACGTTTCGTTAGTCCATATTAGCGTCATATAGGAATTAATCACTTAGCGTCTTTGTGATAGTGGCGACAGTTTCGCTTTCGAGGGTTTTTGTCCTGTCCTACAGGAACTATGAAATTTTTCGGGATAAAAAGTATCCTAAAGCTCCTTCCGCTTTTTATACTATATCCATGCCAAAAATCAAGTCAATCCGATGCTCCGTTGGCGCGTGATGGAGTAACAAACCAACAAACTTTTCGGATTTATAATATTAGTAAGGATTATGTCATGTTAGTAAGTTTCCTAATTTATAATTAACTTCCTGTCTAGCAAAGAGCCTGGATCCTACGACACAGGTCACCCTGGTGTGGGATCCAGTGCACTATGAAATATAATTAAAGTTTGTATATTATAAAGGTTATTCAGTGGCGATTTCCTCACCGTTAGGTTCATCTGACCACTGTCTGGTGAAATCTGTGTCCGTCTACTCCCCATCAGACCCCAGCCCCAAAGGGTCACGGCGAGTGTGGCGGTACAAGTTAGCGGATTGGGATGAGATGCGGTGTTTCTTTGCATCTTACCCTTGGCAGTCTGTTTGCTTCTCTTCCGATGATCCTTCTACGTGCGCGGATGCCGTGACAGATGTGCTTCGTACCGCCATGGAATACTTCATCCCATTTTCGGACGTGCCTCTGTCTAGCAAAGCTCGGCCCTGGTTTGGACCTGAATGTGGACGCGCCGAAGCGCAAAAGCATCAGGCATTCCTGGCTTGGGCCGATGCTCGAAACCGTAACTCGAGGGACATTCGTCTGAGGAAGAAGGCATACAATAGGGCTGCTAAGTCCTGTAAAAAGGTTATGCGGAGGGCTCGCTTTGATCACATTAGTCGAATAGGCAATAAGCTTGCTTCTTACCCTGCGGGTAGTAAGGCATTCTGGTCCCTAGCTAAATCGGTTGAAGCGAACTTCTGCCGCCCCTCACTGCCTCCGTTGCTGAAACCCAATGGTTCGCTGGCCCATACCGCGGTTGAGAAAGCAAATTTATTTGCATCTCAATTTGCTGAGTCTTCGCGTCTGGACCCCGGTAGTGCGAGACCTCCAACTTTGCCAAATTGTGGCTCTGTAATGAGTGAAATACATATCCGGCAAAAGGAGGTTCTCAAGGTTCTCCGCAGTCTTGATGTGAACAAGGCCAGTGGCCCTGATGGTATTCCGGCCATTGTATTGAGGACTTGTGCGCCTGAGTTGTCGCCTGTGCTGACTCGCCTCTTTCGCCTATCTCTGAAGACAGGTCAAGTGCCCAAATCTTGGAAGCTTGCTAACGTGCAGCCTGTACCCAAAAAAGGTAGCCGTGCCGACCCTGCCAATTACAGACCGATTTCGATCACGTCCATACTTTGCAAGAGTATGGAACGTGTCCTTAACAACAGGCTCCTGGCGTACCTGGAAGCGAATGACCTACTCAGTGACCACCAGTACGGCTTTCGCCGAAACCGGTCTACTGGGGACCTTCTGGCGTACGCCACACACATCTGGAGTGAGGTCATCGAAAAGCACGGGGAGGCGCTGGCTGTCTCTTTGGACATCTCCAAAGCTTTTGACAGGGTCTGGCATGAGAGCCTAATTGGCAAGCTTCCATCTTACGGCCTGCCTGCTGATTTCTGCGCATGGATATCAGATTTCTTGAGGAATCGGTCGATACGAGTGGTCGTTGATGGCTGCTCGTCAGATCATATGGCTATCAATGCCGGGGTTCCTCAGGGGTCAGTGCTCTCTGCGACCCTCTTCCTACTGCATATCAACGATCTGCTAAAGCCCGGAATCTTTGGGTACGCAGACGACAGTACAGTCGTGGAGAGCTACACATCCGATGCAAGAACCAGCGGGCCACAGATCGAGTCTCACAGAGTGGCTATGGTCGAGCGGCTCAACTTGAATCTGGAGGCGGTTTCTGACTGGGGTGATGCTAACCTGGTCAAGTTTAATGCCACGAAGACTCAAGCCTGTCTGTTTTCGGCCAAAAAGAGACCCTTCCAATTGTCTCCCGCTTTCCGTGGTGTCTCCGTTCCGGTAACTGACAGCTTGGAACTATTAGGCGTTTCACTCTCATCGACTCTTAACTTTGGCTCTTACATAGAGTCAAAGGCCCAATTAGCTTCCAAAAAACTTGGTGTTCTCTCTAAGGTGAGACGGTATTTCACACCTGAGCAACTGCTTAGTCTGTATAAAGCTCAAGTCAGGTCGTGCATGGAATACTGCTCTCACCTTTGGGATGGCTCCGCCAAATATCAACTGGAGGCTCTGGAGTCGATTGAGAGGCGAGCCAAGAGGCTGATCGACAACGACACTCTGACTATGTCGCAGCTGCAAAGTCTCGAGCATCGACGTAAGGTAGCGTGTTTATCGGCCTTTTACCGGATCCACTTCGGAGAGTGCGCCCAGGAGTTGCACAATCTGGTCCCACCTGCCCCTTTCTTCTATCGTACGGCTAGACAGACGCGACCAAAGCGCCACCCTTTTATGGTGGACATTCCGCGCATTAGAACCAAGCGTTTCGAATCCTCATTCCTCATACGAACAGCCAGAATGTGGAACGCTTTGCCTGGGTCTGTCTTCCCGCTAAAGTACAATGTGGGCGTCTTCAAATCCCGAGTAAATAGGTCTCTTCTAGGTAAGCGTGCTACAACCTAGACCGCATATCTGCTTAACAACAGGCAGTATGTGGTCAAACGCAAACCTATTCAGAATAAAAAAAAAAAAAAAAAAAAAAAAAAAAAAAAAAAAAAGGTAATTTTGTTTTTGATACCATAAGGAAGAGCCTAGATCCCACGATACAGGTCGCCCTAGTATGGGATCTAGTGTACAACTTTTTTTGTGTTAACTTTTAAGAACAATAAACGTTCTATTTATTTATTTAATTTAACATTTTTATCACTTCCAAGTAAGTCATAAGTCCTAAGAATAGGAAAAAAAACACAATTGTCGTGACATATTTAACAATGAAGTACATTATGGATTGGCGCAATATTTAGAGCTATGAACTCAAAAGGTTAGCTCGCAAAGGTTAGAATACGTTAAGACCTCACAACTAGGTTTATGAAGTAGTAAATCATTCTCAATGTGCAGAAGTTTGAGGCCCGCATCCGATATCATTGATGCAAAATAAACAGAAAAGAAAAATTTTCGTATGTTAAAATTAATGTCGTTCTCAAGTTAGCTTATACCTAACGCTGAAAGATGTCACTATCATCACTATCACTACATAGTATAAAACAAAGTCGCTTCCCGCTGTCTGTCCCCATGTATGCTTATATCTTTAAAACTACGCAACGGATTTCGATGCGGTTTTTTTAAATAGATAGAGTGATTCAAAAAGGTTTATATATGTATAATACACCTGTGCGAAACTGGGGCGGGTCGTCCGAATCGTTGTAAAAATCATACCACCGAAATCGAATATTTTAAGAGTACAGGGCATAGCACTTTGTAATCAACTTTTATATTTTAAATTGTGGTTAAAAATAATTATTTTTATACCCCATATTTCAAGAGCATTTAAAAAATTGTACGCTGCGAGCGTCTGTACAAAATTGTTCTTAATATTAACTACTCAATTAGGAAATGATCTTTTGGTCAAAAAAAAAAACAATCTTTCAAACAAGCGACTCCAATTATTCAAATTATTTATCTAATAGTTGAGTTTATATTTTATTTTCAAAAAACAGTTAATTTAAATCCAGAAGTCTCAAGGCATCAAAGCGGTGAACCGCTACTAAAAATTTAAAATTTCAATGCGACCCGCAAATATTTTTTTTTTATCTATGCCTGACCTAAACTGTAATTTAATAGAATAGACGAGATGACCATCGCTTGCTAAGCAAATTGTCATCTTATGTTTATAGCAATAAGGGAGATGCAGTCAAACTTGTTTACCAAAGTCATATCTGTGAGATATCAGCTTTGTATCTTATAGGTAGTTGCACTGTAACTACATGCATCCTTTAAGATGAATGTATCTTAAAGTACATGGACTTGTTTGTTAGTTTGTTTGATTTTCTAGTAGGTTAGGATGAAGTCAAATTGAGATCTTCGTCTTTTTTGAAGTCGGTTAAAAAGCGACCGTTCTTTTCTTTTCTGAGACTTTCATCTAACTTAGGGCATTTCTATTCTCTTAACATTTTAAGGATTTGACTGCCTCGGTGGCCCAGGGCCTAGTGACCCTGACTCTTGAGACAAACAGGCGTGGGTTCGATTCCCGCCGAGGGTAAGCATTTTTGTGATGAACATAGGTGATTGCTCTGTGTCTGGGTGCTTACTTGTTTATTATCTGTATAAGGGCAAATGCCTCTATTAACTACCACTAAATACATGACTTATATAATCTAAAACTACATAAACTACTACTACATAACAAGCAATTGGATCACAAACCCTTGAAGGTCTAAAGATAATCCAAATGCTCTGTATAAGTATCTATTTAATAACTATATTTCGCAAAAAATGGCAAGACCGACTTCAATCATGTACAAAATCTGAATACTTAGTTCGTTCGAATCGATGTATACAATTGTTACATTATTGTTGATTGTTCAAAAACAGCTCAGCCGATTTTGATAAAATTTTAATGGGACCACCTCAAGAGTGTACCCTTTCGAAATAAAAAAGATTTAAGTCGGTTCACAGTTGGTGAAAATACCAATGTACCTACATAATTATACAAAAAAAATACATGCAGACGAATATAGAACGTCCTCTTTTTTGGAAGTCGGTTAAAATATACAAGTATGTACCTATATCAGTTTCTGGCAGCCATATTACAATTTTTGTTTAGTTTGGGGTCAGAGACGATGTGTAAGATATCCCTAATATTTTTATTTCCGGGAGACAGGTAACACCGTGAGTCGTGCCTTGTAGTAGGTATTTATATTTTATCTGTGACAGCAAATGGAGTAACTGATACAATTACGTGCCTTATCTATGTAGGAGACAAATTGAAGACAGCGATAAATAATAATTATCATAGTCATAAATCTAGGCCGTTTAGTGCTAGTCTAGATCTCGATTTGAAAATACATATATTTAGGTCTGTATTGGCCGAATCCTGTGAACATAAGGCGAATCGACGGGCAGTAGCAAACTCATATATACCTATGTCAGTGGTGGCGAGGAGTGGGGGTTTGCGCAGCTTGTAAGTATAGCAGAACCGTTTAACTGAGTCCTCGCGAGACAGGCCCGCCGCTCGCACCTGTCTCTGTCCCTGTCTCGCGAGGACTCAGTTAAACGGTTCTGCTATAGTCAGCTTCACAGACGCCATTAAGCCCACTACTGAGCGTGGCTCCGAGTGCATGTTGCCAATTTAATGTAAGTACTTAAGTTTTAATCCAGAAAACTAGAAAAACAAGAAGTTTCAAGTATATCAGGGCCTGAGGGCTAAGTTGGAGTTTTGTAAATCAAATCGGCACATTGACACACACGCTTGAGCCACTCACTGACGTGGCCGCGCTTGTGTTGGATCGGTTTGGCGCTCGTTACATTACCGTAAAAAATATTCACACTTAGCTAGTCAGTTTTCTGTACGTGACACAAGATGGCACTGTGCCATTTCCATAGAAATCACATCAAACGTCCATCGAGTTCGAGCAAGAAACTCCAACTTAGCCCTCTGATCTCTATCTCTATCTACAAAACTTAACGTAACGCGTTAACTTCCGCGATTCCCGTTTAGAGAAATGCTATTTAAATGTAAAATTAAGTTAAAAATGATTTATAAACCGAATGCAAGTACTTAATGTTATTTGAAAAATCCTACTAATATTATAAACGTGAAAGTTTGTAAGCATGGATCGATGGATGGATGGATGTTTGTTACTCTTTCACGCAAAAACTACTGAACGGATTGAGATGAAACTTTGCAGTTATATAGCTTATATATCAGAATAACACATAGGCTATAAATTATAATGATATTGCGTAAATTTTCCATATTATAACAATAAGTGTTAAGTAAGTAGGAAAAATTCTGCCATCTGCGAGCTATTCTAGCGTGCGCTCCAAGAAATGTCAAAAAAGAACTGTCGAATCGAATAAATGTCAAATCGATTTTTTTTATTTTCCACCTCCTTTATTAAGGGTGGTAAGGTAGGGCCTCGAAATATTATGCGGGCGAAGCCGCGAACAGAAACTAGTTCTTAAATATTTCTCACACGAATTTCTTGAAAAGAAAGAGCACATTAGAGCACGTAATGCGCTTGTTTTCATACAGAATCACCCTACAGACAAGTTTCCAAACTATTTTTGTTGAGAAAAGCGTTTATTTGTTCGCTCAAATAAAGAAAAGTCGCCATTTCTAATGACAAAGTCGATAATATGGTAACATTGAATGGATGTCATCCGTTCTGAGCCCTTCAATGCATAGTATAAAATAAAGTCGCTATTTTGTCTGTTTGTTTGTCTGTATGCTTAAATCTTTAAACTACGCAACGGATTTTGATGCGGTTTTTTTTACCTAATGGATAGAGTGATTCAAGAGGAAGGTTTATATGTATAATACACCTGTGCGAAGCCGGGGCGGGTCGCTAGTGTTTCATAAAACAAAATAGCTTCCCGCTGTCTGTCTGTCCCAATGTATGCTTTATCTTTAAAACTACGCAACGGATTTTGATGCGGTTTTTTTAATGGAGAGTGATTTAAAACGAAGGTTTGTATGTATAATACACCTGTGTGAAGCCGGGGCGGGTTGCTAGTTAGGTATAATACTTATCTTCTTTGTTTTAACTTTGATTCGATTTTTTTTCGATTTTAACTTTGGGTAGTAGATAACTATCGCAACGCATTGCTGTGCACCGGGATCGCAGTATATTCAAGGAACCTCTAACATGCCTCTAACCGATCTTATTGGAGATCCATGGGGAGGCCTATGTCCCATGGCTTATGAAGCTTCACCCGATCTTTTAGGTGTTGCACTATTCAGTTCCTAGGGGATGTTAATTAACCACGTGCAACTTTTTACGGCCAGTTTTTGTGGATGGGTGACCGCTGGTGGTATGTACAAATTGTACAACTGAGCGCTACCTTGGCTCCGATGACACGTTTGTTGTAGGTCCCGGTTATTTAAACCGTTTAGCCATGTCAATGGCTTTGAGGCAGCTTAAACACTCTGTCACCAGGTAGGTAGGTTTGTATAGGCACCCGGCCTATACGAACCTACTTGTTTAGCCCATTCACATAGGCTATTTTTTTTTTTTTTTCATGAATTAAAACTAATCTTTATGGCCTGCTTTTGTTAACAGGTTTTATAGATGCTATTAAAAAATCCATTAAAAATAAAAGTACCCAGGTGTTGTTATTATCTTAGAAAATAAATTATATAATAATAATAATAATAATTATTACCTATTTCTAGCTACTTTGATGCATGCATGGCACGTGGAAATTATAGGATTATTTTGAACTACGTAAGTGTCCTTATAAAAGCTATTTTTAACCGAATTCTAAAAAGGAGGAGGTTCTAAGTTCGTTTGTACGTATTTTATGTTTGTGTATGTTCATCGATAATTTCTCCAATTATGAACCGAATCGAAAAATTATTTTTTAGTTCGAAAGGGTATACTCCCGAGGTGGTCCTATTTAAATTTTACAGAAATCGGCTTAGCTGTTTTTGAAAAATCAACAATAATGTAAACAAATCGAGCGTAAAAGTATAATATACACGATGGAAGGCGGTTTTACCATTATTTTGCGTAAAATAATTATTATTAAGTACTTATTACTTACATAATAAAAACTGGTGAATCGATAGTCGGGCTTAAGAATTTTTATTTTCGTATTCCTAAATATATTTTTTATATGCCTTCCCGTGAATCATCGACTGGGTTTTATTTTTTAATATTGTAGTTATACAAAAGTTAGGACTAAAATCGTTTTAACATAAATGTTGACCCGCAGCGAGACCAATCATTAATCTAAGACAACCATATTCTTTAATTAACCATATAGGTAATTTAACTTGCATTAAAAAAAACTTGTAAGTGTACGCTGAAACTTATCCGAAAACATTGAGAGGTAAATATTGAAAGAAAAATTATGTAAGTTTATTATTTACACAGTCGGAAAAAAAGTAAAAATCATAAATAAGTGTGCCTGTGATCTTTTTTCAAACCGAAATCCTACTAGAAGCTGGAGGCACGGCAGTGCCCCTGACAAGTCGTTTGAGCTGGAAGGCTCGTGAGACGATTATACTTAGAACGCGGAATATACTCGTATATAGAATATATTTCTTTTAATATCTAATCTTTTTTTAAATCGCGAATAAGTTCGCGCTTGACCTCCAACTCGCCTGATGGTAAGCGACTTTGTGGTCGAAGATGAAGCACGCGAACCTAGAAGATACCTATTCACTCTGATCTTGACAAGCTTTAGATTAAGTATATCTCTTACGAAATAGGAAAGCCATTCTTTGGCGTTATGAACCAGAAATTGTTGAGTCAAACCGCTAAAAAAATGACAGTGTAGTCTTTCTTTCTTTCTACTTGTCCTGTGGTAAAAAAGGGATGGTAGGATAAGGTCGTATAGCTCAGATGCACACTCTCCGAAATGAATCCTATAGATTTTTTTTATGTTTCTTCTAATGATATCTCAGGGATTACTTAGTGGAATAGTGAAATATGTACTACGTATTTAACAATCGCAATGGAGTCATTGTTCAGTCCTGCATTATTATCCAATGTTCGGCACAGTTGATAGGAATATGAAGAATTGAAAGTTACAAAACATGTCTCCCATTAGTACGATATGTAATCAGAGATTTCGCGAGGTTGACCTTGAGTAAAGTTATAGTATTTTATAAAATAAAAATCTAAGTCTTTTATCCTCAGTGCCCCTTTTGGTATCCTCTGACCAAATACCTTAATATATTATTTAAGTTATAATTATGTTTTCATATCCGATGTATCATCAGGATTCAGGATAAATAAGTAAATACAATTTGATGTGCCAGATATATTATCTGGCACTAATTATGTCATTAAATCAAATTAAATCAATAAAATATTATGTTATTATTTTAAAATTACCGTTCATAAGTTCAACGTGCAGCCTCAAAAGAAACGTACCTACGCCATGCGCCAGAATAAAAATCTACCGCCTTACCACAAAAGATATAAACACTCTTTAATCCCTGTTTAACCGTTCAATTTGTACTGTCAAACATTGTCTAAAACGTGTGTAAATCTTTTGTGGTAAGACAGCTAGTGTTTTAATAAAAATAACGCATTGTTGCGGCCTAAAATTGATTCCGCGATCAAAGGCCGTCCTTGTAAAATATAATAAACATACAGTTTAGGCAACCGCTATGTAATTTTGGCGTGCAATAATAAAGTAATGTTATTATCATTATTTGAAAATTACCCTTCTTAAATCCTACGTGTAGCCTCAAGAGAAACGTACGCTATAAAATTAATAAACAAAGCTTTATTAAGTATATTGTATTGCAAACAGACGGAAGGTCACGTTTTTGCACTTATGTGAGTATGTTCAAAAGCATACCTGCCTGCGGGGCAATTCTGATAACCGATCTCTTTACTTAGGTGATACGTTCTTGAACCTCCCTCGTTTATTGACAGGTCTGATAGCTCAAAACTGTCAGAAAAACGAGAGAGGTTCAAGAACGTGTCAGTAACAAAATCGCGCTGATCTTGTCAAACCTATTGATCTTATCACTTTATCGTCGTCGGAACTTAAAAAAATGTACCTAAATCACTTCCTTCGCATTTGATGAGATTCATCTTAAATAACAGAAGTAAGGGGGTAATGAATCTTGTGTTTATCAGTATTAAACTAACTCATATCATTGGGTTTTGATTTTAAAATCTCCAAAAATACCATAGGTATTCATCTTATATATGGGTGCACGGCTGTGCAATTCAATAAATCGTTTAGAATTTCCGAGAATAATAATTCCAATGAGCCTCCATCAATTAAACGAAGACTGCATTTTCTGTTTAAACGACTTTGACTTGTTTTTGTTTACCTTACCCTTCACTGAAGATTAATTTAAAAAAAAAACAAGTCCATTCTTTAAAAAAAATAAGCGTTGCAAGCTTGCAAGTTCGCCGAGTGTTCAAAAAGTATTGTCATAGTTTTTTTTGCTTACAATAAAATTAATTAATTTAAAAACAATATAATGCGAGCTTTAATCGATTTCGTAAACTTCTTTATTTTTTTAACCTGTCTGTTATTTTATGTACCTACAAGTTATCTACGGATATGTCAGAATAAGGTTACGTTTGACGTTTGTATGTGCCTCATAAAAATCAGGTTGTACAAACCAGCTCACAAGACCTTGGTCAATTTAGTCTTCTTAGACCTTGTTCTAGGTATCTTCATATGCAAATAAGCGTAAAAATCTCCGTAATCATTGTTCTTCCAATGGTTCGGATTACAATGAATAAACTCTTAGTTAAATTTTTGAAAACAAAATCGCTGATTGGGAAACTTTTATTCATGGCGTTAGTAAAAAGGTCTCATTTTAATTATCTTCAAACCATTGATACCTTTCAAAACAACTTTTAACTTTAACCATAAACTAGCTCTTGTCAAGGCAGTGCACAAAAATTGCAAAACAAAAGTAAGCGCAACGCAAGCGACAGTTTGTTTTGCAAAGAGACTACTGAAAAATATTCAAAGTAGGTATTGAGAACCATGTTGCATTCTCAATCATATCGTGGTTTTGTCAAAGAATATATAATAATACTACGTTTTGTGAAATATAACACGTACCGCTTTACCACAAAAGAATAAAACACGGTTTAACCGTGCAATTTGTACTGTTGAACATTGTCTAAAGCGTGCGTTGAACTTTTGTGGTAGGTAAGACGGCTATATTTTTATTTTTATTTTTGATTTAACGTAGGTATTTATTCTGTGGATTGATTAAGATCAAGCGAGGTGGTAACGGTAGAGCAAAATGCTTACTTAGGTAGGTACTTATAATGAGATCGATTCTTGCAAGCCATTATGAAATCTCATTTAAGTCAGTGAGCTATTAAATTTACCATGAAGAACAATTTAAAGTAAGGGAAAAATCAATCTGGCTATTTCAATTTGTTTTTGCATTGCGATTGCGAGACACATTTCATTTTTTTAAATAGGTACTTTAAAGTTCACAAAAAAATAAACTGTAATTAAAATAACGATATTTTTTTAAACAGGTACCTACTTAAAATTGTTAGTTATTCTATTTAGTCAGCCAAGACAACAATAAAAAAAAACTTGTTACTTGATTTGCTTGCGTTTGACGCACGAAACATGTTTTTAATTAACATTTTTTTTGGTATGTATATTGTATTACGATATTGATTTAAATAAGTTTAGGTAATGTATCGAAATATCAATAATCTTTTTATAGGTATTTATTTACTAAGGAGACCAAATTGTTTGTAAGCAATGTTGCAAGTACAATATTTCTACGTACTAGTAGTCTGCCACTACCTATACGAGGATTTTCTGTTTGCAATAAATTGAGGGTATCATAAAATAATTATTATCATAATACATCACATCAAGTAAACAACTAAGATAAAACAAAGTTTACCTAATTGTAAGCCAAGATTTCCACTTTATCGAAACTGCACTAAAGTCCAAAATAGTATGACATAAACTTACCAGTTACTAAATCCCATGAAACGATCAAATTTATATTCGTATTAGGTCGGTAGAATCACAACATCCTGTCATAGTCGCAACATTGGTATACCAATCCAAACAATAGGGCACAAACACTAACTTCGCTTGAAAATGGTAAAAAATGCTAAACTTGAATGAAAACTTTACGGAAACTTGGTAATAACACTGTTTAAGGTTTGTTTGAGTAAGGGTTTTTAGTTTTAACTTGTTAGATGCTATTTTTATGTGCGTTTGTCTATTTTTAGCGCGGTTTGGTCGCAGGAGCGGCGGTGAGGCAACGGAGCCGTATGCACGCAGCGACGGACTGGTTTCCACTGAGGCGTGTGCAGTTGAACTTGGCTTGGTTTGCGCGGGAGTTGATTCGGTCAATCCGCTGCACATAGAATAATAACGCCGCTGCACTTTTTGTTGTGATTTCGTGCGCTCAGGTTGCATTTTTTGCAGCGTTATTTCTGGTGATAATAGGTCTGTTGATATGCCCTTTAGTTTGTTATTTTTTGTTGACGTTGCATGTCAGTATACCTACCTACATAACTTGTTGCAAGGTCCAATTAAAAGTAACAGCTTTAAATAAATAATAATTCTCGGCACAGAATAGGCCCTATTACACAGGGCATCTATCTATCTTTAAGGTCGCTGCATCTCGGTAGATAGGAAGCAAATAATCACATAATGTATATACCTAATTATGAGCAAAAAAATTAGCTGATTTTGACAAATAGGTAGGTATCTAATTTCTTACTTCCCTACATGATGAAAGAGTAAAAATAGGGTGATCAAATACCTACGTTATATACCTAGAAGGAAATTATTGTAAGCACCTATGGCACTTCCTGTATGAGAGACGAGAGTTATCTTCATTATTTCATATTATTTCGTAGCTTGACTTGCTAGGCATTGAACTATTGCTATAATTATAGGTGTATTATTATAGGTGTTACCGTACTCCAGAAAGTCAGAAAGTCGAGCTTTTTTTTATTGAAATATTGTCTGTCGTAAAGCGACCTCTATAACATTTTACTGAAATACATACAAAGACTATTATAGCACAGCTAACAACATCCAACAGAAGACAGTGAGTAGCGCCATCTTTGGAAATATTGAAGTATTAAATGCATGCAGACGTCTTGGTTTAGTATTGTAGTACTGTCTACTTCTGGTAGATGGCACTTATCTTTAATTTTAAGCTCCACCTATACAAATATTCAGATAGTCCTATCCTTTTGTAACTTAGTAAGCAGTCCTAACAATTCACAATATTGAATGGACTCAATGCTAAAAACCGAGTTCGTGAGTTACCTATTATTAATTCATTATAAATCTTACAGATGGTGTCAAGAGACTACAAAATAATCTCAGAACCAATATGATTTTAATTTATTTCTAGTTCTGAGTAATTTAATAAATAGTGGGTAGGTATATCACTATTTACTATCAGAAATAGAAATAAACTTTATTGCGTTGCTGTGTACATACAATAAGATGTTATAAGACATATAAAAGTTCCAACAGCCTGCCCATTTCGAGGGTACAATAATGCACTCATAGAATAATAAATTCTATGATTTACTACGAAGCCAACTGGGAATTTTAGAAAAAAATCCGCTGTTTATACATTTTGTCGATTCCGATTTTCGACAGGTTTGTACGAAACAGCTGTTTTTTTTTCTCGAATCCCCGGTTGGCCCCTATAAAAGTCGTTCATAATGATGGTCTTAATCTCTCCTTTACGGCTTAGAACTAGGAAAGCAGATAAACCTGTATAAAATAGAGGTTTACGTCCAGCAGTCTGTATCATCGTATGCACCAACCCGCACTGGGTCAGCGTGGTGGATATGGCCCAATCACCCTTTGTGGGTAGGCCTACGTCCTGCAGTGGACTATTAAAAAGGCTGGTACAGTCTGTGTTGTTCTACGTCCTACGGCTGAAATGATGATAGTGATGATAGAACGTATTTTTTAAGATAAACATTTTTTTTCGAATGTTTGTAACAATACATTTTATTGGTGCTATTTATTTTACCAAAGCTACCAATCCCGGATTTTATTTTACCGATGTTACCAATGCCGGGATACTCGTATGCGAACGGACGGATCAACCTGTTTATTTTATTTATCTCTAAAGCTAGCTGATAGAATCCTACTTAATATTTTGGGCTGTTACTGTCTTGTATTGTTTTTTTAAATAAAATAATGCTCACGTTATAATTGATTAAAATTCATAATGCCATAAAATGTGAATTGACAATGGAAAATATAGGTAGGTACGAATAATGCTTGAAAACCCATTTATTAATATGTACTTTTATAACAATTGCTTCCTAAAGTATTAATGTGTGACTTCATCAACTAACTAAATATTCATACATAAAATGGTTATCATAGAATTATACTACAAATTAACAAGCACTATAACTTTAAAACATATATCCTGAGCGTCCTTTATTGCTCAAAGGAGTTCCACTGCCAGTAGCTGCATTACCACCAATGATCCTAAAATCGCCGTCATCATCATCATCATTATTATTTACTAGTACATCAAAAGGATTGTTACCCTGATGGATGCTTTCTGGTGGAATTTCTACAAAAGTAGGTTCAACCCCACTTCTTGATCCAAGATCCAATTCATCAACAGAAGGAATATTCATGGCGTCATCGAGAGTTATGTCTTTGAGACCTAGTTTTTTCAATTTAAGAACAGGTTCTGCCATATCACGGACAACTTGCAGCCGTCTGTTTTGTATGATTGGTTCTCCTGTAGATTTAATCTTGTCCTTTTTTAAAATGCTTAATTTTAATAACGCTTTAGTAGATTCATCAAATTTCCCAATTAAGTCTGATATTAATCCAAGTTTACTAGATATTTTTGGAGTAGTGTTACTTTCTACATTATTTGCCTCTTCTTTTTCACTTCTATACGCAATGTCTATCAAACCGTTCACGCTTGGTATATGAATCCTAGCAGGTTCGTAAATGTTTGAAGTGATAGCTATTGGTAAATTGTGGTGTCTAGGGGTGATATCTATTGGCTGTTCGTGGAATTCAATGTGAGGTACAAAAAGCCTTCCTGCATTAGCCTCTAGTTCTTCATCAATGGAGTTATTATAAGTCACGGTTTTGTAACCAGGAGAGTCAGGTTCATAATAAATTTCACCGGCATTGTTATGAGACGGTTTTTTAGTTGACATTTCAGGTTCCTTTTCTTTCGTGATTTTATCTGCGAATTCTTTAACTCCTGTAGATTTATTTTGTTGATTTTCTTCTGGAACACTTTTTGTTTCTTTTATTTGGATTTCATTTATGACATCGTCATTTTTTGCACATGTTTTTTGCTGAAGTTCTTTTGGAATTTCAACCTGAATATTTGTGTTGCTATGTAGAGTTTCAAGTGGCAGATAAATTGTCCCAATAGGCACTACGCCTAATATTTTTACAGGTTGTGAAGCAGACACTAAGACTGCACGCAAAAAAGGCATTTCCGTTTTTGAAGAGTTCTCATCGTATTCTCCTTCTAATAAATCCATCAAGGACATTGTGTTTCCAATATATATAGATGTCAAGTGTAATGAATTTATATCAGATACTTTTCCATATGTATCAATAAGCATGTCATTATCTGATATATACATACCATTTTCTCTAAGGATTTGTAAAATTGAGTTTCCAAGACCAGTATAATCTACTTTATGTGGTCTTTGATTTTTTGTATCAAGTGTTTTCGATTTCTTTAAAACCCATTTAGCAAAATTTTCAGGTTTGTGTACCTCTATATTAGGTGCAATATAAGCGGCGGGTATACGGTAACTTTGCTCATCACTTATTTTGCTGGAGCCGTGTTTATATGGATTTTTGAAGTTAATATTGTTATACGTGCTAAATGGTAGGTAGTTGCGAGAACTGCCTTGCGGTTTATTAGGTTTTGTGAAAGCAGCATACTTTTGTAGGGTCACTTGTGGTGGTGGTATTTTTGCTTGTGGTCCAGGGACAATATCCGCATCAATACTATATTCAGAGGTTTTATGTTGGATCACGCGTGGTGGCGCTATATTGACTTGTTGCTTATGAACCACAAATTCAGTAAGTGGGATTCTATGTGGCGGTAACGTATTTTTTTGTTGAATCAAACTGTTCTGTCCATCGAAATTATGTTTAACAGCCGGCTTCACTACCGATGTTGGAGTAAATAAGTTTTGCTTATTTTCTTCGATAATAATTTCATAATATGGGACATTGTATACATTTTCAGGTGGAGCTGACAATGGCATAACAGCGCTTTGGCCATAGTTAAGTAAGTCGGTTTTATCAGGTTTCTTGTCCTTTGAGCTTCTATTTTCTTCATTTTGCAATTCGTCGTATTGTAAATGTTTTGATTTTCCTGTAAAATTATCTAGTTCAGAATTTTCAACACAACCACATCTTTTGTGCTCACTGTGGTATCGTGATTCGCTGCAATAGGAATAAAACATTGTTTTGATTAAAATAAATTCGAAGTTTTTTAAAATGATGTAATTAAATAATAAGAAAAGCATAAAGAGACTGTAGTAACGTAGTGGAAGAAATAAATCCAGTTAAGTATATTCACAGTGGAGAAATAGGTATATAAAAGTCTGATACAGTATTACAATATAACAATGCATTAAAATTTATGTTTATTTACCTGTCATGTATTATGCATAAAACTAGCAAGACGACGAGAGAGATCTGTAAATAAAACATTAATTATATACTATTCTAGTATTTCCAAAAAACAAAAACGTCATTTGGGGTGCTGAAGATAACATTAGCTAACTTTAAACAAGGGTTAAATTAAGATTTTCGAAAACCTCCTACAAAAACATTTTACAGTCGATCTTTTATAAAATATATAGACTTTAGCTAAACACTTGCGGTACAATTTCTAGCATAATATATTTCTGTTATTTCAATCCCTACAAAGTAGACTAATAACTCCCTTCTGTGTTCTTCCAAGCACTATTAAAAATACATTTACCTTTATGAAAACCATTTTGACGTCCAAAATTGCTGTTAGTCCATTTACAGCCAAATCTACAGCTATAAACATGAATGTTTCTCACAAACACAACATATTTATAATCGAAGATAATTAGTGAGAAATCATTGAAAAAATTGATTTGGAATAATGAACGTAAAACGTAGCTTTTACGGATTGTATTTTGCTAATTATGCAGTGGATCTAATGATACAAATTAACACCTTTCTAAGTTATGATTTTAATTGTCCAAACGTGTGATCGCTGAGACACTGACAAACATCTAGTTAAATTACGCTACGTTAAGCAACGTTCCGCACGTCAGTATTTGGATGGGTGACCGCGGGTGGCATTTTCCAACTGAGCGCTATCGTGGCTCGCATGACATGTTAAACTGTAGGTCCCGTTGGTTTTTCCCCGTTTAGCCATGTCAGAGGCCTTCAGGCGGTCTAAAAACTGACACAATGGCTAGCCACCCGGCCCATACGAATTTACTTAATTGTACAAAGGTATATTTTGCTCATCATCATCTCAGCCATCATCATCACCCTTCGTGGGTAGGCCTACGTCCTGCAGTGGACTATCAAAAAGGCTGGTACAGTACAGTACAGTACATCTCAGCCATAGAATATCTGGTGTCGCTTTCCGCTTGACTCAACCACGCTGGTACGAGCGGTAGCGGGGCGCGGGGCGGCGAGCGGTGAGATTCCAATGTACTAAAATGGAAGGATGCCACGATACGACGCGAGTAACGCGACGCGACGTACCGCTCCAAGCGCTCGTATACCCCGACGCCGCTGCCGCTGCCGCTAAAGCCCGAACTGTTAGGCCAAACGGTTAGGCCTCTGTCACTGGTGTGTTCCTACGGAGATCCCGGCATCTTCTGAAGAGCAAAGAGGGCGGCCACGGCGACGTTTTACTGGCACATAACTTGCCCCAATGCAGCTAGGTCTCTGTAAAATATTTCCCTCCCGTCACAAAAAAGGCTTCTGCCTTATTAGATTTCCAATAAGAGTGGATAGCAATGGAGCGGGTTATCGCGATTTCGTCAGACCATAATATTGTGGCGGTAATTCTTTTTAACCGACTTCCAAAAAGGAGGAGGTTCATGTGTATGAACATCGATAATTTCGCCAATTGTGAACCGAATCGAAAAATTCTTTTTTAGTTCGAAAGGGTATATTTTTGAGATGGTTACATGTAAATTTTACAGAAATTGGCTGAGCCGTTTTTGATGAATCAAGAATAATGTAAACAATTCGAGCGAAATATTCGAATTTTGTACACGATGGAAGGCGGTTTTACCATTTTTTGTGAAAAATAATTATTAGTCAGAAGGATCGAAACATTTTAGTAGTATGTAATTATAATGCAAAGGGCACGGATCATATACCCATGAGCTGACTTATGCGACAGCTAGTTGTAGCCGAATCAAATTCTATGGCGTCTGTGAACATGAGGCGAGTGGTTGCGCAATAGCAAAGTCATAGGTATGTCAGCGCCGGTAAGGAGTGGGGATTCGCACAGCTTGTAGGTAGCTTCTTTAGCAAATTAGAATAGCAGAAAGGGTGTATGGTAGATAGTAATAGATAGAGATACACCAAAGAATCGATTCAGAGTGTAATTACGCATAAAAATAAAACAATTGATGTGGACATTGGTTAAAACTTTGGAGATAAGTAATAGCACAGGTAACAAGTAAGCTTAAGTGAGCTGCACGTCCTTATCCTATACCATCCCCTTTTTAATACAGGACAAGTAGGAAGACGCCACATTACCACTCCTACACTGTCGCATTTCCTTCGATATGTACGAAGCGGTTTGACTCAACATTTCTGATTCGTACCGCCAGGGAATGGAACAGTCTTCCTGCTTTCCTGTTCCCTAAGAGATATAACCTAAAGCTTTTCAAGGTCAGAGTGAATAGGTATCTTCTAGGTCTTCATCTTCGACCACAACTTCGCTTACCATCAGGCGAGTTGGTGGTCAAGCGCGGATTTAATCGTGATTAAAAAAGCTTTATGCGATACTTTTATGAGCCAAAAGTACATAATACAAACTATTTCCAAAGTTAATTTTTCAAGGTTATACTCACCTTAGATTTTAGAAGGGGAAGGTTCTTCTTCACAGAGTATCATCGCTGTTTCAAACTTTAACGTCCGTGTCAAAATAATTTAAATGTCATAAATTAAAGTCATCGCAAGTTACAAAAAAATGTAAAATTCTTAAAAATTGTTTATTTTTCACCAAAACTAGTGAACGGCAACATAGATTCCGAAAGAAAATAAACTTGATCTTATACAAGTTTTCAAATAATAAAATGCGATTCAGCTAAGCAATGATTATCAAGATATTTTACAGATTTTACCCAGTTATACCCATGTGGAATCATCCAAAAAGCTTAGCAGAGGACTTGAAGACAAAGTTTGAGAATTTAACTTTGGATAATGTTCCAGTAAAAAATCCTTTGGTATATGTGGATAAAGAAACGAAAGATTCTAAAAAAGAGGAACTGATCCTGAAGATGCCAGGGCTTATGACTCCAGAGACGATGAATGAAGAAAGATATTTCATAGAGAAGGGAAAACAGCAACTAGATCAACTTAAGGACAAAAAGATAGAGTCGATATTGAGTGACCCAGAGAAGAAAAGGTAAAAGGTGACGTTTAAATAAAAAAGTGGAATTCCGTGGAAGTTTTTTTATTTAACTGATCTTAATATAGCCAGAGATGTTTACTTCATTTTTTTAGAATGTAACGAATATAAATGATCTAATGAAAACCACAATAGGCAGAAAGGTAGAAAGAAGGAAAAGCCACAAATACTCAAAGTGTAGATAGATACGCTTTTTTGTGTTGAACGAAGAAACAAATAAACAGATCAAGTGGGACAAGTGGCGGCGCTATCGCCAAGGACGATGTCTTCCAGGTAACCAATGCAATAGATAGGGATCACCGGACTATAGAACTATGGATGTTATAAGTAGGCCTATGGCCTTATAAACTCTGACACAGGGGCTAGCCACCCGGCATTTACGAACTTACTTACTTATAAGTAGATTAATATTAATTTTCATTTAGTATTTCTAAATTCAGCAGTGCCATGGGTAATGAGCAAGTTGACGGATAAATAGTATAGACTTAATCAGCTAAAGAAAATTGGTACTGCCACAGGAGAGAGAAAATTCCTTTAGCATCTGCTAAAGAAATTTCTGATCTTGCCAAGCAGTAGTGCCACGGGGGATAAACGTTCATGTCATGTACAGAGAGGAGAAACCACTAGAAGAAGATGTACAGCGTGGAGATTTCTCCGTCATCAATTTTTCTGTTTTAGTCGTCAAGATAGACTGACTAGCTACATAATATGAGCAATACCTAATGCAATATGTGCAATATTCACTAGAGATATGAAAAAAATAATCGGCCAAGTACGAGTAAGACTCGCGCACGAAGGGTTCCGTACTGTATGGGGGAGCCCTCCTAAATGTTTATTTTATTTTAATTTTTTTATTAATATTGAAGTGAATATAAAACTAAATATTCTGTGAAAATTTCAAGCATCTACCTATTACCATTATTAATATAGAGCGAAAAACGTTTAAAAATTCAGGTTTGTTGTATGGGAGCCCCCCTTAAATATTTATTTTATTTTGTTTTTAGTATTTGTTGTTGTAGCGGCAACAGAAATAGATCAGCTGTAAAAATTTCAGCTGCCTAGCTATGATGGTTCATGAGATACAGCCCGGTGTCAGACAGACAGACAGACAGACGGACATCGAAGTCTTAGTAATAGGGTCCCGTTTTTCCCTTTGGGTACGGAACCCTAAAAATCACACATAAGAAACGTTAAATGAAATCGGCCGTTAGGTTAGCTATAAATACGTAATGAATATAATATTGTAGTACCATGTTAAGATCTGTAGAAAAATTAAACTGTAGAAGAATCGAGATGGTAATTAAAGTTCTTTACCCCTCGCAAAAACAGTCTCCAATTGCAACTTGTCTGGTAAAAGTAACCAACCAACCAAACACTTGAAGAGCGGGAGGCACCATCGCATTTGCTCAAAAAAGCTGCCAGATAGTCATAAAAAATTTAGTTCCATTAGTTTTCCGACTTGATATATAAAGTCAGTGAAGTTGTCGGCACGCCAAACGTATCTGCAACCACAATGGTTTATCCCTGGATAATCTCTCAAAGTGCCGATGCCTCCCAAGACGGGATCGTCTATAGAGCTACCCTTATTGCAAAAATGTAAAGAAGTAAAAAACGTAAGCAGATATACATAACAGACCACATAGAAAAAGTAACTCTATATAGCTCTGTGGAAAGATGCTGATTATTTTGCGCGGTATTTTAATAAAATATTGTAAAACTATACTACCTTTGTAATAAAAAAATATGGAAATCTATTAGGAAGGCTTATGTCCAGCAGTGAACGTCCTAATGCTAAAACGACGATAATAATTTAAATATTTGGTGCAAAACAGCACCACGGAAAATAAAACTTGAACTGATCGGTTTATCAACATCAAAGGTGTGCAAAAATCAATTGTTATCTTTACTATCTTTATCTAGGTACCTACTCTTATATTTCATTCTGAAGGACTGAATTTTCGAATATGTACCTTCTCGTACCTACGTATTGTCTGTAATTTTAATTTACAACAAAAATTCTGTCTGGAGCTAAACTGTTTTATAAATATATATTTGAAAAACAATCTTTTGGACTTTTCCTCACCACACAGTACAGAATTATTTGATGGTGTAAAATGAAAATGCATGAAATTTAATCAGTACCTAATTTAATTTCATCTTTCTCCGTTTTTGCAGATTTTTTTTTATAGTACTGAGCAGAATCTTTTCTTACATAATTATGTAGGTGATCTTTTTTGTCTATTGCGTGTCGTGTACAATTTCATTGTTTAGTTTCTTAGAGTCTTTGCTTTTTAGCTCTCGTTTCTCTTTCAGCAGTTCTTTGAGTTTAAGTTCGAAAAAGAATACGTCTTTGTTTGCTGCTTCAAGTTTGCAAATGCCCTCGTCGTAATATGGGACATATCCTCCGTTCAACCTACCATTTTGTCTATTATGTCTCGTGTACAATTCCAATTGTCAGGTGTTGTAGAGTCCTTGTTTTTTAGCCCACGCTTTCTCCTTCAGTAGTTCTTTGAGTTTCTTCAATTTCGATTGATTAAGTTTGATAAAAAATCCGTCCTTGTTTGTTGCATCTAGTTTCTCGATGCCGCCTCCATCTCCTGCATTCTGACTGACTTCCAGACTGCCTAGTTCTGGTTGCTGGTAGCTCGTCGTAATATGGGACATATCCTCCATTAAACCGGCTATTTTGTCTATTGTGTCTCGTATACAATTCTACTTGTCAGGTTTTTTAGAATTCTTGCTCTTTAGCTCACGTTTCTCCTTCAGCAATTCTTTAAGTTTCTTCAATCTTTTTTGGTTAAGTTTGAAAAAGAATCCGTCTTCGTTTGCTGCATCTAGTTTACCGATGCCACCTCCAGCCTGCCTCACGGAGCCAGGCGAGTCTTCTTTGGACTCGGTGTACCATCTCCAGTTTTCCACAGGAACCAGTTTTGTTCTGGTCGCTGGTAGCTCGTCGTAATCTGGGACATACCCTCCGTTCAGTATGGTTGTTTCCATGTTTTTCAGAGCTGTAATACATTTTAACAGGTTCTATAAAGCGTCGACGCATATGGTGGACAAACGATTTCATTAAAACTGCAGAATCGCGCTTTATGCGAGCCGCTTTCAACCGATCTTATTGGAGATCTATTAGAGCAGGTTTGTTCAGCAGTGTTCCTATGGTTGAAAAGGAGAAGACCTAAATCATAGCTTTGCTTTTTTGAGGTTGATGAAGGATCCCGACATAGCCCAGCGTATTGGCAAGTTGAAATGACAGTGGGCAAACCACAAAGCACGGAGGACTGACCGAGGGGCGAAGACTGACCGATAGGGGTTGAAATTTCTCGAGTGGAGACCACGAACCGTCATTCACAGCGTAGGAAGTTCACCCACGAGGTGATAACCTCATCAAGACCACGGGGTCGCGCTGGATGCAAACCGCTCTCAACCTTAAATAAGTACCTACTTAATGGCGATGCATAGGGCAGGCCTATCTCCAGCAGTGGACATCCTATGGCTGATGGATGATGGTAACGGCTTTTGCGAAAGATAATAAATTAAATATAATAATAGGTAGCAAAGCTTACCTAAAACTTCTCTTCTGACATTAGGATGGAACAGTGGTTGATATTTGATCATTGAGTATATCAGTTTACTAGTAAATGAATGGTGAAGTATGTAAAAAGTAGCTGGGAGGAGCATAATTTTTAATCACAGAATTCTCTTACAGTTCGACAAATTATATTTTCAATCTTCTTTTCTTTATGTTTAGGCTTTATGTGAGTGCAATTTTTTATGCGTGATTTCCTGAAATAACAAATTTTGCGTTAACGTCATGATTTACGAATTTTAATTATTTGTAGTATTTGGATTTCGCCATAGTTGTGTATTTATTGATGTTTTTGGAGTGATTTATTGAAAATTTTGCTAATTTAAATGAATAAAAGTAATTTGGCCATTATTGCCAAAAATCATAACCAAAAATCTCAGTCAAATCAAAGATAATTCAATGTTTTTCTTCGTCAATAGCAAAATAAACCTAAAAAGTATCTGTTGTCTTTACCAATAAGTTTATATTGTGGCACCGAATATTACTATTGCATGTTAAAAATCCAAATTAGGTATCGTGTATCATTATTTAAAAAACAGTCCAATTAAAAATAAACAATTTCCACTAATTACGAATTGATATACCTATCATCACCACAAACTTTTGCAAAAACCAACACATTGAGCTGCTTTGAGCTCCTCGCCGCCATACAGCGAATACCTAAAGAAATTCTTTCATTGCATATTGTAAAGTGAACTTAATTATCAATTGAAAATCTGTAATGAATACTCTATAGTGTAAGCATTAAGGGTGGACACACACCGGGAGTGATTTAGTGTAATGTAACAGGCGCGAGTGTTACAATACGTTCAGGCGTGATGTGACGTGAAAACCTACGAGCTTTGGAGAGGCCTATGCTCAGTCGGAGTCACTTTGCGAGATCGAATCAAAGTTACCGACATATCCCAGAGGATTGACAAGTTGGCATGGCAGTGGGCAGGGCACTAACTGACATAGATTGAGGGCCATAACTGTCTAAACTGTTAAGTACACAGTCGTAATCTACGATGTTTGTTGATTAGTTCTAACATAATCGAACTAGATGGCGTGTGCATCTAGTTAGCTCGCGATGGCGTTTGGTTTGCGATGCATGCGATGGTATTTTGTATGTTTTGAATAAATGTTTTTCTGGAAACACCGCAAGGTTGATTCACTATCCTCCCGCTTAAGGTACCTCCGTAAACAATAACCGATGGAGTAGAAAAGTTTTTGAGTGAAGACCACGTGCCGGCAAGCGCAGCGAAGATGTTATAGTAAAGTTAACAGGCCAGCTTATCAATCATCACTACATAGTATAGTATAAAACAAAGTCGCTTCCGCTGTCCCCATGTCCCCGTGTATGCTGCTTATATCTTTAAAACTACGCAACGGATTTTGATGCGTTTTTTTTAAATAGATAGAGTGATTCAAGAGGAAGGTTTATATGTATAATACACCTGTGCGAAACCAGGGCGGGTCGCTAGTTAGTCATAATTAAGACCACAGGATCACGTTGCACACAAACCACTTCGAACCGGTCTTTTATTAATATGCATATTTTGCTTTTATTTATTATGCTACATTTGGCCACCAACTCGCCTGATTGAAAGCGAAGTTGTAGCCGAAGATGGCGTATGTAGACCTAGAAGATACCTATTCACTCTTGACTTGAAGATACCCAAATTGTAATGATCAGGAAACAATGATGGAGGCAGGGCATTCCAATCACTGGCGGTCCGCATCATGAAAGAAGAAGCGAATCGCTTAGTACGTGCAGGTGGTATCGTACGTCGACTATGTAGGGATGGTTTTTAACTTATTGGACATCTATAAGGGAAGCGTAACTATGTCCTGCAGTCGACGTCCTATAGTGGAAAATGGATGAAGAATTCAAATCTAACGTGACTGCCTAGGTGGTTCAGTGGCTAGTGAACCTGACTTCTGGATCAAAGAGGCGTTGGTTCGATCCACACCCAGAGCAAACATTTATGTGATGAACATAAGTGTTTTCTCTGTGTCTGGGTGTTATTCAGGTACCATCTAAATAAGTAGGGATTTAAAAATATGTACATGTAGTAAATCAGTGTCTGGCAGCCATACGAGTATCACAAGCTTTTCTTTGTTTGGGGTCAGAGACAGTGTCACAATTCACTGTCACAAGATGTCACCTAATATTTATTTATTTATATTAAAAAAAATAGTATTATAATGACTGTATAAGCAATTAAGTATGCTCATAATCGAATCTTGAATGTTTACATTACACGAGAAAGCTCTCGGTGAGTGACCACCTTAAGTCGTAGCTACAAAAGTTCGGTAGCGCACAAAGCGGCGTATCAAAGGGGGCGGCGTTTTTGATGGAGCTTGAGATAGCGGTCGAAATGATACATTCTCTTTTTGAATATCAATCGCCTTTTGATTGTGCTCGACATGTGGATGCTGTGGCTTCTTTTTACTGAGAAATGAGAGTTTGATGCTGTCTTTTAATTTATTTGCTGTCTTCATTAAAGTTGATGCCGATGGTTTGAAAATGCAGAAAATATTTATTTATTTATTTAACATTTTATTGCACACCATTTGTACAAAAGGAGGACTTAACGCTAATAGCATTATCTGCCAGTCAACCCATAAGTAAAAGACATTGGGATATAGGCATGAATAAGCAAACAAAGAAATACTTAAATTAACTAGAATCAAATCAAATCTAAATAAATTGTTCAAAAAATATAACTTTTTTAATACAAGCTTTTGAGATCCTGGATGGTCACCTCCCGACTCCATCATCAGATCAGCTCTATGTTACCATATTATTGCATTGTCATGCGATTTATGTACATATGTGTGAAAATTTCAGTTCAATCAAAAATCAGGAAGTTGGTCAAATTTAACTTGCAAGATTCCACCCGAACTTACATTCTTATATAGGTACCTACATCCATTGCAAGTTAAATATGAGAGCTTGAAAAATAAAAGTATACCAAATACTAATGCAATTTCAGTTTAAATAAAATACATAAACTATTGTTATCATTATCACTACATAGTATAAAACAAAGTCGCTTCCCGCTGTCTGTCCCCATGTATGCTTAAAATCTTTAAAACTACGCAACGGATTTTGATGCGGTTTTTTATAATAGATAGAGTGATTCAAGAGAAAGGTTTATACGTATAGTACACCTTTGCGAAGCCGGGGCGGGTAGCTTGTACATAATAAGACGATAAATAGTAAATATAAAACAGCTTACTCGTCTCTTATGTGTTCGAGATTTTGGACATTTTTAAGTTATGCTCCCTACTACTTACTCGTATCGTAGGTATGCTTTTATATCTACTCATCAATAAGAACATGGCCGTTGTGGTCTAGTGGTAGCCCCCAACCCGCCACCTAATCGTGAGGTCTTGGGTTCAAATCCCGGTCCCTTACCAATGAGTTATTTGGAATTTATGTAACGAATTTTACACTACTGGCTTGTCAGTGAAAGAAAACATCATGAGGCAACCTGCATACGTCCGAAGATGAAATCGATGGTGTATGTGAATCCACCAACCCGCACTGGGCCAGCGTGGTGAATATGGCCCAATCTCCCAGCGCCTAAATCCTGCAGCGAAACAATAAAAAAGGCAGGTACAATTTGAACTACTTTTACTTTGAAAAACAATGAAATCTTGTAAACATCTTATCTATAATTTGGGGTTTGTGAAGAGTGCCGTTGCTTTGCAAAGTGCAGTTTTTTTGCGATTTTGAAAAAAAAAAGAAGTTTCAGCGCATATTTTTAAGCTCTCTCACCTCAAAACTGCCTGCATGGATTTGTTTGCGCCTACAAGACAAAAGTAAAGATTAGATAATAGCTAGTAAGTAAGTTCGTATAGGTCGGGTAATATCTAGACACGCGGAAGCGTGTCCAGCCAAGTCAAAAAAAAAAGGAACTGGCGACGCGACGTGTGTAATATAATATTACACGAACCATTTCGAGCCACTTTTGACCCCTTCATAACTCGAAAACTATTTAACCTATGTATATGAAATTTAACACATTTATTAAAGTTCTTTAGCTTATCTACAATACAAAATTTCATTAACTTTGCTTTGACGGTCAATGAAATATTAACGTTTAAAAACCGGGGTTTCATTGACTGATTCACTCACTGACTCACTGACTTATAGATCAAAAACCTAACCCACTTCCAGATGACCTAGAAACTTGATATTTGGCATCAAGGTAGACTATCAGGCATATACAAAGGAAAAAATCTAAAACTTTGAACTTTTACCCCCCAACCCTATATAATAAGGGATGAAATCTTGTATGAGACTTCCCCAAATTTTCATGCTATAAGTCTAAAATTTGATATAAAGATTCCCTGTCAGAAATAATAAAACACGTATTTCAGGGTTTTTAATAAATCAGCCAGCCCAACCCCTAAAATTGGGGGATGAAAATTTGTATGTCACTTTCGAAACTTTTGATGCCAGAAGTCAGAAAATAGATATACGAACTCGTTGTAATAGATAATAAAACACAATTTCAGGATTCTTAATAAACCACCCCCCAAACCCTAAAACTGGGGGATGAAAGTTTGTATATGACACTATTGCAAAGTTTGATGCTAGATGTCCAAAAAATGATAGAGGGACTCTTTATTACAAATATAATCAAACACGTATTTCAAGATTTTTAGTAAATCTCCCCCTAACCTTTAAAACTAGAGGTTAAAAGTTGGTATGAGACTTCCGCAAGTTTTGAAGCTAGAGATGTGAAAATCGATAAAATTACTCCTTGTAGTAAACTACAAAAAGAAGTGAAATCCAACAAAAACATTTTCATGTGAAATGAAGCCAAGTCACAGTTCCCACTATCAAAAAGTTGTCAGATCTCACGTAAAGCCAAGCTTCTAACTCTACACGCCTTACTCTACAAGTCCTTACTTCACAAACTCTACACCTTAGTCAATATATGCGGCTTGGCTGTTTCGCTAACTGCGCATGGGCGTAAAGTGAAGATTAATTCGTTAATTCTGTTATACAAACATTTCTTGTTGTAACGAAACGGCCAAGTCACATATATTGACTAAGCTGTAGAATTTGTGGAGTAAGGGCTTGTAGAGTAAGGCGTGTAGAGTTAGAAGCTTGGCTTTACGTGAAATCTGACAACTTTTTGATAGTGGGAACTGTGACTTGGCTTCATTTCACATGAAAATGTTTTGTTTGATTAATATTACTTGCTTAAGAGAGATCTTGGCTGTTACAGCATGGTGGGTATGTCTCAATCACCTTTCGTGGATAGCCCTATGTTTAGCAACGGACTATTTATATTTTTAGGCCGCCTGAAGGCCTTTGACATGGCTAAACGTTTAAAACAACCGGGACCTACAATTTAACGTGTCATCTGAGCCACGGTAAAATGCCTCCCGCGGTCACCCACCCTAATATTGACCGTGCGGAACGTTGCTTGATTTCGGTGATCGCTGACAAACACCCAATCAAACTAGGCTACGGTAAAGGTAAAATGAATTATAACTTGGTCATTTTTAGGATTCCGTAGAGAAACGAAGAACCCTTATAATTTTGTTGTGTCCGTCCGTCTGTCCGGCCGTCCACATGTCACAAAGCCTCATATCTCCCACAGTTATCAACCGAATTGTATGAAATTCGATGATAAGATGGTTTTAGTATAGATCTCATCACTACATATTAAAAAACAAAATCGCTTCTCGCTGTCTATCCCTATGTATGCTTATATCTTTAAAACTACGCAACGGGTTTTTATGTTTTTTTTTTTTAATAGATAGAGTAAATCATAATAGATAGAGTAAATCATAATAGATAGAGTAAATCAAGAGGAAGGTTTATGTGTATAACACACCTGTGCAAAGCCGGGCGGGTTGCTAGTTTTGAAATAATTCGTAATCACCAAAATTCGTGATCAATTATGTTTTCGACCATGATCTTGCAAACTCGGTATAATTAAGAACATCTTCAGTTTGTTCAATTTACTTACATTCCACTCTTGGTGGGTACTTGGAAATTAAACATTTGAGTAGAGCGGTGCTCATGACGGGACTCGAACCTCGGACCGCACGACTGTCACTGCTGGACGAGTATACTTTTTATGTACGGTAGGAAAATAAAGACCGATGCACTTTTTCTTCACGTAAATCCTTATCATATTTGTCAAAAAGTTAAGAGTTATTGCTTTTTATGTAGTAGTAGTGTATGTAGTTTTCCCTGCTAATGTAACAATTGTGAATGTAAGTTTGTTTGTTACTATTTTACGCAGCAACAGAGCAACGGATAGACGTGATTTTTGGCATGGATGTAATTCAAAGGTTGGAAAGTGACATAGACTACTTTTTATCACTTACTAAATAAAAGGTTCCTGTGGGATAGCAGAAACAAACACAGGCGAAGCCGCGGGAAAAAGCTTGTAGCTTATAAAGTAGTATGTATTGTATTTTGTTGTAGTCAATAAAGGCACTAGCCCGTTAAGAGGTCTCATTTAGACAAAAGTTTCTAACTTCATAAACTCCCTAGCCAAAATGCGTGGCTTGGGAGATGGTCTCCCTGTCTGACACTGATACTCGCGTGATAATTCCTCATGACACGAGGCCTGTTTTGCGTTTAGCGCTGTTGTCGCTTGAAGCAATTCTCAATCACAAAAATGTATGGAAAATCCTGCCCAGGGCTGACAAAACTGTCAAATATGAATTGGAATTTGACACTACTGAGAGAAAAACACGGCAACTAGGCACTGAATCGAGATATTTTTCATGTCTCATTCTAACTCATGCCAAATTAAATCATTTCATCTCTTTCTTTATTTTTTTATCCCTTATCCTATTTACACATTATCCTCTGGTATCTCTGTGACTAAAACAAATATCTTAATTACCTACGTACTGAACGAGTACTAAGCAAGAGTAACATGTATATTAAAAATTTTACAAAGTATATTCGAATATGAAAATTGTCAGGGGATTGTCAATAAATTTTAAGGCTTTTTATCATGAATTTTAAACAGATTTAATTATTACATGACGTGATAACGTCTTATAAACCGATGAATGCCGACTGCACGCATGAGAAAGGGTCACGTTCCGCCTGAGCCGAGCTTGCAAGCAAGAGAGGGCAACAAACGATAGAGAAGCTCAATCGGCATAAGCGTTCGGCTTGTTTCAGTTTGTTTAATGTTTTCTTATGCCGTTATCACGTAAAATTATCGCCCGTAAACCGACTTTGCAGACAACCAATTTTTTTAGATTAAAGTTTAGTAGAGGACTATTAAAAAATTGGTACAGTAAAGTGTAGACTGAAAACGTTCTAAAGTTTACAACATAACTTGAACATGTTTTTGCTGTCGGTAGGTGCGCGGGCGCAGTCTAATTTTATAGACCAAAGTTTAGTAGAGGACTATCAAAGGATTGGTACAGTAAAGTGTAGACTGAAAACGCTCTAAAGTTTACAACATAGCTTGCTCATGTTTTTGCTGTCGGTAGGTGCGCGGGCGCAGTCTAATTTTATAGACCAAAGTTTAGTAGAGGACTATCAAAGGATTGGTACAGTAAAGTGTAGACTGAAAACGCTCTAAAGTTTACAACATAGCTTGCTCATGTTTTTGCTGTCGGTAGGTGCGCGGGCGCAGTCTAATTTTATAGACCAAAGTTTAGTAGAGGACTATCAAAGGATTGGTACAGTAAAGTGTAGACTGAAAACGCTCTAAAGTTTACAACATAGCTTGCTCATGTTTTTGCTGTCGGTAGGTGCGCGGGCGCAGTCTAATTTTATAGACCAAAGTTTAGTAGAGGACTATCAAAGGATTGGTACAGTAAAGTGTAGACTGAAAACGCTCTAAAGTTTACAACATAGCTTGCTGCATGTTTTTGCTGTCGGTAGGTGCGCGGGCGCAGCTCCGGGAGCCGCGCGCAGCGAGGGGCCGCTCTCTGTTTGTGGAGATAATCTCCCGTCTGACACTGACACTCGCGTGATGATGCCTCCCGACACTCGAGGCCTTTTTTTAATAAAAAAAATATTTACTTACTTCATATGAGTCTTACCTACAAAATGTGCTAACTTACTAAACAAGATGTATGAAAAAACGTGCAAGTGGAGTCCCTCCGCGCGGAAGAAGTGAAACTTCGACGCAACAGTGCTTTCATACCGCCTTCATGGTAGCGTAAAACGTTTAACGCAACCTTTTTGGAAGTCGAATTAGAAGTTTCACGTCAAATGTATGAAAAAAATATGCAAAAGTAAAAATTCCTCATTGGCATATAATGCATTAATGTTGGCCTTTCTTTCGTTTCAGCCTTAGGACGTCTGCTGCTGGACTGCCTACCCTATAGATCTCCAATAAGACCGGTTGGAAGCGGTTTGCATCCAGCGCGATCCTGCAGTCTTAATGAGATTATCTGTCCAGACCACCTCATGGGTAGACGTGCTTGCTGTTATGTGGTCTCAACTTGAAAACTTTTCGACCCCATCGGTCATCAGTCCTCCGTGCCATGTGCCCTGCCCATTGCCACTTCAACTTGCCATTCCGCTGTGTTCCATGTCGGTAACTTTGGTTCTTCTACGGATGTCCTCATTCCTGATTCGATCTCACAGAGAGATTTCGGGCATAGCACTCTCCAAAGCTCATTTGGGTACTTGGAGCTTGCCGCCATAGGTATACTATACTCTTTATCGTGGATTCATCTAAGGATCTCCAAATTTCTGATTCGATCGCACTTTAAGCCCATCGATGTGAAAACCATTGTCCACGAGCATCAGCAGTGTATCACAATGTAACGCCCATTCTAGAAAATATCGATTCAAGTCCGTCGAAGGATATCGAATCGAACGCCTGCGATTACATTCTATTCTATTTACAATCATTGAAGTAGTGATGGGACTAAATTCGTATTCGTAGTTACTCGTATAGTGATTGATAATAAATGGTACTTACTTCTGACATATATAGATTCAAGTCTATTGAAGGATATCGAATCTCAAGCCTGCTATAAAATTATATTTTATTTACTTATACGAGTATACCTACAATCGTTGAAGTAGTGATGAGACTAATACTCGTAGCTAAAGTGTAACTTTGGTTTCTGTACCTGATAAATTCCAACATACCTATATTACGTTGACATTTTGGTGTTCACATAAAGATGACTCATTTACAATTGTAGACATTTTTCCTTTTCTTTTTTTATGTTTAACGTTTGTATATCGCTGGCTCGAATCACATAACTTTTCTATTTTATGTCTATTTTAAGTATTACGTAATTGAGCATTTTGACTCTGCAAGTGCATACTATTCGATTAACGTGTTTAAGTGCCCCTATGGATACAAAATGTGTGTAATCACGGACCAAATATTAAGTTGGGTGACTATAACTGTTACTGCGAAAAAAACAATCCCTAAGCTTGTACAAAACATAAATAACAAACAAACCGACGCACATCACTAGAAACACTCCAAATTCAAATGCACCAATGGTCACTCGTCTAATCTGAGGTGGCCAGAACAGATTCCATCTTACCCCGGATTATCGTAAAGTACACAATAACACCATGTAATGGATATGCAACAGAGCATAAGCGGTGCTGTTTGTCGCTACGCCGACGCCTCAAAAGAATGATTGTGAAAAAAATGATAGTCTCAAAAATGATTGTTTCTTAAGAGTTCTTTTGAGATAATGGAATGACCACTCGGCGGAATCTGTGAGTCCATGTGGTCTGCCGGTGGAAGAAAGGTTTTTGATGCTTTTTGTGTTTGGAGGAATAACAAGCTTCGGCACCTTCAAAAGATATAAGTATTTGCTATCAGAATGCGGTATTTACAACATTGAAGTAATAATGGAGAAAACAGATTTTTAAGCGACGAAAAAACGGGGGTGGTTCTCAAGACGACGCGTATTTTTTAACCCCCGACGCAAAAGAGGGGTGTTATAAGTTTGACGTGTCTGTTTGTCTGTCTGTGTGTCTGTCTGTCTGTCTGTCTGTGGCATCATAGCGGCTGAACCACTGAACCGATTTCAGTTTAGTTTTTTTTGGATGAAAGGAGACTTAGTCGAGAGTGTTCTTAGCTATGTTTTATAAAAATCGATTGAGCCGTTTAAGATTTATGGTGGGTTAAAGTGGGGATGGAAGAACCAAAATTCTACAAAGGTAGGTTTTTGTGTCGGGGTTTTTTTTAATTTTTAATTTAAGTTTTTTTTGTTATTTATTTATGATTTTATTACAGAGTTGTCCGATTTGTACAATTATTTTGCTTATTGGAAAGTCTATACCCCGAAATACGTCCCATTCCTAAATTAATTTTATCAAAATTTTGTTGATTATTGAAACATCATTACACCGAAAATGGCACACATCGATCGAGCGTAGAATTCGAATTTTGTACGTAGATCTCATGTTGATGTCGAATGCTATTTTTGGCGAAAAATAATTATTGCATTAAAATTGATGATCAGTGTTTTCAGTAGATTTTTTTTAATGCCCTAAACTAAAAAGTAACGATTAGAATTTTCAGTAACTTTATACTTTTATATGCCCAAAACTGGACATAGATTTGTCGTCAAATGTTACTTACTTTCGACCTAAAGAGATAAGTAAGAAGTTTCATCTGCGTAATCCTAAATACTGAGCACTCGAAGATAGTCTACCCTACCTCTTACTCGTATCTTCCACATTAAAAGCTTATTTATGTAATCAACATTACATTAATACATTAGATAAGAACCTGATTTGTAATTAAAGATGCTGAGTGTATTTAATTAAACATTTTTTCTCATGACACCAGCCCGACGTATCATGGTAGCTTCTATTTTGCGCTCTGCTGCTCTCTGACAAGCTCACATACAAACTAAATTACTGAACACTTATAAACCAATCTCCACTCAAAAATAAACTTTAAAATAAGATCTTAAAGATCAAGTTGAGATGCAATTTAAAGTTAAAGAGGAAAACGATACAAGGTTCAAATAATTAAAGGTCAATGCGCTCAGTTAACTCCGTTTGTGTTCGTGAAATGATTTGCTACTGTATTTTTTTGAATGCAAGTCTAGTATGATCAAATTCTTTTTAGACAGGTATGTACTGTACTGTACCAGCCTTTTAAATAGTCTACTGCAGGACGTAGGCCTACCCACGAAGGGTGATTGGACCATATCCACCACGCTTGCTTCAGTGCGGGTTGGTGGATTCTCACACGCCATCGAATTTCTTCTACGGACATAATGCAGGTTTCCTCACGATGTTTTCCTTCACCGAAAAGCCAGTGGTGTGAAATTCCGTACATAAGTTGCAAATAAACTCATTGGTACGGGACCGGGATTGAACCCACGACCTCAAGAATGAAAGCCTGGAGCATCACCGTAGCGTTGCGAGTCTGTCCATTTTTATCGTGCAGCTCAGATGCTCACTCTCCGAAATGAATCCTTTTCGGAGAGTGAGCATCTGAGCTGCACGACCTTATCCTACCATACCCTTTTTACTACAGGACAAGTAGGAAGACGCCACTTTACTACCCCAACACTGTCGATTTTCCTTCGATACGTACGAAGCGGTTCGACTCAACATTTCTGATTCGTACCGCCAGGGAATGGAACAGTCTTCCTGCTTTCCTGTTCCCTAAGTGATATAATCTAAAGCTTTTCAAGGTCAGAGTGAATAGGTATCTTTTAGGTCTGCGTGCTTCATCTTCGACAACAACGTCGCCTACCACCAGTTGGTGGTCAAGCGAGGAATTATTCGCGATAAAAAAAAGTTACAGGCCAGCGTTACAACCACTAGACCACCACGGCTTACAGACAGGTATGGACTGAATCAAAGTACTTAGTGGATGTGAAATTAGCTACAAACTGCGTAAAACCTATTCGTCATGCAACAGCTGCGCGGGGGATGGGTTTCAGCTTCAGCCAGAATTGGGTTTTGCTAACATCACAACCGCCAAGTATATTGATTCGGCCTATGATTGAATAGAAATACAAGCACCAGCTTAAATATTTGACAAAATTTTACGTTAAAGAAGATCTTTCACCGTAAGCCCAAACGTTATACCATGCCTAAAAAATAAGCCTACAGAAATTAAACGGGTAGCTTATTTTCTTCGTGGAAAACTGATTTTTGTTATTATTTATTAGTTTTGTGTTATTGATATTGAAAATAATTCCTATAGGTATATTATGAAAATATTTTCCAACGTCAACTGTAGGCCGTTATGAAAGAAAATATGTAATAGCGAAGACATATCTAATATTTTGCCGACAACGGGTTACCTGGACAAATCTACGAATTCTCAGTTGAATGATAATGAGTATAGAATATCCCGTCTAGAATAGAATATAGTACGTTCTATAACCGCTGAGATTGGACCAGTTAAAAATCTATTGAAAAATTTGGCACAAGTCGTAAAAATAATACATAATTACTTACTACCTATTTTCAGCAATCATTTATTATTTTTTTAAAACTACCAGAATATAGATAGTGATATTTTTAAAGCAAACCTATTAGGTTAATAAATTTGTCAAAGATCGTCTCGACCCTAGTTCTCAGTGGTTATGGGACGGACGTAGCGCTCGTAGCGTAGTTTGACTAGGTGATTGTCAGCGATCACCGAAATTAAGCAACGTTCCGCACGGTCAGTACTTAGATGGGTGACCGCGGGTGGCATTTTCCAACTGAGCGCTACCGTGGCTCGGATGACACGTTAAATTGTAGGCCCCGGTTGTTTTAACCGTTTAGCCATGTCAGAGGCCTTCAGGCGGCCTAAAAACTCTGACACCAGGGCTAGCCACCCGGCCTATACGAACTTACTTACTTTATGGGACGGACTATAGACATAAATAGATAAAACTCTTTATTGCTTACGTTAGACCAATAATAACTAAGAAGAAAATAAATAAATCAAGAAGCAGAAGATACATAATAACATATGCAAATGAAAAATCTTAAAAACTGGTAATACGTTTGGCAGACTTATCACTTGAAAGCGATCTCTTCCAGCCAAAACTATGATGGAGATAGGAGGCCATGGTGAAATTTTGAGCATGTCCTATCTCCGACCTACCAGCACGACAGCTGAGCCTAAATCTATCAGTGATAACTGTGTACCGGCGGGCTGCCATTCAATGATATATGAAAGTAAGATGTGGAAGATAAATTAAATTACAATTTGACCTCAGGTGCCGCCGGCGGGTGGCTCTTGGGATTAGTTTGTTGATATTGTGTGGTCACACGCCTCTGGGCTGGACGCGGATGTATTGATGCTAGATAGGGTAGATAGGTCTTTAATGCAGTCATGATATACTCGTACCTAGTTACTCAGACCAAATAAATAAATTAAGACAGAATTTTGAGAAACAAACAGCTGAGGCCGGCAATGCTATGCCTCGCCGCCGTGTACAGACATAATTACACACACAAACACGTACAACGAAACTACGCCTTGGCTCGTTAGTCGAACTATGGCGGCGCTACACCGACGCACTCACCGCTTGTATAAAAATCTGGCCTCACTTGTATGTTCACGACGTTCTGTTTTGATTTGTTTGTTTGGTCTGAGCTTACTTAACTTTTTTGCACGCGGAATTCAATTTTTTGTTTTTGTTTTTGCCATCTACAGGTTGTTCATAGCCCCTACATGAGTTTTAGTACTCTTACAATGATCAGTTTATTTGTAAATGCTAACATACCAAAAAAAAAAAATTTCACGTGCTGACCTAGTGAAACCAACTTTAATACTATACAAAAACCAATTGATTCATCCATATACCCTTGAAGATCTACTTTATTAGTTGGTAGTAGGGGAAGAGACGTGGAAGAATGACCTTCACCCATCTGATTACCAGATGAGACAACTTTTTTTGTAATGTTATTTACATACAAATAGGCGTATATAGCTTGCCTATCGAAAAGTAGTCATGCTCATGACTATACTTAATTGAATTTTTTTTATCTTCACACTTTTGATAGCCGGTATTTTTTTTAACCCAACTAATAGTTTTGAATGTAGAAAACATACCTTGGTAGGTTTGCTTACTACTACCTGGCAAGCAGCTACTTATGTACAATTATATGTCATCATACCTTAGTACGAAACCGATCTTATAACAAAAAAAAATCGCTTCTCCATACTTTTAGCCACGCGTTAACGAACTTTTTGTATGAAAAAGCTGATTCTTCGTAATTAACCCATATATTATTCCTAGAACAAAAGTTGTTTGTTTAGAATCCAGACAAACAACTTTTGTTATAGATGATCCATCGATACCTAGTGAATGGCAGCTAGCATAGGAGCATAGCCTATCTATAGCATAGCATCTCTCTAAATGTACTAGACCGCCCTTAAAAAGTTTTGTGTTGAATACCTACGAGTACGAGTATGACTCAGTATAAAATATGATCTTTGCATTACAAAATTAACTTTTAAACAATAATTATTTTTCCCAAAAAATAGCATGACCGACTTCACCCGTGTACAGAATTCGTGAATATTTCGCACGGATCGATGTTAAATTTTTCACATTATTGTTGATTTATCAAAAATGGCTCAGCCGATTTCAATTTCAATGGGACCAATTTCGAAGTATACTCTTTCTAATGAAAAAAGAATTATTGAAATCGGACTACTACGAAAAAAGTTATGCGTAGTTTTACATAAAAAAATATAAAATACCTGTCGAATTGAGTACCGTTTTGGTTCGTCGGTCAAAAACGTAAATTGACAAGACCAATTATTATGTTTTCAGTGCCTCATCCAGTAGGCTGATGCTAGCTGCCATTCACTAGGTGTCGATAGATCATACACGATTCCAACATGACAGATGATGTATGGCCGTGCGTGACCCGCGCTTGACCATTATCATTTACTTACCGTTTGATTGAGTTACAGAAGTCGATTGCGAAATTGATTGGCTGATTTTATGACTAGCCTATTACATTTATCTTTTTAAAATAATGTACTTACTTACATATTTTCCTTTGAACATTTTTAAAGTTTGAACTGATTATTTTTTGTTAAAAAACACAGTAAATAAGTGTTTTTTAACAAAAAATAAACAGTTCGAACTTTAAAAATGCTCAAAGGAAGTGCAATTTGTACTGGTAAATATTGTATAAAGCGTGCGTCAAAAACTTATAGTAGTTTATGCAACTGTCATATAATGAAGTTACGTACACTCGTTACTATTATGAAACTCGCTGCGCTCGTTTCATAAACACACTCGTGTTTTAATACCCGGGTTATATGCAGTTGCATACACTACTTTATCTTCACTAATAAAAACGTGTATTGTCACAGGGAACTTGGCGCGCAGGCCGGCCAATCAGGAGCGAGCGCGCACTTGGCGCCGCTGCGCGCGCAGGGCGGCCAATCAGGAGCGAGCGCGCACTTGGCGCCGCTGCGCGCGCAGGGCGGCCAATCAGGAGCGAGCGCGCACTTGGCGCCGCTGCGCGCGCAGGGCGGCCAATCAGGAGCGAGCGCGCACTTGGCGCCGCTGCGCGCGCAGGGCGGCCAATCAGGAGCGAGCGCGCACTTGGCGCCGCTGCGCGCGCAGGGCGGCCAATCAGGAGCGAGCGCGCGATGTTATAATGAGATTTTACGATATCGATGTGGATATTATAACATCATGTGAAATTGCTTAAATTGAGTGTTTTGTTGTCTGCGCTATAACAGTAGTCATTATAAGTCAAGTATTGGAAACATAAGTAGAATGTTACAACATTAGTGTAGATAAACCTTTTTATGGGGTTGAATTAAAGTTAGAGTTATGCATTCATTTCAAACAATGAACAAATAAGTAAGTCCCAAAACCGGATTAACGTAATGACATCCTTTGTAACTTAAACTTAATTTGTTAGTAAACTTACAAGTAAGTACAAGAAATATTTTATTTTAACTCTGCCTTGTTCCTATGGTCTTTAGGGACCAAAATGTATATTTAATGTTTTTAACCAATTTCTAAAACGGAAAAGTTAATGATTTGTTTATATTATTTTACTTTCACTTGCTCTTTACTACTTTTATTAATTATGACTAAATTAAAATAGTTTATTTCGTTAAAAAATCATTACAGAAACAGTTACTGCTCTAACAGGAAAACTACATCTTACTCACGTGACTTGTATAGCATAGCTTAGAGTCTAACATTGAAATAATCGGCCAAGTACGAGTCGGACTCGCGCACGGAACCCTCCGTGCGCGAGTATCTGTCCGTACTGTATGGGAGCCCCCTTAAATATTTATTTTATTTTAATTTTATTATTGAAGTGAATATACAACTAAATATTCTGTGAAAATTTCAAGCATCTACCTGTTACCATTATTTGTTGTATGGGAGACCTCCTTAATTATTAATTTTATTCTGTTTTTAGTATTTGTTGTTATAGCGGCAACAGAAATACATCATCTGTAAAAATTTCAGCTTTCTAACTATAACAGTTCATGAGATACAGCCTGGAGACAGACAGACGGATAGCGGAGTCTTAGTAACAGGGTTCCGTTTTTACCCATTGGGTACGGAACCCTAAAAAAAGTTGCAGGTACGTCGAATATTCATCATCTAATATAATATTTCACAAAGGAAAGTCAATTTGGCATATCTTTGATGCTACTGGGCGGTCGGCGCAAAAAATTCTATTATGACGACTAGTTGACAGGAAGATTTGATTTGACGGGCATTTTTCTACGGTTATCTCTATTATGATTGAAGATTTTAGCTAAACTTATTTAAAATAACGGGTATTGCTTTACAAAGAAGGAACTTTCAGAGGTTTATTTGGTCATCATTGTGAACAACATTTACTATGGGGCCAATCCTGTAATCGGGAAAAAGAAATAACTTTAAAACTTCACGGGTCTATGGATGTTTTGTATTAGTATAGGTAGGTAAAGAGATTCAAGATTCATTTATTTGCTAAACATGTGTACATTTATAGGTCTTATCTTAGGTAAGTTATCTCAACATGTTTCTACCCTACGAGAGGGTGTGCATTAAAAGTGAGAGGCGAGTTGCTCATTAATTAATTACATTAGTTCATTACAATCATAGACATTTATAAGTGCATGTTTGGTATCAAATCAAATTAAAATTATGATGAGGAATTATGAGAGTCATTCACACATTATTACATTATAGCATTTAGCAGTCAATAAATCTTAATATTCATGTCAAAGCTTATCACACAGGAAGTCATTTATTTTATAATAGTATATAAGAGTCAATAAATCCTTAAGTTTCTTCTTGAATTGGTATGTACTCAATTCCCTTATACTCTGGGGTATCTTGTTGTAAACTAGATGTAAATATAAGGCATGATGAAATTACATGCTATTCTAGGACTAGAGCAGTGACGGATTTACCAGGCGGCTGAGTAAGCTGAAGCCTAGGACGGCAAATTTTAGGGGGCGGCAAATTTTAGGGGGCGGCAAATTTCGGACCATTAATTTTATGATTGACAAACATACAAGATAATATACCTAAACGTTATAAAGTCTATAGAGAATCACGACATATTTATTCTTGGTTGCCTGGAAGAAATCGCTTAAAGCGATAAGGCCGCCATTTGGTATAACTTTGTAATGTTTTTATTTTTCGTATGTTTTTTGTATTGTAATTGTACTAATAAAGAATTATCTATCTATCTATCTATTTAATTATGATTAGTTTTACAGCTTCATTTCAATTCTTGTTTGTGGCTTCTGTGAAGGTGTTTCGGTATTTCACCAATGTCTTGTGTTTTACCAATTATATATTCTTTGGTTTTACTGCCATCAAACGTAGGGAATTTGTACGGTTCCAAAATGAACTAGGTACTGTATTAATTAGTCTAGTTTTTGGATTTTATACCGTTCACCTCTGAAACAAACACAGTATAATCTACATACCAACATATACTTCATTATAATGTAATTATTAGTGATTAATAATACTATTAACTACTTAAAATTCTTATTTTTTATATGATTACATAGTATATTTACAAATAAAATAAATAAATATTAGGGGACATCTTACACACGGTCTCTGACCCCAAACTAAGCAAAGCTTGTGATATGGCTGCCAGAGACTGATATACTAAATATACTTATTTTTAAATACATACTTATATAGATAGTAACTAAATAACACCCAGACACAGAGCAAACACTTATGTTCATCACATAAATATTTGCCCTGGGTGGGGATCGAACCCACGCCTCTTTGACCCAGAAGCTAGGGTCACTAACCACTGAGCCACCGAGGCACTCAAATGGGGTATATACGAAGGAGGGAGTCATTCAACAGACTATATGCCGGCGGCAAATACGTAATTCCGCCGCTAGACTAGACTATGTGATACTATTTTATTTTGTAGTTGCTTAACTCTGACACAAGGGCTAGCCACATGGCCCATACGAATACTTAATATCATAAGCTTTTCTAGTATAGTTCATGCTTTTCCAAGCGTACAAGGAAGCTAATGGGTGGCGTGTTCGACTGAGCGAGCGCGCGCACGAGGTGACAACGTCTTTATACAATCAGGATTACAAAGTTTTCCTACACAATATTAAATTAATGATTTAAAAAACCCCTAACGCAATAAGATTGCTACAGCAGTTAACTCTGAAACGGCTGAACCAATTTCGATAAAACATGGCTAATTCACTTTTCAATAAAAAAAAACAAAATCTAACGGTTCATCCGTTTGGGAGCTATGATGCCACCGACAGACACACACTCATAGACTAGACACGTCAAACTAAAATACCTACCCCATCGTTTTTGCGTTACGAACATTATTGAAATCATTTTTGTGATGTTCATTTATATTTCTGTTATTTGTGTGATATATTTTTACTGATGATTTTTATATTTACAACATGCAAATAATTGTACAAAATTGGTTGTCTGCACAAGTGTACAGTCAGCTTATGGGCGATAATTTTGCGTAACGTCATAAGAAAACATTGTTGTTGAATCAACAAATGAAACAAGCCGAACGCTCAGGCCGATCGTGCCTCCCTATCGCTTGTTCCGCGCTCTCGCTCGCACGCTCGGCTAAGGCAGAACGTCACTCTTTTTCGTGCATGCAGCCGACGTATCACGTCATGACCAAAAATAAAAAAGAAGATAATGGAATGTGGCAGCGTCGTAGAATAACATACGAAGATTCTTGGGAGACCCCAATGGGTGTCCCAAGAAGAAGTTTGTTGTTTGCCTCTCATGGAGCAATCTCCATGAGAGGCAAACAACAAACTGTTGGCCTTTTTTAAGAGGACCGGGCGTCCTCAATAAACTGTGAACCATCTACGCAGCCACGATCACTCTGACAAGAGTGCACAATTAAGAAGAAGGGTGTCCTCAATGGAGGTCCGCAATGCCCCATAAGTATTGCTGCTAATCGCTCGAGCTCGTATCAAATAACTTAGGCGTATCTATATCTGTACAAGGAAAACAGCGGAAACTTGAGCCGTCGCTTCTGCGCAGTGCTGTTATTAACTTCACCTCAGTTTCCAACCCTTCAATTTTTTTTAATAAGCTAAAATTACCTACACTACTACTACATAAAAAGCATTGGATCATCCACACAAGGTTTAAAGATAATCCAAATGCTCAAGCTCACTGCCAGTTGGCAGCGTGCCCAGCATGCTGGCTGCATTGCCACGCTGAATGGCAATGGTTATGAGTTGAGCCAAATAAACACCAGCATTTTGGTCACGCGTCGCGTCCACCAGACGCTCAGAAAGACTTTTGAAAATAATATGAGCTCCCGGCCCCCATGGACCCAATGTCTCAACTCCAAATGGCTCAAATATGTAACCACTACCGAGGTTAGCATATTTGCGCCGCTTGTGCTGCTCCGCCGAATTGGCCGCCGCTCCGGAGCCCTACTCTGAGTCTCAGAAAGATGTGACGGTGCCAAAGTATCGACGCAAGTTGCGTTCCATACTAAGAGCCGTCCACATAAATAATAGGGTCCCGTATTTACCCTTTGGGTACGAAATCCTAAAAACGACTTTTGCGCAGGCTTTGTGCTTACCTACATAAGTGACGAGAACAACACCAAATAAAAGTCAATTCAATTTGCACATATATGTTCTCTACTATAACACTTACTTCTATAACTTGCAAAGCTCATATTTCTTACGTAACTTACAACGCATCTTCAATGAATCCCAGAAAGCATTGGACAGTGCTGCGACACGTCACAGTCGAGTGGATCGGTCGATATGATCGATATTCGATCACATTACAGGGCGCCGGTCCAACGCCTCGACGAACAGACCCGATCGATCATACAGAACACGGTGGTATTCAAACTTAGAGAAAATTATAGAACTTGAAAATAAGAATGTATGATATTTTAAAATCTTACTACCTGCGCCTTGCGGTTAACCGCGTTAAATTGGTCGTACCAACTCAGAAGTCTTCTTTGGCTCATGCATAACAACTTTGCCAAAGATCATCACATGATCAAATGCATAGTTTACGATTCTATAAAAGACATACAGAAAAACTTTCAATTTTTTATACAGGGTTATTTCTAATCAATTAGCATCCTCTTAGGGGCTTATTCTGTTCTGTACATCAAAACTAACAACTTTTATTCTATGACTTTTAATAATTCTAAAAAAAGTTGTTGTTTTATAGAAAAATATCGTTCACCCTCGGCAAAATGTATGGAAGAGCTGTTTTTTTTTTAAATTTAGACAAAAGTCGTAGAACAAAAGTTGTTAGTTTTGATGTACAGAATAAGGCCCTAAAAGGATACTAATTGATTAGAAATAACCCTGTATAGGTATAGATTAATCTTGTATTTCATTACTTTTTGTCGAGAATTATATAAACATGCGACCAAAACATGTTAATGGTAGTGGTAACTGGCAGTCTTACTGATTTCCCAAGTCGATAAATTCTCTGGGACTTTCGGATTTAAATATATTGGCTTTTATACCTGTAAAAGTACTTACCTCTATAAAAGAAATTTAATGAAATGTCTGGGTCTATAGTTAACTACCTTTACTAAACTTTTTTGTAAAACTTACCGTTTACGATTTACGGACCATTTAATGTTTTAAGGTCCATTTAATGAAATTTCATTAAATGGACCATAAATCGTAAACGGTAAGTTTTACAAAAAAGTTTACTGGAAACAAAAGATGCGAAATTTTATTTTCTACAATAATGATCTTGATGTATTTTGCCCTTAAGTACATAGTTTCCGAGATATAGGCCAAAAACATTTTTTCAAGATGACGTGTCAGGAACGCATTCTCTGAACGGCCGAACTATAAGTATGTTCAGTGGAGTATTAGGTCGCGTACGCACTATCTGTACGGAAGAGATTGCGGTACGGCTGCCGTAGGTAACACAAAAAAAGTTACGAAACAGCAATTTTCATACGCACTATAACCTAGCCTAGCGCCTGCCCACATTTTAGTGTGCACCTGTGCACGTAAACAGCGGTTCCTTACATTTTTCTGTATTGCGTCAGCTGGACGGCGCGGCAGTCGGATTGCAAGCGCATCAGCATAATAGCATAACGTGGCTTTACAAAAGGCCAGTACAACAAGTACATTTTAGTCGAGAGAATTTCTAGGCTATTATGAAAAGTTTGAGCATCGCTGTGGTCGCGGGCGGTCGCACGACACTCGTAGCGGCTAATTATCACGACATGACAATTATTCCGAATAATTAGTTGACGTTGACGCACACATGCGCATGCGCACACATGCAATCATCACACATGGACGTACGAAGTTAAAAGACGATTTAATAGTCTTTGAAGATTGCGAGTCAAAAATGCAAACCGCTTTCAAACAGTGCCTACAAATCTTCCCTTACTATTGTTAAAACATCTGAAATTGTGTTTGTTAGTTTGTTACTCTTTCACGCAGCATCAGAGCAATTGTTTGATTTGATTTTTGGCATAGATATAGCTCAAAGATCAAAAAGTGACATAGGCTACTTTTTATTCCGGAAAAATAATAGATCCCATGGGTTAACACAAAAACCAAAATAACAAGCGGGCGCAACGCCCTACTACGTATACAGGTTGTATACAAGGCCGTTGCTTTACAAAGTGCAGGGATTTTCGCAAAGGTACCGGGTGGCGCAAAAGTACTGGCACTAAAGAAAATACTTTTTTTTTTTTTATATGACATTTTCTATCATTCTGTTGTTGAAAATTGTGTAGTGAACAAATGTAAAATACACTGAAAATAAACATGGACCGTTTTACTCCCCAAGAACGTGGAATAATTGTGTCTATGTTCTTTTTTCTCGGCTTTTCCAGGCCGAGTTATCTCTCGTTTTGGCGATTTGCCTTGGCCTGCAACATCACCCGATCTGACCAGTCCAGACTTCTTTCTTTGGGGTTTTTTGAAATATCGGGTGTATGTGAACAAGCCACAGACTCTCGCAGCTCTAAAAGAAAACATTCGTAAAGAAATAACGAACATATCGCAGGAAGTGTTACGGCAAGTTATGCAAAATGTCATAAATAGGGCTCAAATGTGTATCAACTCTGGAGGTCACCATTTAAAAGACATCATCTTTAAATCCTAATGGTACGAAATTTAATGGCACAAATATACATTTAAAAAAATCTAAATCTAGTTTTCTAATTTAGAAAAAATGTTATAGCTGAACCAAATAGGGTCATTACTTTTGCGCCACCCAGTATATACAGGGTCATAGGTATTAAACGCAAAACCTTTTAAGGGCGGGACTAGTACATCTACTTATAGGTAGACAAACAACTTTTGTACTACGACTTTAAAAATTCGCAAAAAAAAAATCGCTTCTCCATACATTTTGCCGCGCGTTGACGAACTTTTGTATGATAAAGCTGATTTTTTCTTCGTGATTTTTTAAAGTCCTGGAGCAAAAGTGGTTTTGCGTTTTATACCTATGACCCTGTGTAGACGGCATTATAAACAACTTTGACTACGAGAACAACTCTGATATCGCTAAAAATTCTCGTACCTACAAAAATAAATAAATAAAAGTTCCTTGACTATTAAAATACCTATACCTACTGATATTCTTTTCTCGATGACGGGATTGGGCCCATAGTAAAAGTTGGTCATAATTATGAGTACAATGATGTCTATTGTCTAGTCTACAGAAACACCCCATACTTATAGGTAGTTATTTCTAGAGCAACGGACTTTCATCTTCATGTGGTAGGGTTGTATTGTATTACGTATGAAACACATTAAAAACCTTTGTCATCGAAGAAATTCGTAAAAGCAAAGGTTACGAGACTTTCGGCGTCCAATTTCTTATCTTACCATCTTCGACTTTTTGTCGTTAGCCAAAACCAGTTCATATTTACCGTCGCATACCACATTCGTTACCAAAACTCATGCTTATTCTCTAAAACATAAAGCTCTAATCAAAACAGTCAAAAAATGTGAAAATTTTCAAGCGAATTGCATCTCTATATCGTCTGCGTAAGAGTCGATGTAAATTTTTAAAATATGTAGGTAGTTCGAGATTTTTTGTCAGGTTTTTCATGATTGGTCGACATTTTGACAATTTGGCTCTGACCGTGTCAGTGGAGACCACCAGGCGGTGTCTCTCACTGGCTGATTGAAATGACGATAAAGATAGCTTAAATTACAATTAGTGAGAAAATATTTCGGGTATTTGTAAGATTGCGGCGTGACGGTATTTTAAAGATTTTTGTCAGTTGCAAAGTTACAGATTTACTTATAGTATAAGATCCCACCACAGAACGGCCTTCACCGACCTGGTTAATGGATGAAAAGTATTTTATATTCAACTAGCAACCCACCCCGGCTTTGCACAGGTGTATTAAACAGTATATAAACCTTTCTCTTGAAACACTCTATCTATTTAAAAAAACCGCATCAAAATACGTTGCGTAGTTTTAAAGATATAAGCATACATGGGGACAGACAGCGGGAAGCGACTTTGTTTTATACTATGTAGTGGTTAAGTTAATATTTAGCAAATGGGTTGTCTAAACAATTTCAGTCCAGAATATGTTTTTTTTAATACTTCACTGGATTGGTTAATAGACAAATTCCATACTAATCGAAATAATGAAACCCATAGAAAATGCAAACGATAGGTTGACTTTTTTATATATTCAATGGGCTCCATACTGTCTACTGTAATAGAATTTGTCTATTAACCAAACCAGTTTACATTGGTTTGGTTAATGTTGAAAAAAATACTGATCTTATTCTGGACTGATTTTTTTACATAACTCATTTGCAATATAGGTATTTATTAACATATTTAATTGAATATAAAACCCTTTTCATCTATTATTCAAATCAATGAAGGTGATAAAGTGATACAGCGGGATCTTAGACTATGAGCAGAAAAAGGCTGATTCACCCATATCAATGAAAACACAGTTCCGGCATAGTACCGTTCGCGTCTCAGTGAAACAATATTCTTTCATATACGGTAAATATAGTAGGTGTACCGGTTGTGGCCATTTGGTGTCAAAATTATTGCATAAATGATAATTATAATCAATGTAATACCATAAACATTGTTTGTGTGAATCTGAATGTTTGAAAACTTCTTTAAATTTATTATTTTAACATAAAATTGTCTTATTCATTCTTAAAATTCAAAGTGGCCACAAATAGTACTAAGATGGCCAAAACCGGTGCATCTACCCTACCAGCAAAATACTAAAAGGTTAGCATATGGTGCGGTTCCGCCAGAAAACCTGTCAGAATGTCCACCACAACACAACCCTATTGGTTGCGGAAACTCCAAAAGTGAGATAATTTGAGTAGGTCTTAGAAAAGTCATTTTTCTATGGAGGTAGTTGGTAAATATTTTTCATGCGTCTCCACAACGAGAAACATAATTATTTTGAGCTCAACACAGTGGGCCACAGTTGGCAACTCCGGTAGAACTGCATCTTAGATGTTTCAAATTGGTTCTTAGGCATAGGCGGAACTAAAGTTAATGACGTTTGTGAAGTTAGCTACAAGTTGGGCAGATTCCCACTTCTCGCACAAGCCGCAGCTGATATATAGGCCGAATCATACAAGTCGGCGGATGTGAAGTTTGCTACAACCTGCGCGAAACGCAATCAACGAACAGCTTTATGTGAGCTTCAGGATTGTATACTGCGCAGCTTATATCTAACTTCACATCCGCCAACTTATATGATTCGGCTTAGAACGAATTTTCTATTGCGTAAGTGACTTGACTCTTGTTTGCAGACACCATAAAGTTTGATTCAGCCTATAAGTAGGTAGGTATGCAAGCATCTACAATTATTACTCACAAATAGCTATCTCAATACCATCCAAACAACACCTACACATTAAATCCCTTCTAACAAAGACTTAAAGCGATGCCGACATCCCCGAACGAAAAAAACATAATAAAAAATTAAATAATCCGCCCCAAGTATCAAATAATAAACTTGGTAGCAAGTGAATTTTAAGATCGGGTTGCGTTTCATTTTCGGCGGTAAAAAAAGGACGTCTTTATTTTTTTCTGTGTTAGGTTCGTGTTCGAAATTCAAACTTGACGGGCAACGTCAGCGTCGTCCAAAGAGGTCGAGAGTAGTTTTACTTTTGTTATTATTTTAGGAATATAGGTGCGTTTTATCACTTAAACTTTTTTTCTAATTAATTAATAACTTTATTAATTTTAATAACATTTTTTGTAACGTTTGACCTTGAAGTGGTAGATTTTATTTATTATATTTTTTATTCAGAGTAGGTTTGCGTTTGAACACATACTGCCTTATGTTGAGCAGATATGCTGTCTAGGGTGTAGCACGCTGACCTAGAAGATACCTATTTGCTCGGGATTTGAAGATCGTTGCACTTTTTCATTAAAATTAATTTTCGTTAAAACTCAATTATTGTATTTTTACGAGTATTTAGATTAATTCTACGGTAAGTACTTAGCTGTGGTGAAGAACTCGTCTTAGAATCGGGAAGTCTGGGTTCAAATCACGTACCAATAAGTTTTTCTTTCTATTTTATTCACCTTGGTCATCGAAAAAGTCTGGAGAATCATTTAAACAAGCAAAGCCAATGATACCTAGGTACTTTATATTTAGCTAAGTTATCAATGCTAAAACTACCTAAGTAATTTCGTATAATCCGAGTGGCTAGCCTTAGTGTCAGAGTTTTTAATCCGCCCGAAGGCCTCTGATATGGCTAAACGGCTAAAACAACCTACAAGTTAACACGTTATTCGAGCCACGGTATTGCTCAGTTGTAAATACCCCGGTGCCACTCTTCTAAAAACTGACTACGCCTAAAGTGCCTTAATTTCAGTAATCGCCTAGACACACGTGGCCAAACTACGATATGAGCGATATAAATGATTAGATACTAGCTTATATCTCTACGAGCTATTTGATATAGGTAGAGTCCTTTTCGTGAAAGAATTCTCGCAGACTCGTCGCCATAATCGCAAATCCGATCCGTTAAAACAAGTATTATTTAAAAAAAACCTTTCTTTTTTTTAAAACAAGCTTCACTGAACAAGTACTCGCCAAGACAAATCAAACGAGCCGAAACTCGATAGGGATGCTTCGTTTCATTACAGAGTTCCGATGACCAAAGTGGTCATAGGAACTTCTGTATTCATCATAATGTAAGCTCCATCATCAGACCCTGGTTACCATTGACAGACAAACTACTCGCCAAGACCATTCAAATGAGCCCAAATTCGATGAGGTTATGTCGTTTCATTGATACGTTCCTTTGGCCTCCTTCCAGCTCCATCATCAGATCAGCGCCATGTCATCACGAAATTGCATTGTCACGCGATTTACACATGTAATGCAAAACTTCAGCTCAATCGGTAACCGGGAAGTGGAACAAATTTAACTTGCTAGATTTGTTTTCAGAAAGACAACGGGACAGGTGAAACAACGAGTAAATAAAAGCTTGTAATTAGCTTCACTTATTTCGGGGGACTCCTTTCGTGATACGGACTCTAGTCATACAGATATTCTAGATGTCCTTTTCACGAAAAAAGTAGGTACCTGACGCGTCGCCTGGCCGATCTGTTAAAATTAGTTTCACATTGCCGTGAAAATTCTTTCGTGAAACACACTCTACCTATCAGCGTTTTCATTCCATTCAGTTCTAAAATTCCTAAAAGATCCCGTCTAATCATTTCAAATGTGGTAACACGATCCAAGTTCTCGGATTAACCAAATCATAAAATGCTTCCACTTAATTATGCATTCATCGCGTCCGAACGAAACGAAATACCCCACAACAGGTTACCGAGATAACACTCGATTAAAAATTATACGACTTCTCAAATACGACCTTATTACGATCGATATAAGAGCAATAAAAAAGCCAAACGTACTGGTTAGATTGAGATGAAGATAAAGAAATAAAAATAAAAGGCGGGCTGTTTGAATATGGAACGTCACGTCAAGTGAAACGTCAAATTGTGACAGTTTCCGCGCGGGCGCGCTGCGGGTAGCACGAGGGAGCGTTGCTCTCGCCTTCGTGGAAGTCTTGGGTTTGGTTAATGCTCGTTTTACAGTTAATTTGATGTAATTAAATACGGTTTTTAATTTTCAGATGGCATTGCTGTTGTTTGGTGCTCATTTTAAACTTTTCTTTGTCAACGAGATCAAACATAGTAAGTACCCTTACTACGTACCGTATGAACGTACTCTATACATGGCCCTCATTACTGTTTTGATAAATAAGCAAAATAGATCAATAGTAAAATAGGTGTAGGCGCAGAATGTCCAATTCTACGAACACACAATACTACGAATGCAGAATTCTCACAATGGCTAATTAATTAAATAATTATTATCATAATGGGAAATAAATTAAATTACCAAAACTAAAAAAAAAACCTTTTTTTTTGTAAATAAGTACCTAAGTAGGTAGGGTAGCAAATTTTCTAGAAAACATGTTTTTTTGTAAATTTCCTAATTGAAATTTGTACTTAAACCTCATTTTTGTCGCATAATAGTCATGGTAACTGAGAAAATATAATTAGTCCGTCAGACTATCAAAAAAAATTGGACACGTGTTTTTTTATTTTGTCAATTTAGGAAAAATTTAGATATAGAGTGACGTCATGAGTGCCATACACAGATCTATGTATAGACACGACCACACTCCCAAACTTTGACAAATTATATTTTGAATAACTCGCGGAGAAATTATAATAATGATTTTTTCACCCAGTCATCATGCCTGTTATGTTACCCAAAAAAAAAATCTCTTTGTTACACTGGTTATATGACATAATAATTGTCTACGTCTTTCCAGGTACCTATGAAAAATGCAGAATAATGATGAAATATGAAGCAAATGCCACAACAATCGAGTTATTATCGATTAGGTCGGTCGAACGGTCGATTTGCCAACGAGGACATCAAGCCATAAGACTTGTCAAGCCACGTCAAGCCATCAGTTGCTGTTCGGTGACGAGAGCCAAACGGCGGAACAAGCGAATTATGTTATCGAAATAATTTGCGCGCTCGAGTAGGCTTCGACGGTGTGGTGGGAAAATAACCATAAGTTGCTGAAATATTTTATGAGATAGGTAGCGTTTGAGAATAACCTTATTTTTTATTTCGTAAAGGTTTTTGTTTGACTACTCACTGCCTGATGTCAAGCAGATATGCGGTCTATGTAACACGCTTACCTAGAAGACACCTATTTACTCGGGATTTGAAGACATACATTACATTGTACATTAGCGGGAAGACAGACCCAGGCAAAGCGTTCCACATTCTGGCTGTTCGAATGAGGAATGTGGACTTGAAACGCTTGGTTCTAAATAAATAAATAAAAACAATAAATACTTATTAGGGGATAATAAATATTAGGAGGGCACACGGTCTCTGACCCCGAACTAAGCAAAGCTTGTGATATGGCTGCCAGAGACTGATATACTACATATACATATTTTAAATACATACTTATATAGATAATACCTAAATAACACCCAGAGGAAACACCTAGTTTATCACATAAATGCTTGCCCTGGGTGGGAATCGAACCCACGCCTTTTTGATCCAGAAGTCAGGGTCACTAACCACTGAGCCACCGAGGCAGTCATAATGTGACATAAACATATATCAGCCGCAGGACGTTAGCTGCCTCCCCTATAGATTTCCAATAATACCGGTAGGAAGCGACTTGCATTCAGTTAGTTCCTGCGGTTTTGTTGTCTACATGCCATCGGTATTTGTCCTGCTCCGCCTAAACTACAAAAAACAATGTAACCTACATTTACATGTACAATATATTGAGTAGGTACTAAAGCTATAATGTATATTATTATTTATAACCTAAATATAATATGTGTTCAGCATAAAATAAAATTAACACATATAATATTAAGGTTATAAATAATAAATACATTATACTCGTAGCTTTTGTACCTATGCTCATAAAATTGAATTACTGATTAATAGCGATCTAGTGGTACACCCGCCTTACAATAGTGAGGTTGTAGGTTCAAATCCCGGTCCCGAACCAATGCGTTCATTGGAATTTATGTATAGAATATCACACTACTGGCTTTTTGGTGAAGGAAAACATCGATAGACGACCTGCATATGTGCGTTGAAGAAATTCGATAGCGTACCTATCTACGTATGTGAATCCAACAACCAGCACTGGGCCAGCGTGGTTTTTATGGCCTAATCACCTTTTGTGGGTAGGCCTTTGTTCCGCAGTGGACTATTGTATAATTATTTTATGCAAAAAATAGCATTGCTCAGCCGATTTCGATAAAATTTAAATGGGAACAATTTCGAATGTACTCATTCGAATAAAATATTAATCGAAAACGGACTACTACGTAAAAGTTATTCGTTAAGTTATACATACAAAAATATATACGCGTCGAATTGAGTGCCTCCTCCGTTTCGACGGTCAAAAAGGGCTGGCACAGTAGGGTAAAATAGTTCCTTGTCTAACTGTGTATATGTGCCTTTAAATAAGAAAACTAAACCTAGAGAAATAATTATGTATTATTCCCCAAACAACAATAGGCCATAAGCCGCGAAAGGAGGTTAGGTTGAAGGGAAACAGACCGCCTTCCCACACCCGCGCCTCCAGTTTAAATTGAAAATATGGAATAACTTTGTAAACATCTAAGACGGAGGTATGGAGACCTAGCCGTTTTGATACTTGATGTCTAATCTATTTCTTAATTAAGTAAAACACAGGTGTTACTCACGTTTGATTTTTAGTAGGATACTACTATAGTTTCGATCGCATTTGGCGATCTTTCTCGAGGTCGGAGTACTAGCAAGCGGGCTCGTCTCGCATAGCACTGCGAGCCGCGGCGCGCAGCGCTCGCGATGACAGCGGTTGCGGTGCGGGGGCAGGGGCGGCATCGGGCAGAGTAACACCTGTGTTTTACTTAATTAAAATGTACGAAAACCACGTTAGTTTCCATAGTGTAATCTATTTCTATTTGTACTAGGACTAAAAGTTACTTAACCAAAATTGTAGAGAATTCATTTGCAAAAAAAATGTTTTCATGTACTTTTTGTGAGATTTATAATTTATCAAATTAACCATAAAGACAATTTTTGATTTTTACCTCTCTTTGTAAGATGGCGACTGTGAGAAAACTAAAGATATAACCAAATGTCTTTGGCGTGCCCCTCCACATCTAAGGTGCCAAAGGTTAGTATGGACGTAGCTAGAGAGAGAATTAGAATTTGTAAAGTTCCCTGGCTTACTCAGCATTATGAACAACTTTTACTTTGGAACCAACCTTGATCAGTATCACTACATATTATAAAACAAAGTCGCTTCCCTGTCTGTCTGTCTCTATGTATGCTTATATTTGTAAAACTACGCCACGGATTTTGAAGCGTTTTTTTAAAATAGATAGAGTAATTCAAGAGAACGGTTCATACACGAAGCCGTGGCGGGTCGCTAGCACTGTTTAAAACGTATTGGAAAAAGTTATTTAACTTTCGATAGAGTGGAATAGCTGATTATTGTCATCTGTCAAACTTGGAGCCCGTTGAAGTCTTTTCTAGGAGAAAAATAACTTCACGTAAACTCCGCGCCACACAAGTTGATGAATGTGAAGTTAGCCACTAGCTGCGCAATAGCCAATCCTGACGAGACGTGACGTGGAAGCCGCACGTTGATTGGCTATTGCGCAGCTAGTGGCTAACTTCACATACATCAACTTGTGTGGCGCGGAGTATACATGATTTATCTATTTTTTTTTCTAGAAAAGACTTCAACGAGCTGGTACGTAACATGGCATCCCTACTTTTTAAATGTTGTGAATATTTATTTAATTTAGGAACAAAACATGGTAATACTCGTCAAAAGAACTATAACACTATGTTTTTTTAAATTTGATTTTTGAATCAGAACCTATAAGCGTAGCATAGGACATCCACCTACAAGGCAGATGACCTCATTAAAAACCACAGGACCGGCTGGATGCAAACTGCGTCCAAACGGTCTTATTGGAGACCCATAAGCCTCCATAGGGGAGGCCTACGTCCAACAGTGGACGTCCTATGGCTGAGTCAAACGAATATGACTTTAAATAAAAAAAACTCACACTTGTCGGCTTGTCACTGGCAAAAAAAGTAAGAACATAATTGTGTTTCTTGTTTAAATTTCGCAAGTATCAAAATGGTTGTGTCTCCGTATTAACCAGGAGCCCAATGCACCGATGCGTGCTAACCAAATTACGTCGGTTGGTGAAGTGAACTATGAAAATAGGATTTCTTTAGACCCCTCCCCCCACCACCCCTCATATTTCCCCGTCACCGTTACCACCGGCGGCAAAGCCAGGTGAGGATTATAAAGATTGACAAGAAACTGATATAAATACAGAAATTAATTAGATTTTGATTACAATGGAAAAAAGTTCTTAACTATTTACTACTTATAATATTTTTAAGATAAGCATTGAAAATATTCTTGAAGATTTTATTTAATAGCTAGCTAATTTTCAGTAACCAAGGTTTCAGCTCACCAAATTCAATTTTACTTGGGTTCTTGCTATTTTTGTAAGTAGGTAAGTTGTGCGGGAGTAAGACACTGTTTATTGTACTGTAAATAAAACTTACTCGCCGTATTGATCGAAAATTAGTAATTTTATTTATTTACAAATATATTCCAACCACTTCATACAATTCACCTCAAGCCGACTACAGCAAGCGAAAGTACATAGGTTTTTGCTACTCGATATCTATATAGGCGCCGCATTTTTTTTTTCATTTATTGACGTACCAATCGAGCTTAGTACTATGATTAAAAAAGGCAAAATCTGTATGATAAAATATAGTACCGCCAACAATAGGTCTCGTCATTTATCTAAGAAAATACATTATTAACGTGTACAAAATTGAAACGAGTACCTATACATTTTTCAGGTAAAAGATTTTTTTGGAATTGCTTCAAAATGACTGAACCAAAGTGGTTTATGTTTTCACGGAACTATCATGCGGTTTTTTTATCGCGAGTAAGTCTTCGCTTGACCACCAACTCGCCTGATGGTAAGCGACGTTGTGGTCGAAGATGAAGCACGCAGACTTAGAAGATACCTATTCTCTCTGCCTTTGAAATCTAAGCTTTAGACTAAAAGTTATAAGCAATTTATTGGAAAAAATGGCAATTTACACGACAAAGTATGGGTATACGTAAACTTTCAATACAAAGATGTATCAAATTTATTTATTCATTTATTGCAAATATATACGTAAGTCAGTAAAATAAATGGATTAACTAAATATATGGATTATATACCCTGTATTGAGGGCGCAGCAATAGCAAGTACAAACTTAAGTAGTACCTATTATTAAAACATTATTGTTATCGTAAAATATTACATACTTAACTTACATACATACACAATTACACAAGGTACAATTACATTATAATTTTAGACACAAACAGTGGCACTGACTAACTGCTTAAGAAGTTGTTAATTATTTAGAATCACGAACAAACTAATCAGAAAAAATCAGCTGTTCCATACATACATACATTTTGTCGCGGGTGAACGATATTTTTCTATGGAACAACAATTTTTTTTGACAAATGTTAGTTTTGATGTACAGAATAAGACCCTAAAATGATGCAAATTGATTAAAAATAACCCTGTATAGCTTAGGAAACAGGAAAACTGGTAGGCTGTTTCATTCCCTGGTGGTACGAATCAGTAACGTTGAGTCAAACCGCTTGTACGTGTCGGTCGTGTCGGTGTTCTTCTGGAGATCGTAATTCTTGTAAAAAACATGTTTACACACCAAACACTTGTTTGTTATCAGACAATGCGCAGATTAGAAGAATCCGCCATAACTTGCGCAAGCGTAATATGTTCGTAAGCCGCACAAAGTGTACCGCAGTCTGTGACGCGCCGACGAGCCGACAAAGGAGGTTCAACTATGCTTTGTTATCGATAGCTTTGCGGCAATTTTTAGATTGATTTTATACAATGTTGTAAGAGTTTTTTAGACTATTGTGATAGAAATAATTTGTAAAAAATCCAAATTATTAGACTTCCAAAAAGGAGGAGGTACTGTGTTCATCTGTATGTATTATTTTTTGTATATGTTCATCGATATTTTCGCCAATTGTGAACTGAATCAATTTTTTTAGTTTGAAAGAGTACACTTTCGAGGGAGTACCATTTAAATTTTATTGAAATTGGCTGAACTGTTCTTGATAAATCAAGAAAAATGTACATGGATGTCACATCGATTCGTGAAAATTATTCGAAATCTGCACGCGATGGAAGTCGGTGTTGCGATTTTTTTGCGAAAAATAATTATTTTGCAAGAAATCGAGGTAATCTGCGTCACTTGATTAATCCATCTATTTATCCTTCAGCTATAGAACTTCCACCGCTATACATAGGCTTACGCTATGGATTTCCAATAAAGGTTGTATCTGAGCACGAGCCTATGGTCTTGATGAGGTCATCCGTTTCTTGTGGGTGGACGTCCTATGGCTGAAATGACAGTGACTTTACTGAAACAAAAATAGCGGAACACATTAGATCAAAAATCATCCACTTTTTTATAGTAAGTAGTTATAAAAGTTATATATTAGCTTCCAAAAGGTGGAGGTAATTGCCTCAGACCAAATAAAAAATCAAGACGGAATGTTGAGAAACAAACAAGTAAAGCCGGCAAATCTACGCCTCGCCGTGTACAGACACAATTACACACACAAACACGTACAACGAAACTACCTTGGCTGATCAGTTGAACTGTGGCGGCGCAACACCGACGCACTCACCACATGTATAAAAAACTGGCGTCACCTGTCTGTTCACGACGTTCTGTCTTGATTTTTTTATTTGGTCTGAGGTAATTGCTATAATCTGTGTTCTACGGAACAGTTCCATTTCAAGCATCCTGAAAATGCTAATACAACACCATCTTTCAGAGGGTAGCAAAACTTTCCTGAAATTTAGGTTCTGGATTCAAAATCCCCTTTCTTACCTTTTGAACCACGGTTTAGAGTAAAAAGCAAAGAAACAAATAAAAGGTAGTAAATTTATATTATTAGTGGCGGGAAGAGATCGCTTTCAGTGATAAGATTACCAATTGTTTCTCTAGCGTAAACACTTAATTGTAATATTGTTCTATTTTGTTTTTGAGTGTATAATAAAGAGTTATATTATTTCACCTAGCAAACCTTTTTTATTTCTGTATCCACAGAACTTCTACTATAGATGTAAGATTAGAAAATTGAGAAAAAAGCCGATGTAAATATATTCCTTACACTCGTACTTTATTTATTTATAACATATATAGGTGCGCAAACAGATTGAAATACTTAATATTGCTTCTTCACCAGAGGCTTTAGTAGTTAATTTTTACTGACTTACAAAAAGGAGGAGGATAAAAATATATACAGACGAACATAGTAGGTACTATGTTCGTCTTATGTATTTTATACTCTAGCTAGGGTATACGAAAACTCTCGAGGAGTTCTCATTTAAATTGTATCGTTATCAGCTGAGCCTTATTTGATAAATCAACAATAACGTACATGGATGTCACGTCGAATCGTGCAAACCACTCGAATTCTGTTCACAGTGAAAGTGGGTAGAGTACAATTTTTTGCAAAAAATAATAATTTGTTCCATAGATGATTGATAGTTCTTCCTTGTATCCGCCAGAGGCGCTGTATAAAAATGCTTGGCGCTGCGCTGAAAATACTGCAAGTTGTTTTCGTTCAAACATACTAGGTCCAATCATGAAGGCGCCATCGTAATTAAAATAGCTATTTAGAATATTTCTTGTTTCTTTTTCACTTTAGGCATTCGATAGAGAGGACCCTATTTACGTTGCTACTAAATTTACGATGGTGCCTTCTTAAGCCTAATTTTATACTTACCCTGCAGAAGTTTTTAATTATAAAAATGTATATTCACAATGATACACTAAAAATACCCAAGATTTTTTTTTCTGAAACTGTTAGTGCCATCTTTTGGAATCTTAAGTAGTTACTAGTATCTACTAGTATGTTACTTACCCTCTACCCTTCGCCCTCCCGGCTATTATTATTTGCGCAAAAGAACCCTCTCATGACCTCCCTTGTGAAATCGGTTGTATCAAATAATAGCATAGATGTCGCCACTAGTCCTGAAAATTCGTTAAACGGAAAATAATAGAGGTGTTCTCGGCATAGTTAGGCCTATGTTCTTCAGTGGACTGTTAGAAAAGGCTGATTCAATCTAGTATAGTGGATGTCTATAGTAGCCCCCGACACAAACGGAGAGATGAAATATGTAAGTTTGATAAGTGTGTCTGTACGTCTGAGTTTGTGTACCCTACTTATATACAGGTTTATTTCTAATCAAATTTTGAGTTTTGACATTCGGCGCAGAACAATAGTTGTTAGTTTTGATGTACAGAATAAGCCCCTAAAAAGATGCTAATTGATTAGAAATAACCATGTACATCTGGCTGTGGTGTTTAATCTCGTACAATGACTGATTTCGTGCAGATTTTTCATTATGTAGCTGGACTAAGTGTTCCTGAGAAATCACCGATGTGAAGCAACGATTTTCACGGTCAATCCTCAGATGGGTGACCGACGGTGGTATTTACAACTGAACACTACCGTGACTTGGATCGCATGTTGAAATTGTAGACTCGGGTGGTCTAATCTAACCTTTTTGCCCTCAGACCAAATAAAAAATCAAGACAATGTTGTGAACAAACAAGTGAGGCCGGCAAAACTACGCCTCGCCGTGTACAGACACAATTACACACACATGCACGTACAACGAAACTACGCCTTGTCCTTCCAGCCAGTCTTATTGGAGATGCCTGAGAGGCCTATCTCCAGCACTGGACTTACTACATCTGAACAAATGATAATAAGTGCTACCCACCCGGCCTCATAAGAGCTTCCTTACCACTTTATCCCAGCAAAATGAATGGTTCTCAAGCACGAAACTGCCAAACGCTTGTATCGTACAAAAATCTTCAAATAGAATCCGTTACATCTCACAGCGTCATTAGACCACAATTATAATGGCGATACAAATAAAAATAAAACGGTACAGCTCTACCAACATATTTACACTAACGGACAAAATATCAAACTAAAATTTTTCACACTATGCTACACAATTCGTTTAGAAAACGCGATAGTGCTGTCTCTACTCAAATGTGTAAAAGGTTGGTTTGTACTTGCAATAAATAGCATCCCTCCTTGACTAGGGTCGGACCCTTCGCTTGGCTAGTGATGGGACATGCACGCCTCGATGGAAATTGTCGATGAAGCGGGCGCGCGGGATCTTGGGCTTTGTTGGAGTTATTTTTGAAAGGTGGTGTGTTCACACAAGGTAAAATCGTAACGAGAAGAATAACTTGATTATTATGGATAGGTATAATAGAATAGGTAATAAATTGTGTATAAGTCTCAGTTTTAGAATTCGTTTATTTTGGCATCGATTATGACAGTATAACATTGATTTCTTACTATGGGCTTATGGAGTCTCTCGTGACATCGAATCAGAAAATATGAGATCCGTAGAAGAACCAACATAGCCCAACGGATTGGCAAGTTGAAATAGAAGTGGGTAGGTCACATAGTTCGGAGAACTGATGACCGATGAGGTCGTAGTAGACGTAGGTAGGATGTCTACAGTGGAATCATTTTAATAGGTAGGTAACATTTCACAGTTCATTTATGCAAAGAAAAATATACCACTAAAGGAATAAAACTCATGAAAACAATATTGACGACGACCGATAAGTGTTCTCGAAGACGGCTTGGAGTTTAATTCCTTTAGTGAAGGTATTTTTTTCTTTGCATAAATGAACTATCAATTATTGCCTATTAAAATGACTCCACATTACCAACAACTGTGGACTGATGACCTCATTAAGACAGCAGGACGCGCTGGATGTAAGCCGCTTCCCACCAGTCTTACTGGAGATCCATAAGGAACCCCTAAGTCCAGCACTGAACATCGTATAAGTTTGATGGATGGATAATGATCTTTATTATGAAGTTTATTATTGGCTGGAGTTAGAAATACTGTCCATACAAAAAGAAAGGTTTATTATTTAAACTCAAGATATGTTTTAATATACTTACAAGGATTAAATTCAAACTCCGATGAACAAGCATTTGTTTCTGAGAAAAGTACATTGTATAAGTATATTATATGTATACAGGGTTATTTCTAATCAATTAGCATCCTTTTAGAGGCTTATTCTTTGGATGAAAACAAAAAAAAATTGTTCTACAACTTTTCTCAAAACTAATAAAAAATCTGTTGTTCCATGGAAAAATATCGTTCACCCGCGACAAAATGTATGAATATATGTATGTAGAAATAACCCTGTATATGTGATAACTAGGTAGATACCGATGTTTAAAACATTTCTCAAAAAGTGCTAATTTCGTAGTTTGACTAGGTATTTTAGCCATCACCAAAGATAAGCGACGTTTGGCACGGTCAGTCTTCGGATGGGTGACCACGGGTGGCATTCTGAGCGCTACTATACTTCGTTCTCATTAATATTACAAGCAATAAGTACCGAATTCCCTTGCACACTACCAAAAAACTATCGATACTTTCCCCTCCCTTCGCCCGCGGGCCGATTCGATCCCGATACAATTACGCTGTGTGTAGATTCATTACTGCAATCTTCCTGACACGATCCACAATGCCACATAATGCACCTTACACACCAGCAACAAAACTCATTTTAGCACGGCAAAACACCCCCAAACTTTCACCTCTTTCAATAGGAGTTTAAACCTAAATACCTTGGGTAGGAAAGCTTTCACTTTTCAGGAATTATTTTAGACGTTCACGCTGAATAGTTTGGAATTGTAAGTAGTTAAGTTTAAGGTCGAATTTCCGATGGGAAGGGTTGTTTTTCCGAAGGCGGTAGGCTTAAAACTCTTGAGCGATTTCGGAGGGTTCGAAGGTTTAGAGCCTCCAAACAATGGATGCGATTCGATATTTAGCCGATTATGAACGCTGGTAATGCTCTTAGTAAGGTGTGATTTTTGTTTTGAGTCCGTGGAAATTTCTGGGGAGTGGGGATAGTTTTGGGGGAAATCGGTTTGTTATTTCGAACTTGTTACGTAGGCTTGTTATACTTACGGAAGATAGGACATCGGTTTTTTGTAGGAACAAAAAGACAGATGGATCGATTTTTTCAGCAAATTCTACCTATAGATTGATGTGGTACCTACTCGTAGATTGTTCATAGTAGTTCTACTTCGTTTGTTTTGCTCCTTCGAAATTACATAGTTTACATAGTAGTGCTAGCGTTAGCGATCGCCTTTCAGCAGATGTTGAAGGTGAATTTAAAGGACCGTTACCACATCGTAATCAGTAAAATACGACTTCGTACTGATTTCCTCACGATATTTTCCTTCACCATTAAGCCAGTAGTAATTTCTAAAAATTTAGGTTTGTTGTATGGGAGCCCCCCTTATATATTTATTTTATTCTTTTTTAGTATTTGTTGTTATAGCCGCAACAGAAATACATCATCTGTGAAAATTTCAGCTGCCTAGCTATCATGGTTCATGAGATACAGCACGGTGACAAACAGACAGACGGACAGATGGACATCGAAGTCTTAGTAATAGGGTCCCGTTTTTCCCTTTGGGTACGGAACCCTAAAAAACAATGCGAACGTTCGCAATGCTATCCACCAAGATATTGAAGGTGAATTTAAAAGGACCGTTACCACATCGTAATCAGTAAAATACGATACTTTCCTTCACCATTAAGCCAGTAGTGGTGTGAAAATTCGTACATAACAAAGAAGTCATTGGTACCTGAGCAGAATGTGAACCCTCGACTTTACGATTGTAAGGCAAGCGTTACAACTTCTACTAGACCACCAAGGCTTCTTTTTTGAGCCTTTAGGTATAAAGGTTAACCGAAGGTTGATTATCTCTGCTCACTTTCACTTATTCTCAGTGGTTCTGGAACAGACTAGATTAGGTAACTATTTGTTTAAAACCACAACTGACTATCAGAAAGTAGGTAAGTACCAAAATCGATGCAACTCGGTCGAAACGTCGGGATGATGTGGTATTTATTTATCTCGTAATTTTAGTGCGCGATTAGTCCCGTAGTAGGTACATAATAATAATTTGTTTAAATCGCGAAAGTTTAAAAACAACACTAAAAGATAGATACTTACAACCCGGTCAGAATATCTGTGCAACTAGCTGCCCATCTCGGCTTCCCTCAGAAACCTATGATTGCTAAAACTGCAAACCTTTTCGTTGAAACACTTGAATATGTAGTGAAAATAGCATTCGAATCTTTTTTGTAGTTTGGAAGATATAAATGGATACACAGACGGGCAGACATACCCACAGAAATAGCCACTTTACTTTAATAGATGTAGTGATAGTGATGATGAAAAAATAGCAATCCATAAAAAAACTAGCGACCCGCCACGGTATTATAGGTACATACAAACCTTGCTTTTGAATTCCTCTATTTATGTAATGTGTGTATCTAGAAATTAGAATTCTTACTTTTATTTGACTTTACTAGGGGCTTTGGGGTCCAAATGCACCGCGCCGTGAGAACTTGCACTGAGTCATTTTTCTCTTTTTTCAGCAATAGTTTCAGGAAATACCAGAGTATAAGCCGCTTTAAAAGTGACAGATTCAGATAGTGCAGGAATCATTCTTTCCAAAAAATATGCATTTTATGCTACTGTTAGAGAACTAGGCACGTTATTCACCAGCAGCCAATTTCTGAACTCAAAAATTACGCACTTTTGTTGATTTAGTTAAGGATTTTCGCCAAATTTTTTTTCAGGGCCTTGAAACTATTGTTGTTGTATCGTGTAATAAATGTTTATGCTTGATGGATTTTGTTTTTTTTTGTAAAAAAAATGTTTTATATTTTTTTAACTTATTTCAAAATTCCGAAAAATTGTGTAAAGTTTGTTGAGCCAAAACAGCATCAAGAAACATTTTAACCGCTTTACTATTGCAATTTTCTGGTAGTGTGTGTATCTAGAAATCAGAATTCTCACTTTAATTTGACCTTACTAGGGGCTTTGGGGTCCAAATGCACCGCGCCGTGCGATCTTGCATTGGGTAATTTTTCTCATTTTTCAGCTACGTGTTCGGGTTTATTTTACAAATATTATGTAGCTTAGACTATGTTTTGCTTTTTGAATTATATTGACATTGGTTTTCGATAGCTTATATCGTTAATGACGTTGGCTGATAACTTCACAAAAAAGTTCACTTTATTTGGCCGGATTATATTGGCTGCTAGAGTTGGCTGCCAACTTCACACCGGTGACGGTAATCGGTCACTTTCTCCTCTCGGTGAACAATGTACTATTGCTGAACTTTTTCAATAGCCAAGTAAATAAAAATTGATACGATTTAGAACAGAAAAACAAAAAGCAAGGTACAATTTACTAGAAATCAGTCAATTTTTATACGTTTTTCACTAAAAAAAAAGAAATGGGCTTCGGTATAACTATTTAGCTATAATTGTCTTAGTAAAAAAATCTTTGAACTTAAATTTAAAAAAAAAAAATGATTTAATAAGACTTTTTAAGTGAACCATCACTTTGTTTACATTTTTTCCTCCACAACAATGGAATCAATCAAATGATTATGTTTTACATATAAATATAGGTAACCTATTTATCTAAATGTAGTTTATTCAATTACCTTTTAAGCTTCTCGAATGTACCAAGTTATAGTTACATTCACAAAATTTAAATCGTCACAATTACAAAAACTTAAATAAAAATACAATCACCATTCCATAGAGACAGAAGAAATCTTTCAACAAAAACTTTAATCTTCCCTCGGACCGTTTTTAATGATTAAAAACAAAAAAGCAAGGCAAAATATTACATTGCAAAGACAAAACATTCACAGACGTGAAAACAAAACCGACGGCGGTGAAATTTTCGATTTTAGAACACGGGCCGGCGGGAAAATGCCGACGGTAGCTTGCCGACGGCTTTCGAATTACGAACTCTCCCCTCTACCAATCACACAACAGTATCCGCCCCGTGCGGAAACGAGACAAAGCCGTCCGGAAAAGCCGCGCGTTCAAAAGAGACAGAGCTCACGCATGTGTTCACACGTTTACGAGGGAAATATGATGCATCGTGTTGTTTTAGTATCGGTTTCTCTTCGATTTATTTATGTAGGTACCTAGGTATATTAACTTTTTTGCGTAAAGTAAGAAGTGGAATAACTGAAATCATGTTCTTTGGTGACATTATGAACAAGTACCACTTTCCATTCATGCCGTGCCTATAAATTAAAAAAAAAAATCATCATAGTAATCTGAGTTTCGAATTTTTTATACAACAATAGGTACTACTTAGTTAAAAGGACGGCGATGTCATAAAAGATGAGTACCTACCTATACATAGGTACTTACAAGAAACGTGGCATTTAACACGTCTGTGTGAGTTAGACCGTGAAAGACGAAAGCTTGTGTGCGTGAGTTTTCCACTGAAGGGGAAAGCCCGCCATACGCATTGATAACGTCACATTTTGAAAATGGAATGCCCTTTTCAACTTTTTCAATATGCTGATGGCAATATTTTAAAAGCAGAACTTGCATTTTGTTTTGATCTGTCTGACTGCGTGTGGAGTTGTGAACTAGAGAATAATCACATTTTTGTAAAACGTTATTTTTTTAAATAGCTACATAAGTGAATAGGAATTGTTTTAGACCATTTTGTACTAATTCAATACCAACCCTTAAAATGGTTGACAGTTTGAGGTAAGTATTCAGTGTAGGTAACGTACAACATTGATGTCATTTGTTGGAGTAATAAATAATTTTGTATTTTAAATGAGGCTGCCGTAAAATAAAGTTTTCTTTACCTACTAAGTAATATTATAAACTCGAAAATGTGTTTGTTGGTTTGTTTGTTACCCTTTCACAGCGACGCGCGACTGATCGACTTTATTTTTTTGTTAAGTAAGTATATTTTATAGATAGGATAGAGTGTCATAGGACACTTACCTACTTACTTAAGAATAATCACGGGCTAAGCCGCAAAAGTTACCTTTATCTATGCCCGGATGGGTGACCTCGGGTGGCATTTACAACTGAACGCTAACGTGGCTCGGATAACACGTTAAATTTTAGACCCCGGTTGCTTTAACCCTTAAGCAATGTCAAAGGACTTCAAGTGGCTTAAAAGCTATGACGCCAGGGCTAGCTACCCGGCCATTAACAGTAGTTCCATCATGGAACTGATAATAGTACTAGTGGTGACGAATCGCCTATACGATCTTACTTACATATTTTCAATGGGCTTAAGTCTATGTAGGTACATGGTACCTACAGCGCTTCACTCAATTGCACTTCACTCCGCTTTAATCAAGTACCATATAGTACCTAAAGTAAGTACCTACTTACTTATTACTTAATATCATCAAATATGAAGTTAAAAGTCGTTTAATTCTATATATCTAATAATCTTTATTCATAAAGGTCTTGCGGCGATCCAGTCGACTCCCCCCTCTGTACGGACGCAGATGCAACAACATTATAAATTCCTATTTATTTATTTATGAATGCCCTGAAATCGGGGTACATCTCATTATTGCCATGTCTATCGCAATATTAAACCGGTATAGGCAATTTAAAAAGGTAGTGGGCTGGTCACATATAAAGACGGTGTTATTGGAAATTCAGAATGGAGATCGATGTTAGCAGTCGACGTCTTAGCCGTGTTGGTCTAGTGGTTGTAACGCTGGCCTGTCGTTCTTGAGGTCGTGGGTTCAATCCCGGTCCCGTACCAATGAGTTTCTTTGGAACTTATGTACGGAATTACACACCACTGGCTTTTCGGTGAAGGAAAACATCGTGAGGCAACCTGCCCGTAGAAGAAATTCGATGGCGTTTGTGAATCCACCAACCCGCACTGGGCCAGCGTGGTGGATATAGCCCAATTACCCTTCGTGGGTAGGCCTACGTCCTGCAATGGACTATTAAAAAAGGCTGGTACAGTACAGTACAGTAGACGTTTTAAGGGTCCCACTGACCATCACGCCAAATCCCATAACTTTGATTCCATTGAAGTCCTATATTATGATTTTGCTTCGTGTCAGCGCATTGCTGAATACTGAATAGTTTTTTTTGGTAAATCATGCCATATGAAGCAAACAATACGATTTCGTTTCAAGCGTTCATAATTATATTTTAGGATAATGTGCTTACCTACTGAATCAGTTCATATGCTAAGTTGCCTTTAGATGTTAAAATGAGCTTAATTATAACGTTAGTTTATTCATCTCAAGACAAAACGTGGCATATAAATAATTGTAGAAGATATAAAAGCAACCATTGAAATCTTAATATATGTATAGCTGACCCGGCGAACTTCGTTTCACTGCCGGGCTGATTTGTGAATCTAATAATCTAAACCATCTACCCAAAGGCACACAAAAAAAACCATTCTAATCGGTTTAGGAGGAGTTCAGTGACATACACACGTTCAGTAGAATTATACATAGGTATAAAGATAATATTTTCGTAGACCTTTGACAAAAACATTGTGTTTTCGTCAAAGGTTTTCTGGAAGAAACCGTTGTTCGTGATAAAACCGTTAAAGAGATAAAAGAGATATAGATAGATAGATAGGCGGATAGATTTTAATTGGTTCACTGATAAAGACAAAGTGTATTTGTATACCTATGCTTATCGCAAATAGTACCTAAATAAAACCTAGAATTGTAGAGATCTATAAATAGGTATTATTTTATTTTATTAACCGACTTCCAAAAAGGAGGAGGTTCTATGTTCGTCTGTATGTTTTTTTTTGTATACATATGTTCATCGATAATTTCGTCAATTGTCAACCGAATCGAAAAATTCTTTTTTTGTTTGAAAGGGTATACTCCCAAAGAGAACTATTTAAAATTTTACAGAAATCGGCTGAGCCGTTTTTGATAAATCAAGAATAATGCAACAAAACAAAGGCGGGTTTGCCATTTTTTATAAAAATGATTATTGTTATTTAGTCTACAATACACCGATAGAATACCAACAGTCAGATTAAATAAGAGCCAAGTGCCATGAAAATTAAATATACTTAGGTAGGTGAAGACAGCTTGCTTTGAGTGCAAAATGAAATTTCAAATGATATCATATCATATAAAGTATTTATTCACCTGATTTAAAACCTAATCACACAGTTCCTAGTATGTACGAGTATAGCTTCTTATTTATCTATGAAAAAATCCTTGCAATGTTATGCACCCCAGTTGGCAAAGAGCAGTAATTCAAAACCGCACAAAAACGCGTCGGTTTGCGGAAGACGCTCGCGTCAAATTGCCTGCATCCCGTCTAATCTGTAACCTATCGCTGAAAAGGATTCTCCTCCTTTTTTAATTCAAGATTGTGGTCCAAGTCAAAAGCGTCAATTGAAAATGTAATTGGTTGATATTTAATTTTTAGTAGAGCAATGTTGCAGAAATAAACACAGGACTTAAAATGTATTAAACATACGTCTAATTTTTGTAGTATTTTTCATATTTAGATTCAAGTTTTTTTGGATAAACAACAGTACATCGTTACTCCAAATGGTCTCAATCTTTTGCCTTTTAGAGGCGTAAGTATCCATCCTAATATTATTTGTACCAATAATATTTCATCTATTAAATTTTTAATTTAACTAAAAAATATTTATACCGTGTCTGTGCTTGATTAAGGCATCTGCGAATATATGAATAACCCTCTTTTATAGATATTGATTTTATTAAAAAAAACTTAAATGTACTGCTTTTGATTAGGTACATATCAGTCTAATTTAATTCATACATGTTGTTTTTCATCCTAAAAGTATTGGGTACTTTTTAAAATTAAAAGCTTTACTTATAACTGACCACCTACCCGGCTGGGCCAGCGTGGTAGATATATCTCAATCGACATTCATACTTATGCCCTTATTCAGCAGTATACCTACTATTAAAAAATCCCGTACTACTACAGTGCAGCTTATAACTTGCGCTACATCAGAATTTAATCTATCGGCACGCACAAAGCGGCCGTTACTTATCCCGCGACGCTGTGAGTCGCCACCGATGCATGTAAGGCGGCGCAGCTGACGAGCCCTGATTTATGGTGAAATATGGCTCTGGCTGGCTCATTATCTGAATGGATAGTTTTTGTTTGGCCAACTGGGGGCGTATGTGTCTGTAAATAAAAGCCATTCTTATGTGTGTTTTTGCAAGACAGCTAAGATGTGATCTATTATTATCTCTATTATCTACCTCCTATGGCTAATATGGCTTAACTTTGGAAAATGTACGTAAGAGTAAATACTAAGATTTAAATCTGAGGAACATTATTGATCATTGTCTTTATCTTTGTAACAAATAATCAAATTACGACAAAATAACAATCAAACATATAACGACAATAATAACAGCTCAACGTTAAGATTGTTTTATCATAGAATCAATTACAAGCCAGTGATTCTAAAAGCCCGTTAAAATAAATAAGCCTCTCAAAATTTCGCACAATGGCGTCACGGCGCTCTATACGCAATGTTACAAAACGCACCAAGAACAAACCCTTACAAATGCGAAACTACAGAGCGAATCTATCGGTGCGTAAATTAAGGATCCGACGCTATTCAACCAAGGTATAACACCAAATAAAAAAATGTAAAAAAAAATGTTTTAGCCCCGTATCTAGATGTCCCGCTGCGGTACCCCACATTGTTCTTAGACAAACACTTTCTTTAGTAAAGCTCTATTTATTTTTTAGTAAATCAGCCGCGGTCGCTATTGTCGGAAAGATTTTTGATGGTTGAATTAATTCGTTGAAAATCTTACGTTGTATTGTGTTCGTTTTACAAACAAGAAAAATCGAACGTTTGACCTTTGCGCAAAAAATGACGACTCAATCAGAGTGGTGTAACCGGGCGTGTCGAATACCGTGACATGGTATCGCGAAATCTCACAATAACTAAGAGCGAGCGTGAAATTAGGCCGGTATAAATTAGGGCTAAGTCATTCTTGGGCTGAGCGGCGTGACGATGCCGCGTGGCGGCCATTGTTGAAGCGCGGTGGCGGCGTGCGAAACCGTTTTGTTGATTTTACCATTTCACGAGTTATGATGTTTCGCCGCCCGCCGTCGATGATCCTTATGACAACTACATTGATTGCGTGCGACACAAAGACTTTGTTATTTGTGTGACACAAATTATGTCACATGTTTGTTTTAGTGTGTAATTTTGTTAGTCGCGTGGATGCCTCATTTCACGCTGCAGAACTAATCGCGTAGGAGTGACTAAGTAGGACATGTCATTTATGTTTTAACAGCAACTGTAGTTCGGTGGGAACTGTTTTCAAATTATTATATATGATAGTTTATGGAACCGGTCTTGTAGAGCAAAAATATGTTGTGACGTTCAGCTACTTTTCAATTTATTTCGTGCGTATTTAAAATGCTACCTAAAATTTTTGTCTCAAGTTGTTTTTGTGTTGATTGACGCTTCAGTTGGACGCTTGGAAGTATGCAATAGCTTTTTAAGCTTCCGTTAATTTAGTTTATGAATTTTTAAACTTTACAGGACACTTACTTACAGGAAACGTTTCTAAACTATCTCTAGACATTTTTTTTACGATTTCAAACACTTTTTACTATTCTTAATGAAAATTCCACGTACATTACAGAAATTTCCATGATTTTGATTTCTTTGCAGGACATGTCTACCTTTTAGAGTTTTTAGTTTTACAAAGCAAGTCAAAACGCAATTATTTGTGGGCTTGAATAGTAATGTTTCCATTGAAAATATTTATCAGTGACTACGGGCATGCGTGCACTCGAAGTTCTGTATGCTGAGTGTGAGTTTTGTTGTAAACATGACGCGCTCTACGGCGAGCGCGTAAGCATGTAATTTGTGTGAAGAAAATGTACAGTGCCACTAGCGGCGCGTTTTTGAACTGTACTGTCTTCATACAAATTACATGCTTACGCGCTCGCCGTATAGCGCGTCATGTTTACGACAAAACTCACACTCAGCATACTGGTGTTAATTGGTACCCACAAGTACTAAACTATCTATGGCCTGAGGGTGATATTTACCTAAGCGTGATATTAATCAATTTTCTATCTCATCTATCAACACAAAAAAAAAAATAGATTCTGACACTCCGGCCCCAGTCGCTCTGTACGAGCTAAGTCGTAAACCTAGCATACAGAATAACCCTTAATTTTACAACCCGTTCCTGCTTACCCGCCAAACCATTACAGTACCTAGGATATTGGACATAAACCCAGCTCTGAGGGTAGTAAAATATTTTATTCGCAGTTTACGACTTACCATGCTTCACTGAAAAAATGTACCTACTACTCACTCTAGTACCTATTATATAGTTCAGTAAGTACTTTGTACTTATTGACTTCAAACTTATTAAGGTACCTACCTAAAGAGTAAAATATGTTTCATTTAATTATTAAAATAATTATGATCACAAATTAAGTGTGTCGGTAAAAATAATCTAAGTTCTTTATATGACTTTGTATTAATTACGGTAAAGTTTAAATAGCAAGCATATAGCTCAAAAAATATATGTAAAAGATAGTTTTTTTAAAATGTAGCAAATAAAGTTTCAAATGTAGAACTGCTTTTACATTAAAAAAAAAATTAAAAGATTAGGCTGAAAGAGCAATCATTGTGATTTGAGACTTGTGATTATTTATCTCCACATAACGTGGATTTACAAAAAGCAATATAAATATCTCTGAAATAAACTCATAAAAAGTGGCCGTAAAATAAGATATCCCATCTAGAGATAAGTACAAAAGAGAAACTACAATAAAAATTGTAATATTAGTAGGTACTCTCAAGATGTCTATTTCTTAAACTTTTCTCTATAAAATAAATAACAATCTGAACGGTATATTAATTTTCTTAGTAACTTTGCATTCATATTCATTTTACTCTCTGTTTGTTTTTAATTAATTGTAATTGTTGACTAATGTTTTTTTTTCAACCAAAAATCAAAACTATATCATTGCACATTTTCTAAGTAGATAATGAACCTGACTTCATTGAATAAAATTAATTTAATTTACATTTTGAGACAACGTCTTGAAGTTAATTATTTAAAGTTTTAAATTTATAATAACTGTAAAAAAAAATGTAAAAAAAAAAAACAATTAATTTGCCACCAAAACCTACCTAGCAATTACCGCCTAAAAATCACCAAAAACACATCAACACATCATCCAAACAATCGAAAATCTTAGACTGGCTTGACGCGACTGCCGCGTCAAATGTAGGCGTCCGCTTCAATGTGGTGCCCAAGCTCGTGTATGAGTGAGTGTGCCTGTGTGCGTCACCCACCCCAGGGTGAGCCGCTCGCCCAAGCCCCGCCCTGCCATGCTCACACGGCTGACTTGGAATCAGATGGCTCGGCCAGTCGCAAGCCAGCCGTGTCATCGTGAACGGATCGCAGCTTCCAACCTTCCATACACCATTCGATGATTACGCGCTACACTGGCCACCGAAACTTGTCAAATTAAAGAATTCCGGTTTGCGTGATTTAGATTTACAATCGGACTGTGATTTTGGTTTAGTTTTTTATGTTTGAGTGATTTTTTGGTGTTACGGACTTGTGGTGTTTTGGGTGCGTGCCGGCGATTTCATTAGGTAGGTGATTTTTCTTGTTACGGTTGTTGAACATCAAGATGGGTTACATTTCTGAGTAATGCTACGGTGGCGCTACGAATTTTTCTCTACGACATCTCAAATCATGAAGTCTGAATGTTCGGACGCGAAAGAAACAAATCAAAAATATTGGCCTAGCAATGTTTAATTACATCGTTGTTTTATAAACATTAATACACACTACTCCAGCATTGAATTTATATTACGAAGTGATATACGAGAAAAGATATCTATAATATTTTTATTTCATAATTCGGCGAGAAAATAGGAAAAAAGCTGTATCATGTCTTGTCCCGTAGGCATATATTTTTTTACAAATAATTATGGCACAAAATATACAACATATAAAATTATTATGACACAATAAAATCTATCTTGTTTATTAACACTCTTAAAAAGTTATTTTTTTTAGTACACAGTGTATTTTATCTAAAAAAAACTAATAAAAGTAAAATGATAACGAAAGTGCCTACCTGTATCTTGACAAAGGTTCCCTATAAATGTAATTCGATATTTTTGTAGGGCTCCACTAACCGGCGGTTTTTGTATGTAATTGAATCGTTTAATAACTTTTGTATAAGATAATTTGTAAAAATAAACATTTGGCAGCATTGTTACTTTTTGCTATGTAATTTGATACGCTAAAAAATAATATTAGGCCTAAAGTCAATATTCTAAGTAAAAGTAGAGTTGAGCTCTACTGAGCTCTACTTGAGATGAAATTTCTACAATAAATTACCGTTAAAATATAATTTATTCATGATGAATTATAGCAAAATCTTTCTGATAATTATACTCGTACCTAGTTAGAATTTAAAAGCGTGAAAATTCAAGTTAAAACTATCAAGGCGATAAGGCCGCCCTAGTACCACCTAATTTTATGGATATTATGTATTGTAAATACTTTGAAAATTAAGCTGTTTTTGGTGTACAATAAAGTTATATTATTAATGTAGTTATAGTATTAAATAGATAAATATTGGAAAAAAAACTCAACTTTTCTCATGAAATACCTAGTAGATATGATATAATATTTCAATTTATTTCAAACGGATGTTACACAATTTTTAAATTGAGTAATAAACTCACAATTTTTAAATTACCTACTTAAGCCATTTCTAAACTCAACAAATATTAGATACTTACATTTACAAAAAAGTAAATTTAGTTTAAATCAACTTTATTTGTACACCCAGGTTTCTCTTTATTATAGTTCATAATATTAATTGAATAATTACGTCCCATCCAGCATTCAACATACAGAATTGTAATTGTAACATTATTATTGAGTAACATTTGGTGAGTAATCGTTTAATATAACTACTATTTAAAATAAAATACAGTAGTTAAACTAGGTGATTTCTTTTTCTACAATACACATATTTATGCCGAAATCTCAAAAATACATTATAAATTTTAAAAAAAAATAGTTTAAATTTGGTGTTTTTTTTTTCTTAAATTACACATATGCCAAAATTTCAAACTCAAACACACACACCTTGTCAATTTTAATTCACTAAAAAGCAAGTTCGAAATTCAAACGAAATTGAAAACATCTTTGAAGTAGCCGGATAACAAATAGATGGCTGCTTTTGTACTCGAAACTCGTAATTTCGTTAAATGGAGATGGGACGTTTGCATTGTATGCGGCGGATAATTTTTGCGGTAAATGATACTTGAGGGATAATAGATGACAGTGACGTAGGATTGGAGTTTGTGTGTGTAGGTTTGTAGGAAACAAAGTTTTTTTTACTAAATATTATTGAAACTATTTGAATTATTTTTTCATTCTGTTTGCAAATTATATTAATAATAAACTGTTCGTTAATTTTAATGAAAACAATCAATTTATCGATTTTTGTAGGTTATTAAAACAGCGTTTTACAAAAGTTGTTACTAAATAAAACATAATAATATTTTAGCACAGCATGATAGCAATGAGAGTTCGTATATATAATTCACATTTAAAAATTATGTTACTACTTACAAGAAATATATTGGTTGACTGTTAAGTCGGTTTACTGACAATAATTTTACGTGATATAAGAAAACATTTTTGAATCAACAACTGAAACAAGCCAAACACTTAGGCCGATCGTGCCTCTCTATCGTTTGTTCCGCGCTCTCGCTAGCACGCTCGGCTCAGGCGGAACGTGACAATTTTTCGTGCGTATAGCCCGCGTTTATCGCTTTATGAGACGTTATCACGTCAAAAACAACTCGCAATGAAGCTTTCAAAATAGCATAAGTGCAAAACATGACAAATATCAGCGCATTGTCAAAAAATTCACTAAGAAATCAATAAATATCAGAGTCAGTCCAAGCGAGCCGACAAAGTGATACGGGAGTGTCACTAGTCACTATTGAAATCACTATTGTGCTATTATTTACACTCCAAAGTCATCATTTTCGAGTGTTGACATGCCTATTATGAAACAACTCTCAGGGGTGCCTCGCTCACTTTGACATTTTTTTCTTGTATTAATGACGTTTTTGACAAAGACATGACCGTAGTGCGAATATTTCTCACCATGTCGTTACACGGTTTGAAATCAATTTTGCCACTTTATCTGACTCGTTGACATCTTTACTTTATGGAAGCGGCAGCTTTAAAGTTTAACTCAAAATTGTACTAACTCAGCTATTTTTATTGAAGTTGAACTTCTTATGCGACTTCCAACAAGGTAGCGTTAAACGTTTAACGCTACCATAGAAGGGGTATGAAAGCACTGTTGCGTCTAAGTTTCACTTCCGCGCGGAGGGACTCCAGGCTTTCAGGGAGGCTCTACCTACTGCTTTACTGCTTTTTTTTTTTGGTGATTTTTAATATGTTTTTTCTCTATTTTGTATCCACACTTTTGTTTAAAAGATGACGCTGTTTTGTTAGTTTGTATAATGTTTTGTCGATTTCCGGGATCAATGCACCAATAAAAATAAATTTTCACCAAGAACATGATAGGACATTATTGCAGACGGATATGCTATGAATATAAGTTATATCCTAAATTTGTATTGTTTAATTTAGAGAAAGTCGGGGTACGCTGCTAGTTGAATATAAAATAAACTCCGTCTTACCACAAAAGTTTTAAGCACGTGTTAGACAATGTTTAAGAGTACAAATTGCACGGTTAAACTGTGTTTAAAGTGTGTTCAAATATTTTTTGTGGTAAGGCGGAATATGTTTATGTACTCGTACATGAAACTTATTTGTAAAACTTACGTAACAAAATATTTGTAACCGATTTCCAAAAAGAAGGAGGTCCTAAGTTCTTCTGTATGTATATTTTTTGTGTATGTTCATCGATAAATTCGCCAATTGTGAATAGAATCGAAACGTTCTTTTTTAGTTCGAAAGAGTATTATTTTACTCTCGAGGTGGTCCCATTTAAATTAAGCGGTATTGCCATTTTTTGCGAAAAATAATTATTAAACGATAACCTCAAATTAGAGAGCAGATGCACTAGTTTAGAATTCAATTTCAAAATTTGACCTTTGCATTACAGTTTTATTGCCTTATCCAAACTCTACATTGTAAACACTCTAAACCGAAATATTAGTCTTAATATCATAATCTTCTTACATTTGATGCTTTACCGACTCCCCGTGTTACTGGCTCGAACCAAAATGAAAAAATAATAATCTTAGATTTAAAAATAAAATAATCTGAGACGGGCTCCAAATAACACCTCTTTGGTTTCAATGGCCTCACCCTTTTCGATGAGGCTTATTAAGGATTAAGATATAAGTTTTTTCAATGTAAAAAGCTTTCGATGTTTCTCAGTTATACCCTTTTTGTTTTCGGCGCGCGATTTGAATAAGATGTGGTGTTTAAGAGTTTAATTTTTGAGATGATGGGTTGAGCGTTAAATAAATTAAAAGCAAAAAAAGCTTTTATTTAAATGTTCTAAAAAGAAGAAAATATAATTTGCCTTTTAAATTTTAACTATCAACTTATAACCTCATTATACACAATTTATATTATCATAAAAGCTTGTTACGAGTAGAATGACGTTACAGCTCAAATTGTCAATTTGTCATCCAAAATAAACGTGCACACAAAATTTCAGCTCAATCGGCTGAAGAAATCTGCTTCAAAATTGAGTAGCAAGAATCCTCCCAAACAAACGTAGGTATATACGTTTTGATTTTGTATAATGATAGACTATAATAATTTTAATAAAATTTTTGCAATATGTATTACACGACAAGATACAATTCATCTATAAAATGGCATTAAAAATAAATACTTAAAATATTTGTACAACATTAAACTTAACAACTGGACAGACCGGACAAAGTGTTATTTGACTATATCTAAAATAGGAACATATTTTAAAATTGACTTTTTAACTGTGTAACAAGTAAGTATAGCAACTTTATAAATTTTCTCCAAAAACTGTCAAAAATATTGAGCACAGTTTTAATTTTGTTTAATGACCTCATTTATAGTTTTACAATATTTATAAATAGTTGTGATTCTTCTGTAAAAACAGCATCAAAATGTGTTTTGTAAATAAATTGAACAACGATTTTATAAAGCGTTTGTAGGTAGGTACTTTGTACCCTAATGTACTTTTCTGTACGACAAAATTGTATAACAATATGTAGGTATAGGTAATATGGTATTTGAATAATCTATTTTTAAAACCACAATTTAACAAATTTTTTGATGTATTATATCAAAGCCACCTATAAACATATAAAAAAACACACCGCACGAACATTTGAAAGAGTGCACTTATTTTTAAGTTCTTTTAAGTTGCAATGTCAAAGAGAACCTCTTCCTTTTGACTGAGCTTTGAAAATACAGGGACGTTTTCAAAACTCTCTTTCAAAACATATAATTAACAGAGACGTCACAGGATTTAGATTAAATGAACGCAATCCTGAGTGCGTGCCTTTGACGTTTGAAGTGTCATCGTACATGCGTCAGGTTTTATGGAATTCGTTTTACATTTTTGGCGTAGGTATTGTTTAGAAATGTATGATGCATTTTTAAAATGAACTAAAAAAACATGAAATGAATTACAATGAACTGAAAACATTGAATGGAAAAAATTTTTGGGATTTTTCGATATTTGGTATAAAAATCGCCAGTTTACTTTCTATTAATCCGTACGCGAAGTACAGTTAGCATCATTATCCTTTTAACAAAGACCTTCACCGCATCAATTAGTACCAAGCCGAAATTAATCTCACGGACAGCACCTACACCAAATCACCACTTCATCATACGAGTAATCCATCTGTTCCATACAAGTCATACATCCATTCCATCCAATCCATACAATAACTCATCTAACGCCGCTACCGAATATTGCCTAAAGGAGCCGACTCCACTCCGGTACTGTCAGAACCGAAAATAAATGACGACCTCGCAATGCCTCCGGTACAGTCAGCACAAAGACCCGGCTGATTTGTTACATTGATTTAAAACTGACAGGTACGGTCAGCATCGAAAACGTTTCTAACAAAGTCTCTACATTGTACGTCTCTACGTATTCATACAATGTGTGCTATGTTTGTTGTTTAACCGTTATGGCTTTTGTTTTATTTGTATTTGGAATGTTCCTTTTCGGATTACGATTTTACTATAAAATTTTGTTTGTTTCAGTGAAAATGTTGTAATAAAATGTAATATACATTTTATTACAACATTTTCAGGGGATAATATTTTGAAACAAATTGGAATTTATGTGATAATACATCGAGCGTATTACCGTGTTTAATGCATCATTCAAATAGCAAAGTTTTCAAATTAAAACATATTGGGTAAACGTTTCGACTAATATAAAGATAGTTGTTTTAAATTATTTATTTTTTATTGAATTTTCAATGTATGTTAGAGCCATCTGCTAGGTAAAATTCTGCCTTGTTTTCATTTTTTCTGCTATCCGTACAGTTTGAATGCACAACCGCAGTGCCTCGCTATGTCGGCGCGATAAATCAATCTACCATTGTGACGGAACATAGTATCTTCACCTCCTGCACTACAACACTACAAATAGAAATAAAAGTGTAAGTAAAATTTTAAAATAGAAAAAAAACCATAGCTAAGGCGTGTTCGCTTCATTCTTCTTAGTACTATTATGCTACATTACATTTCTCAATATATTGAATATACTTACATTTAGAAACTACTACCCACTAATTTTCCTAATGGAGAAGATCAAAACTAAATTGTTTTTTCGTGATTTCGAGATTCCTTCATTCATGTTCAAAGAATTCAAGGAAAGAGGTACCTACTACTTAAGTAGTTTCACCATTTCTAAAGTCGAAGATTAGATACGGATCGAATTGAGCATATCTAAATAAGTACATATACCGAAAGACGAAATCAGATTTCACATTTTAAAAACAAGCTTAGAAATATGAAAAATAATTAAAATTAGCCAAATACCTTATTATTGTAGTAAGTAGTAACATTTTAAGTTAAACGGTTTTTTGAGAAGTTAGAATGTACTAAAAGCTAAAATCCAATTTTTCAATATTTTCTAAATAAGTAACTTTATATAAGTCAATACTAAAACTTATTTTACAATTAATTACGTACAGAAAATAGCTTAAAACTACTACATATAAAATATAAGTTTTATGTTTACAATGCTATTTGGCACATCTATAGAAGAAACAAGCTCTTAAGATTGTCTAATAAATAGTAATTAAAAAATAATTTAGGAAATCCTAGGTACCAGTCATCACAAATTATTTTCCTCAACACTGTAGAGTAGAGCATTGATCAAACTTAAAAATAAAATCGTGGGGCGTAGGGTATCGTAGTCTGAGTAAATAGCATCTATAAATGATCTAAGTATAAAGTAGTGTCACCATTTCTACACTCTGCTCAGTTAGGATCGCATCGAGTGCATCTCATTAGACTCTTCGGTTCACCGTCACCGGGAGCATGTGGCAGGGCTTACTTAAGTAAGTACCTAAGTATATTTTCAAACCTAAGGAACTCATTGAAAAACTAGGTAAGTAGGTACTAAATGTTTTTATAATTTTTAAAGTTATTAGAATTCAAATCGAATTGAGCACATCTAATTGAATATACTGAAAAACCAAAATAAAATCCACATAGCGAAAATGAGCTTATAAAACTATTTTTCAACAAAAATTTATACGTAAAGTAATCGTCACTTTGAGTAGAAACTCAAAAGTAACTATGTACCTACAATTTCGATTTTCAACGATTCTAGTAATGGTGAACGCTTTAAGTGGTTTTACCGTTTCTAGAATAGTTTTCACTATTTCTAGAATGTCCTCGGGTCGGATCGAGCACATCTCATTAGACTCTTTGGATCACTATCACCGGGCGCAGGTGTCGCTAATACTTGTTTATTCAGGCGAATTGATTCCTTCGTTCACGGCGGTATCTTGTATTTTCTTGTTTCGAACTATTAGACTATAGCCTACAGAAATCGAAAAGCAAAATTGCTGTTAAGTTTGCTGTTTTTGGCTTGAGGTGATTGTTAAACTTCTTTATCTTGTATTTTCTTGTTTAAAACCAATTTTCGAATTATTAGACTATAGACTAAAAAGACGCAGGTGGCGCGACGAACTGAGCTCGCACGACAAACACTGGGCCACCAACGCAGTAGATTGCGCAGTCTGGAAGGAGGGGAGGGAGGCATTTGCCCAGCAGTGGGACAATACAGGCTCAAAATAATAATAATTAATAATATAAGACTAAATAATCAAATATCAACATCGCTACTTTCGCCTCCTGTTTTCGATTTGAGGTTGATTGTATCTACGAGTATGTATTCGGTTGGTATGTTTATCAAAAAATATTATTGAACATCATAGTTTTACATGCCTTGAATTTAAGTAGTTATGCTGTGTTAGAAAGGAACAATTTGAGTTGGATAACCGTTATACTTTATTTTGAGCTCAATTGGAAATTCAAAATCAACCGCTCAATGATCTTAGTTGTGCAAAGAAAGACGGTTACAGTCAGTCAAATCCTTCGTACCCACGTCAGAGGTTAAAATTGGTGCTATTCCATATAATTATACCTATAATGTACTGTACTGACGTTTTTAATAGTCCACTGCTGAACGGGCTTACCCACGTAGGGTGCTTGGGCAATATCCACCACGTTGGCCCAGTGCGGGTTGGTGAATTCACAAACGTCACCGAATTTCTTCTACAAATAAAAACAAACTGCACGTGTTACAACCACTAGACCACCATGGCTTATCGAACCATAAGTGCTGGAAATGTTATGAATTGTAATATAAGTTTTGTTTAAATAAATAAGTTCATAAGTGCTGGAAGGATTTTGTATTACAATCAAGGTAAACTATCAGTTATAGGTAGATATCATTCAACGCGATCTAAGTTATTTATTAGTCATATCCCACTGTAGGGCACGAACGTCTGCTCATTAGTTATAAAAATCGGCCAAGTGCGAGTCGGACTCGCGCACGAAGGGTTCCGTACCGTATGGGAGCCCCATTTCTCTTGCCGTTATTAATAGCGATCAAAAAACTCCTAAAAATCACGTTTGTTGTATGGGAGCCCCCCTCAAATTTTTATCTATTTTTAGTATTTGTAGTTGTTATAGCGGCAACAGAAATACACCATCTGTGAAAATTTCAGCTGCCTAGCTATCACGGTTCATGAGATACAGCCCGGTGACAGACAGACAGACAGACGGACAGACGGACATCGAAGTCTTAGTAATAGGGTCCCGTTTTTACCCTTTGGGTACGGAACCCTAAAAATGATTCTAAATTGTATTAAAAAAAATTGCAACAGCCAAGCAGACTTTTGAAGCGCTTTCATGCACTGACTTTGTTGCACTCAGACTCCACTCACAACGAAAACTGAGTTTTTACATTTTTCTCCACATTTAGGTACTTATTTACGACGTTCTTTTTTCTGAATTTTTTGGATATTCAAGCGTTCGTCTGCAAAGTTACGAATGGTATTTCATTTCGTGGTCTGTTATTACTTGAAAAAGCACACTCGTTCGAAAAGTTTTGAATTGTCGTCGTAAAATTTTATATGTGGTTTTCATGGGTCCTTTTCACGTTTATGATTCTACTGCCAGTCATCTAAAACAGTACGAGTACTAATAATAGCCTCTAGAATCCTTATTATGGATACCAGTACCGTATTACTCCAAACAGTTACGCTTTGGTGGTATTGGAGGGAAAACAAAGATAGTCAATGTAGACGTCTATGACCTAAACTTTCTTCTTCTTCTTCTTTCTTCTTCGAGATTCTGTCCTCTCGTTGTTTCACCCATTAGATGTGCACTGCTGGACATAGATTTGCTAGTCCAGCATGCGACCACGAAAAGCCACGAAAAGAGCTCTTTTCGACGTGTGAATAACGCTGTCTCGTTTTGACGTCGAAAGAAATATTACGTGGTGCGCATCCTAGCCCGGCTAGGAAGGACTATGTTCAGTACCCTACAAAGCTCCAATAAGACCGGTTGGAAGCGGTTCACATCCAGCGCGATCCTGCGATCTTGATGAGGTCATCTGTCCACATTGTAGGTGGACATCCTACGCTACGCTTGCCGGTACGTTGTCTCTACTTCGACCCCATCGGTTATCAACCCTTCGTGCTATGTGCCTTGGGCTATATCGATAACTTCGATAACCTGATTCGATCTCGCAAAGAGATTCAACAGTTGGAGCTTACTAAAAAGGTCCATAGCAAAAGACCACGTTTCACGAAGAACTTGTTTCAAGGCACTGAATTTTTATAAAAATGTTACGATTGTCCTTACAGTCTTGATCAAATTATCTGCCTACTTTGTCCGTTGAAATACTTACGCTACATTCGCTGGTACGAGGCCTCTATTCGAGAACCTCGGCTATAGGTATGCTTAACAGTTCGTATTCCAAAATGTGAGTCGTTACCTAATCAAAGGCGGCAATCGATTATTTTTTTGGAAAAAATAAATTATATATTCCTTAGGAATTTAAACAACGGTAAATACATTTGACTTGTCAATATTTCATGAAAATGCAGATTGCCGCTTTGGATTCTACACGGCTCATGTGTGTATAGTAATTATCGTAATTAGGAACAAGTTCGCTCGTAACCGAATACTTATCACGATAAAGGAACCTGCGGACCAATCCGTCCGAGATAACGCTTCCGACTCGATGAATCATATTCGATATGTTATAAAGCATCTACAGTTGGATATTCGATTCGTTTTGAAATTTGAACACTAGGATACCGACTTAGGGTTACCATAACTCAGGATTTGTCCCGAGATAGAAGGATTTTTAGAGCTTTCTCAGCGTTGCCGGTCTTTGGAACTAACATTTCCAAAGAATTTTTTGATATGGCTACTTTTTATTATGATGAAGTGTTCTCTGTCCGTGGTACTCCTATATGCTTTTACATCATTCAGTCAAAATCGAGATTTTTTTATCAGCTTGCATCCATGGTTGGGATCGACCCTGAAATTCCAAAAAAAGCTGTTTCATTCAAAAAAGTCATTGACGTACGAATATGTTCCTACATCATAAACAAGCAACTAGTAAAACTATATTCACCATGAGCGTTATTGTGATATCGTGCCCGACGTGAAACAGATAAACCGTCTCGGGTGTAGCATGCTAACCCAGAAAGTGTATTTATTCTTGATTAAATTTGTTCTAATTAATCCAAAAGAAAAAATCTGGAATATCAGGAAAATTACAAACAGATATTACCTGTCTTGGTTCCTTAGGCAACCTTTTTAAGGGCCAAGACCTTGAAAGTTCTAAGTGATCGAAACAAATAAATCAGAGGCAAAATAATAAAGGCCCAGACAAATTGACTCTCAAAATACAACCCTCATTATATAGGAACCTCTCGATGGTCCACATCCAGTGTACACTCCACTTTAGGGGCCATCCATACATTACAGCCGTCAAAAGAAGTCCACAATGTCGAAAGTGACGTGCTGCTCTTTATATCCCCTAAAATTCAAATGATACAGAAAGTGGGAGTTTCTCCATTAACCCTGCGTAGTATTTTCACTAGAATTACATAATCGATACATTCAAAAATGATTATTCATGGTTAATCACACACAACTTCAACTGGTCGTATACAAAAAGATTAGAAACAAATCTTATCTACTAAAACTAAAACATAACTTACAGGTCACAGAAAATCCCAAAAATAGAGAATTTAATCAAGCACATGAATATTATAAATATTATTGAGATAAAATAATATCTACCACACACAATTATAAAGTAGGTATTATCCTGTTTCTTGTTATCAACCAATGGAAACAGAAATTCATATTCCATTAATTACAGTAAGGACCTTGAAAATCGTAAGAAATCGAAACAAAATGAATCACAGGTCATAAGGGCTCAGTCACCTTGACTGGCGAACATCGACCCTCATTAGGGAGCTCTCGATGGGTCACATCCAGTGTACACTCCACTTTAGTACCCTTTGTAAGACTTTCACTAGACTCAAATCATAACGTCAAAGGCTCAAAGAATCAAAATATAGGTTTATGTAGAAAAAATACCAAGATGAAAGGGGGACATTGAAAACAAATAAAAAAAAAACATCGGTAAAAATTCCCTATGTGATAGTTTTAAAATTGTGAACCAATTTTACTATGGAACTATCAGACATAAAGTTAAACTCGTTTTAGACCGTACCTAAATAAAGGTCCATTTCCAATTGTCTACTTGCCTCTAATGGTATTTTATTACACATATTATGACTAAAAAGTCCCTATTGTAGATAATATCTTAAAACCAGTGATGTTTCTGATACGAGTTTTGCTGTATTTTACGCTTTTCCTTTACACGGTTTTCACTAAAATACCGTTTTTTTGAGGTTGACATACGGCCACTATAAAAATTACTTGGAACAACACTGTCTAGTAAAATACATTCGTATTTTCTAGCTAACGTAAAAAATGGAGGGATAAAAAAACATATAATAAATATTTTTGAGAAGCCCACAAAACAAGCTTTCAAATGATGTAATCATCATCTTGGTTAGATTTTTCTCTGAATAATATATATAAAACTTGCGTCTTTTTTCAGAGCTGGATTTTTTATCTTTATTTGTTTGGTTTTGTTTTCTATGATCTGTCAATAAACGTTACTGGACACGTTTTGTCAACTATTATGAAACTCCTTTCTAAGTACACCCGTTCTGACTAACCTAACATATCGAGTCAAAGAGTGAATTTAACTACCCTCAACGGGCATTGTGTCGTACGTAGGGGAAAATATATCAAAGTAGAATCGTTCGATTGGGACTTGAAAATATCAAATGCGTGTTTGGGTACCTGTGACTTTGTGATGCGATTGCTAAGTAGGCTTTGCATTTACGGAGTTCTAGAAAATACTGTGAAAATATATTGGATTGAAGTGACGAGAAAATGTAATAAAAAAAAAATTATTTTGTTTTGGTTTTAGATATCAAAATACCTACTTCAAATCTTGAGTAAATAAATATCTTCTAGGTAAGCGTGCGACTCCCTAGATCAAGTATGTACGAGTATATCAGTATGTTCTCAAACGCAAACCTATATTTATAAAATTAAAGTGAAGTTTTTAGAATTTTCCCCAATTCGGGCTAGTGCGGTTTTTTGAACTTCATACCAAGTTCGGTAGAGCAAAATATTTTCGTAACAAACTAAATGAAATTCAAATTTAAATGAATTTGCGTTAAATTTATTTAAAATGTTTATAAACCACGCTAGTTTCCATTGTCAAAATTTAATGAAATTCATTGAAATTTTCACTTGCTAGTTTTTAAATTAGAATTTAAAATATTTTGCTATGATGTTAAAATATGTGCTAAATATTCCTAGTAGGTATTTACCTTAAATACTACCAAATGTAAAATAAATTCATACAAATCCATATAGGTACGTTAATTTAACATTCCAGTACTAACTCTACTGAGTGACGATACTCTTAAAACTCTTAGTAACTCAATACTCTTGAAATAAAAAGGCTCAATCCGGTCTGCATTTGTTAGACCGGATTGAGCCTTTTTTAACTCGGTTTACAAAATGTTCTATGGGGCCCAAGACTTATTTCTGGGGTCCAAAATTGAGTCATTAGGACTGCTGAACGTGTACCTAAATGGTGTAAGAGCGGAGCAGGAGCGAGAATTGAAAATCTGTTTACAAATATTAAATCATACAAAATTACAGTTTTTGCTTGGTAAAAGTAAAAGTAAAAAGTAAAAAAGCCTTTATTTCCAACTACATGCAGTAATACATTATTTTTAACATTATTTTGACATTGCTATTATTATGTACATTATTTCAAAATTATTATCATCACATTTTTTTTAATATTATTATTTTATGTCAATTTATATTATAACCAATAGTAATGTCCATTATCCTATAACTAATTATGTGTCAATTTGATGTTTCTGTCAAGTTCAATGTAGATGTCGCCATATTGGCGTAGGCCTCCCCCAGCTTCGACCATTGCTTTCTATCTCTTGCTGTCCTCGTCCATGTCTTCCCAAGTATTTGAGTAAATTCATCTTCCCATCGTCTGTTCGGTCTTCCTCTTTTCCTCTTCTGTTCTCTTGGTATCCATTCCGTCACCTTCCTAGTCCATCTATTATGTTCCATTCTGCAAATATGTCCTGCCCAATTCCATTTTAGTGTTCTGATAGTTCTAATTATGTCTCTCACTTTGGTTTTGTTTCGAATTGTTTTGTTGTTGACTCGAGTTTTGATTTTTGCTTGGTAGGGAGGGTAAAAATATTGTAAAGACGGAGAATTTGTACAGTTCTGGGCTATTGGAATGAATTTTTAATTGATTGCATGCTGGTTTATGGAATGAGGTGCGACACTCACCAAGTAATGCCTCATTTCAAAATATGGTGACTTGACATCCACTAAATGGGCCCCCCATAAAGGGTACCGTAAGCTGGCACCGGAAGGGCAACATTGGTGTGGACAGCTTAGTTAGGGTATCGAGAGGTGTGCTGCGCGTTCACTTAAAGCTACTTGCGACGTTATGCCGTTTAACACTTCCACCCTTGAGCTTAGGTTCTTAGCATGTGATCCTCTGCAAAGTTATATATAGTTACAAAAAATAAAACTGCCATATCCTAATAGGGTAATATGTATAACTATACAAAACATGTTAACTAAGAACCGCATATAAATTTCATATATTGCGCAATAATTGATTTGAGTTTGAAAAGTTAGAAATTATTATAACGTTTCAAGAATCGGGCTCCTAGTCCTTGTCTTGCGCCTAGGTAGTGATAGTAAGTATAGACTGAATCAATTTTCTTTTTCGGCTGTGAGGTTAGCTACAAGATGCGGGAAACCAAACTCTCACACAGCTGTTAAGTGATCTTCAGCCAGGATTGCGTTTTGCGCAGCTTATGAGTAGCTAACACCAGTCACCAAATAGTTTTCCATTCACCAAATATTCAAACAGATGAACCTACTAGGGCCACAGCTGCCACAGGACACCCCTTCTGGAGTGCCCGGCAAGTCTGATTCCCCGCCGGGTGATGGCCCAAGCCGAGGTTCTTTACCTTCTCAAGTGCCCTTGCGCTATTCACCCTACAACGTAATCTTAGGGCTCAACCGCCTTCCACGCTTGCCCATGTCCGGTAAGCTGTAGAGGCTTCAGTGGCCAACAGCTGAAGTCATTAAAAAAAAGTCACCGTGAAGTTTGGTTCGGCCTATACCGCCATATTCAAAGCACTGATTACTCTGACCTGTTCTACTATCTATGCCACTACATTAAAGCTACTATAACGTGCGCGCACTACGCCTGACCTAATCACTAGTCATCGTCACAAACAAACAATAAAAGAATGAAACAGACAGCGACTACCGTTCCGGAGCGCGCTGGGTGGTACGACCGTCTCGCATCTCACTTCATTACAATCGATCATTATCGACCATTATCTGATGTATCGATTCACGATGCCGCGCCGCTATTTCTACTATGCGGCAATAGATGGCGCTTTCAAACAGGGTTGGATTTTGAACTATTAGCCTAGAGAGACTAGACTGTACTGTACAAGCCTTTTGAGGAAAGGGCGATGGGATCATATTCGTCACACTGCACTAGCCCAGGGCGAGTTGGTGGATTCATATTTTTATACTCCACTGAATTTCTTTTTCGGACATATTATACAGGTTTTCTAGCGAAGTTTTTCTTCACAGGAAACCCAGTGTAGTGTAAATCCGTGGGTAATTTCCAAAGATAGGTAACTCATTGGTAAGTAAGTAGACACGGATCAGGTTTGATCAACCCACGCCTACGCTTATAAAGCAACCGGCTAAAAGTAGGCTACATATTTGGCTAAAAAGTCTAGACTAAAAAACTATAATTAATTAATCTGAAAAATAAAAGAAATATCTGTGACGTATTTTTTTGTCAACGTTACTATAAAGAAATACTTCATCTTATTTTCGGGTGATATTATAATTTTATGTTTAGAGACCTCAAATCCAGTCCTGCTTTCAAACCGATTCAAATTTTCAAACACAGAATTCAGCACCATCATCTACCAATTAGTATATCTCTATCTCGCTCGTTTGTTTGTGCGCGAATGCGATGGAATTACGACTTGATTGTAATTGATGATCCGATTGTCTATTCGGCATTGGGGTCAATAAATTTCTTTAACGTGAATTTCTTTCTTTGCAGGTCACGACGCGGATGTTTCGCCAAAGATTTAGGATCTACAATGGGTTCCATCAGAGATTAGAGAGTTAGACGGGATTCCTAACATAAAATGATCTAATTGAGATGAAATTAGAAGAAAATATACTTTTCTCGTCATAAAATATACTGAAAAACTTCTTGTACTTTTCGTGAAATTTAATAAAAAAAGCGCGATTTGCGATCGATTGAAGCGTAAAAAATCGTCTAGATTGATATTAAGAGAAGAAAAGGAAACTGTGTGACATTGTGGGGATGTTTCTTAATCTAAATGATAGATTAAGAAGTTAAGAAATTCCATCATCAATTACAGCTTAGGTCACAAATTTTTCGTCATAGTTTAGACAGTAGAAGAGATTGGTTGTTACCGGGGGGTGTTGTGTGGGAGTGGGGGGGAGATAGATAGGGTGGCTCTGCACGGGGGGTGGGGGCGGCCGGGACCGGCGCCCGCGCACGCCGCCACCACGCTGGTGGGCGGACTGGTGGCGCCGCCGCGGGAACCCACCACGGCGGCGGAAGCCTTCTGGAAAATGCCACACAAAGGTATGTTTCTATCATGTTTCTATTTCTTGCATGCCTCAGGGCCCAACCAGTACTTTCCAGGACCCTTGCGTAGTGGCAGTGGCGAAGGATTGGGAAAATACCACATAAATAGAATAAAATAAATAAATATTAAGGGACATCTTACTCGTACATACGGTCTCTGACCTCAAACTAAGCAAGGCTTGTAATGTGGCTGCCAGAGACTGATATACTACATATACATATTTTTAACTACATACCTATATAGATAAAAACCTAAATAACACCCAGACACAGAGCAAACACCTATGTTCATCAAATAAATATTTGCCCTGGGTGGGAATCGAAACCCACGCCTCTTTGACCCAGGAGACAGGGTCACAAACCACTGAGCCGCCGAGGCAGTTGCTATATTAAGAGATAATTGGACCATCAACACGATAAAGAAGAAAATCAAGTGTTTCTTCTCTGTTGCTGGATTCTAGAAACGTCGACCAAATCTTTTACCTACCTTTTAATCAAAATAAAACATGTTGTCAATTTTTGAGTAAAGTACAGATTTCTAAGACAAGCTAAGCTTAGCTTTGAAATCCAAAGCTAATTGGTTTGAAAAACTTTTGCTAAAGGTATATGTAGGTACTATAACCCCTACTGAACATTTTGTACGGAACAGCTGTTTTTTTTTTTCAATATTTCGGAGTGATCCACTTTTAAAAGTTGTTTAAGTGGTTTAGTTATATATCTATACAGTATACAGTTAAGTTAATGATGAGCTCTCATAACCCCTGAAAGTCGTTGAACCTTATTTTTTGCAACTTTATACATCAATTTTATGCATCAAAATTTGTTGAATTTGCTTGGGAACTATGATGCAACTAGCACAGTCACAACACTATTTACTACAAAAGTAACAGCCTGTTAGTAGGTATAGGACAAAGTGTTCTACCACTTGGTCAGGTACATACAAGTTCATAACCATAGAAATGTGTAATACAAGTTACAAGTTCACAAGTACACAAATGCAAAATGCAAGCGTAGCTAGTTACAAGTTAGAAGTTACAACTAGAGTTCTCGCCTTCCCGCCTCAGCGACTTGCTTTTCAAATTTGGTTTTGAAGATCGCACTACCTTTGAATCTCGAATTTAAACTTTGAAACAATAGTGAAGTGAAATATGCATGGGCAAACAATGTAGGTACTAAAATTAAAAGAGTCGTGAAATTATTTTTTCAGCGTTCGTGCTTGCTCATTTCGTTACACAAAAAAAAATGTTAAATGATCGAGAGTAAAAAAAATTGCCAACAATAATTAAAAATACTTAGATGATTTTTTATTAATTTTGGCTATCTAATAAGCAGATAATACAACATGACAGTTAAGTGAAAATCATAATAGTAGAAAAGAGAGGATGACAGAGGGCATTTTTAAATCAAAGAGTAATAAACGACCAAGTGCGAGTCGGACTCGTGCATGAAATGTTCCGTGCCGTATGGAATTAATACTCCCTTAATAGGTACATATATATTTTATTTTAATTATTTATTTTTGGACGGAATATACTTACAACTCAATATTCTGCGAATATTTCAAGCATCTTCCTGTTGCCGTTATCGAGCAAAAAAACATGTTTCTTGTATGGGGGTATTTGTATTTAAATATTAATTTAATTTTTCATTTTTAGAGTGTTTCAACTACCATTAATAGTATGTGAATATTTCAAACGTCTACCTGCGTCGAGGGTAAAACGGCTAAAACTTCGGGTTTGTTTTTGTGGAAGCCTCCTTAAATATTAATTTTAGTGATCGAGTCTTCGGTGTTTTTTTAACATTGAAGTTGTATGTAAAAAAAATATAAATATGACTCTAAATTACTCTAAATGTATATTAGTATCAGTTCAAAGTTCGAGAACAAACAGTACGTAAGCTTTTCACAAAGGCATGCCAAAGTTACCGGACGGTTTGAAGCAACCGCCAGCGGTGGCCAAACTTGTGCATTTGGTTTTATCAAACTTGGTGTAAGCTTGTACCTAATTCGGACAAAGATATTCAACGTAATCTTAGAGTTTTGTTTCATCATAATCATCAACTTTACAGTCATGGAACGTCCATTGCTAGGCATAGGTCTTCCCTATAGACCTCCCATAAGACCGGTTGGAAGCGGCGTGCATCCAGCGCGATCCTGTGATCTTGGTGAGTTCATCCGTCCACGTGGGTGGACGTTCTACGCAACGCTTGCCTATCGAGGTCTCGAGAAATTTACTTCTATCCAAAAAATAATTATGTATTTAAGTCGTTGAATTCGTACGACGGTTAATTAAAACGGCTATAATGGTTATAAAGTAACAAAAACGTTTTAGTAAATTTAATATACCTAGTTACTTATCTAGGCAGCTTGTGTTGAGTTGTTTTAACTGTTTAGCTATGCCAGAGGCCTTCAGGCGACCTAAAAACTCTGACACCAGGGCTAGCCACACGGCCTATACAAACTTACTTACTTAGGCAGATGGCACTGTAATAGAGGAGTATTTACCCAACAGTTGGATGGAGAAGATCTAAAATGAGACGGTGCACGTTATCGCTGAGCTTTCCCTTGTATCTTATCGAATATGTACAAGATGTTTCAGAGTATTACGGTTTACATAGTAACTGGCAACAGCTAGGTATAAACTACCTAAACCCTGTAAGCAAGTAAGGTAGCAAGTTTGTTTGTGCAGAGGTCAGTTAACTTTAACGAGTTGCAAACTTGAGCGGTGGCTCTAGCTAGCTTAAGAGCCTGGTTGGTGTGTAATTTTCCATACAAATGTATTACGCTGTTTTCTTCCTGGAAAATACTTATAGAGCTTCAATTTTTTGTCATAAAATTAAATTATGCTGTTTAAACTACTCTGTCTTTTCTTTTTCTTGATAAATTAATTAGCAGGTAAAATATGACCCTTCAAAACCACAAAAAAATTCACCATTATTACCGACGTATTTAGAGACCTACCAGAAGAGACTAAATAATATCTAACCAAATATAAAATGACAGAATCATGAACACATTTTTTTTTTAAATTTTGACATAAAAAAGTACTTGATTGAAATAGTTTTTGAAGAAGAAAACAGCGTATTACGAAACGTTGTCTCGCCAAGTTTTTTGTAGGTATAAATCGCTCTGAGCTGCAATTGTCCCTATCGCACGATGCGGGGGTAGGGTCGAGGTAAGGGAGGTTCAAACCTATACGTACACAAGCACTAGGGATGTAGTAATACAGTCAAACCTGGATAAGAGAGAGTTGAAGGGACCGCCGTCTCATTCTCGCTTATAGAGGTTTTTCACTTATCCAGGTTTCTCACTTATCCAGTTTTAGAAGTGACTTTTCTCTCTTATAGAGGTTGAAAAATACGTCTAATTTGTATATAAGTATCTACAATTCTACATGCGTGAAGAATGATAAATATGTTTATAAATAGTATATAGACGTACTAACTGTTTGCGTTGTGTTTATTAGAATTGAACATAGATGATAGTTTATTTTATTCATTCTGAAAGGCAATTTTCTAAATTGTGAAAATTAAAAAGTTGACTCTTTTTAATATTTCCATGTCCTTTAGAGCACTGAGACCGATCAGGGGTCTTTTGATTTTATTATTTTATAAAAGTTTGATCCTGGTAAATCAAATTCATTGCGTATTTTATTTCGAGATTTCCTCTTCTGAATGCATTCAATACCCATCTTAAGCTTATCGCTGAACGATTTATTTACTTATTCCTAAAGATTTATTTATTACCAACGAACCTTTATCCTCAATTGATACTAATCAACTGTAGTAAGTTTGACCAATAAGATAGTGTAAATGCACTTGAGGCTATTCTAAAAGAATGTGATACAAAAAGATGTTAGGAAGATGAAAGAAAACCACAAAATAATTTGGAATAGAACACTATCAAACAGGATAGTATAGATTCTCGTGTGGCCATCCCAAAAAAATGCGATACAACAACAATGTTACTTATTGCCACAAAATACAAAAATTTTTTTTGAATAGAACACAATCCGAAATCAACGGTAGTTAGTTCTACGAAATTTAATAACGGGTCATAAAGTGCAGATGTTTTATTACCCTCAACTCTCGCTTATAGAGGTTCATACAAGTAGTACTCTCAGTTATAGAGGTCCATGAGGGAAAAACGACTCTCTCTTATAGAGGTTTTGGTCTCTCACTTATAGAGGTATTTGAGGGGTAAAATGACGGGACCTGGCAATTACTCTCACTTATAGAGGTTTCTCACTTATCCAGTTCTCAGTTAGCCAGGTTTGACTGTAGTCGATATTTTTGTCGATGCTCTAGTGATGTCCATCGATATCGATGTTTATTAAAAATATTAGTTATTTTTTTCAATCTTATGATTTGACCGCAGTATGTTTGTTACTTTTGAAGATAAGATTTTATCTATGGAATATAGACGTTTAGTTGCTACGACATATAGCAGCGATTATACAGAACATCGTGTTGTATCCGCAGATATCTAAATGAGTTAGGCACAGAATAACCAATTAGCATAGTGCCCAAGTAATCCGGTAAGGCTCAATTCTACGAAAGCATAATTCTATGAAGGCCCAATTCTCAAAATGGCAACATAATTTTGATTAGAAATTTTCTAAAAAAATTACACATATTAATTACTAATAAGAGCTTACCGGTACCTAAAACAACCTCCTTTGGCGAGTTAAGTACATCATAACTTTTACTATGGGACCGACCAGAGCCGAATATCAGCTATAAGCGAGAAATATCAACTATACCATAGAAAAAGTCCGTTGATAATGGACAAAGTGTATGGAACAGCTGGTTTTTATCGCCAATTCGGAGTTAGTTGCTCCCATAGTAAAAGTTGTTAACAATCGCTAATTATTGCGCATGTGTGCACAATGCCGACGCCGCGTGGCGTAGTGGTAAGCACAGGCGTGCACGTAGGAGGCATGAGGTTGGCGGGCGGCTGTGCCCCGGCGTCTTGTCTCTCAAACTCAATTTATATTTTGCAACATATGAAATTTCCATGCGGTATTTAGTTAACATGTTTTGTATAGTTATACATATGACCCTATAAGGGTATGGCAATTTTATTATTTGTATTAGAACGATTTATTATTACGTTTTCTAGATTAACGTTAAAAAATTCGTCTAATGTATAATAACATTTCGATAATAGGAAAATTTTTAGTTGTTTTATGAAACAGTTTTATCTTTCGATATCTTTTAAATTATTTGGCAATTTACTAAATATTTTTATAGCCATAGAATTTGGGCTAGAACTTGTGCATTGTTCTCTCTGGCCCCTGCGCATACCTATATTTTGCCTTTTGCACAGCATTCTGCGCCTAACTTTTCATCCGCCGACTTGTGTGGCGCGGATCGTAGGTGAGATCCATTCGAGAAAACAGCCCCATCGGCTATCCGTCCATTGAACTACGTGCCTTGCCCTCTGTCATTTTAACTTGCCAATCCACTGAGTTTTGCTGAAAAGTTCAAATACTTAGAAGTGTTTCAATCAGTTTGTCTCTACCTATTTTGTAGATATTCTATCCTGTATTTCTATGGTGGGTGCCCTATCCACTGCTGCTTTAATTTGCTAATTGTTATAACTTTTTTTTAACGTATTTAAATTAGAACCAAAGTATGACAAGCAGTTCTCCAATCCAAACAGTAAGCCTAGCATCTGATCTGTTTAATTGAATTCTCAATTCAATTAAACAGATGCGAGGTACGAGTACACTTCGCTGTGATGCGCTAATTATTGTGCATATGTGCACCATGCCAACGCTGCGTGGCCTAGTGGAGTGCACGGACGCAGGGAGCGCGCAGGAGGCATGAGTTTGGCGGGCGAGTGTGCCCCTTTCTGGCTCCCGCGCATACCTATATTTTGCCTTTTGCGCAGCGTTCTGCGCCTAACTTGCCATCCGCCGACTTGTGTGGCGCGGATTATACGTGAGATTCATTCGAGAAAACAGCCCCATTGGCTATCCGTTCATTGAACTATGTGCCTTGCCCTCTGTCATTTTAACTTGCCAATCCACTGAGTTTGAAGAGAGCTTAAAAGTTCAATTAGGATTGCTTTAAATTTTATTTTATTTTATTTATTCATACACAAAACAAATCACAATCGTTACAAAAGTTCAACTTAAATATAATTATATTATGGTCTGGATTGTAATTCAAATATATGTGTACACAGAAAAAGTAATTGAATGAGTGCTTTAAATGCTTTAATCAGTTCATATCTACCTACTTTGTAGATGTTCTATCCTGTATTACCTACTATGGTGTGTGTCCTACCCACTGCTGCTTTAATTTGCTAATTGTTTTAGTTTTTTTAAACGTGTTTAAAGTATTACCAAGGTATGACAAGCCGTTCTCTAAACAGTAAACCTCGCATCTGTTTTATTGAATCCTCTATTATTTTTATACTATGGAACTAATAGCGGAATGAAAATATGGTACGAGTAGGTACCATATAAAAGGCCAGACGTATTAGATGTGCAGGTATACAGTAATATAACGAGACCCTATTACTAAGACTCCTCTGTCCGTCTGTCTGTTGGTCACTAGGCTGTACCTATCTCATGAACCGTAATAGCTAAACAGTTAAAATTTGCACAGATGATGTATTTCCGTTTCCATTATAACAACAAATACTTACTAAAAATAGAATGAAATAAATATCGACTTCAACTGTGTACAGAATTCGCGCGGATCGATGTAGCATTTTTCACATTATTGTTGATTTATCAAATATGGCTCAGCCGATTTCAAGAAAATTTAAATGGGACCAACTTCGACGTATACCCTTTCCAATAAAAAAAATATACGCGTCAAATTGCGTACCTCCTCCGTTTCATCGGTCAAAAAATAGAATAAAATAAATATTTATTCATACAACAGATGTGAGTTTTTGCACGATAATTATTAATAATCACAACAGGTAGATGTTTAACATATTCTCAGAGTATTTAGTAATATAATATATCAATTTAAAAAACAAATAATTGAAATAGGGGTACATAATTGGCTCCCATACGGTACGAACCCGTTTAAGCGCGAGTCCATATTTATTTTAGTTTGTAGAAGAACTATGTTAGATTTTTAAATAAAAAATAATTAACTTTAAATTAGAAAGAAGTGATTTCAGTCAAAATATATAATGTAAACTGCAACGCCTACAGAAATCAAATAGCCAAATTGCTACTTTTACTCCCTGCTTTGGGTTCAAGATCAATTGTTTATGATGTTAGTTGGGTACATTTTATGTTTTTGTACAACAATAATAAAATAATTTGAAAGAAAATAAACAAGCCTATAAAAAATAACCTATGTCACAAATAATGTCGCTTCCTAATGGCAGAAAAATAAATAATCAATGGCAGGATTATTTTTGTTTGCTTTTCGCCATACCTACTAGGAAACTAGATTATACGTAGAATAGGCGTAAGAAAGCTCTACGTACGGCCAAAATCAGGAACAAATTCTATGCTGCCAGGGAATACGGAATGCTAGTGAAATAACGTACGTGGCGCCACGACTCGCGCACAGAGTTATCTTGTGCGCACTCTACGTAATATCATATTTTGCTACAATTCAAAATCAAATTTCGGTCGGCCACGGCTGGTTCTTTGAGGCGCGGGCGGGGTGCGGCGACAGTTCGAGCGCAGTACGCACACAAATACAATTGCATCACACACACATTGAAGCTCCCTGGTTTGGGGGCATCGCGACGGCAATAGTTTAGTCCAAATACCTATTTCTCAATTTCTTCGTCACTAGGCTACCCTCTTAAGCACGGCCCAATATGTTGGAAGTTTTGTAAAAATAAATATTTATACATTATTTATTTAATATAGGTTTGCGTTTGATTACATACTGCCTGATGTTATATTACTATTTAACTTATCTATTTTAGAGAAGTTTATATTACTAATATGATGAGCAAAGAGTCAAATGAACAGAGGTTTTAATTTTTTCTTGTATTAAATAGCTCTATCTAGAGTGTAGTTATGTACCGACATATTCTAAGATATTATGGTACCTACTCATTATCAGGACCTGCTGTTACGCGATCAACCTCGAAATTATACATAAATTATTATAAAAATATAAAGTTTTAAATACAAGCTTTTGAAATCCTGGATGTGGCAGCAGAGTGCTAGCCAAGACAAGTAAAACGAGCCCAAACACGACGGGTCTATCTTGTTTAGTATAGGATTTCCTATGGCCACCTTCCGACTCCATCATCAGATCAGCTCCATGGTACCATATTATTACATTGTCACGCGATATACACATGCGTGCAAAATGTCCGCTCAATCGGAAACTAGGAAGTTGGTCAAAAATTTGCAAGATTCCACCCGAACTTATATAGGTAGGAACATGCATTGCACTTTAAATAAAAGCTTGTAAAAGCAACTTTTATATACACTTTATCGAGGGTTCATGAACTTTTTGTATGGGATAGCTGAATTTTTGTCTCTAATTCGAAATCGGTTTCACAGTAAAAGTTGTTCATAATAATGATTACTTAACATCTACACCCCAAAACTCTTTGCAAAACCACACCTCGTTATACTCGTACCTAAGTAAAGTTCTTATAATTAAGTATCTAACAGTATTGCTTTCAAATAAATCAACTAGGAAGAATCAAAAATATTTAGAATAGACAGACAGACGGACAGACGGACAGAGGAGTCTTGGTAATAGGGTCCCGTTTTTACCCTTTGGGTACGGAACCCTAAAAACGCTCAAACAATTTACTAACACCAGCTCAGCAGAAATAGTTGGCTCAAACATAACACAAAATATAATTACGCCATGTTCCAAGCCAAGCAAACCGAGCATGCGACGATTGTGTCACATTAAGGCGACAGATAAAGACAAATAGACCGGAAAAACAGTTGTTCGAGAGAGATAAACAGTATTTTCTTTGTTGCACCACTAAAGGAATTTTAATGATTGAGTGCTGAAGCGTCTCGTTGCGAAGCGATGAGTTTGAATTTCAAATATCTTATTTTCGTTCAACAGAAATACTTGGTTGAAAGTTTTGAATTTAGAATGTTCAAGTAATATTATTTTTCTTTGTTTTGTTTTTACATTTCAAAAGGCATTTTTTTTACATTATCTAACATTTTTTAGTAATTCGACTTTGGCTGTTACTACTTATTTTGATAATGATAAAACTTGATGAAACATAAGTACGCTTGATACTTACAGCCAAATAAGGTAAGCCCCATTTCTCGTACTCAGTTCCAAAAATAATAAAATAATTATGAGCAGAAAATAATCCTTAAATACCTATTACAAAAACGCAATTTGCTCGTTCGTTACTCATCGACGCAGCAACGGAGCAACAGATTGACTTGATTTTTGGCGTGGACATAGTTCAATGGTCATACCTAAGTGATTATAGCCTACTTTGTCTTTGTTTATCCAGAAAAAACGAAGACTTTCCTATGGGCGGGCAAAATCGCGGCCAATGGCTAGTTTCTCTTCAAAAATAATAATAATAGCTATTAACCAAAGAAAAAGTAAACACTTTAAAAACTTCCAAGACCTTTACTAAAAGGTCGAGCAAGTCGAGAGATCGAAACCTAACTTTGCAATTTTTATTTTACAAATCACCAAAAAAATATAACAAAAGTATTATCAATATCCAAAATGATATGTGAATGAGATTCTTTAGGCCCCAGTTCAGGGCGTGGTCCGTTGTAATAGCAATAAATTATGTCAGTCGAAAACCGGTCTTTGTCAATGGAAACGTAAAATGTTTGGCGATTTTTTATATTTATTTCAATGGGACTACGAAAGCACTGTTTTGATTTTCTATGAGTATGGTTAGCTGAAGATATTCATAGAAGATACTCGTACTTATCATCTACACTTTCTACACTACTTGCTTTTGATCGGTTTGGTTAATATTCTTAAATCTTGTTATGATTTACAAACTAAACTATCTTGCCAAATTGTTCTAAATCGCCTGATTATATAGGATCGTGAATCGACTGTTTTCGCGTTTTCTGTAGAACATCGAGAACATTTTCGGTACATTTTAGATAAAATTCACGTTCCGGGAGAAAACTCTTTTCGCCCCTTAAATTGTAACAAAATGATATGTTTTTGGCTTTTGGCTCGCTGCAAGATCGAATAAGAAACGAGAAGATTTGCGGACGAACCAAAGTTACCGACATAAGCCAGCGGATTAGTAAGTTGAAATGGCAGTGGGCAGGGCACATAGTTCGGACATCTGATGACCGCTGGGGCAGTAAAGTTCTAGAACAGAGAAGCACCGGCAAGCGCAGCGTAGGACGTCCACCGACTAGGTGGACCGACGATATTAATAAGACCGCAAAAAAGCGCTGGATGCAGGCCGCTTCCAACCGGACTTATTGGAAATCTATAGGGGAGGCGTATGTCCAGCAGTGGGCGTCCTACGGCTGATAATGATGATGATGATACATTATATAATTTAACCATATTTCCCTTCATAAACAGGATTGGCTCATCCAAAATGGCGTTTACCGTACGATTAAACCACCCCTGGATTAAACAATTCAAAAACAGATACAAAATAATAATATCAAGGGTTGCGGAGGGTACGCCAGGTGTGTCTCTACGACCCTTATATACATTATGTAGATAATTTGGTATTTGATAAGTGCTATGTTGTCTATTTCATTTTAAGCAACGGTTTTTTTGTTCCGTAATTGTTTTATAACATTAGAGATATTCCGTTAGGTACTAAACTTTTCAATTTGATATAAGAATAAGGTTAATGAACTAATTGAAATAAGTAAGTAATTAATAGTCGCTATATTTTGGAACTTATCGCATAACGAAAATAATATTTTTCGCTATAAATGGCACAACTGATTTCACAGATTCGAGTAGTTCGCACGAATCAATGTATCATCGTTCACGATGTAGTCATTTTTACAATATTGATGATTTATCGAAAACGATTCATCCGATTTCGATATAACTTAAACAGAACATCTCTGAAACAAAAAAAAAACTACCAAACATAAAAAAACTTCAAAATCGGTTCATCATTGGCAGAATAATTTCAGAATTTAAAAAACATTCAGTCGAATTGAAAACTTCCTTTTTTGAAGTCCGTTGTAAATGCATGTACGTGCAGCACCATCCACTGCAGCACTAATAACACTACTACTATAAACAACAAAAACTAAAATATAACTACATGTAGAAATGGAATTTATAGCGTGGCATAAAAACGGGGATTAAAAATAAATCGCTTGAATAAATTGCGCCTGTGAAATTAAAACGCTCCCTCGCACCACACGCGTACTCGTGGGTGGGCCGAGGCATGAGCGGAAGCGGAGCATGGGTAGCATTGACGATACAAGCTATAATAAAATTACTGTAGAATTTAATAAACTAAAAAAATATGAATAATATTTGTTTCGATTTTTAGCCGCTTTTTTATTTATTTTGTTTTTATTATAGGTAGGTTTTTTTTATTTTGTGAATTTGTAAATATTACTCAGTATATAGAATAAATATTCAATTTCTATAAGGTTATGTCAACAAAAAATAGGACACAATTGAGTAAATGATGATATACGGTAACGTATTATAATATATGATACGCTATGATAAGTAAATGATGATAAATTTTAATGGTTTTGTGATTTGTAAACAATACTACTTTGTATTTTTATCGACGTAAGTCTGGTTAGTAAGCACAATCATTCATTCAATGTCACATGTACCTATGTGTAAAATTAACCTAAAGTTAAATTATTAATACAGTTAATGAAATCATAATGACATCGAATATTTTACACAACCAACCAAACAACATTGGAACTGTAAATTTTTTAAATTTTAAACTGTTCTTTTTTGTTTTACTATATAAAATCTATTCTTGCTCTACTGTACATACGAGTATAAAACAAATGCAAATCCTAATAAAATTACAGAGAGATCAGAGTTGGTGTCGTCTAAAAAAGCAAGTTAGCACGGCAAGCCAGTACTGTTTTATTTTTTAAATCCATGCGACCTTTAATTAAAAAAATACACGCAACTATTTTCTCCGTTTATAATCATTTAATTAGAATAAATAAAGACGCGCATCAATAAGAAAAATACGAGTGCAAAACACAAAAACATAACTTCAACTCTTCAGCTACAAGTATGATTTATTTTTACCTTGTACAAACCGCCTTCTCTTTTACCTTGGGCCCCGAGCCTACAGCCAGGGGTAGGTACTACGATCGACCATTGTTCTTTTAACAGCCGAGAGCTTGTTAGCGTCTCCGCCCACGCACAAGGTGTGATTAACGCGAGTTCGAGGTGAGAACCCGTGGTAGGCCCTCGAAACGCCAATTAATTGTGACTGAGTATTTACTTGTACTAAGTGCATGGAGACTGGATGCGAGGTAAAACGTAAATCCCTTTGTTATTCGTAGATTGTATGTGCGTCGTTGATGAATTCGGGTTCATAGATATTTCATCGCACTCCAACCATACTTAAAACACAAGTTACAGGAGACCTATTTTTAAACTTCGCACACCTAGAAACGTATACTTATCGGACTATAAGAAACTTATTTAAGAACGACTTTTTTTTCGAGATTTATTTTTAATTAACGTTCCATTTCACGACTTCGCCCTTTGCAGTCTATGGCTTTTTTTTATTTGCCATGTTCAGTACTAAAGTTTTGCGTGAAATGGATAATTTTAAATAAATTTCAAGAAAAAAAATGTCGTCCTTTAAGATAAGTATACGTTTCTAGGTGTTCGAAGTTCAAAAATAGGTCCCCAGTACAGTATTTGTTTTAAGATCAGGCAAAATGTAGTCAAAAGCGTAGTAAAAAAGAACCTACTCTTAATTTTAAAACTTACAGGATTAATTTAGACTTCTTGATTTGTAAGAACCAATATTTTTTTGAATTGCCTCAAGTACAAAAGCTTTTAATATGTAATGTCTTATATTTTTTAGAGTAAGAGCCTTATTTTATTCGTAAACGTATTTGAAATAAAATACATAACTTTTGCAACTATTTAGCATTGTTTTTGCCTTAAACACGTGGGCACGTAAAATGTCAAATCTACACCACACAAAATCGCTAATTTCATTTAATTTAGACAAAATATAGATTTTTAGAAAATACGTAGATGCCCTAACATTTTCAAATACCTAAAAAAAATCTAAATAGAAAAAGAAAAGCTTACTGCATTTTAATAAACTATGTTTCAACTCTCTACAAACAAACAAACAAACAAACAACAACACTTTATTAGACAACCACATTACATAAAAAACAGATTATAAGAACAAAAACAAAACAATAGGCCTATCTAATTGGCGGCCTTATTGTTTTAAGCGATTTCTTCCAGGCAACCAAGTATACATTTAATACTAGATTTCAATACTACTGTATTCAAAGATTTCCTCTCTGAAATTCTACCCACTGACAGAGCAGGAGATCTACTTATGTATCTAACATGCAACTTCAAGTGAATTTAAGAAATATTTCAAGCCCAAAATACAAAACCCAATAACAATCGACACCTAATCAAAGAATCCGATTCACAAAATGCGCGAGCCGACGAAAACAAAGAACTAATCTACTTTGGATTCTCGACACGATCTCGCGAAATTATACCGACCGCAGCAAAAAGGGACAAAAAGGGCCAAAAACAATGACATCCGCAGGGTTTAATCAAGGTCCTGCCCTAAATTCGCCCACAAATTGCACCCAATTGTTCACTTTTTACCACCCTTCTTTACCACGAATTTGTTGGGGTGGTGTAGGGAAGAACAGTAGGTTGTGCATGCGATCTAATGCACTCCTATTCGGAACTATTGGCTTGAAAACTGGGCGGTTATAATTGGAGATAACATGTTTAAGGCAGCAATTTTTCGGATAAAGGGTTCGTATTGTATTGATGACCACCACACATACTGTGAACTTGTGTGAAAATAAATTGTAGTGTAGAACTGGTCTGAAATGCGGCAGACTATCGCCTCTACTATTCTTGGGTATCTTGTTGAAGTAATACAAAAGATAAATAGAAGCGATATACAGCAAATACTTGTAACTAAGCGTGCTCTACTTTAACATCATTGCAAGCATCGTATGTAAAGGCGGAGGGCCCTGGTATGCCATAACACAGGTTATTCCTAGTTTGGGTACCAAGGTCATTCTACATGGAATGTTATTAAATTTGTCTATATCACATTGATTGTAAGTGAAAAATTGATGTTTGTAAAGATTCAATAAATTTATTTATTATTTAAGCTTATTCCAGCCCACATGCAGAGCATAAGCTTCCTTCTTCTTTCGCTAATTTAAATCTGCCTCGTTCTATGAGATTGGTAACAAAACGTATGGGGCATTTGTAACGCTTATAGCGTTGTTTTACTAAGTAGTTGTTTGTCAGCGATCACCAATGTTAAGCAACGTTCTACTAAGGCTAGCCACTCTTCGCTAGGCCACGAAATTGCTTTAGTAACCAAAACAGCTAACCTAATATAACGGAAGTAAAATTCTGATAAAGCACTAATTTAACTCGTACTTTTAATATACAACGCTTATTTCGTAATATTGCATTATATATTTTAAGAAAACGTTTTGAATCCCAATCTTCTTAGTTTGTTTTTAAGTTGGCGATTATCAGGCTTCTCAATATTAGACGATATTGAAAAACAGCTTAACGGTCCAGCCAAAAATTCTCTTCAATAACATCGACCAAAGATACCTTTTTAGAAAAGATTAGATAAAAAACTGCGGTTTTTTGGCGAGAAACCCTTTATGAAACGCAGGCGCTTTTTATATTCGCAAAGCGGATTATTTTTTTAAGCGAGTTAAAGTTTTTTACCCCTTTTGCTAAAGATGCACCGATTTGTTTTCTAAAGATAGTGGTTTGAAAGATATTACCAAAATTTTAATGGATTTCTTTTACAATAGTGCGGTTGAATTTTGAGGACAATAACCACTTCAAAAACTGTTGAGAGAGTTTTTAGCAATTCAATTTGCAGATGTTGAATAAAAAGGTTAAAGAAGAAAAAATATATTTTATTTAGTTAAATTTACTTGTTGGTGCGTAAGAATTTTGAATACTGAATATATTTGATTTGCTACGATATTTTATCAAAGAGTAAGTAGACAAACTTAATACAATCCCAGAGGTTAAACATGTATAAAATCTATAGGTCGTATCTCTAAAGATCTAATAAAATGCATACGTAATTTATAAACTGGAAAGGTTTTATTTTTTGTACACTACAAGGTGAATTTCACTACAACGTAAATATTGTTGATATACCTACGAAATAAATTTTAGTTTGGGCATATTCTAAGAACATTGAAATATGAGGCAATGTACTTTCTATTACTTCTTCTGTGGTACAGGTACAGAGGAAATGTAAATAAAAAGAAATTCATCTAGTTATAATACTTACATCGTTCAAGTTCCAAAGAAGATAATTGCAAGTCATACCAGTGTTGCAAGTTGCCAAAGCGCAATTATATCGATCGCTGCAAAGAATCTCTAGACTCCAGAATAAACTAATCAATTAAATGTCAATACAATACAACAACATTTTATTGACACTAGAAATCACAAAAGGCGGCAAGGAAACGTCTAAACGACTAAGACGGTGGTGTGAACGTAAAAGTATTTTGAGGATTGATATCCTTTGTCTAAGTCAATTCATACTTTGTTTCCCACAGAGCTCTTGCTTCCTCCTCGAGGAGACAAATTGGTGGCAAGAAAATTTGTCTATTTGCCTGGGTGCAGGAGCAAAGGAGCAAACGTTTTATATTCTTTGTTTAGTTTATTATATAGTATCGCATGTGGTAGGTTCACTAATGCAAAAATAATATTTTAGTAAGTAACCGTAGTAAAATCAACAGCCATAAGATTTGAAATGAAGATAGAAGCAAACAAAACTAAATGTACAGATTGAAGCTAAATGAAACCCGTGTAGTCTAGAGTTGGATTTTTCTTCTATCCCCTTATTCATAAGAACCACAAGCCCAACGATCTCCCTGCTAGCCACAAAGCGACCGTTAAGAGCCATCGTGGGCACCAGAAAGCTCTACAACGGTTCCTCAGACCACTTCGTCTTTGTCTCAGATGAGCTGATGCACAGCGCGGCGATGGGGGGCGGAGCCCTGTTTGGGTGCTCCTCTGCTGGCCACAGTGGGGTCAACCAGCTGGGGGGAGTCTACGTGAACGGAAGGCCTCTACCGGACTCCACGCGGCAGAAGATCGTGGAGCTGGCGCACTCCGGAGCGCGGCCCTGCGACATCAGCCGCATCCTGCAGGTCTCCAACGGCTGCGTATCCAAGATCCTCGGCAGGTCAGTATCATGTTAACTGTTATTTATTCATTGTGACAAAGAAATGCCCACTAAAGTCTAAGCTGGTAATTAAGTACTAATTGGAAATAAAAAAAAAAAAAATAAAGGGTACTAGCCACAACTGCAGTCCTACGAGTAGCTCGTACCAACTAATTTGTGGCTGGAAACTCTTAGCGTGTCCAAGATCCTCAGCAAGTCAGTAACTCTGACCATCTGATAGTAATAGTATAACCAATTAGTATTTACAGAAAGATCTATGCTGGGCATACCCCCAACTTCCTTCAGGCAGCTAAAAAACTCTAAGCCAGGACTAACCATACGGCTCATACAAACTTACGCACACTTCCAACTGCACTATTCTTGAGTATCTGGACTATCTCTAGACTTTCGGCAGACTGTGGATGATCCAATTGATTTTATGTAGTAGCAGCTTAAGTATTCAGTTTAAGTATTAAGTGTCGATTTTTCTTCGATACGTACGAAGCTGTTTGACTCAACATTTCTGATTCGTACCGCCAGGGAATAGAACAGTCTTCATGCTTTCCTGTTCCCTAAGAGATATAATCTAAAAGCCTTCTTTTCTTCTTTCAAGGTCAGAGTGAATAGGTATCTTCTAGGTCTGCGTGCTTCATCTTTGACCACAACGTGACCACCTTGCCAGATGGTAAGCGTACCATCTGGCAAGGTGGTCAAGCGCGGACTTATTCGCGTAAAAAAGTAGCTTTTTGCTGGTTGTTGTGGTTAGGTAATAGTCCGAAAAAAGCTTTCAAAATATCAAAATAAGCTACTTTACCATCCAAATAGATGAGATATTTTTCATTCAACTTCAATCCAATTGAATCAAAAGCTTTCAATACATTATTTAAAATACAAGACATTTTATTACTATTCATTAGCAAAGATTTATCCATTGTACACACACTAAGCGTTTTGTCCAACACATTCACTATTAATATTCCACTCAATACTTTCAAAAGAAGAATGCCTCCAAGTTAAAGTAACCCACATTTCCTTGCACCCATAACAATTAAATCGAGTACTATTACATCACACGAATAAACGAATTATTTAGCACAAAACCTTTGTAGAGCTACGAATAAGACGGGGTCGATTCTGTAGCCACGCGAACAAATTGATGGAATTCCCATAATACCGCCCAAGACGCCGCACAATGGCGCGGCACAATAAAAGTCGTGGACAAAATTAAGGAATATTTCAATGACTTAATCAATACAATAGTAATGTGCTTGCATTCCCATAGAGCATTGTTTTTGTAGACGTGTGCTCAGCGGGCGACTGGGTGGGAATCGACAGCCTGCGATGGGGTGCCACAGTAATTTCCGCGCTGAGTTTATTGCTTGATTGCGATTTTATCTGCACATCGAGGATTTGATCCCTCTCGATTAGGAGGAGGATTGGAAGGAGTGCTTAGTGAAATAGGCCGGCTGGGCCTCGATGGGGTTTTCTCTAATCTAAAGTTCTTTTAAGTGTGTTTTGATAAAAAGGTTAGATAAAGTTTGACTAGGCTTTCTAAGCGCCAAATTGTAGGAATATGTTTACTATGAATGCAATTGACTTTGACTGCGTTTCTTAAAATGGCAGTTTTAAAGTTATACCTATAGGTAACATTGTTTCTGATTTCCTCAATCATAATTGCTAAAACTTCACTTCTTTAACTTTAGTAATAATATTATATTTAACATTCCAACAATACCTCAATTTTTTCCTGATAGAAATGCAAAAATACATTCTAGTAAGGAGATGCTAGAACTAATTTCACTATTTCTCAAATCACGTAAGGTGGCGGATTGACAAAATAATAGGGTCACAAGAACAGAAATGTCAAAACCAAACAATAAAAAAATGCAAAAGACGTCAATCAAAGACTTGACTTTTAATACAGGGTGTGCCTTTCAGTCCCACGACCGCCCTAAAATAAAAATGAAAATACAACATTATTTTCTGATAATTGGCACCCCTGCGGAGGAGACCGCTTGACGCCACTTGAGTAGATCTTGTAGGAAATATATTTGGCCCCGAACCCTACGCTGCACCCCTCTGGGCATGTGTTATTATTTTGTAATGTTTCGCTTGTTAGGCTATTGGCGAAACAAGTTGTTACCAATGTGTAGAAACACTTGAGTTTTGTAGTTTTTTTGTGACATTTGTTGTTGCCAATATCATTAAATAAAAGCCTGAACTCAAGACGGAATCACCGTCTTAAGTTTAGGCAGAGAAATCTTTGAAAGATTTTGTTTGTTTGTTAAAAGTATGGTATTTTTTCTACCATTAAGTAAGTTCGTAATATATATAGGCTGAGTGGCTAGTCCTGGTGTCTGAGTTTCTCCGTCTGAAGGCTTCTGACATGACTAAACAAAATCATTGAAAATAAACAGTAATCGTTTTATGACTTTAGCCAATGCCTGTTCAATACTGTACCCATTTTTTTTCATCTTTATCTTAAGTATCTATTTCTATTTATCTACGTCATATCTTTCTTCCCTTAATGTTATACCTTCGTGTCCTTCAACGAACGTATAGGCCGAACCATACAAGTCGGCGGATGTGAAGTTAGCCACAAGCTGCGCAATATCCAATCCTGACTGAAGCTCACTTAAAGCTGCGCTTCGAACGGGTTTCAGGCAGCTTGTAGCTAACTTCACATTCACATCCACCGACTTAGGTTTATGATTCGGCATATATCATCATTTTACTCTCAATTTGCATCCGTTTTTCAATAAAATTAATCCTGAATCATAGTTCAAACCACAATTAACTTAAGGGGGCACCTAATGCCAAAATCAAGCGAAAGGTGTACTTTTAAAGACGTGGTGTAAAGGTAACGAACACAAACATCCATATTAAAAAATACTATAGGAAAGAAAAAACCTAAGGTAGCAGAGTAATTGAGTAGAATTTTGGAAAATAATATAGTTACTTTAGAAAAAAATTAAAACTTCGCATCATAAAAAAAAAAAATTTCAAATGCTCGAAATAATAATTATCAGCGACAACACCACATTATTTTTGGCAAATTACGTAGCCAGGCTGATGTTCTAGCCGAGTAATTAATTAGTTTTTTTTATTAAATTAAATTTTGAATAAATAAATAAAAACCCACCTAAAAATTTAAGCTGGAGCTCGAAGCCAATATCATCATAAACTGTGTCATGCGATTTTCGACTCTAAACAAAGCCGCATAGATGATAGAGGGCGATGCAAGACGTGCGGGTGAAATCTGTTTTTTCATAGCATTAGGCGCAGTCCTAATTAGAAAAAAAACGAAACCCAAAATATACCTACTTATGTGATACCAAAAATCCAACTACACATAATTGAGTAGCCAGAATTCTTCCCCAACGTAAACCGATCGAAATTGGCCGTCGCTCTCCCGGCAGCAAGTGCTACCTCGTCCGTTTTTCCCACACCCTGAAAGACCGGTGTTGCCATGATATTCTTATCGTGCCAATTACGAAAGAAGGGGTTCGTAAGAGTTCCTCAGGGCTTATAATAAAAGGCAAGCGTGGCAGGACTCCTAATTAAGGAGCAACCCCGTGGACTTGTGTTGTACCGACTTATGTTCTTTGCGTTGGTATTTATTGGAGTACTAGCTTTTGCCTGCGGCTTCGCCCGCATGGTATTTTGATTGTTGTGCTGTCCCATAGGATTTTTTTATATATGTTACTTTCCTACTTTTGAACTAGATCCATGCCAAAAATCAAGTCAAATCGTTGCTATGTTGCTGCGTGATAGCTTAGCGTTCACTTTCAGGTTTTGAATATTAGTAAGGATTAGTTTTTCTCATTTTCACCGAAACAAAAAGATAGTGGTTTTTTTATAAAAAATGAATTGGGAGCCACTCGTAAAATAACTTAATATATTTCTTACTAAGACCTCGTATAGGTATAGAACAACTAATCGAGGCATGTCATGCACCTTGAGCTCTACAATGCAATTGACACTAGCGTCCTAATCATTTATGTTTTCCTAGTCCTGTACAGAGCAATCACCGTAGCAAACAAACCATTCATAATTCGCCATAACAATAATTTCTCAAACCCTTGACCTATAATCACGTCAGCGACGTCACTGAGTGCAATAACACTGTTACGTTTAAATAACCACTTCAAAAACAATCTCGGATAAGTGCCCATTCAGTGTTGCCCCCGGAAAATATCGTATCTCTAATCGATCACCCTCAAAGCAATCGAATCGCGTTTAGTTTCATATGATCACCGCTGAGCAAGGTTCTGTTGAAAATGTCCGATTTTTAAATTCGATGTGGATCTAATTTGAATTTATGATCTGTTTCAATAGAAATAGTTTAGTTTACAGTAAAAGTCTTTCGTATCTCCTATGTGCGGAAAAAGTTGTAACGACTTTTCTAGATATTTTCCACAGGATTAAATATATAGAATTAATAGAATTTTTTAACAAATAAAAAAACAGTGACATTGTACATTTAAAAAAAATCATTACTTACACATTTACATCTCCTATAACATTCTACAATCTTTTAAGTATAATACATGTCTCAAGAATAAAATATTTGAAAATATTTAAGATAAGGCTATCTTCAATGTTTAAAAATCACAATAAAAAGTTACTTGCAAACCTAAAAGCATTTTATGAATTAAATATAAGTACACGGGTACCTATTCGATTCAAAGATCTTATCGGTAAGATTTTAGAATCGATTATTATTTGGTATTGTTTTCGCATCTCTTGCTGGGCCATTGTCTTCACTAGAGAAGAGAAATGCAAAACAATAGTTTGTCGACGAAAACTCGGCTTCAGTGAAAATCGACATAATGTCGATTGAAATTGAAAGCCACTGAATTTAGAATGAATAAATCTGTAGACATGTCTTATAGCTCATAATGAACTTAGCTGCGAATTTGATCACCATTCTTTTCTTTTAACACCATTATTCATGGCAGGACTTTATTTTGAATATGTTGAATTCTAAATTATCATGAAGTTCACGTTTATGGAGTTATGAATTATCTTACAATTAGTGTTTTTTTTATTACGAATAAGTTCTCGTTTGAACATAAGCATTAAGCTTTAATCTTATCATTATTATTTAGGAAAAACTACTAGCAATGTTATCGGACGATTTCAAGTGCATGTAATGTGTCCACGAAATAAAGAGCTTTGCCTTTGACTTTGACTATGACACTGTGGTAGGAGATACGCAAACTTAAGTACAAGAAATTTGGATCGTCAACACTCTTCCTTGTGTTTTCAAACACTTAAGAAAATAACTATTTAATTCGTGTAGTTGATGACTTTTTCGCTCAGTAGCTGCACCTGCAAACGCAGAAACATTAAAAAAACATCTGAACTTACTATTTACTTATTGTTATACCTCATATACCTACCTCAAATTTTCAAATTAATTGTGCTCTTGCACGATATTTAACAATATTTTTCCACGTCATAGTTACGATTATGATGTTTGAAACCATACGTGGTCACTAGTTTCAACTTCATACACCTAGGGGATTTAGTCCATACAAAAATGCCCATTATTCTTATATTTTATCAATACTCCACCCGTTTCACGTCCCGCGTTTTATTTATTTGTCCAAGCTCGAAAGCCACTGGATGCAACAGATTTCGATCAATTTGTTATTGTTTGATCCCGTAATTTGTCGGTTCCAACAATTTGTTTGCTATTTCTGTTTCATTTGCGGGCACAATTTAGCTACCTTACCGCTTTTAATAGTTTTTGTAATCTCCACATAAATCAACTGTGGAGTATTAATAGAATTCTTCGTCGTTTGTATCACATACCCGTAGGTATAGTATGTTATAATATAAAAACCTATCATCATCGTTTCAGCCATAAGACGTTCAGCTGGTCATATAGCCCGTCTCTATACCTAGATCTTTAATAAGACCGATTGGAAGCGGCTTGCATCCAGCGGGATCGTGTCTTCTGTCCTTGTGGTGAATGTCCTACGCTGCGTTTGCCTATACGTGGTCTCCATTCAAGAACTTTTGAAGTCTGTCATCAGTCGACTTATTCGTCAAAACATCACATTCTTTCAAAAACACGTAAGTATTTAATGTTCGAACCCTGAGGGACATACATGAGAGAAAACTATGGTTACATTTTTTTTTCGTAATAACATTTATTTTTAACTGTTCAATTATTTACCAAACCGCAGTCTTAAATAAACTGTCATTCAATTAAAATCTAGTTACACCCTCATAGTAACACCCTTCCAAAGATCGCCTCGAGCAAAGCGATTACAACTACATTTACCAACTTACATCTACACTTGGCAACAGAAGCCACCATCGAATTTTAGCTACAATATTGCATCGACTCTTGATGCAAAGTTTTAGTTTCAAGTTTAGCCGTTGGTATCAGATAAGTTGGTGATATTTCGTGGCAGGGACACATGGTAGGCCCTTATCGATAATAACTTTATGAACGTTCGGTCGAGTTTAGATAAACAAGTATCGAATGACAATGTCTTGCCTCGGGGTGATAACCTTAGAATTGTAAAGGTTTTGTAACGGCTTTAGATTTAAAATTTAATTTAGGTATAATTGTATATTGTAGGTACTATATCTACTATATTAGGTAAGTAGGTATTATGTACCTACCTAATTGTAGTAGAATGAGATATTTGTGGATGGACTTAGTGGTTAGTATTCAATGTGTGGAGTTTAGTTTGAATCCAAGTATTATTGGCCTATTGATAACCCTTATTATAAGCTTTTATTTACTTTTATCTGTCCCGTTGTCTGTCGGACTGTAATCAAATCTTGCAAGTTAAATTTGATCCACTTCCCGGTTACCGATTGAGCTGAAATTTTGCATGATTGATTCGTCTTGGCGAGTAGGTACCCAAGTACTTGTTCAGTAAAAGCTTGTTTTTTTTTAAAAAAGGTTTGTTTTAAATATTAAACTTGGTTTTTGTTTATTATAAGTTGGTAAAAGAATTACTTTAAGCTGCCGATGAATAATAACATCGTAATGGAAATATAGAATGATGGTGTCATAGAGACCGTCATAGGGATTTTCAGTGCTTAGTGATGCCTGGCTAACTTTCACCAAACTTTCAACTTTCGACACTTCAAAAGCAAAACCATTTATTTCCGCTATTGCAACTACTGAAGTACAAACTTACCAATTTGCTTGACCAAGTTCGTGACGTAAACTGAACAGAATATGTATTTCTTTTAAAAAATATCTCATTTTCGTATATAGGTAATCATTGGAAACAAATTAGATACCTAGCTATTCTAAAAGTAACAATAGTTATAATATAAACAACGGTAATAAATTTACATTAGTTTTTAAGTTCTACGAGGTTAATTTTGTAAAAATTCAGTTCTATTATTGTTTTCAAGGGAAATTAAGTTTACCTATCAGTCCCCCACTAAGTCATTCATTATTATCTAGGCATTGAAGCCTTCCGATTGAGACTAGGCTAAAAAGTCTTACTTGCTAAGTCGCACTGCCCACAAAAATAAAAATAGACTAAATTTTCATTCACAAATTCTCACAGAACAATTCAATAGCAACTACTTAACCGAGGCCCTCAATTCAAACACATTGCTACCTCTATTATCTACATCAACGTGCAGACGTATCGACAATCGCATTGCCTGTATCAATCGATTGTTGCCCTAAATATCGACACATGTCGATCTTACTACAATAGCATCGACTTGAGTACATCCCTATATCGATACCAATATAACTTCACATGTACTCTGTAATAGATAGACTCTATGCTACAGAAGTAAGGTCTAAACTTTTGCAGAAGTCACAAAACTGCCAGCAAATCTAATATTGTGTCAAAATATAGGCCGTGTAGACTTGATCGTTATGCCAATGGAATAGAGTTGGTTTAAGGCAGTATTTGTTTGTATAGGTACTTCAAGTTAAGGGGATAGTTTCAGAGATTACATTTGTAATTGTGTTTTAATACTTTTCAAGTGGGTAGGGAAGTTGGCTGGAGATCGTTACAGGCTTTATCCTTTAGTAAGTTTCCCAAATAGGAAACCTTTGTACACAGTACTTTACGTTACTTTATATCTTATGTTATATTAAAAAAACGTTATAATGTACAGATAGATACCGAAAGGCCTTGATCAACGAGGTAAAATGGTCTTGTCAGAAATCCATAATCAAATCCAAATCCGGTGTGTAGTTTTAAAGATATAAGCATACATGGGGACAGACAGCGGGAAGCGACTTTGTTTTATACTATGTACCTATAGTGATGATGCATTTTCCTCTACCACTGCATTTTTAACCCTTTCCAAAATCCAAACTAAGTTCAGATTTGCGCACAGATATTACGAGACGGGGTCCATAAAGCCCCGCGCCATCGGCGGGTCGAAGCCGCGGGTCGCCACGACCCCGGTCGTGCAGAAGATAGCCGACTACAAAAGGGAGTGTCCGTCCATCTTCGCCTGGGAGATCCGAGACCGCCTGCTCAGCGAAAACGTGTGCAATAACGACAATATACCTAGTGTGAGTATTGTTTTTTAATTTTTGTATACTTTTTTAGGAACACAAATGAATAGGTAATTTTTGATTAAAAGCTAGTTGATAGAATTTGCCAAATTAGGTACCATCTATTAAATTATATTTAAAAAAAAATTGTATACTTTTTAGGAACACAAAAGAATAGACAATTTTTGATTAAAAGCTAGTTGATGGAATTTGCCAAATTAGTTACCATCTATTAAATTTTATAAAAAAAAATTGTATACTTTTTAGGAACACAAATGAATAGACAATTTTTGATAAAAGCTAGTTGATAGAATTCGCAAAATTAAGTACCATCTAAAAATTTACGCTCGCTACGCTCGCGCAATGGTCACGTTGGTTGCCGCATTAATGATTCAAATCTCTCCCAAAACTTTAAATTCAATTTTATAAGGAACCATTAAGTGACAAAAAAAACTAGCCATTAACACTAAATGAATGAATTAAGTGACATGCAATGAGTACCTAAGTAAAATGTTACTTCCATAATAGACAATTTCTAATAAGCAGAAGAACACTAAAATAATCAATAAATTAAATACTTAGTAAACTTAATTTTTTTCATACTTGTTGCCGTTCTTATTAACCTAATATGCTCCACCTCTCTTTATATTTCTTTTTAATTTACTTGTACTCGTAATACATCACAGGCTTAGGTTTTTTGTACATGGGACACCAAGTGTTCATGACCTTCGTTGTCATAATATTATTGGTTGAATTAAATGCGAGCAGAGGTTTAACCTGAACGGTTGAACCCCTGCTCTACACTACACTAGCACTCATACCTACAGATTAAAATGTGAATAAAACACAGACTTTAAATATTCACACGTCAATCAAATTGAATGACATTAAAATTAGAAAGATACTCCAATCAAACCCAAATGTCAAAATACATCCAAACATCATAGAATTTCATTAAAAATCGGCAAACACTCGCAGCCGCCCATAGAGACGAATCAAAATAAGCTGGACATAAAATTCGGGGACAAAAATTTTTCTTTTAATCCAATTTTGTAAATTTCATACAAATTCTCTGGCATATGTTTCGGTTAACGCGGGTCCATTGTCCGCGCCCTTTCAAGATGGACCGTGCTCAACATAATGCAACGAACTTTGTGGACTCTACAGGGTGTAGCAATAACGTAACTTTTTTTATATCACCCATCTGACTATTACACACTGGCCGAGGACGTAGAAGTTGCTCCACCGACAAGAGCCGCTCTCTTGAATTCTGAATGATTGCATTTCACCTGGCTGTTACATATTGATATAACGAACATTAATACATTAACGGATTATAGAAACAACGGACATTAATGTAATTTACCTATTCAAGTACAATATTAATTTTACTAATCATGGCGAAATAAAAATAAGTACTAGTTAATATTTCTTGTAACAAATATTTCACCCAGGCCAACCAAACACGAGGTGACAAAGCAAGCATATCGCCTTTAATAAATATCGATGCAGTTTATTCCGAGTTTTAGTTCAAGCCATTGACATATAATTGTTTTTAAATATTTCTTACACCCTGTACAGTTCAGTCCCATTATGGACTTTACGGACTTTTCTGCGAATATAATTGATGACGGCTTATAAAATCGGACAGACCGTCCGATGGCATCGTTTTATTAAGTTTTTGTCGTCCATACAAATAGTCCATTATATAGTCTGCGAGTTCATAAATTCTGTTATTCAACGATGCTAATACGATGTTCCCAGCTTGACGAGGGCACTTAGACTTTGAGTGCAGTTCAAAATTAGCAAACAGGGATACTTTTACATGCTTACCTACAGTCACTGGGGTCTGGGTTTAGATTTAAATTTGTCTGGGTAAATACCTAGCGTGCGGATAGGAAAGTTCCTCCCTCTGGCTCTTCCTTTAGTTGTCGGTTTGTTTCTTTATAATAAGTTAGCTGACTAAAAAACGTAATAGTCCCTCAGGTATATTATCAAAAATATAAGATACGTATTTTTTATTTTGCCAATTAAATAAAAATGTTGATGAATAGACCGTTAAAATTCCGAGTGACGTCATGTTTAGCCACACTTTTTACGTGACGCCTCGAGCTCCAACTTTGGCGCGCTTTATCTTTGTCATTTCTTGTTTGATTGACAAAAGAAAAAATAGGCAACTACCTTTTTTCATTTTTAACCAACTTCAAAAAAGGAGGAGGTTCTATGTTCGTCTGTATGTATCTTTTTTTTTGTGTATGTTCATCGATAATTGCGCCAATTGTGAACCGAATTGAAAAATCCCTTTTAAAGTTCGAAAATACTCCCGAAGTGGCCTTATTTAAATTTAACATAATCCGGCTGAGCCGTTTTTGAAAAAACCAACAATAATGTAAGCAATTCGAGGGAAATATCCGAATTTTGTACACGATGAACATCGATAATTTCGCCAATTGTGAACCAAATCGAAAAATTCTTTTTTAGGTCGATAGGGTATACTCCCTAGATGGTTCCGTTTAAATTTTCCATAAATAGGCTGAGCTGTTTTTGAAAAATCAAAAACAATGTAAACAATTCTAGCGAAATATTCGAAATTTGTACACGATGGAAGGCGGTTTTGCTATTTTTTGCGAAAAAATCTAAGTAGCCCGACCTGGCTACTCCCGGTTACAGATAAATTATAGCTATCTATAATGAAGACTAACGGACTAATTATCTTATAATTATAACGAAGCTTTCAATAAATAACAATTAATCATTAACACAAACTTTTACTTATTAAGGTAAACTTTGTAAGTTGTATTATGTTAAAAGCAACAAAGTTTGTCAACTACCTTCATTAAAGTAAAATCGTACCTGGAAAATCTAATAAAACACCTAAATGGAATCGTCTAGGAGCTGACTTTGAATCAAAGTTATATAGAAAATGTCTACTTACATTGAATTTGCAAATGACAACAACTGTCGACGCCAAAGTGTCGTGGCGACGTTATTATCTAACTGCATAGCGCATATGTGCAAAAAGTAACATTAAGAGAAAAACAAATAAAACTGATCAACAGTTCTTAGTAGGCTGCCACATAAGGCAATTTATAAATGCACCGTGAGTCATTGAAATATTGAGATATTCAAATAAGATATGCAAACGATAGCTCCTACAAAAACCTTGCAAAAAATTAGAAAATCTAATGTGTAACAAAAATGTCACATGGGAGGTTTTAAATTTGCAACGAGGATAGGTAGTTAGCTCGCCCGAGTCTCGTGAACGAGACAGGCGCAGAATTCTCAGCAAAACCTAACGAGACGAATAAAAACTAATAATCGGCCAAGTACGAGCCGGACTCGCGCACGGAGTGTTCCGTACTGTATGGGAGCCCCCCTTAAATTTTTTTTTTTTTTTTAAAAAGTAGTAATAATTTTTTTTATGTTATTATTTATTATTGGAGTGAATTTAAAATTAAATGTTCTGTGAAAATTTCAAGCATCTTCCTGTTACCATAATTAATATAGAGCGAAAAACGTCTAAAAATTCAGGTTTGTTGTATGGGAGCTCCCCTTAAATATTTATTTTATTCTCTTTTTAGTATTTGTTGTTGTAGCGGCAACAGAAATACATCATCTGTGAAAATTTCAGCTGCCTAGCTATCATGGTTCATGAGATACAGCCCGGTGACAGACAGACAGACAGACAGACAGACGGACATCGAAGTCTTAGTAATAGGGTCCCGTTTTTCCCTTTGGGTACGGAACCCTAAAAAAAGCATAACCGCGAGTACTGAAAAGCATCTCGTATGTTAAAAATAAAGCCGTATCAGAGATGACACCAGCTTTAATCGAAACGGACTCGACAGACATCTGCTCGGCAAAAAATAACAAAGCAAAAATTGCAGACTCCATTGATCGGGCCAATTTTTCTGTTAATAATGTCACAACTCGGAAATCATGTTTTTGTGATTCCGCCAGCGACGAATAATGTAAACACTTGGGTGCACAATGGATGCCGCGGGACGGAAAAAATGTTTTGTGCTTTCGAGTGGCGAAATTTGGTTTTGTGGATATGTTATCGTCACACGTGTTACAATTTTAATTTTAACGTGATTTTTTGCTAGCAATATCTTAGTACGATTTTGAACTTATCAGTCAGTTTTCTTTTATTGAAGTGAAACTTGTAATGCGACTTCCAACAAGGTTGCGTTAAACGTTTAACGCTACCATGGAGGGGGTACAAAAGCACCGTTGCGTCGAAGTTTCACTTCTTCCGCGCGGAGGGACTCCACTTACAATTTTTATAAGGCTGCTGACATCGTTTCAACCGTAAATAAATAAATACCTACTAGATGACACGTACCTATCTAGCTCAACAGTCGACTGTTGGCAAAGGATTTGCAGTTTGTAGAGTACCTATTGGCTCTACTCTATGTAGGTATTAGGGACGTTTTCATTATGCCAAGTGCTCCTCAATCTGCGTATCAATTATGTCATATGGTAGTATATCAGTCTATGGCAGCCATATGACAAAGCTTTGCCTAGTTTGGGGTCAGAGATCTCATGTGTATTTATTAAGTAGGTACTATTATTTTATTAAAAAGTCTGTAACAGAGCGGAGCCAGTACTCTACGAACTGCAAATCCTTGGCTAACAAGCGAATGTCGAGCCAGAAACCTGTTACTACGCACTTATGTGACGGTATAATCTGTCAGCTCTATACTCGTACTAGCTCTGTTCACGTCCTGTCTGTAGGTACCTACCTACTAACATCTTTATTTGGAACTTATACTAACGTCACACAAGCGTGCTGCTTTCAAATACCTACGTAGGTAAGTATCTACTTAATCTGTACAAAATATATTGTGTAGGCATATTGAAAATATTTCAATACTAGCTTTAGTAGGTATAACCATGCAAAAAATTAAGTCTATCCTTTCCTCTTTTGTTGCAAACAGAGATACAAACAAACGAACACACTTTCGAATTAATAACATTATTGATACTGAAAATATTCCAATATAACTACTATCATCACTTCAATCGCAGACCGAATATTAAAGGCAAAAGTCACAGACGTAGCATCCATATCTACGGTACGTTTCAGCCGACATACCAAATGGAACCCGTCGATACACCAGACAAAAACACCTATAACCATAAGCAATCATAAACATACCTCCTCCCACCCTCCGTAACAAGAGGGCACAAAATCGAAATACTGAAAGCCCCTAGAAGATTCGGCGCCAAAGGGGCTATTTTTATGACTGTCGTACGTACGCACTCGGCCCACTGGGCAAATAGGTGAGCGGTACGGTGTTATGGACTAACACACGTGTTAGAGGGAGATAGGTATTTATCGTGCGTTCCGCTGCCTAGTCATAACGGTCGAATGGGCGTGATGTTTCTTACCGACTGAAAGCGGACAAAAATACGTGGAACAATCGATTGTTGGCCGGCGGCGGAAGGGCGTAAGTGACGCGAGGCGGCCGCGCCGAGCCGCGAGGGTCCGTCTGCGTTGGCTTTTATTCCTAAATATTAAAAAGAAAAAAAAAACAATTGAAAAGTTAATCGCAATGATATAATCTTTGTGAAAGACAAAAAGCAACAGGCTTATAATTTTCGCGCTACTACCCAAATATGCTAAAATATTTCTTGATCAAAAAATGTGATACCTACCTACAGCAAACACATTTAAAAAAATGTTAGAATACAAACAAAAAAGAAATAGTTTTCAAGTCACTGTTCGCGTGCTAAGTATGTGACTATTTCATAGCACACGTTTTATCTTAAAGTATGTATTCCTAAAGCACCACAACATTTGTTTTTGTTATTGAGCCATGTCAAAGACTTTTCAGGGGATAAAAGTGTCTTATGAGCGAAATACCCACCTCAGTATAAAGAGGTGTTACTTTTTGGGGAGAGCGATACCTCTAGTCTAGGTACCAAATATAATAAAATTATACCTACTTAGAATCAAAGAACACAACAAACAAGCCTTTAAATATTCACGACAACATCTAAAAACCTAAAACGTATTCAACCACCAACTTTACCTCACGAGATCACTTACGCCCCTTTTCCCCCTGTCTCCTATACTATAATTCCACGTTTTACGCGTGAGTGCACAGAACATTTGCCGTCGCATTCATGCCTGTTGTTACTCCATAAGAATCTGCATTGAGTCATATCTCCCTCCTTGTCTGGTGGATTAACGTCATACTTATGGCATTGACGATTTTGACGTTTTTAAGTTCAAAGGCATTTGGGAAATGCGAGGGTATTTTTGGGAACGGAAATTGTCTGCGAAAGTTTCAGATTAAGGATGGTTAGGTACTTAACTGGAGTTAGTTTTAAAGGATATTTCAAGGTTGGCAAGTTAAGTACTTAGTATCTAAGTAATTTTATTACAACCCTCTCTGAGACACCAAACTTCTTTGTAAACGACATTGACATTGTAAATTTTGCAAACAAGTTGTCATTATATATTTTACTTTTGGGTTGTTTTAGCAAAGAATTTAAGTTAGGTACAGATTATGTTACTGAGTATTTTAAGCTCATAAGTTCAAAACCTGAATATCTTTGATCCTAACCGAGCACAGGTTAAAAGCAGTTTGCTGCACCCAGCTCTCTGATCTTGCAGACACCAAAATTTTCCAATAAACTTGAATTTACTACAACATGGAATCTTAACTTTTTCCTTGAAACATTAATTTCAAGGAAAAAGTTAAGATTCTATTCAAAAATGACTCTGTCCAATATAATTTTACTCCTTGATCAATGTCGTTCCGTAACAATGTCATCATGGGTAGGGAAGTGACACCAATATCTATTTAGGTAGGTACTTTTACTTTAAATAAAATAGGTTCTTATTGTAAATAGACTATATCCAGTACTTAAGCTCAAAATAGTCCAAATCTCAAAGAGCTATGGAGGCAATGCTCGATATAGTTGCGAGATCGAATCAGAAATGAGAAAATCCGTAGACGAACCAAAGTTACCGATATACAGGGTTATTTCTAATCAATTAGCATCCTTTTAGGGGCTTATTTTGTACATCAAAACTAACAACTTTTGTTCAGCGACTAGTAAAATCTCTAATTGATTAGAAATAACCCTGTATAGCCCAGTGGCGGACGCTTCATAAAGACAGAAAGACACTGCCTACCCTAGTTCTGATAATAGATCTAATAATATTTTATCAATAAACAAAATAACATAAAAAACTTAAATCATAAATCAGCTCCACCTATCGAGTGCCGGTGGTATCATTAAGATAAGATCGACAAGTAATTTCGCATCACCGATTCGCGCTGCACAAGCGCCACCCGCCCTTGCCACGGCAAAGACACAAACTATAGATCTCTTAATGTTTTGTATGTGTGCTCTCGTGGTAAGTCGTGGTCATGCGGATTTAATGTGTGTGCGTTCCTATAGCTACGTGGGCTTTGCTGACACACAATGACAAAAATCACGCACACAACTGCATGAAAAGCCAGTGTCTTTTTGCTTAGCTAACACGAACAATTACGACTCGTACCGAACATTTCCGAAAGAAAGTTTGCTATGCAATGCAAATATTTTAAGAAGTACCTAACATGTTTAATTGAATTTTATACATTTAGATGGCCATCATTTTTTTGTGGTATTACATTTCTCTTTTTTACTACTAATTTCAATATTCAATACTCGCCATATTGTTTGATGTGTATTGTGTTTGTGACTACGCTATCATATATTTGGGATATTAACGTTGTTAATAGAGTGAAAAATGGATAATATTGTCTGTGAAAGTTGTTCAGATGGTGTGTGTGTTGAGAAAATAAAATATGATGCGTTTTCAAAACTATCTTTCGGTGAAAAAAAACAAGATGTCGAGATAGGTCGTGCACCGGATTTGCACCTTCCCAACTTTTACGATTCCATATTGCAGACATTCTTACAGAAAGATAGGCGTGTTGATTTAATAAACAAATAAAACTATCCTATATAGTATACTCACACCACCATATTTTCACTGCTTTCATTTAAATTTTGTAAATCACACAAACATTACAAAACATCAAACAAACGCGCCGAAAGGCCACTTCGAATTTCCGTAAATTGTTATGTCTATAAAATCAGTCAATCTATGGATATTTGAGCTGACATTTGGCAATTACCTAAATTATCAATTGACAAGACGACGAACCAAAACCAACGTGTTTTTGGTGAGTAAAATTTTCTGCCTACCCTGACTTAAAACTGTGTGCACGCCACTGGTATAGCCCAGTGGATTAGCTAGTTGAAGTTTCGTGGGCAGGGCAGCATGCTGACTGCCGATGGTATCACAATGTTCTAGAATGGAGACCGTGAAACAGCAAGCGCAGTGTTAGATCCACGAGGGGATAAATGACCTCATTAAGACCGCAGAATAATGGATACCTACCGTTTAACCAAGTCAGAGGCTTTCAGGCGGCCTAAAAACTCTTACACCAGGGCTAGCCACCCGGCCTATACGAACATACTTATACACACTTTATTATTTTTCTTTAACATAGGTTTTCGTTTGACTACAGTATAAACTGCCTGATGTTACGTTAAGATCGGTCCTATTGAAAATCTTTACCTAGGAGAGGCTTATGTCCAACAGCGAATATCTTACTGGTGAAATGATGATGATATCCCATCGTGGCCATGCCTCAATTCCCGCCAAATCAAAGCACAATCAAATATAAACCAATAGCATCTCAACCGTCAAAACACTGAACACCAATGACATCTAATTCCTAATTCAAATTTGGAATCGTGGAGTCGATCGAGCGTGCGCGACACCCGACACCGGGCTACCGGGCTACCGGGCCGCATTTCGGGGGCTTCGTAAACTGTGCGTATTATATAGCCTTAGGTAGGTTTCGGTTACGTTTACACGCAAAAGTAACTCTAGACTGGTCGGTCGATGCATCGGTTCACGTTTTCGAGGCATTTGATGTTCTACATTCAAAATATTGGTTGTCTGTAAGGTCGGTCGGGACGAAATGCGAAACCTTCAAAAAGAGTCATGGGCGATTTGCCCCGCGGGCCGAATGGCTTGCGGGGCGAAACGCCACAATACCAGGTTTAGGTACCTACCTACGGACGATAACATTACGTGAAAACGTCATAATATACGTCACAAGCTAAACGCTTATTCCGATCTTGCCTGTCTATGGCTTGTTCCGCGAAACAGAAAAAAAACAGGTAAACATAGGCCTACTATTCCATACCTACTTATTAATGCTGCTTTGGGCCGAGTCACAGTTAATATAACAGTTACTAGAGCGCTAGCCCTCCGTCACGCGGTGTCGCTCGCTCGGAGGGCCGTGTCGTTACTTTAAGGGCCACAGACCCGTGAAAATGTTAATTAAGAGTCTGCACTGTTGATATTTAACTTGGAAAAATGAGCCTCTGATACTTAGGCATATAAGTTTTTCAAAATTAACACAATAGATAATTTGGTGTAAACTTTTCGTATTCAAGGAAATGAAAGCAAACAACGTTTAGTTTGACGTTCTTAGACTTTTTGCTTTTATTATAATTATTTTTCGCATAAAATGGCAAAAGGCCTTCAATCGTGTACAAAATTCGAACATTTCACTCAAATTTTCCGATTCAGTTCAAAATTGGCGAAATTATCGATGAACATACATAGAACCTCCTCCTTTTTGGAAGTCGGTTAAGGAATGCCTAGTGACACTTCTTCTTCGTCGTGTTGATGATTCAAATATCGTTTACAAGGCCTTTTCCTATTAACACTATATAAAATGTAATGAGACGTCTTGAAGTGGTCAACAAACCTGAAAAATATCAAAAATAGGCACCTACCTAAATATTTATCAAAGCCAAAGAAAGATCGCGCCAACCTTTAAACACTCCTAACGACATGAAGTACTTTATTATAAGTTCATAACTTCACAGCAATCACACATCAAACATCCACTCAAATCGCCGCCAACAATTTAACATCCATAATGAAGTCGGGCGCAGTTCACAGAGGAAAACTACGCAATCTCGGCCCCTGGGGGCGCAAAAAAGCCCCCAAACCGCGGGGCTATACTCTGGGGGCATGCGAAAAATTGAGGTTAGGATCCACTGGGACTATAGTCCCAGCCACCGATCATGTTGTGGTTTTTGTGTATCAGCATGTTTTTTGCCTGTGGTGCGGACCCAGCGTTAAATGTAGCAGATACTACCTACTAAGTAACGTATTATTTCGCATACTTACAATTCAACTTTGGCAAGGAACTTTTGGTGACGCCAGTACCTGAGGGAAAATAGACGTATTTTTGGTCAACTTCGCACTAAATTTCCGATCCAAGTATTTTTTTAAAAAGGTTTAGGATCACTTACTGAGCATAAATTCACAAAACGCTGACAGATCCAGGTGGAACTTCAAGCGCCATCTTGAAAAAACGTTTTTGGCCGATATCTTGGAAACTAGGTATGTACTTAAGTACTTTAGGGCAAAAGTTATTGAGATCATTATTATAGAGAATAAAATTTTGATCTTTTATTATTCAGTAAACTAAAAAACATAAGTCGTAAACGGTAATTTTTACAAAAAAGTTTACTGGAAACCAAAGATGTTAAATTTTATTCTCTACAATAATGGTCTCCATGATTTTTGCCCTAAAGTGCATAGTTTCCGAGATATCGGCAAAAAACGTTTTTTTTCAAGATGGCACTTGAAGCTGGATCTGTCAGCATTTTTTGATTTTATACTCAGTAAGTGATCCTAAACCTAATAAAAAAAATTGGTTCGGAAATTTACTGTAAAGTTAAATTTTATTTTTCCTGAGGTACAGCGATTTTGGCTAGGTACTTTGCAATACGTATTTTATAAGCTTTTTACGAAAATACGGATCCAGATACAGACGGATACGCATGCGTTATCCAGATGGTAAAACTGTAACTAATAGTCACGTTAAATCAAGTAACCCGCCCCATACGGCTCCTGGTGCAAAGGTTTTCATAATGCTCGTACTGTCAGCATAACGTGCCACGCTGAACAGCAATAGTAGAACCACCCGGAGTGCGAGTTTCATGCTCAGACTTTGATTTCCCGCTTATTTTCGCGGACCAAACACTTAGTTTCGGTCCTCCCAACTGCAGTTGGTCTCAACCGCATTTTTTTTTACATTTTTTTACTACTTTCACTTAGGGACTGTGGCTCTGTAGATATTTGCTCGAAGTTGCTAATAGACAAACCGCACCATGAACCGCTCCGCTGTTGGAACAGCGCGCGATTTTGAGTTGATGCACTTTATAAAGGTGCGAAACGGGCATGGAGAGTCATGATGCGTTCTTGCCCTTGGCACGACATGCAATACCGCGGGGTTGGCGGGTTAAGCGCACACGTTAAAATGTTTATAGATTACTGTAGTAATTCTAATTCGGGGCCGACCCCACCGGAATGCGTACTCATCGTAATGGCTTTGTCGGCAGATTTCACGAGATAGGACATGTCATAAAGTTTCGATCTAGCGGGAAACTGATATCGCATGAAACTTTGTTTTTTCTAAGTACTTTTTTCTTTTATTTATTTGTCCTAAATGTAACATGCATAGTATAATAATAAGCATTTTGAGTGGATAAAAAATCAATAATATGTATAATTAGTTCGTGAGTTAGATAATCAAAAAACATTAGACACGTACTTTTTTGTCAATTAAACAACAAATAACAAAGATAAACCTTGTTAAATTTTGGGTGTAGACGTCACCTCTCTCACAGAAGTCTATACATTTGTATGGCACTTGTGACGTCACGCGGAACTTAGACGGGCTATATCTTCATCAATTTTTGTTCAATTGACCAAAGAAAAAATACGTATCTAATATTTTTTGATAGTATTAAAAGTACTGCCAAACAGCGAAACGGTTTGTAGGCAAGGTAGCTCTCACATTCTATAAATTAGTAACTATGTACAAGCAGATAGAAGTAGACATGTGGACAATGTAATATCAGTATCAATTTTACCATTAACACATTTTGTTCTTATTTTCTATAATTTGATATAAATGTTTGCTTTCTAATGTGTTAATCTTCTTATTTTAATTTATCTAACATCAACTTCTATGATTTCTATTTTTACTCATGGAATAGGTTTGCATTTAGATCATCCTAATACCTTTGTTGAATGGTTTTGCGAAATGGAACCTGTGGTTTCGATCTAGATACATTCATAATGCGCTCTAACACTGAATTGTGCAAGTTCGTTTGATTCGTAAAAGAGATAATGCAAAAATATATCGATCCTAGTCCATTACTTGGTAAGTACTTATACTTGCTTTAATTGTTTTGGAAAATGATTTTCCTTTGATTTTATTTAATAAAAAACACAATTTAAAGGAAATTCATATTTTTGGATCTCATTATCTTAGACATTGTTTACTGTGTATGATTGTTGTGCTACTACATACACATGTATCGAGAGACGGGTAAAGAAGGCCTCTCTCTGGGTTTCTATGGCTTTTCCAGGTACCTTTACAATGCCACCAACTCATTTGCACAGTAGACTGAGGCCGCCAAAGTCGTGTTATCTAAACAAGACTCATACTTAACTTTTCGTGGAAAATTAGAGTTTCTTCAGTTGCCGCAAAAGTTTTTTCGATCGGAAGAAATAGAAACAATAGAAGCCAATAACGAAACCTGCATTTTTTAACCGACTTCCGAAAAGGAGGAGGTTCTATGTTTGTCTGTTTTTTTGTGTATGTTCATCACTAATTTCGACAATTGTGAACCTAATCGAAAAATTCTTTTTTAGTTCGAAAGGGTATACTTTCGAGGTGGTCTCATTCAAATTTTACAGTAATCGACTGAGCCGTTTTTGAAAATTCAACAATAATGTAAACAATTCGAGCAAAATACTCGAATACACGATGGAAGGCGGTTTTGCCATTCTTTGCGAAAAATAATTATATTTTTTATTAACAAGGAATCCCTAAAATTATCATGACTTTCAATACCAAATACAAGAAGGTACGACGTGATCAAAGTTTCCTAAATGGAGCTATCTCAGGCCCATCGACGCGCGATCGATCAAACCCAATAACTCAACAAATTCGTTTATCCGCGTAAACGTCCGTTTACGTCCGACCTTACGTCGAGCGTTTTTAGAAGACCACCAGCGAATTTCATCTCTAACACTATCGCCGGCTAGATGCAACGGTACGTTTACGTAGGGCTGTCACTCTACAAATAAGTTTAAAATTGACTTTAGTGTACTAAATTCGTAAATTTAAATTTAATATCAAAAACATCAAATTGGGTTGTATTTTAAAATAACAATGTCTAAATCCGATGATCTTCGAATATTAAATTAAATACTTAATTAACTAGTTTTTTTTTATTGCGACGGAATAAACATGACGTTAATGTAAATTCAATTCATTGAATTGTTGAAAGATCATAAAGTCCAGCGTCTTGAAAAGTCACGTCTTGAAGTTAAAATCGAGTCAATTTAGAACCGATAGAAACTGACTTTTCAAATCGCATAGGTACTTCGCTATCCTTTACAAATCTTCAATGATAGCCAGCATCTCGGTCTCGTAATCATCTACGCATAAGTACATATAGGTTCAAAAGTAGAGCCCCAGATCATTTAAATTTTTATAAAAACTACAATTTTCTTTCTGCCAACCTTAGAGCGCATCTAATGAGATGCGCTCACGCAGCGCAATGACACCTGTCAGCTGTCACGGTGACGTAACGCCGCCCGCGCGATGATCTACGAGACCGAGCCGGCCGGTCGCGAAACATGATATAATTATGTTCACTTTTAATTAGACGCGATATTATCGCTGCGGAGACAGGCACAAAGTTTAGTTATTATCTTTATCTTTAGTCAAATTAAATGACGTTGACGTCGGTTCATTTATGGCAAACCATTTTTAGATTGACCATTTTTGGTTTATCCTTTATTGTTCAGAGCAGCAAATTATATATTTCCTACTTATTTCTAGTAATAAAGTTTGGGCACAACTAGGGGAGGCCTACGCCAGAGAGGCGACAACTAAATTGACAAAATAATATTTTACTGACACATCATAAAAGAAGTAAAATTCACAAACATATTACATACGGACTAAAGAAATAAATTGACGAGTAAAAATATAACGTCACGATTCGCAAAACATTCGAATGTAGGTCTCTTCTTGCTTGCACTAATTTTTTCAGTTTTGATTAGACGCGATATTATCGCAGAGGAGACCGCTCCAAAGTTTAGTTTTTATCTTTATCTTTAGTCAAATTAAATGACATTGATGTCGGTCATTTATGACGCCATTTCTTGGTTTGTTCTTTATTGTTGAAAAGAGTTAGAAAAAACGAAACATATTTTACATTTCAACTTTGATGCAAAATTTATTAATTTATTACAACAGCAAAAAAAAAAACTTTAAAAATAATAGGGGGTCAGGGAAAGTCAAATGGGTCTCCGAACACGCCAATTTGGTTTGTCCATCTACCAAACACCACATATGTTTTAGCTTATGAGATGTTATAGTTCTGTGTAAATAAAAAACTTCAATCCTTACCTTACTTTAATAACATCTCAAAACTGTGAAAATGGCGTAGGTACGTTTTTACTACTAAAAAAAACTGTGAAAGCAAAATATTGCTCGTATTTTTGGTTCAGATTTAAACTTCCAACCACATATTTTAGTTCTAAAACTAAGGCAATTTGCAAACTAATAGTAACACGTACTGTAACCCAATTCGAGTTTGCACTTAAAAGCACCTATTTTTTTTTTAAATCTGCTAAAGCCCCCTCCACACGCACGCACCCGGGCGCGGTGCGTGGCCAAAAGTTTTAGGCCCTTCACACACTTCGCTGATCACTAATTCGGACCGCGCTAAAGCGAAAGGGCGTAAGTAACGGTTTAAAATAAAAACATTATAACGAAAATACAGTTCGTGTAACAGATTTTTTATACATCGTAAAATGTTAATCCTGAAATTGTGTTTGAGCTACGAGTAATGTAGCTTATAGTTGTATGAGAGCCATAAGAATTTTGCATCATAGAGAAATAATAAGCCTAGCACACACCAACTACTGGTAGATACTTAGTAGCAGTAGGTAGTCATGGGCGTAACATTTTTAATCTTTATAATTCAGTATGATTTCTAGAGGTATTTTTCTTAAAATCGTATTATATGGTTGATTTTTCCAACCCTCCCTCTACACGATACCTATTAAAGATTATTTTGTGCGATATACAATTCAAAATAATACCTATAGTGACCACAGGTCTTAAACCTGCATAGCTAATATCCATCTCCGTGCTTTACCAATTAAGCTAGACCAAACTGACGCTCATGCCAAATTAGTTGAGTGTTTTTTTTTCGTGAATAATTCCGCGAAAAAAGTGTAATTATGTTTTACCAACTTGCAGCGTCTGTATACAGTTGTTATACTTCTCAAACGTAACTTCTTACAGAATATATATACCTACTTGTAATTACAACAGCAACAAAAAACAAAAATGTTTAAACAAATTGTACAAATTAGATACAAGCGACAAAAACTCGGCAGCTGCGTGCAGCGTACCGCACTAATGTAGACGAACCCTTATCTATTCGATTTTTAAATAATGACAACTGAATAAATACGAAGATCGATTAAAAAGTGAGTTAACCTCGTTTTAGATACCACGTGCTGTTTTGCGATAAAAAGCTTTGTAACTTTTAACCGAATTCTTTTAAACGGGACTCTACTGACTTAATTTTTTAGGGTTCCGTACCTCAAAAGGAAAAAACGGAACCCTTATAGGATCACTTTGTTGTCCGTCTGTCCGTCTGTCAAGACCCTTTTTCTCAGGAACGCGTGGAGGTATGAAGCTGAAATTTATATCAATTAATCAGGTCTACTGTCCCTTGAAGCTGTGAAAAAATCAAACTTCTAAGCCAACGCAATCAAAAGATACAGCCGTTTATGCCGCAAATTTTGAAACTCGCAAGTACTCGCAAGGGAATCAAAACCTAAAGGGTACTTCCAGTCGACCTAGAATCTTGAAATTTGGCATGAAGCAACGTTTTATAGCACACATAAAGGAAAAATTCCGAAAACCTTAAATTTTTAGTTACATTACAAAATATATATTTTTAAATAAATATAAACTTATTACTTTTTTTGTCGTAATGAACGAACTTTGTAAACCTTGCAGGTTTGTACGGAACCCTCGGTGCGCGAGTCCGACTCGCACTTGGCCGGTTTTTTTATCATGGTGATTAGTTAAGCGTGTTTGCAATTTTTATGTCACAGTCTCATCAACTACTTAATCTGAGTACTAATGAAATAATTATTTTACAACCATGAAGCATATACATAATTTCTATCCATTATATTATTATCAGCTTGCATTGTCGTATTAAGTATTGTTCTTTTCTTCTTTATAAGTACACGCCAAAAGCAAAAGTTACAATTTTATGCCTGCTCATAGATATAAGTACTAACCTATTTTTAACAATGAGTATTTGAGTATAGCTTTCACCAGAATGTTAAATAAGAGTACCTGCATTACCTAACAATTCTGTTGCCCTGGTTTTACCATATTTATTGGCTATTGTTACAATGCTTACAAAAGATGGAATAACAATTTTTTTTACCGCAATCTATGTATGAATTAAAATGTCGTTTCAACCAGCCGACACCTGACAACTTCAAAACCAGAATTCTGTAAAATCCTTTTTAAATTCTAATAGGAACGTGCACTCTTTAATCTCGTTCGCATCTGATTGGTTGGGCCGCTGTCAGAAACAGAACACGCTTTGAATGCAACTCTCTTATTGGCCGGGTTCGTGTTCGAAATTCAAAAATGTTTTCGGCGAACGAAGATCTTTTTGTTGTACCTATTATCTGATTGGAAAGGATTAGAATTTTATAATTGGATTTGTCAATCAATAACAAAATAGCTGCGTACGAGTGCTTATGTGATTTAATCTAATAAAGCAACCTTCGTAATCATCTTTTTTTATTTAAAGGTACATAACTCATAAAATATAAATAAAAGTGATTTAGATATAATTTATTGAGATTCTAAATGAGTATAAAGGTGGACGTGCACTCGTCCGTCCCGCATCTTTTGAAATCGTATGTAACATCATGAATAGGATGTCTGTGAACTTGGCATATCATTGTCTAGCAGATCAGGAATAAATTAGAGTTCTATTCGCATGCAGCATAGTTCTGTAGTTCCTGATACTTTTTAGGAATAGTTCTGCTGATTTTCCTGAAAATAAGTTAGTTGAAAAAATGATCTGCTAACTTCCGGCAGCAAATCATTTTTCAGATTTTCAAAAACAAATGCATGTTCTAGTCGCTTACAAGTGTGTTCTATAGTTCCTGATACTTTTCAGGAATAGTTCTGCCGTTTTTCCTAAAAAAAAGTTACTTTGAAAAAATGATCTGCCAACTATCGGTAGCAGATCAATTTGCATCATTACTAAATTAAATGCAATATTTTATTGCATGCAAGTAAGTTTGACAGTTCTTGATACTTTTCAGGCGTAGTTCTGCCAATTTCAGCTGAAAATAAATGTAAGGCGACGGTGATAACTGATGAATGTCTTAAATATAAAAATCAATTTTTTTACATCCTCAAATTGAACAAGGAGGCTGGAACTCCTTGGTTTTGTATAGAAACAGATCTAATCTAGACTAACAATAACAATCTGGATACTAAAGTCACGCGACAATATCAGCAGATCAGGGGTCAAAGTCTGAAAAATGAAAAATGCTAATATATTTTTTTGGAATCTTAAAATTGTACTAGGAGGCCGGAACTCCTTGGTTTTGAATAAAATCTGATTAGTTCTAGAATAATAATTACAATCTAGACACAAAAGTCACGCGGCAATATCAGCAGATCAGGGGTCAAAGTCTGAAAAATGAAAAATGCTAATATACTTTTTTGGAATCTTAAACTTGTACTAGGAGGCCAGAACTCCATGGTTTTTAATAGAAACCAATCTAGTCTAGACAATCAATATCAATCTGGATACATAAGTCACGCGACAATATCAGCAGATCATGGGTGAAAGTCTAGAAAATGAAAAATGCTAATATATTTTTTTGGAATCTTAAACTTGTACTAGGAGGCCGGAACTCCTTGGTTTTGTATAGAAACAGGACTGATCAAGACTACCAACAACAATCTGGATAAAAAAGCCACGCGACAATATCAGCAGATCATGGGTGAAAGTCTAGAAAATGAAAAATGCTAATATATTATTTTGGTATCTTAAAATTGTACAAGGAGGCCGGAACTCCTTGGTTTTGAATAGCATCTGATTAGTTCTAGAATAATGACTAGAAATCTAGACACAAAAGTCACGCGGCAATATCAGCAGATCAGGGGTCAAAGTCTGAAAATTGGAAAATGCTAATTTATTTTTTTAGAATCTTAAAACTGTACTAGGAGGCCGGAACTCCTTGGTTTTGTATAGAAACAGGTCTGGTCTAGACAATCAATACCAATCTGGACACATAAATCGTGCGACAATATCAGCAGATCATGGGTGAAAGTCTAGAAAATGAAAAATGCTAATATTTTTTTTTGGTATTTTAAAATTGTACTAGGAGGCCGGAACTCCTTGGTTTTTAATAGAAACTAATCTAGTCTAGACAATCAATATCAATCTGGATACATAAGTCACGCGACGATATCAGCAGATCATGGGTGAATGTCTAGAAAATGAGAAATGCTAACATATTTTTTCGGAATCCAAAAAATGTACTAGGAGGCCGGAACTCCTTCGTTTCGTATAGCATCTGATTAGTTCTAGAATAATAACTAAAATCCAGATACAAAAGTCACGCGAAAATATCAGCAGATCATGGGTGAAAGTCTAGAAAATGAAAAATGCTAATTTATTTTTTTGGAATCTTAAACTTGTACTAGGAGGCCGGAACTCCTTGGTTTTGAATAGAATCTGATTAGTTCTAGAATAATGACTGAAATCTAGACACAAAAGTCACGCGGCAATATCAGCAGATCAGGGGTCAAAGTCTGAAAATTGAAAAATACTAATTTATTTTTTTAGAATCTCAAAACTGTACTAGGAGGCCAGAACTCCTTGGTTTTGTATAGAAACAGGTCTGGTCTAGACAATCAATATCAATCTGGATACATAAGTCACGCGACAATATCAGCATATCATGGGTGAAAGTCTAGAAAATGGAAAATGCTAATATATTTTTTCGGAATCCAAAAAATGTACTAGGAGGCCGGAACTCCTTTGTTTCGCATAGAATCTGATTGGTTCTAGAAAAATAACTTAAATCTAGATACAAAAGTTACGCGACAATATCAGCAGATCATGGGTGAAAGTCTAGAAAATGAAAAATGCTTATTTATTTTTTTGGAATCTTAAACTTGTACTAGGAGGCCGGAACTCCTTGGTTTTGAATAGAATCTGATTAGTTCTAGAATAATGACTGAAATCTAGACACAAAAGTCACGCGGCAATATCAGCAGATCAGGGGTCAAAGTCTGAAAATTGAAAAATGCTAATTTATTTTTTTAGAATCTTAAAACTGTACGAGGAGGCCGGAACTCCTTGGTTTTGTATAGAAACAGGTCTGGACTAGACAATTAATATCAATCTGGATACATAAGCCACGCGACAATATCAGCAGATCATGGGTGAAAGTCTAGAAAATGAAAAATGCTAATATATTTTTTTGGTATCTTAAAATTGTACTAGGAGGCCGGAACTCCTTGGTTTTGAATAGAATCTGATTAGTTCTAGAATAATGACTGAAATCTAGACACAAAAGTCACGCGGCAATATCAGCAGATCAGGGGTCAAAGTCTGAAAATTGGAAAATGATAATTTATTTTTTTAGAATCTTAAAACTGTACTAGGAGGCCGGAACTCCTTGGTTTTGTATAGAAACAGGTCTGGTCTAGACAATTAATACCAATCTGGATACATAAGTCACGCGACAATATCAGCAGATCATGGGTGAAAGTCTAGAAAATGGAAAATGCTAATATATTTTTTTGGTATCTTAAACTTGTACTAGGAGGCCGGAACTCCTTGGTTTTGAATAGAATCTGATTAGTTCTAGAATAATGACTGAAATCTAGACACAAAAGTCACGCGGCAATATCAGCAGATCAGGAGTAAAAGTCTGAAAATTGAAAAATGCTAATTTATTTTTTTAGAATCTTTAAACTGTACTAGGAGGCCAGAACTCCTTGGTTTTGTATAGAAACAGGTCTGGTCTAGACAATCAATATCAATCTGGATACATAAGTCACGCGACAATATCAGCAGATCATGGGTGAAAGTCTAGAAAATGGAAAATGCTAATATATTTTTTTTTGGTATTTTAAAATTGTACTAGGAGGCCGGAACTCCTTAGTTTTTAATAGAAACTAATCTAGTCTAGACAATCAATATCAATCTGGATACATAAGTCACGCGACAATATCAGCATATCATGGGTGAAAGTCTAGAAAATGGAAAATGCTAATATATTTTTTCGGAATCCAAAAAATGTACTAGGAGGCCGGAACTCCTTTGTTTCGCATAGAATCTGATTGGTTCTAGAATAATAACTTAAATCTAGATACAAAAGTTACGCGACAATATCAGCAGATCATGGGTGAAAGTCTAGAAAATGAAAAATGCTTATTTATTTTTTTGGAATCTTAAACTTGTACTAGGAGGCCGGAACTCCTTGGTTTTGAATAGAATCTGATTAGTTCTAGAATAATGACTGAAATCTAGACACAAAAGTCACGCGGCAATATCAGCAGATCAGGGGTCAAAGTCTGAAAATTGAAAAATGCAAATTTATTTTTTTAGAATCTTAAAACTGTACTAGGAGGCCGGAACTCCGTGGTTTTGTATAGAAACAGGTCTGGACTAGACAATTAATATCAATCTGGATACATAAGCCACGCGACAATATCAGCAGATCATGGGTGAAAGTCTAGAAAATGAAAAATGCTAATATATTTTTTTGGTATCTTAAAATTGTACTAGGAGGCCGGAACTCCTTGGTTTTGAATAGAATCTGATTAGTTCTAGAATAATGACTGAAATCTAGACACAAAAGTCACGCGGCAATATCAGCAGATCAGGGGTCAAAGTCTGAAAATTGGAAAATGCTAATTTATTTTTTTAGAATCTTAAAACTGTACTAGGAGGCCGGAACTCCTTGGTTTTGTATAGAAACAGGTCTGGTCTAGACAATTAATATCAATCTGGATACATAAGCCACGCGACAATATCAGCAGATCATGGGTGAAAGTCTAGAAAATGAAAAATGCTAATATATTTTTTTGGTATCTTAAAATTGTACTAGGAGGCCGGAACTCCTTGGTTTTGAATAGAATCTGATTAGTTCTAGAATAATGACTAAAATCTAGACACAAAAGTCACGCGGCAATATCAGCAGATCAGGGGTCAAAGTCTGAAAATTAAAAAATACTAATTTATTTTTTTAGAATCTTAAAACTGTACTAGGAGGCCAGAACTCCTTGGTTTTGTATAGAAACAGGTCTGGTCTAGACAATCAATATAAATCTGGATACATAAGTCACGCGACAATATCAGCAGATCATGGGTGAAAGTCTAGAAAATGGAAAATGCTAATATATTTTTTCGGAATCCAAAAAATGTACTAGGAGGCCGGAACTCCTTTGTTTCGCATAGGATCTGATTGGTTCTAGAATAATAACTAAATTCTAGATACAAAAGTCACGCGACAATATCAGCAGATCATGGGTGAAAGTCTAGAAAATGAAAAATGCTTATTTATTTTTTTGGAATCTTAAACTTGTACTAGGAGGCCGGAACTCCTTGGTTTTGAATATAATCTGATTAGTTTTAGAATAATGACTAAAATCTAGACACAGAAGTCACGCGACAATATCAGCAGATCAGGGGTCTAAGTCTGAAAAATGAAAAATGCTAATATATTTTTTTGGTATCCTAAAATTGTACTAGGAGGCCGGAACTCCTTGGTTTTTAATAGAAACTAATCTATTCTAGACACTCAATATCAATCTGGATACATAAGTCACACGACGATATCAGCAGATCATGGGTGAAAGTCTAGAAAATGAGAAATGCTAACATATTTTTTCGGAATCCCAAAAATGTACTAGGAGGCCGGAACTCCTTCGTTTCGTATAGCATCTGATTAGTTCTAGAATGATAACTAAAATCCAGATACAAAAGTCACGCGACAATATCAGCAGATCATGGGTGAAAGTCTAGAAAATGAAAAATGCTAATTTATTTTTTTGGAATCTTAAACGTGTACGAGGAGGCCGGAACTCCTTGGTTTTGAATAGAATCTGATTAGTTCTAGAATAATTACTGAAATCTAGACACAAAAGTCACGCAGCAATATCAGCAGATCAGGGGTCAAAGTCTGAAAATTGAAAAATGCTAATTTATTTTTTTAGAATCTTAAAACTGTACTAGGAGGCCGGAACTCCTTGGTTTTGTATAGAAACAGGTCTGGTCTAGACAATTAATACCAATCTGGATACATAAGTCACACGACAATATCAGCAGATCATGGGTGAAAGTCTAGAAAATGGAAAATGCTAATATATTTTTTTGGTATCTTAAACTTGTACTAGGAGGCCGGAACTCCTTGGTTTTGAATAGAATCTGATTAGTTCTAGAATAATGACTGAAATCTAGACACAAAAGTCACGCGGCAATATCAGCAGATCAGGGGTCAAAGTCTGAAAATTGAAAAATGCTAATTTATTTTTTTAGAATCTTTAAACTGTACTAGGAGGCCGGAACTCCTTGGTTTTGTATAGAAACAGGTCTGGTCTAGACAATCAATATCAATCTGGATACATAAATCGTGCGACAATATCAGCAGATCATGGGTGAAAGTCTAGAAAATGAAAAATGCTATTTTTTTTTTTTTGGTATTTTAAAATTGTACTAGGAGGCCGGAACTCCTTAGTTTTTAATAGAAACTAATCTAGTCTAGACAATCAATATCAATCTGGATACATAAGTCACGCGACGATATAAGCAGATCATGGGTGAAAGTCTAGAAAATGAGAAATGCTAACATATTTTTTCGGAATCCAAAAAATGTACTAGGAGGCCGGAACTCCTTCGTTTCGTATAGCATCTGATTAGTTCTAGAATGATAACTAAAATCCAGATACAAAAGTCACGCGACAATATCAGCAGATCATGGGTGAAAGTCTAGAAAATGAAAAATGCTAATTTATTTTTTCTGAATCTTAAACGTGTACTAGGAGGCCGGAACTCCTTGGTTTTGAATAGAATCTGATTAGTTCTAGAATAATGACTGAAATCTAGACACAAAAGTCACGCGGCAATATCAGCAGATCAGGGGTCAAAGTCTGAAAATTGAAAAATGCTAATTTATTTTTTTAGAATCTTAAAACTGTACTAGGAGGCCGGAACTCCTTGGTTTTGTATAGAAACAGGTCTGGTCTAGACAATCAATATCAATCTGGATACATAAGTCACGCGACAATATCAGCAGATCATGGGTGAAAGTCTAGAAAATGGAAAATGCTAATATATTTTTTCGGAATCCAAAAAATGTACAAGGAGGCCGGAACTCCTTTGTTTCGCATAGAATCTGATTGGTTCTAGAATAATAACTTAAATCTAGATACAAAAGTTACGCGACAATATCAGCAGATCATGGGTGAAAGTCTAGAAAATGAAAAATGCTTATTTATTTTTTTGGAATCTTAAACTTGTACTAGGAGGCCGGAACTCCTTGGTTTTGAATAGAATCTGATTAGTTCTAGAATAATGACTGAAATCTAGACACAAAAGTCACGCGGCAATATCAGCAGATCAGGGGTCAAAGTCTGAAAATTGAAAAATGCTAATTTATTTTTTTAGAATCTTAAAACTGTACTAGGAGGCCGGAACTCCTTGGTTTTGTATAGAAACAGGTCTGGTCTAGACAATCAATATCAATCTGGATACATAAGTCACGCGACAATATCAGCAGATCATGGGTGAAAGTCTAGAAAATGGAAAATGCTAATATATTTTTTCGGAATCCAAAAAATGTACTAGGAGGCCGGAACTCCTTTGTTTCGCATAGAATCTGATTGGTTCTAGAATAATAACTTAAATCTAGATACAAAAGTCACGCGACAATATCAGCAGATCATGGGTGAAAGTCTAGAAAATGAAAAATGCTTATTTATTTTTTTGGAATCTTAAACTTGTACTAGGAGGCCGGAACTCCTTGGTTTTGAATAGAATCTGATTAGTTCTAGAATAATGACTGAAATCTAGACACAAAAGTCACGCGGCAATATCAGCAGATCAGGGGTCAAAGTCTGAAAATTGAAAAATGCTAATTTATTTTTTTAGAATCTTAAAACTGTACTAGGAGGCCAGAACTCCTTGGTTTTGTATAGAAACAGGTCTGGTCTAGACAATCAATATCAATCTGGATACGTAAGTCACGCGACGATATCAGCAGATCATGGGTGAAAGTCTAGAAAATGAGAAATGCTAACATATTTTTTCGGAATCCAAAAAATGTACTAGGAGGCCGGAACTCCTTCGTTTCGTATAGCATCTGATTAGTTCTAGAATGATAACTAAAATCCAGATACAAAAGTCACGCGACAATATCAGCAGATCATGGGTGAAAGTCTAGAAAATGAAAAATGCTTATTTATTTTTTTGGAATCTTAAACTTGTACTAGGAGGCCGGAACTCCTTGGTTTTGAATATAATCTGATTAGTTTTAGAATAATGACTAAAATCTAGACACAGAAGTCACGCGACAATATCAGCAGATCAGGGGTCTAAGTCTGAAAAATGAAAAATGCTAATTTATTTTTTTAGAATCTTAAAACTGTACGAAAAGGCCAGAACTCCTTGGTTTTGTATAGAAACAGGTCTGGTCTAGACAATCAATACCAATCTGGATACATAAGTCACGCGACAATATCAGCAGATCATGGGTGAAAGTCTAGAAAATGAGAAATGCTAACATATTTTTTCGGAATCCAAAAAATGTACTAGGAGGCCGGAACTCCTTCGTTTCGTATAGCATCTGATTAGTTCTAGAATAATAACTAAAATCCAGATACAAAAGTCACGCGACAATATCAGCAGATCATGAGTGAAAGTCTAGAAAATGAAAAATGCTAATTTATTTTTTTGGAATCTTAAACTTGTACTAGGAGGCCGGAACTCCTTGGTTTTGAATAGAATCTGATTAGTTCTAGAATAATGATTGAAATCTAGACACAAAAGTCACGCGGCAATATCAGCAGATCAGGGGTCAAAGTCTGAAAATTGAAAAATACTAATTTATTTTTTTAGAATCTTAAAACTGTACTAGGAGGCCAGAACTCCTTGGTTTTGTATAGAAACAGGTCTGGTCTAGACAATCAATATCAATCTGGATACATAAGTCACGCGACAATATCAGCATATCATGGGTGAAAGTCTAGAAAATGGAAAATGCTAATATATTTTTTCGGAATCCAAAAAATGTACTAGGAGGCCGGAAATCCTTTGTTTCGCATAGAATCTGATTGGTTCTAGAATAATAACTTAAATCTAGATACAAAAGTTACGCGACAATATCAGCAGATCATGGGTGAAAGTCTAGAAAATGAAAAATGCTTATTTATTTTTTTGGAATCTTAAACTTGTACTAGGAGGCCCGAACTCCTTGGTTTTGAATAGAAACCAATCTAGTCTAGATAATCAATATCAATCTGGATACATAAGTCACGCGACAATATCAGCAGATCATGGGTGAAAGTCTAGAAAATGAAAAATGCCTTTTTATGGATCCGACATGTATTTACAACATATTAGGTTGGGGAAAAAGTCTTTTCGCATTATAATATACATGTATGAACTTGTAATAAAATATCTTTGGCTATAAAAAAGGAATTTGTGTCATTTCAATTTATTTTTCGTACTTTCAAGATGAGTGAATCTAATGAAGAAATTCAATACATTTAAAAATGTTACAACAAAAAAGTAAAAATGAAACGCAAGCCGCGAAAAAAATTTAAAAAATTTACGATGTTTATGAACCTAGAGCAGTGTCTGTGAGAGTAGCACAAATTTGGCGTGACTTATGTATCCAGATTGATATTGATTGCCTAGACTAGATCAGTTTCTATTCAAAACCAAGGAGTTCCGGCCTCCTAGTACAAGTTTAAGATTCAAAAAAAAAAAATTAGCTTTTTTTATTTTCTAGACTTTCACCCATGATCTGTCGCGAGACTTTTGTATCTAGATTTTAGTAATTATTTTAGAACCAATTAGATTCTATACGAAACGAAGGAGTTCCGGCCTCCTAGTACATTTTTTTGGTTCCGAAAAAATATGTTAGCATTTTTCATTTTCTAGACTTTCACCCATGATCTGCTGATATTGTCGCGTAACTTTTGTATCTAGATTTTAGTTATTATTCTAGAACCAATCGGATTCTATACGAAACGAAGGAGTTCCGGCATCCCAGTACATTTTTTGGATTTTGAAAAAATAAATTAGCATTTTTCATTTTCTAGACTTTCACCCATGATCTGCTGATATTGTCGCGTGACTTTTGTATCTGGATTTTAGTTATTATTCTAGAACTAATCAGATGCTATACGAAACGAAGAAGTTCCGGCCTCCTAGTACATTTTTTGGATTCCGAAAAAATATGTTAGCATTTCTCATTTTCTAGACTTTCACCCATGATCTGCTGATATCGTCGCGTGACTTTTGTATCTGGATTTTAGTTATTATTCTAGAACCAATCAGATTCTATACGAAACGAGGGAGTTCCGGCCTCCTAGTACATTTTTTTGGTTCCGAAAAAATATGTTAGCATTTTTCATTTTCTAGACTTTCACCCATGATCTGCTGATATTGTCGCGTAACTTTTGTATCTAGATTTTAGTTATTATTCTAGAACCAATTGGATTCTATACGAAACGAAGGAGTTCCGGCATCCCAGTACATTTTTTGGATTTCGAAAAAATAAATTAGCATTTTTCATTTTCTAGACTTTCACCCATGATCTGCTGATATTGTCGCGTGACTTGTGTATCCAGATTGATATTTATTGTGTAGAATAGATCAGTTTTTATTCAAAACCAAGAAGTTCCGGCCTCCTAGTACAATTTTAAGATACCAAAAAAATATATTAGCATTTTTCATTTTCTAGACTTTCACCCATGATCTGCTGATATCGTCGCGTGACTTATGTATCCAGATTGATATTGATTGTCTAGACTAGACCTGTTTCTATACAAAACCAAGGAGTTCCGGCCTCCTAGTACAGTTTTAAGATTCTAAAAAAATAAATTAGCATTTTTCAATTTTCAGACTTTGACCCCTGATCTGCTGATATTGCCGCGTGACTTTTGTGTCTAGATTTCAGTCATTATTCTAGAACTCATCAGATTCTATTCAAAACCAAGGAGTTCCGGCCTTCTAGTACAAGTTAAAGATTCCATAAAAATAAATTAGCATTTTTCATTTTCTAGACATTCACCCATGATCTGCTGATATTGTCGCGTGACTTATGTATCCAGATTGGTATTGATTGTCTAGACCAGACCTGTTTCTATACAAAACCAAGGAGTTCCGGCCTCCTAGTACAGTTTTAAGATTCTAAAAAAATAAATTAGCATTTTTCAATTTTCAGACTTTGACCTCTGATCTGCTGATATTGTCGCGTGACTTTTGTATCTAGATTTTAGTTATTATTCTAGAACCAATAAGATGCTATACGAAACGAAGGAGTTCCGGCCTCCTAGTACATTTTTTGGATTCCGAAAAAATATGTTAGCATTTCTCATTTTCTAGACTTTCACCCATGATCTGCTGATATCGTCGCGTGACTTATGTATCCAGGTTTATATTGATTGTCTAGACTAGATTAGTTTCTATTAAAAACCAAGGAGTTCCGGCCTCCTAGTACATTTTTTGGATTCCGAAAAAATATATTAACATTTTCCATTTTCTAGACATTCACCCATGATCTGCTGATATTGTCGCGTGACTTATGTATCCAGATTGGTATTGATTGTCTAGACCAGACCTGTTTCTATACAAAACCAAGGAGTTCCGGCCTCCTAGTACAGTTTTAAGATTCTAAAAAAATAAATTAGCATTTTTCAATTTTCAGACTTTGACCCCTGATCTGCTGATATTGCCGCGTGACTTTTGTGTCTAGATTTCAGTCATAATTCTAGAACTAATCAGATTCTATTCAAAACCAAGGAGTTCTGGCCTCCTAGTACAATTTTAAGATACCAAAAAAATATATTAGCATTTTTCATTTTCTAGACTTTCACCCATGATCTGCTGATATTGTCGCGTGGCTTTTTTATCCAGATTGTTGTTGGTAGTCTTGATCAGTCCTGTTTCTATACAAAACCAAGGAGTTCCGGCCTCCTAGTACAATTTTAAGATACCAAAAAAATATATTAGCATTTTTCATTTTCTAGACTTTCACCCATGATCTGCTGATATTGTCGCGTGGCTTATGTATCCAGATTGATATTGATTGTCTAGACTAGACCTGTTTCTATACAAAACTAAGGAGTTCCGGCCTCCTAGTAAAGTTTTAAGATTCTAAAAAAATAATTTAGCATTTTTCAATTTTCAGACGTTGACCCCTGATCTGCTGATATTGCCGCGTGACTTTTGTGTCTAGATTTCAGACATTATTCTAGAACTTATCAGATTCTATTCAAAACCAAGGAGTTCCGGCCTCCTAGTACAATTTTAGGATACCAAAAAAATATATTAGCATTTTTCATTTTTCAGACTCAGACCCCTGATCTGCTGATATTGTCACGTGACTTTTGTGTCTAGATTTTAGTCATTATTCTAGAACTTATCAGATTCTATTCAAAACCAAGGAGTTCCGGCCTCCTATTACAATTTAAAGATACCAAAAAAATATATTAGCATTTTTCATTTTCTAGACTTTCACCCATGATCTGCTGATATTGTCGCGTGACTTTTTTATCCAGATTGTTGTTGGTAGCCTTGATCAGTCCTGTTTCTATACAAAACCAAGGAATTCCGGCCTCCTAGTACAATTTTAAGATACCAAAAAAATATATTAGCATTTTTCATTTTCTAGACTTTCACCTATGATCTGCTGATATTGTCGCGTGGCTTATGTATCCAAATTGATATTGATTGTCTAGACCAGACCTGTTTCTATACAAAACCAAGGAGTTCCGGCCTCCTAGTACAGTTTTAAGATTCTAAAAAAATAAATTAGCATTTTTCAATTTTCAGACTTTGACCCCTGATCTGCTGATATTGCCGCGTGACTTTTGTGTCTAGATTTCAGTCATTATTCTAGAACTAATCAGATTCTATTCAAAACCAAGGAGTTCCGGCCTCCTAGTACAAGTTTAAGATTCCAAAAAAATAAATTAGCATTTTTCATTTTTTAGACTTTCACCCATGATCTGCTGATATTGTCGCGTGACTTTTGTATCTGGATTTTAGTTATCATTCTAGAACTAATCAAATGCTATACGAAACGAAGGAGTTCCGGCCTCCTAATACATTTTTTGGATTCCGAAAAAATATGTTAGCATTTCTTATTTTCTAGACTTTCACCCATGATCTGCTGATATCGTCGTGTGATTTATTTATCCAGATTGATATTGATTGTCTAGACTAGATTAGTTTCTATTAAAAAACCAAGGAGTTCCGGCCTCCTAGTACAATTTCAGGATACCAAAAAAATATATTAGAATTTTTCATTTTTCAGACTTAGACCCCTGATCTGCTGATATTGTCGCGTGACTTTTGTGTCTAGATTTTAGTCATTATTCTAGAACTAATCAGATTCTATTCAAAACCAAGGAGTTCCGGCCTCAAAGTACAATTTTAAAATACCAAAAAAATATATTAGCATTTTTCATTTTCTAGACTTTCACCCATGATCTGCTGATATTGTCGCGTGGCTTTTTATCCAAATTGTTGTTGGTAGTCTTGATCAGTTCTGTTTCTATACAAAACCAAGGAGTTCCGGCCTCCTTGTACAATTTTAAGATACCAAAAAAATATATTAGCATTTTTCATTTTCTAGACATTCACCCATGATCTGCTGATATTGTCGCGTGACTTATGTATCCAGATTGATATTGATTGTCTAGACCAGACCTGTTTCTATACAAAACCAAGGAGTTCCGGCCTCCTAGTACAGTTTTAAGATTCTAAAAAAATAAATTAGCATTTTCCAATTTTCAGACTTTGACCCCTGATCTGCTGATATTGCCGCGTGACTTTTGTGTCTTGATTTCAGCCATTATTCTAGAACTAATCAGATTCTATGCGAAACAAAGGAGTTCCGGCCTCCTAGTACATTTTTTGGATTCCGAAAAAATATATTAGCATTTTCCATTTTCTAGACTTTCACCCATGATATGCTGATATTGTCGCGTGACTTATGTATCCAGATTGATATTGATTGTCTAGACCAGATCTGTTTCTATACAAAACCAAGGAGTTCTGGCCTCCTAGTACAGTTTTAAGATTCTAAAAAAATAAATTAGTATTATTCAATTTTCAGACTTTGACCCCTGATCTGCTGATTTTGCCGCGTGACTTTTGTGTCTAGATTTCAGTCATTATTCTAGAACTAATCAGATTCTATTCAAAACCAAGGAGTTCCGGCCTCCTAGTACAAGTTTAAGATTCCAAAAAAATAAATTAGCATTTTTCATTTTCTAGACTTTCACCCATGATCTGCTGATATTGTCGCGTGACTTTTGTATTTGGATTTTAGTTATTATTCTAGAACCAATCAGATGCTATACGAAACGAAGGAGTTCCAGCCTCCTAGTAAATTTTTTGGATTCCGAAAAAATATGTTAGCATTTCTCATTTTCTAGACTTTCACCCATGATCTGCTGATATCGTCGCGTTACTTATGTATCCAGATTGATATTGATTGTCTAGACTAGATTAGTTTCTATTAAAAACCAAGGAGTTCCGGCCTCCTAGTACAATTTAGGATACCAAAAAAATATATTAGCATTTTTCATTTTTCAGACTTTGACCCCTTATCTGCTGATATTGTCGCGTGACTTTTGTGTCTAGATTTCAGTCATTATTCTAGAACTAATCAGATTCTAGACTAGTCTAGACCAGACCTGTTTCTATACAAAACCAAGGAGTTCCGGCCTCCTAGTACAGTTTTAAGATTCTAAAAAAATAAATTAGAATTTTTCAATTTTCAGACTTTGACCCCAGCGGGGCAATTCTGTCAACCGATCTCGTTACTAAAGTGACACGTTCTTGAACCTGTATCGCTTTCCTGACAGTTTTGAGCTGTCGGAACTGTCAGAAAAACGATACAGGTTCAAGAACGTATCACTTCCGTAATAAGATCGGCTAACAGAATTGCCCCGCTGATCTGCTGATATTGCCGCGTGACTTTTGTGTCTAGATTTCAGTCATTATTCTAGAACTAATCAGATTCTATTCAAAACCAAGGAGTTCCGGCCTCCTAGTACAATTTAAGAGACAAAAAAAAATATTAGCATTTTTCATTTTTCAGACTTTGACCCCTGATCTGCTGATATTGTCGCGTGACTTATGTGTCCAGATTGTGGTTATTATTATAGAACTGATCAGATTCCATACGAAACCAAGGAGTTCCGGCCTCCTAGTACAATTTGAAGGTTCCAAAAAAATATATTAGCATTTTTCATTTTTCAGACTTTGATTCCTGATCTGCTGATATTTTTGCGTGACTTTTTTGTCCAGATTTTAGTCATTATTCTAGAACTTATCAAATTTTATTCAAAACCAAGGAGTTCTGGCCTCCTAGTACAAGTTTAAGATTCCAAAAAAATATATTAGCATTTTTTATTTTCTAGACTTTCACCCATGATCTGCTGATATTGTCGCGTGACTTATGTATCCAGATTGATATTGATTGTCTAGACTAGATTGGTTTCTATTAAAAACCATGGAGTTCCGGCCTCCTAGTACAAGTTTAAGATTCCAAAAAAGTATATTAGCATTTTTCATTTTTCAGACTTTGACCCCTGATCTGCTGATATTGCCGCGTGACTTTTGTGTCTAGATTGTAATTATTATTCTAGAAATAATCAGATTTTATTCAAAACCAAGGAGTTCCGGCCTCCTAGTACAATTTTAAGATTCCAAAAAAATATATTAGCATTTTTCATTTTTCAGACTTTGAACCCTGATCTGCTGATATTGTCGCGTGACTTTAGTATCCAGATTGTTATTGTTAGTCTAGATTAGATCTGTTTCTATACAAAACCAAGGAGTTCCAGCCTCCTTGTTCAATTTGAGGATGTAAAAAAATTGATTTTTATATTTAAGACATTCATCAGTTATCACCGTCGCCTTACATTTATTTTCAGCTGAAATTGGCAGAACTACGCCTGAAAAGTATCAAGAACTGTCAAACTTACTTGCATGCAATAAAATATTGCATTTAATTTAGTAATGATGCAAATTGATCTGCTACCGATAGTTGGCAGATCATTTTTTCAAAGTAACTTTTTTTTTAGGAAAAACGGCAGAACTATTCCTGAAAAGTATCAGGAACTATAGAACACACTTGTAAGCGACTAGAACATGCATTTGTTTTTGAAAATCTGAAAAATGATTTGCTGCCGGAAGTTAGCAGATCATTTTTTCAACTAACTTTTTTTCAGGAAAATCAGCAGAACTATTCCTAAAAAGTATCAGGAACTACAGAACTATGCTGCATGCGAATAGAACTCTAATTTATTCCTGATCTGCTAGACAATGATATGCCAAGTTCACAGACATATGAATAGGTAGGTACCTATCCGCGTCACACGCTGAACGACCCACCCACATTTCTATCAAATTCTGTGCACGTTTGATATTTCTGGTGACTGCGGCTCTACAGCGTGGACAAGAGTGCGTTCAGCCTAAATTTTAGTAGCATAGGTTGCGAGTTAAGTAAAACTAATGTTCAGCAATGCGCAAGTTAATATAATATGGACAACTGCAACACCAGAGGCGCTGCTGATGTATTAAATTGTCAACCTTTCAGATAATGAGTATTCTGACTCGAACGAAGAGACAAACAGACAATGTTAATTTATCTACATAGTGTAGATAAGATAAAGATATCATTTATTGCTCTAAATTATGTACCTACATTAAGGTGTTACAAAATTATTTAGACACAACAGCTTATCCTAACGGACATGCAATAGGTATTTGATTTACTTACAATGGGCTATGTATTTCCCTCTCACACCTAGATGAACCAAATTAAGTCTTATACATTCAAAATTACACAATAAAATATTAATTATAACTAACCACAGAGTAGAGTTTCACTTAGGTACATATCTCTGCCGTGGACTATTGAAAAGGGCGGTATAGTACAGCACCTACTCTACATCTGCCCTTAGAAGAATCATTTATTTCAAGCATATTAAATACACTACCAAATACTTTAACGTAGAAACAGAATTAGATCACTTTCACGAAAGGCTCCAAACCTTCACCAAAAAGCCCAAACAAGTTTGCTACATTACGGTTACGTTCCACAAAAACGTAGACATGTTTCTGTACACATGTAGGTATAAAGTACACCACCTGTTCCCGACGTATCCCACATTATCTTCCATTAGCGGAACATGGGATTAAATCAGATAGGCAACACGGTACAGGCGGCGGCAAAAGAGAATGTACAATTGTAGGTACATATGTACAACCCGGTCACAATATCTGTGCACCTGACTTCGTGACGTCATCTCGAATTATCGGGACGTATATACATTACCGGACGTCTAGTATACCGTCCGGACGTAAATTATTATCGGGACGTGTATCGGCAACGAAGATGCTAACCGTACTGTCGCACCGGGGAGTGCGCGGAGAGGTGACAGGGGAAGCGGGAGAGGCGCCGCATTCCAGCGAGGTGCACAGATATTCTGACCGGGTTGTACTTACCTAATACGTTTTAATTTCTCAGTTAAAGTAGCCCAAAGAGCTATGGGGATGATTATGTTCGCAGTCTCTTTGTAACTGTACAAACCTTTTTAATAGTCCACTGCAGGACGTAGGGCTACCCACAAATGATGATTGGGCCATATCCACCAAGCTGGCCCAGTGCGGGCTGGTGGATAAAATCTCTTTGTAAATCTAATCAGAAATGAGTTGAACCGTGGAAAAAAAAAGGTTACCGACTTAGACCAACGGATTGGCAAGTTGAAATGACAGTGAGCATGGCACATAGCACGCAAAAATGATGATCTGTGGAGTCTAAAAGCTCTTAAGTGGAAACCACGTCACCTACCTGCAAACGAAGCGTAAGATGTTCATAAATCGGACTGATGGGGGATCCTAGGATACCGCTGCCTCGTAAAAAATACAAAAGGTCATCGATTCTCGACAGAATCTATGGAATAGATATTTTTTGGTATTATGGAGTAATAATAGTATGCTATGAAATAATTCGTCTAAATCGATACTTTTCTTAAAATAAACTACCTAAGTACTTTTCACAAATTACATTGTCATAGTTATCGTTGATGTAGATTAAAACTTTAATAAAATAATACAAAACTTGATTTTTCCACGTTCTCGTCAAAACCCCATGCTTCCTACACAGCAAAGGACACAATCGAATACCAGTGACTCTTCCAAAGCTCATTTCTAAAGTACCTACACTTTCACGTCGCATTCACGTGCTGTGAAATGCACACACGCAAATTTTATGCGTAGGTACTCGTGTGCGTGACGCTTACGCATGCGTGGTTTCGGACGAAAACAGATAGATATCGGGGTTTTCAGGCCCTTCGAGGGGCGGAGGGGGGAGATGCCCTAATCTGCCCCTTTGAGGCCTCCGATTGGAATTTAGTAATCATATTACATTTTAAATTACACGTGTTCAAAAGGGTAGGATGAGGCAATTTGTTTCCTATTAGACGAAAATATAGTTAAATAGGTAGTTGTATAGGTAGATAAGTCACTCTGTTTCTTATTAGAATTTCCCCTTTGTCATTATTTGTTCAAACAATAAATGTTTGAAGTTGAAAGTACCTAGTAGTGTCTTAACAATTTGTTTCAAAGTTACTGTTTTACCGACTTGTAATTTTAAAATAGTGCCTGACTAAATAGGGTAGGTACTTATATAGGTAGGTACTGCGTATATTTTTCTTTAAAATAACCGTCTTTATCATCATCAGACTAATTACTTTTTTCAAGTTGAGAGTTGCGAATTGGTTTCCATTTCCAGTGTTCTATTACATTTCGATAAAACCAACTGGGTAAATTGCAAAAGGATAACAAGTTAACAACTAAAAATATCTTTAAGAGGTTCCTGGAGCTAAGCCCTTTAAATATAATGTCTGTCTGTCAATCGTCACTGAGACGTCGGGTCATAAAACTCAAAAGTATTTCATATTTCTGACTTGCTCACACTCGTTCAGGATAGAGAGCGCTGCAGCGCTTTCCCTTCTTTATGGACTCCATGCTTCAGTAAAAGATCTGACGTTACCTTTTACTCGTAGGTACTGAAGCATTAAGCCCGATTACAGAGACGCCATCGTAATTATAATAGCTAAATAGCATAGTTCTGTTTCTTTTTCACTTTGGGCATTCGATAGAGAGAACGATTTTTACGTTGCTACCCTGGCGCCTCTATAATCAGGTCTATTGAGTCCATAAAGTCACAAAGAGAGAGAGAGAGAGCGCTGCACCGTTTCCTATGCTAAACGAGAAAATGTCTGAATAGTGTCCACAAAACTTTAACCAGGTCCCTGTCCCCAGGTGTCATCAATAAACCGAGTACTGAGGAACCTTGCGTCGCAGAAAGAGCAAGCAGCATCAGCGCAGAACGACAGCGTGTACGAGAAGTTGAGGATGTTCAACGGACAAGCGGCGACGGGGTGGTGGTACCCTGGACTACCCACTGCTCCTGCGGCGCCAGCGATACCAGCGCCTTTGCCCCCTCAGCTGAATAGGACGACGGCGGAGGAGCATAAGCGAGGTTAGTCCTATGGTTAGTCTCATTATGTTCAACGGGCTGTGGACAAGAGTGGTGGTACCCTGGGCTACGTCTCCGGCCTTTGCGATACCAGCACAGCTTAACAGGACGTCAGCAGAGGAGCAAAACCATATTAGTCTCATGATGATCATTGGGTAGTGCTAACCGGGTCGTCGTGCCACAGTGTGGTGGTAGTACACTGGGCTACCGGTGATACCGATGACTCAGTCCTACAGCTCAACTGGTCTGCATCGAAGCAGCATAAATGAGCCGTTGGCCTGAGCAGTGGTCACAGGGTAGCGCGAGCTGGCCCCTCTTTCCTCGTTACTTTTGACTCGATATTTTTTCCTTTGGGCTTTAAACAGAAGTTTTATAGATTGAAACATAATTATGGCTTAACCTTCAACGAGTTAAACTCTACCATTATATTTGTTGAAACACTCAAACATCGACACTTAAATCCATCCCAAGATTCCCAACCGGATAAAAGTAAAGTAGCCGAAAACGCTGAAACTGAATCCTGTTACACGCTAACACACACAAGTATATAACAATAGCAGGCATATAATCTTCGGCAGAGGTGTTCGTAAGAAGTCGCTGCCCCCCTCACCCCCACTCCCACTCTCACCCAAAAGGCGTGGACAGGAGTACTCGCCCGGTAAGAATGTATGGCAAAAATATGAAAATGTGGTCTATGCAATATAGGTAGATATGACATCTTGTAAAAGTACGGAAATAGTTTGGCGTTCAGGGTTCGCATTCTTTGATTAAATGTTTTATTTTGGTTCACTGTTAAAGTATGTAGTACATACACATGCTTCTTTATTTAAAACCGCTGATATTCACGTACTTGCGGAATTCACCATGGTGCTCATGGTGCATGGTGCAGAAGCTCATCAAACATCCAAACATTCAACCAATCCAATTATCTTCCAAAGTGTTCCTTTTTCAAAAATATTACACAGAACATAAGATGAGCACTGGATGTCATACTGGAGTAAGGGATCTAGGCTCTTTCTCAGCACGTTGCTATTAAAATAATTCTAGTTGATGAAATTACTATACTACAATCTAAAATGTGCACTAAATGCCATTTTAAATTCAATAAAGATCTGCGATCGGGTATTACCCGATTACCTCTAGGATTCATCATAATTAGCCGTAAAACGTCTACTGCTGCACTGCACTCATTTCTAGAGTTCATCATCATCATTATTAGCCGTTAAACGTCCACTTTCGCATTTCGAATAAGCCCGGGTTATTGCGAATTTGTAACCTCTAGGGTTGTCTCTTAAAAATTAATCTACACACTTATTATGTGCACGTAATATAATTAAATAAATAAATATTGGGGGACATCTTACACACGGTCTCTGACCCCAAGCTAAGCAAAGCTTGTGATATGGCTGCCAGAGACTGATATACTACATATACATATTTTATATACATAAATACATACATCTTATATGGATAATACCCAAATAACACCCAGACACAGAGCAAACACCTATGTTCATCACATAAATGCTTGCACTGGGTGGGGATCGCACCCACGCCTTTGTGATCCAGAAGTCAGGTTCATTTACCACTGAGCCACCGAGGCAGTCTTATCTTATTTATTGCTTATCATTTATACCTAATTTTGTATACAAGATACCTTTTACCAAAACGCTAAATGGCTTGTACAAAACGGATAAACGGATGCACAGCAGCCCTAAGTGTCGTCTCGCACAAAGGAGCAGTCGTGTCGGCGCGTCAAAGTGAAAAAGGAAAGAACATCCTCTGTCGCTTCATGAATGTCGTAGCAACGTGCAGGCAAAGGTGACACACATTTATGTGGGTTAGTGTGAGTGACATACTTAGGTTTCACACTTAGAATTGTCTACAGGCTTAGCGTTACATCTTACGCAGTGAGCCGGATTCAAATTTTCTTGAATTTTCTTTTAAAAGTATTTTAAAAAAAAGTAATTTCGTATAGGCCGGGTGGCTAGCCCTGGTGTCTGAGTTTTTAGGCCGCCTGAAGGCCTCTGACATGGCTAAACGGTTGAAACAACCGGGGCCTACAATTTAACGTGTCATCCGAGCCACGGTAGCGCTCAGTTGGAAAATGCCACCCGCGGTCACCCATCCAAGTACTGACCGTGCGGAACGTTGCTTAATTTCGGCGATCGCTGACAATCACCTAGTCAAACTACGCTACGAGCGCTACAAAGTATTAAAAGTATTACAACACGTATTAACAAATTACAAATCAACAAATTACCATCCATCTATCTATCAGTCATAGAACATCCACTGCTGGACATAGTACTCCTATGGATCTACAATAAGATCGGTTGAGAGCTGTTTGCATCCAGCGCAATTCTGCGGTCTTGATGAGCTCATTCAACCACCTCGACGACGTTCTACGCTGCGCTTGTCGCTACAAGTTAAATTAACGTACCAAAAATTAATGATCAACAGATTAAAATTCAACTATTTACAGGTCCAAAAACTATAGATCATTAAATTCACAACAACCAACAAATCCAGATAAAAACGTTACAGGTCAACAAATTATAAATCAACAAAGTCGTTTAAAAATCAACTACATGTATGATAATATCGGCAAACTCCATTTTCGTAGTGAGATTTTGTAAACAAAACCTTTCTCAAAAACAGGCAAGAAGCTCATTGAGTATGCATCCCTTAGAACTCGCAAGGCTGTGGAGTCAACAGGGTGACGTAACCCTTGATCTTGACTCCTTGGGCTTGAGGGAAACTTACACATGACCGCGCAAACTTGAAAGGCTAATTATTTTAGAGGTTTTACGACCTTGAAATAAGTGATAAATTACAGAATTACAGGTTAACAAAGATGGTAGGCACTGAATGAATAACGACGCCAGTTCTTAGGGATTTTTAGGCTATGGTAGTGGTTAATATTGTGTAGAATAAATGTTAGTGTAGTACTTTAACTAGCCAGATTCATACATCTAGTGGAGACTACACACTGACAAACAGTTTGGAACTTCTATACACAAGTTGAAAAAGTGACTTATTGCTAGTCTAATTGAATTTTTCAACGAAAGGCCTTTTCCCAGTTATGGCAGTCTTACACCTGAGATGATGATGATGAACACATAGAGACATAAGAAGCTAGAACACACACTTCCTTATACTCGTAGTAAATAGCGAAGTAGCTACCAATAGCTAGGGCTAGGGTTGCCATATACCATATCTCGAGCTTTGTGCTGAGACCTCAGGGTTTTTAAGTACTGTATTGTACCAGCCTTTTTAAAATTCCACTGTAGGGCGTAGGCCTAACCACGAAGTGTGATTGATTGGGCCAAATCCATCACGCTGGCCCAGTGCGGGTTGGTGGATTTACATACGGCAACGAATTTCTTTGACGGACGTATGCGGGTTGCCTCACGATGTTTTCCTTCACCGAAAAGCCAGTGGTGTTAGATTCCGTACATAAATTCCAAGGTATTCATTGGTACGGGACCGGTATTTGAACCCATGACCTCACGATTTTAAGGCCGGTGTCATTACCATTAGACCACTACGGCTACACTTTTTAAGTACACGGATTTTTGAGTTCATCTCAGAATTCCGTCCAGAATTCAGACCCTGAAACCAGATATGTCAGGATTTTCAGAGTTGTTGACAGGTCACAATTCATACTACTTTCAAATCACCCATATTTCACACAGAGATCCTGATACTTGAAGATTTGCGTAAAAACTCAAAAAAATTCTACGGGAATCAGAATATTACTTCAGACTTTAGAAGTTTTCATCTAGAACCCTCTTTAAAGCCCGTTCTGCTACCAAATTCTATGCGTCTCTCTTGACGTAGGCGTCACTTCCACGCGTGACTTGAATGCTTACTTTCTGAAAAAGACCTCACTCGTGACGCCATCTTTATTTCACAACTTTCCAAAGTTTCCCAACCTTTCGCGGACGAAGTTGAGAAACGCTGGAACTTTGGATGTTATTTTTACAAAGTTTTGAAAGAGATGAAAGCTCTACGGTTTATGTAGGTGGGTAGAATAAAAAGTTTTAGGGTCTTCTATACTTTGTACAATGTAAGTTATGAAAGTTTTGACATGTTTATGTGGTAAGTAAGTTCTTATTTTTGCGACCAGTTTTAATCAGGCAACCATCCACATGGTTTTGCTTCTTTTTTTTTTCAAGACAATTCAATTCAATTCATTTATTTCGCAAAACACGGGTGTACAATTTTCATGTGTTACAGTCAATAAATACATAGATCGCCATGTTTTAACCAGTATGGTATGCAAAATTTCAATTTGTAAATTGTTAATAATTCATTAAAGTAGTAAAACTATTTGGTTATGAAAAATAAATACAGTCACATTATTATTATTCTTACATTAAAATTATCACAAAATCAATTTACATAAAGTGAAGATGTCTTTGATGTTTTTCAGTGAAATTTGCTCATTGGGTTGCCTGATTTCTCCGCTATTTATAGATCAATTTACGTCATTATTTTTACACAGTATGTGTACAAAAGAAGAAAGGCCTATGCTCAGCAGTAAGCGATTACAGGATGAAAATGATGATGATGAAATGTACAAAATGTAGAAATACCTACTTTGCGAAATAGTCTCAAAAAAAAATATTTCTGGTCCAGTTTCTTACTTGTTTGCCTACTAATTTTGTCTAAACTCGTTTGGAAAGTTATTGTTAAAAAAAAAGGAATAGACATTATTTATTTATCCAATTTATCACTACCATCACGAGATAGCTTCACTCTCCAACCACCATAATAGCTATTATTAATAATAGCCATAGAGTATACACATTACACATACCTTTACTTACGTGTATGTGTGTAAGTCCTGACCAATAACCGCTCTGTATGTAAAGGGAGGTAGAAGGGAGGAAAGGGACGTTTTATTGCCCCCCCCCCTGCCAGTCCACGCGAATATATTTTTTACCAAAATGAAGCCTGCTAGGTTACTTTTAGTAGACTTTATGTGGATACTTGGAGAAAGTATATAATGTTTACTAGTAAGATATGGTAAGAGTTTACGTACGGTGGTTTCCTTCGTAAATCGTATTATACTTAAAACCTTGACAAATAAGACTGACTGACTACCTTTAGATACAGCATAGATAAAGCATTGGTCTTCATCTATGACCTTAGAGAAATAACGTTATTCTATGTCAATGACTATGACCAATCCGTCATCCATGACTTGCAGATACTTCTAAAATTGTGTCAAAATCCATCAGTCAAAGCACTTTAAGAAGCGGAAGGAGGAAATGTTTATATCTGTAAGTATACAGTACAGTACTGTACTGTACCAGCATTTTTAATAGCCCACTGCAGGACGTAGGCTTACCCACGTAGAGTGATTGGGTCATAACCACCATGCTGGCCCAGTGCGGGTTGGTGAATTTATATACGCCATCGAATTCTTCTCAGGACGTATGCAGGTGGCCTCACGATCTTTTCATTCACCGAAAAGCCCGTGGTGTGAAATTCCGTACAAAAATTCCAAGAAATTCATGGGTACGGGACCGGGATTTGAAATCACGACCTCACGATTGTAAGGCGGGTGTCATTACCACTAGACCACAAATGCATTTTTGTTCATACACCCCCATAAGACTCATAGAATGATGCCCTTGATATAATGCAATTGTTTATTTTTTTCCAATAACTACTTTTCTACTTAAATGTACAGATAAAAAAGTGAATCGCGGGGCGAATCGCCGATGACTCTTTTTGAAGGCCCTCTTTCGCCCCGCATTATTTGGAGCGGGGCGAAAAGGGGCATTCAAAAAGAGTCATCAAAAAGGGCCGAACAGCTTGCGGGACGAAACGACGACAGAGCCAACGGTATACAGTACTATATGTCAAGAATCTACGTATAACATATAGATAACCAATACCTCAGCATAGCCTACGCATTTTTAATATCGACGCAATGTCGAGCTCACGGGTCGCCGGGCGTGCTCAATGTTTCGGAAGTATACAAAAACGGCCAAAAAATAACAAAATGGCCGATATTTTTGCGTACAAAAAGTTAACTCGACAGCGTGATTGACGCGAGGTGCGTATTGTGCAGTGGTCTGGTGGAAATTTCGGGATGAAATTCTTTTGTTTTCGTGATACAGCATTTTGTTGCAAAAGAAGCGTGCATTGTACAAAAATCTGGATTTAAAATATAGGTACCTAAAGATTTTGTATTTTCCACCTGAAACACAAACAGAGCCTAAATGTAAATATATCTAGGTACTCAGATACCTATTTATATTAACAGATATTGAACATCCAAATCTTGTTTCATACTAATAGCTATACTAAAGTGAGCAAACATTTTAAATAAAAGTGCATGCATTGATTTATATTCCTTTAATTTGGGTTTGCATTTGACCACCTTTTAGTAATAGTCTCGGACTAAATGATTTACCACAAATATTATCTCAAAATTTTATTTCTAATCACTAGTAGGTACTTAACTACATGATGTTGGTCATCAATTGATTGCACCGAATAAACTTCAGCAACCTTATTCTCAAACAATAACTAATATATTTATCAATATCCCTCGTCACTTTATCACCGACTACGGACCAGCAAGCGCAGCGTAGGACGTCCACCGACTAGGTGAACTGCCGATATAATAAAGCTCGCAGAAACGCGCTAGATGCAAGCGGCTTCAAACCGGCTTTATTGAAAACCCACGGGGGAGGCCTATGTCCAACAGTGGACGTCCTACAGCTGATGGATGGATGGACAGACTAGTCACCTTCATTGACACTCGTATGTAAATGCGATTGACAGGGAATATCGATTATCCTGTCCAGAATCAGGCAAACAAAATTATCTAATATTTGCTCGGGTACGCGGCACAAATAATTGCGTAAATTGTTACTGCACACTGGGCTAAAACAATGTCGGTATATGTTCACAAACACGGAATTCGATGTCAGCGGTCGAAGCTAATCATGCAATGATTAACTGGCGAATTATTGCTCAAATAGACACGAATGGTTTTCAAACACTTTGACTGGACAGACTAGCAAATATTTAGATAGCATTACTTCATTACATGCAGTACGAAATATTGTACTGAATATTATAAAACCACATTTATGAAAAGTTTTCTATGACGTTGGGCTAGTTATTGTTCGCGTGTATTATTACCGCTTCTTTGACAAACTTGCAATGATTTTTACTATCTGTATGGAGATGTCATTAGGTAATTATTCTTGTTCTGGACTTGTCCAAAAAATAGAATATCGCAAGTTTTGAGTAAGAAAGTATCTAAAAATCATACTTTAGGTAGAGTTTATAAAGCAAATATAGGTACACTTTTTTTTAGTTTGGATCAACTCTAAAATTTTGTAATTCAACTAATAAATTGCTTGGTAATTATTTTTCGCAAAAAATGGCACCGTATTCATAATTCGAATAGTTTGCATAAATCGATGAGACATCCATATTCCTACATTATTGTTGATTTATCTTAAACAGCTCAGCCGATCACAATAAATTTTAAATGGGACCATCTCAGCACGGGTATCATGGCAATGGGATAAAATTGTCTTTTCACCGATATATTCCATCGAAGAGGAAATAAAGTATGGATTGACAATGACAACTGACGTTAAAAGTGGATAAAATGGTTTGATCATTTTGCAATGCTACCCGTGCAAGAGTACATAATATCAGGAGTATATAATAATAGTGTAGTAATACCTTTTCGTTTTTTTTAAATCGGTTCCAAATTGACGAAAATTTCGATGAAACTACAGAAAAAGATACATGCAGACAATCCACTTCCTTTTTGGAAGTCAGTAATAATAGTATACCTATAGAAGTTTTACATATACAAATATTATACCTCCTGTGACTTTATACATCACTAGACCGATGCACGCTACTCGTAATGCTTCGCTACGAAAGCAAACATTTGCTTCCAGTTTCCACTCACCTTTATTGTTTGTTTGTTGTTTATCAAATTGTTCATGCTTTCGGGTCAGACAGCAACAGTAAAGTAAATTAAATAACGCGTTTTTGGAAAAGGTATTATTATTAAAACCTACGTGCGAAAGATATAATTTTTTTTTCACTTTACGAAACTTTGTGCTAGCATCATAACCCAAATGTGTTACCATAGAATACCTTGATACTGACACAAAAATATAAACCTAATAATGTTTATAAAATCTATCGATTACGAAATCAAAATAACGTAATTAAAATGACCACATATTTCTTCAAAAAGCACCGCCAGCTGTCGTTACAGATCATAAAACTAAAGTGTTCAACTTATATGTATACCTATTTATAACTATCAATTACATACCGTCCATACTTCGTCGAAACAATGCTTTTTACAGCAACAATGCATTTGCTCACAAGTGGTTTCATTTCTGAGCAATCGACTCCAGAATGAAGCGTACTCGACGGTAAATGTAGCACGTGTTAAAAGGTCTATTAAAATTCTGCTGGAATTAGGTAATTGGATGTATTGTTATTGCATTTCGCTTTTATTGGGGGCAAAAGTTTAAAGTAATATTTTAGAGAAAAACTTTTTTTTTATGACCGCGTAATTAATGATAATGAACCACCGGGCATGTATAAGTGCGAGATTCTAGCTAGCTCGCACATATACAATGCTACAAAGGTTGAATCCCATTCTCTATTAATTGTTAATTTTTAAAGTACTTAACAAATTGGTGTTTCCCTTTATCTTTAGATACATTTAACGGCGTTCATGAACGTATTAAGCAATAAAAATAATACACAGTATAGTATGTCACATTTCAAGTACATAATTAAAGTTACTAAGTAAGACTAATATTTGAATGTGTGAACACTTTATTTTTAAAAGAGAAAACATTAAAATACATAGTATGGAAAAAAAGCAACTTGAAACTAGTGCAATAGGGCGGCCTTATTTCTCACAGCAATCTCTTAGGCAAACATTCTTTCAAAAATTTTCAGTAAAATTATCACGTACAAGTATATAATACAAAACACTAGAGCTATACTAAACAACTAAATAGAAATCTCATCAATTTTCTAACCCAAATAATCTTTAACAACATAAAAAAAAAAACAATTAAGTTAATACATACCAACAAACAGACGTACAAGTATGCGCCCTCTTTCCGTCCCTCGAGATTACCCATTAGTAGACAATTGCCAGAATTGGCCCATCGCAGTCACAATAATAAAAAGTAAACTTATCTACCCCAGCTCTAAGTAATTTAGATGTCCCAGTATGGGACATTAAGTGCACGGTAGATTGCGTCCAATATATTGTGACCCCTTCGCTACAGTCAATTCTGTAGATGAGAGGGGCCTTTTCTTTACCCAGTGCGCAAGACATTTCCATGTAGTAAAAAATCTTATAAAGCAAAATACACACTGATATTTTCAGTGGGGCACGAAAAATTCACATTACTGGGTTTTAATGTCAATTGTTTACCTTCTATGGTAGAGATCAGGCCGGCTAGCATGCATACACTGATACACACCACAAATTAATTTTAACGAAGTGTAAAAATGCGACAGATATAGTATGACCATAACTTTGTCCCGTTTTGACACGTCGATAAGATTATATCGTGGTGTATACCTAGAGATTAGGAGCATTCTCTTTACTCTTGTGTGTGCGATGACATAAGAATAAGTGATATGTTGTGCGTTGGTAGTACTTAATCCTTGAACGCCAATAGGGATGTTTACTAGGTATAAAGATCATAATGTATTACAATTAGTCCGTCAGTTAGATTCTAAAAAAATATTGGATACATATTTTTTCTTTTGTCAATAAAACAATCAGTGACAAAGAAAAACCTTGTCAAAGTTTGAGAGTGAGGGCTCGTGACGGCACTAGCCGGTACATTTGATAGCGGTTGGTGACGTCACGCGTAATTTTAACGGGCTATATCTTCATCAATTTTTGTTAAATTGACAAAAGAAAAAATACGTGTCTAATATTTTTTGACAATCTATTTGACGGATTAATTATATTTTTATAGTTAACAAGACTATTATTGGCGTTACGCGTAGCAGGAAATTTCGCGAAAAATTGGCTTCCCGATGCACTTAGATTACTTGCTCCATCTCGTGAGATCTTTCACTGTGTGCAGTTCTGAGTCACAATCAAGTCTCAGGAAGGTCGTAAACTGTATTAAGTCATGACTGCGTGAGGTCTTGTTTGAATGACTTTGTCTTTAATAGAGCAGGGTGAGCGTTCATTTTTGGGATACTTATTGGCAAGCTACGAAAGTTAATAATTAGATTAGATTTATCAATCCTTAGTACCTACGTGATATTTAGTTACTTTATTGAGAACGTACTAGACTAACTGTGTGCCACTTATTACTGTTGTTTGTTTGTCTATTTCATTAAGTATCTTATTTCATATATAGGTAGGTATGTCATTTATGATTATTGTTGCTTTATTTTGTTCTTAGATGAATGGACAACAATCCTCCATTATAAAAAAGAAAAGTTTTAACTGGATGATTCCGCATTTACCTACTGCATTTTTTTAAATGGTCAGTTAAGTAAATTTTGAAACTTTTAACCGAGTCTGATACTTCAGAACCTACCTTCATAAACATAAAGCTTTTAAGAAAACGTGAAAAACTAATTTCGTGAAGGAAATCTTTCAATAGTTTCATCTTTTCAGTTCGATTTCAGAAAGTACATAGGGTACCCACTTTAGTAGATAATGTTTAAAGGTGTCAACGACTCCCTGACGGGCTCGTTTTGGCTCCAATGCGATAAGCCGACGAAATAGCCTTATTTATATCCAATTAGGACTTTATTAATAGAATTTACTCACTTAGTAACAAATCAAGCGAGTATTTGCTTGACGTGTGAGCATGTAGTTTCTTTTATAAGTACTTGTTAGATTCGTTAATTCATTAAAATCATTACAAGCAACCAGAAAGTAGTTACTTAACTAGTTTACAAATCAACTTGGCTCTTCACCTAGGTAATTGTTGTTAGGAAATCATATTTCACGTTTGATGAAAGTTAAAACTGATTTAATTTGTAAGTAGATATATATACGCTCTTTTCATTTTCTTAGTAAGAATTTGTGACAATGTTGAAGAATTTCGTAGTCTGACGGCCATCTTCAGTAGAGCTTAATCAAAGCTTTTATTGTATCATGGAATGAAGAAAACTTGATGTAAATATTATTAAAATAATAAAATTTGATTTGTATTTAAATAAAGTACTATATTCAGTTTTCAGTTATGTACTCACTTACCTACGAGTAAATTCAAAGCGAAAAGTACTTATCGAAAACCATTGTTAGTCTGATATTTTCAGTCCGCCGGCAATTTTTCATTATTTGCCATCGACTTTCCTTCATTATTCCTTATCCCGAACATAAAGGAATTCATTATAAAAAACCAATTCGATAGACCGCGGCACTTAGCCGCCTTTCCACCAATAGCGGCGGACAGACTGATTGAAGGAAAAAACTTTCTCCGAGGGGATGAAACACGAAAAATACATAAGAGAAAATAATAGTAGTAGAAAATAAAAGGAACGGAATAAAAGTGGGGAAAAAATTGGAGAAAATAAGCACAAAGGGGACAAGAAAGTCGTGAGTTGGGGAGATAGAGCGGAATTGCGAGTTATCGGGGCGAAACACGAGGTGGGGGCGCGCTGCCAGCGCGCGATTACCGCGCTCGATACTGTCAGTCAAACGCGCTCGGGCAGCCACGGGCGGCAGCGGGAGCGGGGATCGTCTGATGGACATTGTTCGATGGCAATCGTGCTTTAAAAATAATAATAGTGGCATATATAATATTTCATTGTGTATTTGTAGCTCCAGAACCGTTAAACATTGTAAAAATCTTTAACTTTTATAAGGTTTTGTTACACTAATGATTCTGAGGCGGTAAAAAGTTCGCCAAATCAGCGTGTATTCTCTGTCTGCTTCCTTTAAAAGATTGCAATAAGAGTTTGCTATACCGTAGAAAAGGTCAGACTCTATTAATAAGTAATAAAAAAAGTAACGCTTTAAACCTATGTTTATCCTCCTTTTTGGATTCCCTGTGTCAGGTAGTGACAAAAAACACTCAACTGACGAGGACAACTAACAGGCAGACCAATAACAAACAAACATAGGAGAGGCGTCTTATCATCATCAACAGTTATCAGTTTGATAATTTACCTAGCAGTTTGACAACACTGACTGTTAATAATCAGTTTTATTGTCATGGATTTAGAATCGCTATTTGCTTACACTTGCAGCACGCCGTACTAAGCCAAGAACACGGCCTCTGCGGCCGGACAAGGCGCGAGCCGGATAATTCGATACGCCTCTCAACGCTGCTGGACATCCTTACACTTCTTTTTGTATGAAATTTAACAAATATTCTTTTAGGTAAAGATTTTCGAGGTTTAGGTTAGTGATAACTTACCACCTTACCACAAAAGACTTAACTCTGTCTAACCGTGCAATTTGTACTGTTAAACATTGTATAAAGCGTGCGTAAAACTTTTGTGGTAGGACGGTTAATATTTTTGCTAAAGAAAAATATGTACGAGTCGGCTAATTCGATATGCCTCTAAACGCTGTTGGACATTCTTACGCTTCTTTCTGTATGAAGTTTAGTAAATATTTTTAAAGCTGGAATTCAGTGAATGAATTAAAAAATGCTAAGCAAAGAGAAATATGTATGAGTTTGTTTGTACAAATCAAGTCAAAATAAACTTATAATATCAGTAACTAAATCTTCGTAATTATCCACTACTTCTTCCTTAACATCAATTTTCAAAATGACCCGTAATTAGATTTTTCTTTTCTCGTTCATAGAAATATACATACTTTGAGCATGTAATACTATGCCTAGATCATTTTGTTCTTTTGACAAAGATATTTTAGGGTTTGCATACAAATAAACGTGGTAAGCTAACAAAGCCCAAAAATGTAAGTAAAATATCATTTCATGAAAAAATTATGTTCACGATTACTAAATTGAGATCTTGATTTGGAAAAAAATCGTTTTACAATTTCGATCGAAATTAAAATTAAACATCACTAAAGCTGTTTACACACTCGGTCTCATTACATAGGCCGTGACCCTAAAGGCGCCTCCACACGATCAATCAAAATTGTCAACCGATTGGAAAGTCTGGGCGCGTCGCATCAATCATCTGGGGATGGCCCGGGTTCGGAGTTTCAATGAGTATTGATGACGTATTTAGGCTGTAAATTATGTTTAAATGATATGCTTGATATAAACAATACTTATATTGCAAATGTACAGACATACAAATATAGATGGAGGACTAGACAGAGGAAATAGTCTAAGATATCGTTACGTTCATCATTATATCACTAACATTTTCTATGGTACGAGTTCGTTGAAAATCGACAAAACTTATGGAACAGCTCTTGTTAATTTCGTGTTTTTTAGGTTAATCCGATAGCAGGTACAAGTTGGTCATAAATTCAAAATGATAAGTGCGGTGATATGCCTTTCTAGATCCTATCTAGAATATCCCTTTCGTCAAAAGAATCAGTCAATTTTCCGTGCCATGTTGTTGGTCTGTAACGTGTAGGTATACGTGTTCCTAAAAAGAATGTCATTGCTTTTCCCATCTTTGCAAACAAACTACGATGGACTACAGTACGTTATTTTTAAAGTCATTTTTCAAGGTTCCGTACCCAAAGGGTAAAAACGGGACCCTATTACTAAGACTCCGCTGTCCGTCTGTCTGTTGTCTGTCGCCAGGCGATATATCATGAACGCTGATAGCTAGAACGTTGAAATTTTCACAGATGACGTATTTCTGTAGCCGCTATAACAACAAATACAAAAAAAGTAAAGGGGCTCCCATACAAGAAATGTGATTTTTTTGCCCGATATTAATAACGGTTACAGGAAGATGCTTGAAATATTTATCAGAATATTAAGTTGAATAGGGGATATTCAACTTAATATTTTAAAAATAAATAATTAAAATTAAACATATTAAGGGTACATAATCTAAACGGTACGGAACCCTTCGAGGGCGAGTCTGACTCGCACTTGGCCGATAATTTCTGTCTTTTTACTATTGCTCTGTTAAATAAACAACTCTTAATTTATTTAACTGAAGTACAGAACTGACATCCTGTCAGCCCATCCCAGCAACCCGGCCGCATTTCCACAAAGTCGTACACATAACATTTTCCATTACTATAATTAGCTCAAGCCCCCTACATGAGGAAAAACACGACAGATTGCATAACAGTCCTCTTTCGAGCCCATCTAGCCGTGCCATCATTACCGTCCGGGAATCGAACCCCGACTGACCATAAAGCAAATTAATCAATTAGCTAGAGGCATGTCGACAACATTACGAGCAACGTTTAACTTTGCCCTCGCGTTTAAACAACCACGCATCTTGAGCTCGCTCTCCGAACTTCTCACTCCGATTCAGAGGTCTACCACCCCGTTTAGATTCACTTTAGTGAATTCATGACCAGTGTAAGTTGAACGCTTTTATTTGAGCGTTTGTCTCGTTCGAGAGGTCTTGTTTCGTGGTGAGTGGGTAATTTTTGTCGGTAATGCAGGGTTGTGCAATTCTGCTGACGCATTTGTTGATCGTCGAGTGCTCGAACAATGTGGTGATAGTTTATGATGGAGAGGCATTTGTCCCCTTGGAGGGTCGTAATGATGACGATCTGTAGTTGAAACTTGTTTACTGTTATTAAATTAGCAGTGGCACTTAAAAATATGGCAGTATCGAGCATTGTGTTCGTTTTCTTTTGAAGTTATAAGCTCTTATCATGATAGATTGCATCATTTATTCATATTACATACCTACACAAAAATATTAGGTATTTAGGGATACTCATAAGGTAGGTAGCCCTATACTAATCGTGTTAATTTTGATTCTAGCACTATGGAATTATTCCTGTCTATCTTGTAGCAGTTTCAGTAACAATAACAGAGCATCAAAATCAAATGGTAGAAACCTATGTTGTTTAGAAACTACAATCTATAAATAATTACAATTCTAACTACTGTAGACATGTAGCTACTGTACTGTATAAGCCTTTTAATAGTCCACTGCAGGACGCAGACCTAACCATGAAGGGTGATTGGGCCATATCCACCACGCTGGCCCAGTGCGGGTTGGTGGATTCACATACGCCATCGAATTTTTTCTACGGACATATGCAGGGTTGCCTCATGATGTTTTCCTTCACCGAAAAGCCAGTGGTGTTCAATTCCGTACATAAATTCCAAATAACTCATTGGTACGGGACCGGGATTTGAACCCACGACAATTGTAAGGCGGGCATCACTGCCACTAGACCACCACGGCCTCCTACGGCTATCGTAGGACATGAGCTTTAAGAAATACAAAAAAGATCTCCAATAACACTTACGTTGTAATCTAAGCTGCCATTCTAATCAGATCTCCTGTCCACGATGTAGGTGTACGTACGACCTACGTTCAGTTGCTCTACATGGGTTTTATTAATTTCCCTCTCCGAGAACCCGAGCCAGCCCAGCTCCGCTGCTGACTCAACTGCTCCACTTACTTTTCTACTTTACTTAGATAAAGCTGGTCTTGTAACATTAACCATATAAAATCAATAAAGGAATCTAACAATTATTAATAGTTCCATTCTCCCACAGCCGACACCCTCCAGTCCGAAGCGGGGTCAGACGGGAACAGCGAGCACGCGTCTTCAGGAGACGAGGACTCGCAGATGAGGCTCCGACTGAAGAGGAAGCTGCAGCGGAACCGGACCTCCTTCACCAACGACCAGATAGATAGCTTGGAGAAAGGTGAGGACTTGGACTAGATTATGACTTTGGACTTGGATTGGACTTTGACTGTGACTATTTCACACTTTAAACTTCAATCACTGTTGAAATATGTGCTTCATGTATTTTAACACTGGTGACTGTATAAGGTAAACGATACTTAAAGTGAACTGTTACTTCTTTGTTCTATTAAATTTAAGTGTTTTTCTCTAGTTCTCTTAACCTCTGGGTCCCATGCAACAGTTCACGCTATCTATAAGGAGAGTAGGAAAGCTTTTGCCCAGCAGTGGGACAAATCAATCTGATAAAAAAAATCCTATTCCTAGAATAACAAACAAACACATTCATAAAACCAACCAAACACTCAAAAGCTCCAGTTTCCGTCTCCTCATCCCATAAGTGGTCCCCAGAGTCTTCATAAACCCATTTCTTGTCCCCTGTTTACCGAGTTATTTGTAAATACAGTTATTAGTAAACAAATAAATATTGTCCCCCAATGTTTGGGCAGCTCTCGTATCGTGGCATGGGCCCAATTATGGCCTGCGCTAATCTTTGCTGCTATTTGTCTTGATATTGACGTTTACTGGTGAGATATTAGTTGTTTGGTTCGGTTGAACGAAGATTGGTGTTTTTGGTTAATATAAATGTTCTATTGGCTACATTGGCATTGTTATAACATTGCTATAAAAAAGCTATTTATGTCATTTCAATTCAATTTATTTTGCCATAGGAAAATAATGAAATAGAGTAAGTTATGTGTAAACCTCTTAGAGAGTACGGTGCCTCCAATAACGAGTACTGAGTAAATTGATCATCTCGTTATTGTAGTCATTCTTCCAACTCTTTAGGATACAGTAACTGTGTTGCGAAAGTGGTTAAATTCCCTGCGTGTTGTATTTTTAGAGTAAGTATTTTCAAAATAACGATTGAATAATTCCTTAGTAAATTTAATTCAAATTGTACCTCTAGAAATATTTCTTTCATTATCGTCCAGGTCTTAGGAGGTACCCAAAGCCATCAGTTTTTATTTATTTTTATTTTGGTATTGTATTTCTGCTGTGGTATACTCATACCTATACCATAAACTATTTTAGGGTTGTAATGTGTATATTATAAAACTCACTTTTTTTAGTTGTATTAGTAAGTAGGTACTTTTAAGTTCTCGAGTGGAGACCATGTACCGGCAAGCGCAGCGTAGGTCGTCCATGCCAGGTGGAAGGATGACCGCAGGTTCACACTAGATGCAAGCCGATTCCAACCGGTCTTATTGGAAACCTATAGGGGAGGCCTATGTCTGATGTAAGGATATACTTTTTTAAACCAAAGTTGTTAATTAAGTATTTGTTTCTCAGAATTCGAGCGGACGCACTACCCCGACGTGTTCGCGCGCGAGCGACTCGCAGAAAAGATCGGATTACCTGAGGCACGTATCCAGGTAAAATAAAGTCCACTTTACCGCGGTAAGCCGCCAGTTCTCATGGGATAGCCTTTAATATTAGCTATAGTAAATCTATAATAACATGAGCTATATCTATAAATCTTTAATAATATGAGCTAATAATCCTTTAATAATTTACCTACGCTTTATTACTAATCTTTCAGAAATAACAGTAATTTATATCTATATATACAGGGTTATTTTTAATCAATTAGCATCCTTTTAGGGGCTTATTCTGTACATCACTACTAACAACTTTTGTTTTCCGACTTTTGTCCCTGTATATCCCTAATAAATAACCCTGTATATCACTCTCTCTCTCCCTCTCTTTAATATAGACATACCTAAGCATAGCTTATTTTAGAGATCCGAAGAATTAGATAATCATAACAAATAATAGTACCAGTTGAACTCATGTTTAAATGGTAAGGATTCGGCATCAGTATCAATGGCGAATACATCACTCACCTTCGGTTTGCCGACGATACTATAGACGAAGAACTCAGTACGATGCTCAATAAGAGGAGGCCTATGTCCAGCAGTGGTGATTTACCTACATAAAATGCATAGACATACAAGACATAATATTTTACTTAAAGCTTTCAAAGAATTTTCGTAGACTTTGTGCTACGATGCTTAGCAGATGTTTAAAACGACGCCTCTTTAATAGCAGAATTGAGAATAAAATTTGAAAATAGGTCAAGTTATAATGAAAATTATCTCATTTTGTAACGAAATAGCCAACTGGTGTTACCAGTTAAAACTCCAATATCCCGCACGACGCGTGTTGACAGTGTAGCCAGTCAACGCATGCAAATTAATTCATTTTTAAAATAAATCTGCTAAAACACCGTCCTTTATTAAAACGTGGATGCGTCCATAAGGGCCTGTTTACACTGTCTGTTTACGTAGGCGCGGGCCGCATGTAAATGCGCCTTTAGCAAACATGTTAAAAAAACAAGGGCTATTATTATGAACGCCGAGCGTCTCTGTGCAAATATTACATAATAATTATGTACGCGGGTAATATATATGGTAATATATAGTGTAATGTTGTTAGTGAGTAAGGGGAGTACTGGTATTTAAACATTTTTGGTTGCGTGTTTATATTTCTGATATTATAAATAATAAATAACATCAGCCGCCTTCTTTTTAATTCCGTATTAATACCGTTCATAAGAAGAAATAACACGCAAATTCAGAACACTCATATTAAATTTCAAAATTTAAACATCTGCCCGACTAGGTATGGAACCTAGTATACTGTGTTTCCAGTTTAGACATACCTAAAGGTCAGAAAGGATAAATTAAAAAATTAATCCTTAAATTGTTTTAAATTTTGTAAAAAAATATTAGGTATATTAATTATGTACTTACTGACAGAATTTTGCAAGTGTTAAAACATTTATTAAAATATCATCCCTCGCTTTATAGTTTTTTTAATGACAAGTACTTAAAGTGTAAAATATTTAACAAAGACCCTTTTAGCTTTCATCCTTTCAGTTAAAAGTATTTTATTGCATTATAAATTATAATGCATACTCACGCAAGTTTCAATAAAATTATTTCTCTCTGTAGAATTTAATGTGCGCCGTTACTTTAGTTAATTCAATTTGTTCAGTGATTTTTACTAGTTGTCAGAACCTATTTTAGTTTGAGTTGTATCGTACTTTTGCTCAGACTATGTACCTAAATACTGACTAATTTGATATTTTTATCTGAAATAGAAATAACGCCGCTAAACGGATGTGTATTATAGGCCGCGCCACACAAGTTGGCAGATGTGAAGTTAGCTACAAGCTGCGCAATATCCAATCCTGACTGAAGCTCACATAAAGCCGCACGTTGATCGGCTCCTATCACAACCTATTGGTTTAGTCAAGAGAGGTTTCTTAAGAAAAAAATCAACGTTCTAGCTATCACGGTTTATGAGGTACAGCATGGTGACAAACAGACAGACGGACGGACGGACATCGGAGTCTCAGTAATAGGGTCCCGTTTTTACCCTTTGGGCACGGAACCCTAAAAAGTAAATACCCCCAGAATCTGTTGTCTCATTTTAGAGACACATGCTATAATCTAAATGCACATAACTATGTAAATAAAAAAATTCACATTCCAAACCTTATTTGCGAAACAAAATGGCTACTCTCCCTACATTCTATCAAACTACCAACATGACGAGCGTAAAAGTTCGCGCGCTTTCTTGTTCGCGCCAAGAAAAAAGAAGATGGCGGCGACATTGTCCCAGTCTGTGGTCCCAGTACTAAGCTTTACATTAACCTCGTGTCGACGCCCGTAGTTAATATTCCGAACAGCTACTATACGTGCACTCGAACTTTGTGGAGAAAGGAAAGAGTAAAAGCCCCAGGAATTGAATAGTTTTAAAGCTATTAAGGTTTTCGTTTTCGCACCGATTGAAGTAGTAATTTTATCGAGTAAACTACTTGAATTAATGTTTACTAATATCGATCAGTAGAATTATCTAACATCTAATCTTTATCATTATCGATTAACTGAGGTTTAACGCCAGATTTCTTATAACATAGAAACTGCGCAAACTTATTAACGTGAGAACATTAATTTCAATGTTCTTTATTTTTATTTAATTTGTGCAAATAACATGCAGGCGTTGATGATTTCTGGAAATTTCCCTTTGTCATACTATATTAACTATATTAGTACTTAACTAGGTACCTATCTATGTAATAATATCTGATCAATAACCAAAAACAAACCACGCCAAAATCCAATAAAGAAATCAGCAAAATCGATAATAATCCCTCGAATAATTAAAAAGGCTTTCAAACAGGCAAATCTTAACAGATTCTCCAAAACCATTCTCGAAAACAAACATCCGAAATATCGACATTTTATAATTGAGCGGGGTACATCCCTACCAAGTTACTGTTGCATATTCTATGTCCTGAAGCTTCAGGGTGCAGTGACCAGGGATAGTAGCCTTTAGTGAGTTGGTTATAGGGGTGATTGTTGCTTGTTTCGGGTGGTTAGGCTTCGAAGGAGGGGTGATTCGGAGGGACTTTACCACGTGTTGCCCTCGGGTTCAAGGCTGCGATGAGATGGGGTGTCTACAGATTACGTAAAAAAGGTATTTTTTGAGGTCTGGTCATGACTGGATCTCTAGGTAGGTGAGTAGGTAGGTATATGGAAAAATAATGGCAATTAAAATTATCTTCACAGCAGGGCAAGCCGGAAATCACTTAAATATCATATCTACATCACATCAGTCGACATACCACCTACTTGTACTGAGCTATTCGCTTCCTCCTTCATAATACGGACCGCCAGGCACTAGAACGTCTACTCCAATATGTTCAAAGATCTGTTGAACCGTTGAAAAAAATTGGACAGTATTTAACCTGCATATTTCAACTTTTGAAATATGTAGTTCAACTACTTGGAAAAAGAACGTGCGATATTTATTTTTAAAAAAAATTGGACAGATTATGAACTACATGTTTCAACTTTTGAAACGTAGTTGAACTACTTGGAAAAAGAACGTGCGATAATTATTTCTCCGTTGATGAGTTTCAGTTGTTGTTACATCATGTTTAGTTAGTGCACGCGATAATAATGCACACCTTAGGGTTTAGATTAGAGTATCTTTAAAGAGGTTATCTATCTCATTTCAAGTCAATATCATTTTATGGAAATAGGTATGAATGTGTTTATCTCCACTTCTACATAGATTAACTTTTGTTTTGAATAGTCTGATAATTAAAAAAAAAAAAACATTTTTCAATCATAAAATGGACTCTGATGAAAATTTCCTGTTTTTTTTTCAAAAAAAGGTAGCGATGTGGTGCTCACCCACTTAGGGACGTCCACTTATAAGGTGGACAAATGGCTGAGCTGAAATCGTTTACCACGGATCTTAGGTACCTATTGAAGATTGATAGGAATAATAAGATTGATATTAAGGTTCTGCAGCGGAATTTTACGGCTGAATTCATATAAACTTACTAGCTGACTGACTGCCTCGGTGGCTCAGTGATTAGTGACCCTAACTACGGGTCAAAGAGGTGTGGGTTCAATCCCCACCCAGGGCAAGTATTTATGTGATGAACATAGATGTTTGCTCTGTATCTGGGTGTTATTTAGTTACTATCTATATAAGTATGTATTTAAAAATATGTATAAGTAGTTTATCAGTCTCTGGCATCCATATCACAAGCTTTGCTTAGTTTGGGGTCAGAGGCCGTGTGTAAGATGTCCCCAAATATTAATTATTATTTATTTATTTAGCTTTGGCCCGTTCTTCCCCGGTTGACCTTTTAATTTGTGTGCTATCCCATAGGAATCTTTTAATTTTTTCGGGATAAAAATAAGTAGCTTCTATCACTCTCCATCCATTAAACTATACCTATGCCTAAAATCTATCCGTTACTCTGCTGCTGCGTGAAAGAAGAACAAAGCAACAAACACACTTTCCATTTATAATTTTGTTAAGGATTTGGAAACCCAAGATTCGTCTAATTTGACAGTACTTCGATGCGATCGACTTGAAGATTTTTAACGTAACTAGAGTTAAAAATATCCCCAAAATGGAGTGAACATCGTCACAGTAGCCAGGGGTGTGGTATTGATCCTCGAGCCTACCGGAAGCGGGCGCGTTTCCGCTCAGAGGGAGGTGTTTTGAAAAATTGGCACCTACAAATATTTCCACCCCCACGCACACAAACCACAACTTTATTTTTACGGACCTAGAGTCCAAATTCATTTGCTAGACATATTTGAGAGATACCAGGTCCCCGAGATTTCCCTGTTTTTATGTCTTTGATTAATATACGTTTTTGTGCAATGTAATGATTTATTTCTGTGTAAGTGTAAATAGGCGGGCCTTAATGATAGCCAATAGAGGGGAAAATGAAACTCCATTTCTATTTTCGTATAGCTTATTTTCGTGGTTATAAATAGTAACAGAGTAAAGAATTCTTACACAATGCGATTTTGTTATAAGCGTTTTGTTTTTACTAACCTTTTTGTGACGATTTTGTATACATGTTATTTTTTAACTGCCTTCCAAAATGAAGGGTTTCTCAATACATCATATTTGTCTCGTTCGTTTTGTATATTTATATAGTTCCAATAACACCTAATTTATACGCTATTCTTGTATTTCTTTTTTTAACATGTAGTTTTTTACTACACGTTAAAAAAAGAAATACAAGAATACTAGTCCCATAATATACTTTGGTTCTGAAAAAAAAAAATGCCAAGTCGATGGTTCTGTAACAATTGATGACAATGGCAGCGCCTGTCAAAACGCATAGAAAAATAGTTTTTGCGCTCTTCACGGCAAATTCAATTAAATAGTAGGTGTGGCTCCCAATAGCAAATAAGCATTCTATATATAGGCAGACCACCAGCCTGATGGGTCGACGACATCAGACCCATCGCTGGTCAAGCATGGATGAGATTAGCCCAAGATGGAGAACAATAATAACACGTAAGAGATGAGGCCTATACCCAGCAGTGGATCGACACATGCTGATAACGATGATGATGACTAGTAGTAATTATTTACACAATATTTATATAAATATCACCGATTTTAACATGTGTGTAAAAAGCCAAGCCCGTAACAGACAGAAGATAAAATTAAAACAAGGTACAATACCTAATTAAAATTGTTTCCTTTGAGTCGTCCAAACCATTGTGTAAAATATTCCTATTCTCATATAATAAGCAAGTCGAAGCCACGAAACTCTACGTTAGTGTAACTTTATTGAATTTTACGTAAACAATTGGAGTACTTTTCTTTTCATACATTTACTAATGAACAAAGTTCAAAACAATGGAAAAAGGGTAAAAAGCAGACGAGCAACTTTACAGTAAACGTATTCAATGACTATTATTCATGATCTATATATAAATAAATGAATCGCTTAAATTCGAAGACGTCGGAACTGAATTGGCTAATTTTTGTCTTGAAATATTATATGTGGTAGTTAAGGGAAGGCTTAAACGGTGAGAAAATAAAAAAATGTAGGGAGTAAAATAGTAAAAACGTGAATTTAATTTTCCCGTACAAAAAAGTTTGTCATTGACAGTTGACAGATGGTGAGATGAAGTTCACCGTGTCAGCTAGTGAAATATAAAAACGCCCAACCTACCCGCAGATTTTCCTATTAAGTGTCCCACAGAATCAATCATTTTTCCGGGATGAAATGTTACTCTATACCGATAAGTAACCCACATAAACATTTTTTTTAATAAAGTAAGGGATAAAAGTAATCTACGACACTCTGCGACTGATTTCCTTGAAATTCATGCAAAAACCAAGTCAATTCAGCATTCCATTGCTGAGTGAAAGAATAACAAACCAACAAATATATTTTCAGATTACTAATATTAGAAATGATAACGTAGAAATGTTAAAAGTAACATTGTTATCAAGTCCTCAGAAATCAACTACAGTAGGTATAGGCTAAATCAAGCGTCTTGGAAGCTGTGATGTTAGCTACAAGCTGCGGATAACCCAATCCTGTCTGAAGCTCACCTAACAGCACCGCGAGGATTGGGTTGTCCACAGATTGTGGCCAACATCGCAGCCGCCTAATAGTTTGATTCGACCTATATATAGCTGGAAATCTGTACAGAAGAGGCGGCGTAACGCTGATATTGAATATTATACAAAATCGTAAACAAAAACAATTAGAACACCGCAACTCGTTTATTTAATAAAATTATGGGAAAATCCCATTTGGCGGGAACCCTCTAACTCTATTAGGCCGTTAGGTAGTATGAGGGTAGCGAACAATTTATAAAAGGACGGTGGAAATAGCTGAGAGGCGGGAAAAGACCTGTCATGGCTGTCATAGACAACATATCTATAGAATATCATGGATGAATAAAAATCGGATGTAAAGAATCGAGTTTAGAGTTGAAATTCTTTTCTTCTCATTTTAATAAAATGTCGTCTCCAATTTACAATACAATAATTAGACAATAATAATATATGAATTACTAATCGAATGTCATATTCCGACATCATTACAATATGGTAAACACTTCAAGCTTCATCTTCACCTTAATACATGTTTGCTATATCAAGAAAAAAACGACTATAACATTTGAAGAGTATCTAGATGGAATCATACAAAAATTATATCGTTGACTATATGTCTTGTGTCTCCATTTTATGAAGCTTGTTTTCAGATTTTCAGCCTTCCAGCGAAATAAGTTCTTTCTTTCATCCATGATAGAATATAGAAAATATATTATCTATGGACGCGGGAAATGGAAGACGTCACAATATTTTATCGAGGAGTTAAGCTGGGATACATGAATGGCGTACTGCGTAATGCTACGCTGTGCCGTGCGTACTTGTAGCACTGCTACGCAATGCCGTGCGTACTCGTAGCACTGCTACGCAATGCCGTGCGTACTCGTAGCACTGCTATGCAATGCCGTGCGTACTCGTAGCACTGCTACGCAATGCCGTGCGTACTCGTAGCACTGCTACGCAGTGCCGTGCGTACTCGTAGCATTGCTACGCAAAGTTTATCGTATTGATGTCGTGAAATTAAATCAATCGTTTTTTTATATCTGAATGAGAGAAATCTATGTTCTACTTTAAATTACGTGTTTCATTAATATGTGCGACCCCGTGCGTACTTGTATCATCGTAACGTAAAGTTCTCCGAGTTACCAATTGAGTTATTGTAGTGGAATTTAGCTACCTTATGATTTTGATAGTAATTGGATTTTTTACGTTATAAATTAAAAAAATCTTTGGTTGTCGTTTTTATATGATTATATAATGTACTTGACGTAAATTAAACAATTGTATTATAAAAAATAAACCCGAAAGAAAGAACTAAAAAAATACCTCTCGTGATTAACAATAAACTAGATGTACTACTCAATTTCATCAAAGAATAACATTTTATAATAATAGAACTGTATTGTTTATTTCACGAGGTTTGACGAACATTAACTGAGTAGATATCAATTTACTAGATAGTTCAATGACCTCGTCTACGCTAAATACTAAAAGGGTGAATCTTAATGAGTTAGATGCTAACATTTTAGAAAAACACCAAACCTGAGACCTCAATTTAACTACTGCTCCAACTTAAAAATAACACAGTAAAATTTACAGCTTGAAAAATAGAAGAAATTTTTTACTCGTTTTCCTCTAACATGAACACAACTTTACGACCCTTTGCGTTCTTTGCGAGGGTTCGTATAAAATATTGTCGGTAACATTCTAGCGAATTTGTTGGAGGCCGAAGCAATAATATTATGACGTATTGCCTTATGCGAAACCTCTTTGAACGCGCTACCATTTCCGCAGTTTCCTTATGGAGGTAGCCAAAAGTAGATAGGTAGGTGCGTATATTATGTGGCGTATTTTTCTATGTTATGTACCTAGCTTAAGTGGTCATTGCTTTCTTTGATCGTTCGTTTTTATTTGTTGATTGAATGGTTAATATTAATGTTTTCGGATGCTAAAAAATGTTTTGAAGTAAACAATCGATGATAATGATGATTACATGGGACACACCTATAAAACTACTTTGCGTAGAACATAATCTTTAAGTAAGTACTATAAATCTTTAGTGTAAAGAAATATTAGTTTTTGTTTCATAATAATTATAACCATTTCGTTAACATGATTTTTAAAAACAAAGGTTTTTATAATACCTGTCATTATTTCTCCATGGTACTAACTGACTGACATCTATGTACCTACTGTAGTTATATTAGATAAAGAGACAATTATTGTTAATTTAGGTAGGCGGCCAAATACGACAACAACAAATCGTTTTCTCTTCCTTAAGGAAATTTAATATGGATTGACAATTATGTAATAAACAAGTATTCTTTATTTAAATAACTTAAAAAACACTGAGTTGTCATTCTATACTAAATACTACACTAAATAAAAATCCTACCTAAATATATACAAAAACAGAGGCTACAAATCGAAATAACGATTGTGTCCTTGCTGTAATCAAATAAAGATTATGTTAGATATTTGTATTAGTAAGATAGGTACAACATTGGATATTTTGTACCCAATATGACGTAGGTAGGCAGTTTCTATAAATACTCTATGTTTCTATAGGTTACTCTCCTATACAGGGTCATAGGTATTAAACACAAAACCTTTAAAGGGCGGGTCTTGTACATCTAGACAAACAACTTTTGTACTACGACTTATGAAAATTCGCAAAAAAAAAAAAACTGTACTGTGTTCAATAATGTACATTTTGCCGCGTGTTAACGAACCTTTTGTATCAAAAAGCTGATTTTGTCTTCGTGTTTTTCCATAAGTCATAGAACAAAAGTTGTTTGTCTAGATGTACTAGACCCGCCCTTAAAAGGTTTTGTGCTATGACCCTGTACCTATTTAAAAACCCTACTATTTATTCGAAGCATGTTAAATCTTTCGCCAAGCCTTAAAAGTACGACAAAACAGTATACAATTTTCTTGTACATTAAAGATCTATAGTCTTAGACAAGAGCTCTCCGCGTAGAAAATAGGTGTTACAATATTCGCAGCCTGTTTATCCGGAGGCAGAAACAAAGCGCGGGAAAGCGCCGCCATATTGTCGTCGCCATGGCTGCCGGCACCGGAAGTGACGCGCACGTGAGGGCTACTTCCGGCCCGCGTTCCGTTTCACGCAGTTCAATGTCACAATATTGTGCTTTCGCTTGGATTGCTCGAAGAACTTTTCCAGTGGGCAAAGATTTTACTCTGAATATTTGATGGGCATTTTGTGTGAATAGTGCAGTAGTAGATAATTATTTATTTATACCTATGGAAAAGGTTTTATGAACCGGTGATGTTTTGAAACACAAATTGTGTGTCCTGTAGGACACATAGTTTCTTCGAAGTACAGGCATATACCTACCTACTTACTACAAACAAAATGACCTGACAAATATTTCGCGGTTTCTGCTGATTTTTTTTGCAATTTTAGAGTAGTAATAGATATTTTAAGCCATTTTTATGAAGGTTGTTTTTGTAGTTGTATTATAATCGGTTCGAACAACCAAAAATATCACATAGACACGTACACATAGAGAGAGAGAGAGAGAGAATACAAATCGTAAAAGTACTCCATCATCATTAAAGTTACTAAATAATATTACAAATCCTGAATTATCTACTTATTGTAATAGGCATTATGGCCTTAATATTTATTTATAAATTACAAGAAATAAATTTACTAAAAAATCTTTTTTCCCCAACAGGTGTGGTTCTCAAACCGTCGTGCGAAGTGGCGGCGCGAAGAGAAGCTCCGGAGCCAGCGGAGGGACGCCCCCGCGGCGTCGCCCCCCGCGCCCCCTGCGCCCCGGCTGCCCCTCAATGGGGGCTTCAACTCCATGTACAGCCCCATACCCCAGCCTATTGCTACCATGAGCGATACTTATAGGTAAACAATTAAATATCTTAGAATAATGAAAGTACTTAAAAGCGCCTTATAGTAAAAAAAAATACCGAGAAGTTTTATTTTTCACAACAGCAAGAAATCACGGATTTACGTATAGGGTTACAATGTCAATTTTATACCTACATACGTTCCCAAGATTTCTATCTTCAAGCCTTTACACACGGACGGACAGATGGGCTACAAAGTGATCCTATGATGGTTCCGTTTCTTTGAGGAACGAAACCTTAAAAAGTTGTAGAACATGATTACAGCAAGGTGGCGTCGAAAACGCATAGAAATGGACTAGATGTAATTAATGACATTACACAAAACACTTGAACTACTGATCAAATGGCGTTTCAGCAATTTGGCGGACAAACTTCAAAGCTCCTAGGAAACGCTTATAAATATTTTCAACCGTATTACAATAATGCTTTCTCATTACCAGCACCCGTCCACTCTAGTACGTTCATGGTAATCTTCTAAATTCAAAATCTTCGAATTTTGTAAAGACTTTTCACACCACTCGCAAATTTTGACACAAATCACACTGCGTAAAAGTCTCCCTCCAACGTAAGTGCTGTCAAATCATTTCAAAACATGGTTTCCCTAATCGATATAAAATCGATATAAATTTAAAAAAAACTTATTTTTTAAATGGGTTTCGTTCGCACTGTTGTCGTTGATTTGGATCAACGGCCAGCTTGTTAACTTCACATCCGCCGACTTGTATGATTCGGCCTATCAACTAGGTACTAAATACCTACCAACTTAGGCGAACGCCAGCTAAATCACCTGCAAACTTTTACTTATTTACCTACGACACATTTTGGTCGAACTTGACTGTTCCTAACTAGTTGATTTTTTTCGTGATATCAGGGCTGGTTCCAAGCGGGGTTGGGGTTGACCAAATTGTTCTAATCATTGATTCTTATCATTATCTTCTAAAAGTCTTTACACTTTGCAAAACATCACTTGTACTAAGACGTTTTTTACTAAGTATCTAAGTTCACAAAGAGTTATTCAAGTACCTACAAGTACCTACCTAATAGGCAAGTCTAAAATACAAAACTATCTATAACACCAACTGAACGCCCGACGTTGTAACCAAAGATGAACTTCTCATCTCACTAAGTTAATTTGCTCGACGACAAAAGCTAAAACTCGTAGTTCACTATTAAAAATCAATTCAAGTGGAAAGGCAGCCGACCTTCGGGAACTTGGCCGTAGTAGCTGCCGCCTAAACTGTGGCTCCAGCGTCTACAGTCGGTGCAACGGCGGGAAAACAAGGAGGCGACCTTTGCCGCTCGATTTCGCGCGCAATTCAATTAGTGTCGCTGCTCGATGATAGATGGCGTTACAAAACATTGTTGGGTGGATTACGTTCCGTTTTTGCTGATAGCTTTCCAGATGGTAAAATTCAGTTCAAGTTTAACTTAGTAATATAGAGCGCTTTCACGCTAACATCGTACTAATTAATCAATGAAAGTTATACTACTACTATACTTATAAACTGTATAGAATACTGATAACCCATCATCCATGTGTCCCGGTGCCGTTCCAATGAATTCTTTGAAATTTATGTACATTAAAGAAAACATCGCGAGGCAACCTGCATACGGCCGTAGAAGAAACTCATTTGCGTACTAGGCCAACGTAGTGGAGATGGCCCAATTACCCTATGTGGGTAGACTTATGTTCAGCAGTGGACTACTGACAGTACAGTACCCTAATTATGTTTTATGGTTTAAGAATATTTATTAATCTCAAAAGAATTTACAACAATTCGCTTACTGAGATTACACACTTTTTATAAGTACATTTTTGTTTCGAAGCGCCGAGTGCAGACTTATATAAAATCAAAAATAAATAAAAAGAAACTACAAAAAACATCACGGAATTTCAGCAACAATATATATACCTATACCTCAATAGTACCTAAAAATCAGTAGTTCAAAACTTTTATTTTTATTTTTCATGTGAGGTAGTTTTACTGTTTACTTCTGTCGTCGGTCGACTCGTACAATGTTATGCGATAACAAGTGACTGCGATATAAAGCCCGTGACATACTGCAGCTTATTGCCTAAATTAAAATTTTGCATTATATGAATGAAAGATCTTATTTTAAAACTAAATACCTATTGTAGTGTAATATAAGGGTTGTGGCACACTGTGAAGTTATAATTTTTTTTTTTCAAATATTTATTCATTTTGTTATTATAAATGTATGTATTACATGAAATGAACAAGTTATTGTATACCATTACATACAAATTATACGTACGAAGAATTTTTTAACACGTGGAGTTTTAGTAACTTTTTAAAGGTAGAAAATGTTTTAGCTTGTTTTATATCTTTTGGTAATTTATTATACAGATAAGCTCCCTCAAACGTTATATTTTTTATTCCATAGTTTGTTCTAGGGTTTTTCGCTAAACATAAATTATTGGCTTGTCTCGTTAGAACTTTTTGTACGTCAATTTTTTTTGTGAAAGTTAATTGTGTATGTACGTCTTTTGTTAAAATTTTTCTAATGAGAATGCACGTATTATATTTGTATATTTGAGGGATGTTCATCAGTTTAGTTTCCTGGTAAATCTTTGTAGTTGGTGTAAGGTAATCGTATTGAAATAGTGATTTGATGATTTTATTTTGGCCGATTTGTAAGTTTTCCAGATTAGTTTTAGCTGCCGTTCCCCAAACTTCAATCAAGTAATCTAAGTGAGGTTTAACCATAGAATTGTATATTATGTATCGTACTCGATTAGGGAGGCATCGGGCCATACTGCGAAGTGCACCTGTCAAGGATGTAAGTTTACTTCTAATATATTCCAAATGTGGTTTCCAAGTTAACTGCTTATCAAGAATTAGACCTAGATACTTTTCTTTACAAATTTCGTTTATTATTTTGCCGTGAATTTTTAATTGGTTGAAAGGGCCGATTTTTTTATTTTTAGCTGAGAATATTATGTAATTTGTTTTAGAAGTATTAATCGTTAGTAGATTTGATAATAACCAAGTGGCGAGGAGGTCTAAGTCTTGTTGGGCGCTTTCTACTATGTGAGTGATAGAATTTCCCGAATAGAATAGACTAGTGTCATCCGCATACAAGGTAATATCCCCTTTGAGTCCAATTTTGTGAATGTCGTTAATATAGACCAAAAACAACAGGGGTCCGAGAATGGAACCTTGTGGGACACCATATGTAATTAATTGAGGTAAACTCTCTGTTCCATCTATTTTAGTAATCTGGTATCGATTAGATAGATATGATTGAAAAATTTCGTAGGCAAATCCGGTTATTCCGATAGCTTTTAATTTTGATAAGAGCTTTGTATGACTGACTGTATCGAAAGCTTTTTTTAAATCGATAAAAATTCCTAGGTTTATCCGTTTTTTATCAATGTTAAGTTTAATTGATGTCACTAGATCGACGGCAGCTGCGACTGTGTTTGATTTAGGTCGAAAACCATATTGTTTTTTGAACAAGAAATTTTTTGATTCCAAATATTCCGTGAGTCTATTATGCAGGATTTTTTCAAACACTTTTGAAAGTACGGGTAAGACAGATATCGGTCGATAGTTTCCAGGATCCGTTTTATTACCTGATTTATAAACAGGGGTTACCTTAGCTACTTTTAGGGAATGTGGAAATTGACCTGTAGTTAAACATTTATTAATGCATTGCGTTAAATTTACAATTATTAGGTCCTTGACACATTTAATCATTTTTGTAGTAATGCCGTCTATACCAGCGCTAGTATTTGTGTCTAAATTATCTATAATTTTTGATACTTCGTCTACAGTAGCAGGTTTTAAATCAGTGAGAAGATGTTCATCGCGTTGGGGGTTGGCAAGTACAGTTTGTGGGGTTGAATGATACTCTTTTGGTATTTTATTAGCTAGTTCCGTACCTATATTGGAGAAAAATGTGTTAAAACATTCACATATTTGTTTTGTATCTGAGATCGGACCACTAGACGTGTTTAATTTTATAGAAGTTGATTGGTTTTTTGTTTTGTTATTTGCTAAGTTATTAATAAGTTGCCACATTTTTAAAGGATTTTTATCGCAGTTCTTAAAAGAATTGTAGTAGTACTGATTTTTAGTTCTTTGTATAGTTGCGTGTACGTTATTTTTTTGTTCCAAAAACTTCTGTTTCAATTCCTCGTCTTCGTATGAATTCTTGAGGTTAAACCACATCATATTTCTTTTGTTAATCATGTCAAGTAAGTCTTTGTTGATCCAATCTTTCTTTGGTGGGTTTTGGAATTTCGTTTTGGTTATCTTGCTTTGCGAAATTGCTTTCAATAAAGCAGCTTCAAGTATTGTGTATTCATTTTCCATGTCATCCACAAACGAGTCTTTAAATATTTGATATAAATTTTTGTAATTTACTGCTTCGTATTGTATTCGTTTTACTGGTACTGGTTTAACTCGTTTCACTTCAAGGTATATTTGTCTGTGATCAGAGAAAGACGTCTCAATAATGGCCATGTGAAATGTATTATCTTTTAAGGACGTACTAACATGATCAAGTATTGTCGCAGAGGTTTCAGTTTTACGGGTACAGTATTCTTTGTCAATTTTATTTAATATTCTTAAGTCATTCTCTTTTAGTACCATCTTATATTCTTTTGTGGAACTTTCTTTGCTAAGTAAGTTTAAATTCATGTCTCCAAAAACAATACATCTTTTCTTGTTTGACAGCTGGTTACTAAAAACTTCTAGAAATTTCTTAACGTTTGATGACGGCTGTTTATATACAACTCCAATATCCAAAGAGAGGTTTTTCAGATGAATCCATAGATAATGATTATAATCTTCATAGTGTTCATCGATATATTCATGTTTTAAGTTGTTGTGTACATACAGTGAGACACCACCTCCTATCGATTTTGTTCTGTAGTTATAGTAATGATTATAGTTTGACGTGATAACGTCCTATAAATCGATGAACGCCGGCTGCACGCACTAAAAGGTGTCACGTCCGCCTGAGCCGAGCGTGCAAGCGAGAGCACGGAACAAGCGATAGAAAGGCACGATCGGCCTAAGCATTCGGCTTGTTCCATTTCTTGTTTATTTTATAAAAAAATAAAATATGAATATTACGGACGGTCTCTGATCCCAAACTAAGCAAAGCTTGTGATATGGTTGCCAGAGACTGATATACTATATATACATATTTTTAATACATACCTACTTAAATAGATAGTAAGCCGGATTACAGAGGCACCATCGTAATTATATTAGCTAAATAGCATAGTTCTGTTTCTTTTTCACTTTAGGCATTCGATAGAGAGAACGCTTTTTACGTTGGTTAAATTTGCGCTGGCGCCTCTGTAATCGGGCTTAGTATATTAATAACACCCAGAGTACCCAGACACAGAGCAAACGCCTTATGTGTTTGCTCATCATAAAAATGCTTGCCCTGGGTGGGAATCGAACTCACGCCTCTTTGACCCAGAAGTCAGGGTAACTAACCACTGAGCTACCGAGGCAGTCAAATTATGACTTATCACGTAAAATTATTGTCCGTAAACCAAATACTTAAACAGACTACCCATTTTTATTTATTTATTGTAAGCTTCCCTTTGCTTACTGTTTTCATGTTATTACCCTGATATTTTTACCAACAGCTCGATGTCAGGCGGTCTATCGTCGTCGTGTCTGCAGCAGAGAGAAGGCGGGTACCCGTACATGTTCGGTGACGTGCTGGGAAGTGGAGGGTACTCACGGGCGCCGGCCGCGCACCAGCAGCACGCGGCTTATACGCAGCCGCAAGGGGGCGCTAGTACCGGTAAGTTCATCATTATAGAAAAATACCTACTAGTAGTAACCTAACGCATGATATCAGTCGAGGGCTCTTTTCACCACGACAAACGTACACATGGAATGTTTCTGTGTCGTACTGGGAAGTGGGGGGTACTCACGAGCGCCGGCCGCGCACCAGCAGCACGCGTAGCTTATAGCGTAGTCGCAAGGGGGCGTCCTAGCCCTGGTAATCTACGTCATCATCACCATCTTATTGCTATTTCTATTTTATTCGCTCGCGATTAGTCCTGTAGTATATGACAATTCATATACTACAGGACTATAGTCTGACCGTTTAACTGAGTCCTCGCCTGCGCGGGTACAGGGGCGTGGGGGTAGACGACAAAGGGGGACTGAGACAGGTGCGGGCGGCGGGGACACAAAGGGGGACTGAGACAGGTGCGGGTGGTGGGGACCCGCCGCCCGCACCTGTCTCAGTCCCCCTTTGTCGTCTACCCCCGCGCCCCTGTACCCGCGCAGGCGAGGACTCAGTTAAACGGTCAGACTATAATCGCGCAATGAAATCGCGAGATAAATAAATAAATACCTCACTATCCGACGTTTCAACTGAATTGCACCGGTCGTGGTCACGGGTAGACTGATGGGTAGAGTCTACTCGAGACCGTGACGTGAAGAATAATGTATTCAAATCGCGAAGTTACATATAAATAACATTTCTATTTTATACCTGTTAAAATAACAAAATCTAATCACGACTCTATATCTAACTCGTGCCGTTGCAAATCAAAACATGTCTTTTCATCTCTTTTAGGATATCTCGATTACACTTTTATGGAGTTGGTTGTGTTAATTGCCGAAATATGTGTCCTGTTAACGTTACCTACTAAAAACATTAAAAATATACCTACACACTAAATAAATAAAAAAAAAACAAATTTCTATAACACCATTGAAGCTTGTAAAAACGTAGATTTCTTTTCCTATCTACTTTACAAATAGGCATCTTCTGCTAGCACTGCTACGAGTAAGTATCACTGTCAAGGCAAGAATATTTTTCTACCTCTATCTGCGTTTGAAGCAAAAATAATAACGAAATAAATTTGGCTAATTTTATTGCAAACATAAATTACAAACGACAAAGTACTTAGCTTAAGGAAACGGCGAGACTCATAAATGAATCGCAAAGTAAATAAAAATATAATAGCATCAACGAAATCAAGACGAGCTCATGGAAAATATTTACCAACTCCGTAATATAATGTAAAAAAAACGCTGACTCAAGAGCAAGGGGCGTCTGGCTCACAAGACCGCGACAAGCCGGGGAAAACAAAAAACCACCGGCAAAAGGGAAAATAGGAGTTCATGCCCCGATTGGATTTGCCGTTGTCTGTTCCTTACAAATGGCTTTTAAATGGGTTTTGAATAGTACAACGCTTTAGCTAACAAATACTTCGAACAAATACAATGTTTAGTGTTCTAGTAAATTTGATTACCTACTTTCAGTTTAAAACAAGTAATTACCATTGATGTGAATATTTTCTTTTGGGCGAGAGTGATTCTAATTTATTTAACAGACTAAAAGAATAGTATTCCGAGAGAAAAGCGAGACCGTGCCGCAGCTATTGTTTTAAAAAACGGTAACTTTTCCATTTGATATTATATATCACGCGGCGGACATTTTTAGCCGTAGGTGGCGGAAAGCGGGATGAATTATTGTTGTTTGGGGCGTTTCGCGGCATTGTTCGACGCCGAGTTTCTACCACGGACCGCGAACAAAAGACTTTTTCACAATTCAAAATGCACGCTCTCGTTTCATTTACTCTTTTGCGCTCTTTCGACGGCCGCATTTCCAGCTTCGTGCGGTATTAAATAATGCGGATTTGTTCTACTTTTCGCTTTTTGGCTCGCGGTTCTTTTGCGAATTCGTGGAGCTGGTTTTTAATTTTCCATCATTTCTCGAGATTAAAATTTGGATGAAGTGTATACCCAACCCAACTCTGCAATACATTATGTTAGTAAAAAGACATAGATATTGTATGGTATGATACAATATCTATGGCTTTTTACTACTATATACTCATTATTACTACTCACACTTATACCTACTTAAGACAGACCCATATAAGCTCCGATGATCCAATACAAAACGGTTTTCGGATCCACACAACACGCATTTCGCCAAGACTGCCGTCAATGCAAAAGCTACAACTCGCCATAAACAAGGCGACACAGACGATTGACTAAACGAGTCTCGCAAGAACTGTTTAGCGGCGATAATAACGCATAATGAATGTAAACGCTGTTACGCTAGCTACCCTCGACGACGGAGCCAACTATAGAGATTCGTAACAGTTACTGAACTCAAAATTTTGTTCGAGAACAAAAGAACAGATACTTCTAACAAATACTGAATTCTACATTTTGATTGAGAACAAATTAACTAGAAAGCAAAATCGTTTGAGTGAAATAATTACTGAACTCTACGTTTTGCGTGAAAACAAAAATAAAACCAAAGAAGAAATATTAAAGAAAAAGGTCATTGTCTAAACAAAAATAGTGTTTTAGGGACTTTAGAAATAGTTTGTGATTATTGGTAAATTAAAGACATTTTTTGGTATGAACAGTACGTTAAAAACTTCTACGTGTATAAGTGCTGAAATAAAAAAGTTCGGTGTTTTTCCGATAAAAGGCAGAAGTAAACAAATCATGAGTTTTACCAAGTGCTACTTCAACGAGCCTACTTCTTATAGCTGTGTACTTGTTCCGGAGTGTGCTGGGTACAGACACTAAGTAAATTATCCGTTTCTTCGGTATCTAATAAATATCAGACTAAGTTTTGCTCGTATCTTTGCGCGAGCCCTAATATTTTTACTATTGTACTTTACTATCTCAGAACCTTTTATTTTTCCGGCACAAAAAATATCATATGTCACTTTTCGACCCTTGAACTATATCCATGCCAAAAATAAGTCTCCATTGTTTCGTAACAATCAAACCAACCAACAAGCACACTTTCGGATCTTTAATATTAGTAAGTACCAGATGTGCCCACGCGATTTTTAGTTCCCTTTGTTGATTTTTTTTTTACTTACTGCGTTGGCGCTGTGACCCCAAAGTGGGTATTGGCCTCTGACACTAAAAAGCGCCAGTCGTCACCACAGCGTTGATTTTTTTAGTAATTTATAAATAAAGAGGTAGGTATTTGTCAAAACCTCAGTCACTGCATCCCAGCAAGTGTCTAGTGACGCTCCGCGGTGGAACGAGTGTTATCGCGCGGCCGCACGCTCGGGGCGCGCCATTGGAAAAGGGTTCATATTGAACCGATGTGTTAACAATCGCTAATCGCTGCTCCATTGTGTTCATATTGTCAATCATTATTGGAGGGAAACAAAACTAGCCAGAAGTTTTGCAAACGATAGACATCGAGGGTAATTTTAAATAAGGTTAGCTGCATACTAGCGCTCGATTATAGCCACAAACGCGGCAAAAAACGTTCTTGGATTGAACGTTAGTAGCTGGCGGCGTTTGTGGCCAGTGTCGGCGTTTTTAGCGAATGCGATGATCTTAATTCCTAGTATAACTCTGTGAAGTGAATGACCTTTATAGATACCAAGTGCTATTAGTTGAAATTAAGTACATGTATAAATACCCATAAAAAATCTTAAATCGGTAGTTGCGTAAGACTTCTACTTGAAAGATTGCACACACAAAAAATAGAGAGGAATAAAGAGAGGATAGGAAGGCCTTACATCTTGCAGTGAAACGGCCGCTTACAATAATTAATAATAATAATATGTATTGATTTCTTAACTGAACCTTAACGTTTGTACCAGCTAATATGATAGGTACAATTATCTTATCCACTGTATTCAGTAGCATTATAAACTCTGTAACAATGAAACCAGTGATTCCTATAATCGCGTAAACAATCCATCTAGCAGCTTACCGTCAGTAATTTCAGGCTAGACTTCATTGTATAGGTTAAATCCATAATATGGCACATAATGGAAGTGTAGCTATTATATTCACAGAATTAGAATAAGCTGCAGCTACCACGTACAAATACATCAACACTGCGTCATAATTAAAATAAAAGCTATTTTCTACAGCTATTTTATTTGTGTGCGAGGCACACATAAACTTGAGTTTTGAGCTAGTACCTATGTCTTTTTTTACTTGGTAAATTTTATATAAAAAACGGCAGTAATTGGTTTAGGTGTCAGAGATAAAATATAAATTATTTACAAGTAAGTAAATATTTTATATTTATAGACTTATATTTAACAAATAGGTTTGGTGTATGGCTGAGACAACTGTGTAATCTTACAATTAAGAGGAAATTTTTAATTGTAAGATAACACAGTTATTATTAAAAATCTTTTCTGAAATCTTTGAGCACCTAGAATTAGAATTTCTTCTTGTGTCGTAGGTGCCTGTGTTGTCATCAGCTAAAGTATCTAATAAAGTCGTATACCTATTTAGATAGAGAAAGTATGGCAGTTGCACGTCGTCCATGTTATTTTTTACTAAAGTTCAATTGTGCCATACTTTACTCACTCGGACGTCGATCCAGTTTTCCGTACCCTAGTACATATTGAATCCATGTATATTCACGGAATTTGAATAAGCTACAGCTACAGTTTGATAATGGAGTCTGGCGGTCTGGCTGACGGCTTCGTGACAGCATCAAACGGCAGATAACGCAATTGTGTGTAACGGAACGCAATCCGAATCCCATTAGACATACGGCTGCCTGATACTGATACAGCGTAATAGGTTTCCCGATGTTGAGTTAGCGTTGAGCGTTTGATTGACTGGCCCTTGGACGCTGATGTTGATGGAATTCATTTCAGGCGCGATATAAGAGAAATTAGACTGCATGTTTGCTTTGGAACGTGGAAAAGAGTCTTGCAAAATGCCCTATTCCAAAAACGGCTTTTTGTAGTTTACACTCTTGGTAGTTTTATTAAATCTCAGACAAAATGACGTACGTCATTGTAATTCTGTCCTCGTTGCATTGTTGTAAAAAATATGAGTAGGTTAGTTTCACGTATCATACATAAGCTCCCATTTATAACATTACAGAATTACAAAAAAACCGATTGGTAATTTTAAAAAACGAACGAACATAAAATTACGACGAAACGAAAAGATTTAATTTAATTCTTGTTATGTGACTTCGGTGAAGGTGTTTCACAATTTCGCCACTGTCAAAATAAATTTCAAGACTATAATAAAGTATATAATAAAATATTTCCAGACTTCCCTGTCAACAAAAAAAAGCCAACTAATGAAACCGCAATTTTAACGTCCCTTTTTCTTTGTTCATAGGTGTAATATCGGCTGGAGTGAGCGTGCCTGTACAAATACCGTCTCAGGGGCCGGACCTCGCGTCTAACTACTGGGGACGACTTCAGTGATCTCAGCTATTCGGGTTCCCGCATCGACTTCTGTCGATGGAGAATCCGACGTCCGGACTACCGGAGCCATCTAGCGAGCTCGCGCACAACTACGCGGACGCTCACTTGTCTATGAGCGCTATCAACATGACCGCTGGACATGATGCCGTTTTGGCGGGAGACATGCAAGAGCAAAACAATTCGTAAAGTGAAGTGAGGTTACGGTTTCGTAGTTCCGGTGACCGCCGGTGCGGTGGCAAGTGGACCGTAAGTGTGAAATAGTGAAGAGTTTAGTAGATACAATATACCGCGGTTCGCCTGTGGAAAAAAGTATCTGAAAAAGGCATCGCCGTCAGTGCGGTTCGGATCCCTTCTAAAACAATACAAAAAAAAATAGAAGCTCGTGACCCGGCTGACAAGCATCCATAGAAAAAGAAGTGCCCGTAAGGTAGAAAATTTGAAGGCAATTATTTGCGCAATATGGCTTCAAAAACGCAATTTGAGCTGTCACATTGGCGTTTTCACAATATGACGGACAAATATCAAATGCCTTCAAGGCGGAGCTTATTTTTGTATAACGAATTAATACTACAGTTCGAATCTACTTTGTATAAAATCTACGGCCGCGTCGCGCCGCGATCAGTGCGACTATGAAACCAAAACCACCCTAAGCAGTGATGTTTTATGAATAACTATGTTAAGGAAACTGATGATGTTCAAACCTAGCGATAAGTGACCGTACACGATGATAATGTACGAGCTGCTTCATATAATTTTGCATGTAAATTAAATCTCATTGTGTGTGGTCAATAGTATTAAGAGGCGCGAATGTAAATATAAGTCTACTAGCGCCATCTGTTGTTGAGTAGCGGAATTTCAGTCTGACTAGAGGCGGGAAACGAAATAAAATAATAAATTGTTTGTGCCAACATTTGTAATAATCGAGTGGTTCGCCCTACGAATACATGTTACCCCTTCATTCCTTTGATGTATGCAGTAGGGGTGCGAAAATATTAATCTACACAGAAAAAAGCGGCAATGAGCTTCGTTACGGCTTTTTGTTAACACCCCTGCGTTGCTTACAAATTGTCATACAGTTAAATCATGTTTGCATTATTACGATATGATTCTTGTATTATATTACACTAGATGTTGTATACGTGTTGACTCATACATTAATAGCGCACTCCTATAAACGAATTAATTTATTTTTGAATTTTAAAATAAGAATGTCAGTGACGCTGTGATTAAATTAATAGTAAGTATTTATATTTATTTTTGACTCAAATATAAGGGCGAGGTCAAACGAGCGTTATTTCGTAAGACACTAGTCGCGTAATTTCGGTAAATTTATAAAAAATATTACCCATTTTCAGTCGCTGTTTGGTTACAAACATGGCTTTAGCTCGAAACCGAATGCTGCGTAAATTACGCAACTTATTTTACGCGACCCACAGCTCAAAAATATACGCTCGTTTGGCCTTGCCCTTACGTACTGATGAACAATTGGTTAATTTTTAATAACGAAACTAAATGTATAAAGATAAAAAATATACAAACAGCGAGCTGCGAGACCAACCTACAGTAGCATTTGCTAAAATTATCTAATAAAAAGGAATGAACGAAGAACAGATAATTATTTAGTTTATCCCTTTTCTACTTAACTGTTTTACTAAGAAAATTCGAACAGAAAATTGAATGAGTACTAGAATTTTAATTCACTCAAGGTGTCATGGCAGCCAATAAGGGCTTATTAGATTAGTCTGATTGCAGACAGTTTCTGAATCAGTAGGTTAGTAAAACAAGAGTGATCCACAAATCAAACACAAAAACAGATTGAATGAAAGATGATGTAGGGTAAATGCACCGGTTGTGACCACTGTCCCAGTTTTGGCCATTTGATGTCAAAATAAATAGAATTATAAACTTCGAGCAAATATCCACAGAGCCACAGTCCCTAAGTAAAAGTAGTACAAAAATGTCCGAGCGCCGTCATACATACCGACTTAGATATTTACATTAAATAATTCACAATGACCCTCTTTCTCGAATCTCGACGTTGTCACCTAATTAGTGCTTGTAACCGAGCATTTTGGCATCGCGCGGTGTTGTAGTCGGCTTGCAATCGCCTTACGACTGTTACGACTAACTAAAAACCCTGCCCACTACGTAGCTCGGGCAGGATTTTGGCTCGGACATTGTTTTGCACGATTGTGACTATAAATATTTGCTTTAAGATTATACACCACTACTTTTTATGAACATCTAAAAAAAATTTGGGGGTATCAGTGCACGATACTAAACATATATATGCAATAAAAAGTTAATAAATCAATATCCTAAAATTATCCCTTAAAAATTGAAATAATTGGTTATTCTAATCCATTAGACTCCAACTACAGCTGTTTTGCGTAAACAAGACCGTAGGTACTTATCTACATTACTACACTATACATGAATGAAATTGACATTATGTGCATAATTTTAGTCTAATTTTCGGATAAAATAAAACCTAAATAAATAGGCTACCTAAGATCTTTTTTAAATTTTAACTGTACACATATGTTTTACATCGTGTACTGATACCTACATTTTTTTTAGATGTTCATAAAAAGTGGTGGTGTATAATATAAACTATTAATTTAAAATCAAAGTTTGAAAATGTTTTAAAATATTGTTTTAAGATCTAAATTGTCGACGCAATCACTAAAATTCTATGTAGCCAAAAAAGACACAAAGATGGCCATAACAGATGCATCTACAAGTAAGACAAGACAACATGACTGCACGACTGCATCTAATAGGCCCTTTCATACAAAGTTTTATTTTGCAGATACTTTTAGTATACCTACAAATAGCATAAAAAGCATTACTTGTACATAAGTATATTTATTTATTGTATTTTGAGTGGTAATAAAGCACGCGATTCTGATCCTGTCAAGAAAGCCCCATCTATAATATTTCTATAGGGTTATTCATAAAGAGTGAACTAATACGAAACAGTACAGTTCAAGAACAATTTTTACCCTTTTTTTTCGAGAGAAAAATCTGCTGAGCCGTACATTGTGTTAATTTCGAGTTGGAATTTTGTAAAATATGTATTGTACCTATAGGTAATTGTACCTAAGGTACCAATAGGTACAATTTTACATTTATACAATTACATTTTTTTTTACAAAATAGATATATGTACTGCGCATAATACAGGATACTTTTATATGTACCGGCAAGCGCCGCGTAGGACGTCTACCCACAACGTGGATAGATGACCTATCATTACAACTGCATTATCACGCTGGATGCAAGCCGCTTCCAACCGTTTTTATTATCCATAGGGGAGGCCTATGTCCAGCAGTGATCGTCCTTTGGCTAATGGATGGATGGTATTTTATGTGCAGTTCATCATTGTAGTTAAGGATCATACTGAGCGATCAGAGTCGCGTGAACAACAGGATATATTATCCATTCGAATTGATCTAATCCGAATCAAACTTCCTTTGGCTTGTAAAGTTAGCTACAAGCTGCGCGGAATCCAATCCCCGCGCAGCTGTTAAGTGAGGTTCAGTCAGGATTGGGGTTTGCGCAGCTTGTAGCTAACTTCACAAGCCAAAAGAAGTTTGAATCGGCCCATACCTAACGTTGTACTGGTGCTCGTACATGGCACAAGATATCACAACTACTATTAACATTGTACATTATAACATTATTTTCTATTTAATTAATAAAGAAAGAAATGCAATACGATCGATATAGGAGTTAAAATGTAAGTAATGTAATTAATTTAGTTCGAATAATAAGTGTATTGTAAATTATTAATAGATTATAAGTATAGATTGAGGAGATTACAGTGAAATTTATTAATAAATATTGCATTAATCATTCAAACGTTTTTAATTGGCACCCCTAAACTTTTCCTCTGGAACTATCCTCATATTTTTCAAATATGTAGGTACGTCTACGTCCCTACTTGTTTATAATGTTTTCATGACTATAGAAACTAAGTTCTTCAATCACGTTTTTTTTTTACATTTTGTCTTTGATATTTTAGTCGTATTCTAATTAATTTTATTGGCACAATAACCCCGATTACAGAGGCGCCAGCGAAATTATAATAGCTAAATAGCATAGTTCTGTTTATTTTTCACTTTAGGCATTCGATGGAGAGAACGCTTTTTACGTTGCTATTTAATTTACGCTGACGCCTCTGTAATCGGGCTTAGTAAGGTTGTATAGCGGCCTATACAACTGTGCCAGTAAAATTAATAAGAGTAAAATATCCAATTAGCCACCAAGCTACGAATAACCCAATCCTGACTAAATCTCACTTAACAGCTGCGTAGGATTGGGTTATCCGCAGCTTGTAGCTAACATCACAGCCGCCAAGTTGTATGATTCGGCCTATAGACCAATTCCAAGAAAAAAATACGGTCAAGTCCAAGTCATGCCTCAGTCAAACTGTGGAGACTTTTTTGGCGTTCCCGCCAAAACTCTTAACTATAGTTCTCTTGAAAAAATGTTTTTGGCCGATATCTCGGAAACTTACCGTTTACGATTTATGGACCATTGAATGTTTTAAGGTCCATTTAATGAAATTTCATTAAATGGTCCATAAATCGTAGACGGTAAGTTTTACAAAAAAGTTTAATGGAAACAAAAGATGCGAAATTTTATTTTCTACAATAATGATCTTAATGTTTTTTGCCCTTAAGTACATAGTTTCCGAGATATCGGCCAAAAACATTTTTTCAAGATGACGTGTCAGGAACGCATTCTCTGAACGGCCGAACTATAATATGATTCCAGCCAGGAACAAAAACGACCTTACTACATATCTAGTGTTGCCGCAAGTAAAAATAGCTCTTTTAGAGGAAATTACGCCGTTAAGTATATTTGGGCGGTACGTATTAATTTTATGTCGACGTACCCTCGTGTGACGCTCCCCATCCCTTATAAAGAGGGTGGGACAAAGGGATGAGATTAACCGAGTTGTGTTGTAGGCATTATAGTGATCTAAGCCTTGTCGAATGTGTTGCCATTCAGATAGGAGGGGTTTGTGCAACTGACGTTATTTCTAAGTCATGCATTTACAGATGATATTTTTATAGTATGTTTTTCTCCACAACTATGAAATAATTATGAGTTTTTTTTACCAAAATGTTCAAAATTTAATTACTCCGTAAGCGTACCTATTATATTGATAGCAAAATGTTTGACAATTTTATCACCCATCTTGCCAGGCATCGTTATTTGAAATTAGATTATAGAATGAACCAATCATAATAATTATACATTTTGCTTCAATTGTATAATTGGTTCATTCAAAAATAATTTAAAATGTACAAAAATAATTAAAAATTAACTACTTACTGGTTAATTTTAAAATTTAACTTCAAGTACTTAACAATAGCAAACGGTATTATAATTGGTCATTGTAAATTCGAATTTAAAATAATCGTATCCTGAAATACATAAGATTTCATGCTAGGTATACAGTTTATCTACATTAATTTATAGACCAGACACACATAAATATAAACTCAAAGTCATTTACATCAACAAATGAATACTCGTAGTTATAAAGAGAGCGCAATAATAATTGTGGCGCAATTCAGATAGCAATAATTTAAAAAAAAATAGTACAAGTGGAGTCTATCCGCGCGGAAGAAGTGAAACTTCGCGCAACAGTGCTTTCATACCCCATCCATGATAGCGTTAAACTTTTAACGCAACCTTGTTGGAAGTCGAATTAGAAGTTTCACTTCAAGCATATTGATGAAAGGATTTGACTTGGGTACTCTCGCTAACGCCATCAGAGCTTCGAAAATAATATTTAAGAATTTAATTTATTTCTGTATTTATAAATATAGGACCTACAATAAATCCAAAACCCACCCTTCAATCCACAACGAAATTCTATCACAAACACGCAAAATGCTACCCCTATATTTGAAATAACAATAGAGCAACTGAAGATTATCTGATTAATTGGTTTAGACGTGTCTGTCCGTTCTTCTTCCATTTTATATAAAGTGGATTCACTAGGGCAGCGCGCGAAATTCAATGTTTGTGTTTTTTGCTATTTACAAATAAAACTACTCGTTGTAAGTTTACAAAAATTCAATTAGCCAGGTTTCGCCTTACCACAAAAAATTTAAACACGCTTTAAACACTGTTTTGTCGTGCAATTTGTACTGGTAAACACGTGTCAAACATTGTCGAAAGCGTGCGTAAAACTTTTGTGGTAAGACGGATAGTGTTTACGAAGTAGGTACGCACATCTAAAATCAAAAATAGTGGCCAGTACTAATTTTCACCTTAGTTTTTAGTTGATGCACTTTCTTGTTTAAACTGGCCACTTTTGGTTTCCAGGTATATGAATAGTAGTATGTAAGGGCAGGTGCCCGGTTGTGGCCATCGTAGTATCATTTGTGACCACTTTGAAATCTAACGATTAGGTATTTATTAGACAATCTAATGTTCAAATAATATTTAAAAAAATCTATAATTTGAGATCCACAAAACAGAATTTATGTTGTTACAATGTTTATAATTATGTACTATTAACGTAATAATTTTCACACCAAAATGGCCACAAGCGGGTCAGTGGCCACAACCGGGGCACCTGCTATACCTCGTTACCTATTAATGGCCGCTAAATGAGTTTTTGTAAACGGAAAATGAGCAGTTTATCTGTAAATGCCAAAAAACAAAATATTTGAATTTCGCGCGCTGACTTAGTGAACATTAATTCTACCTATTAATTAGGACAGTAGTAGATTCTAAGCTAAAAAATATGTAGGTACTAATAATAAGTACTGGTTACTTACTATCAATAAAAAGTTTAACGTAAAAGTAATACTGTATTCTTTTTTTTTTATTCCGCATAGGTTTGCGTTTGACTACATACTGCCTGATGTTGAGCAGATGTGTGGTTTAGGGTGTAGCACGCTTACCTAGAAGATACCTATTTACTCGGGATTTAAAGACACCCACGTTGTACTTTAGCGGGAAGACAGAACCAGGCAAAGCGTTCCACATTCTGGCTGTTCGTATGAGGATTCGAAACGCTTGGTCCTAACGCGCGGAATGTCAACCATAAAAGGGCGGCGCTTTGGTCGCGTATGTCTAGCCGTACGATGGAAGACAGGGGCAGGTGGGACCAGATTGGGCAACTCCTGGGCGCACTCTCCGAGGTGTATCCGATCTATTCGATTCTACAGATGTTACTTTACAAAGTTCATGGATTGTATAGGCGGAATCAAAGTTAATGGCGGCTGTGAAGTTAGCTACAGGCTGCGCGAAACAAAACCCAATCCTCGCGCAGCTGTTGACTGAGCTTCAGTCAGGATTGGGTTTTGCGCAACTTGTAGCTAACAAGAGGTATAAAATTTAAAGAAATCAGTTATATCAAGAACTACGCCAGTCACGGAATATTTGAATGCTGTGGTGTAGATATTATCAAACAGAACTTGCTACTGGTTTGTGTGTATAGAAGAGGGAAAACCAATGTTGACAAATTTTTGGAATATCTTGAAACTTTATTATTCAAAATGTTGTTTAAGAGTAAAAAATGTATAGTTTTGGTGGGGGATATTAACATCAATACATTAAAAGTAAATTCTGTAGTTAATGACTTCACTGAACTATTAAAAAATTATGATTTGACTCAACACATAACAGAACCTACAAGGCTAAACTCGTGTCTCGATCACATAATAAGCAACACCAAAAATTCTGTTAGTGAAGTGCTAAAACTTGGACTCTCCGATCATGATACTGCTCAGATGATCGCATTGTCGGGTAAAAAACATGTACTTCCTCCTGAGTATTGTTACATCTTTAAAAGAGACTACAGTACAGACAATTTAAATAAATTTTTAGAATGCATAAGTAAGTTGAGTTTCTATGATATTTATCAAACGTCTGATTTAAATATGGCTTTTGACAGTTTTCACGAAGAGTTTAGTTTATTCTATAACCTTTGTTTTCCTATTGTAAGATATAAAACCATCCAAAAGAGGCGAGACCTCAAATGGATAACAAAAGGGCTTCGACGAAGTTGTCAGACAAAAAGGGTTCTTCGCTGTAAATTTTATAAGGAAAAAACAAAACAGAGTAAAAGTAACTATGAGACCTACTCGAAGCTTTTGCGTCGATGTATTTATAAATCACAGCAACTTGTAAATCATGATTTTATTTCTAATTCTCAAAATAAATGTAAAGCAGCGTGGAGATTAATAAATAAAGACACAGAAATTGATATACATGCAAACCTAATTGAAAACCTAAAGATAAATGATACGGTAATTAATAACCCGCAAGAAATGGCTAGCGAATTTAATAATTATTTGATTGAACTAACTAATGATCACCAAAAAACATGTAAAAATACAAATAAATTTCGATTGGACAGTAGTATTTTTCTCAATCCTGTCAGCTGTATAGAAGTTCATAACATAATAAAATCTTTAAAAAATACAAACTCTGTCGGCTATGACGATATAAGAACTGATATCCTAAAAAAATGTATCTATTTTATTGTGCCAGTACTTACTTACCTCATAAATCTTTCATTTGAAACTGGAACATTCCCAAACAAACTTAAAAAATCCATTGTTAAACCACTCTATAAAAAAGGAGATAAGAGCGATATGTGTAATTATAGACCCATTACACTGATTCCAATTATGTCCAAAATTTTTGAGAAAGCTATGCTTAGTAGATTGATTAAATTCTGGAACAAATTTGACATAATTAAGGATGAACAATACGGATTTCAAAAGGGAAAATCTACCACTCTAGCGGCTTTCCAACTAGTACATAACATAATTACTAATTTGGACAACAAAAAAGAGGTAGTAGCCGTTTTTTTCGATATGTCTAAAGCGTTTGACTATGTTTCACACCAATTACTTCTCGAAAAAATGGATGACTATGGTGTACGAGGTCCGGCATGGGAGTGGATAAAAACTTATGTATCTGGTAGAGAACAATGTGTAGAAGTTGCAGGACTGACAGAAGAGAATGAGGTATGTCAAAAGCGATCTACATACCAGGTAAACAAATGCGGAATTCCACAGGGTAGTGTGGTTGGGCCGTTGCAATTTGTATCGCTGATAAATGACCTGCCTGACATAACAAACCATAGATGTACATTATTTGCTGATGACGTTTGCGTTTTACTGACAAATGACAAAAATAATACTAACTTTGACATGGAAATTAATAAAACTATTGAATTAATTATTGACTGGATGGATAAGAATAATCTTAATGTTAATTTGACTAAGACAAATTATATAGAATTTCTGACGTACGGATCAAAATCCTCCACAAGGCAACTGCGATATAAAAATACTGCACTGAATAAAGCTAGTAATGTAGTTTTTTTGGGTATTACTTTAGACCAATATATAAACTGGAAAGACCATGTAAAAAATGTATGCACTAGGGTAAATAGGTTTGTACATGTTCTGAATAATCTTCGAAAAACGTCATCACGAGAGACAGTTTTATTAGCATACCATGGCTATGTAAGCTCCGTTTTGCGGTATGGTCTACTTCTTTGGGGTAATTCCACCCACAAACAAAAAGCTTTTCTAGCTCAAAAAAAATGTATACGTGCTATAGTAGGGATTCGACCATACGAGTCTTGTAGACCTATTTTTAAAAATCTTGGCATATTAACACTGACATGCATGTATATTTTTGAAATAGCTATATTTGTTCGTAAACACCCAAAATTATTCCGTACAGCTAATGACAAATACCCAAGAAGTACAAAATATGGAAAAAGACTAGTTTTTGAACGCCCTCCTAGACTGACATTGTACCAAAAGAACAGTTATGCTATGTGTATCACCGTGTATAACCAGTTACCAATAGTAATAAAAGAATTGCCATATGGTAAGTTTCGTAAAAAACTTAAGTTGTGGTTAGCAGAAAAGTGTTTTTACAGCTTAACAGAATTTTTTGTAAAACGTAAATAACGATTAATATAATATTAGATCGAGATAATTGTACGAATATAATCCTATATTAGTGTAACTTAACATTCTATAATGGAATATTATGACATTATTGAAAATTTTTTGATTTATAAATTTGAATATTGTGACATTATTGAACATTTTTTTTTGCATATGTTTTCTTTTTTTTTTATTATTTTAGTTTATTGGACACTTGATTTGTATATTTTATTATTAAGACATTATTGTATATTTCACATGCCAAGGAATGGCAAAATAGATTGGACAAATACTACAAATTATAACACCTTGATTGTACTCTATTTTTTGTGAAATAAATATCATTTCATTTCATTTCATTTCATTTCATTTCATTTCATTTCATTAACATCACACCCGCCAGGAACTTTGATTTGGCCTTTAAAAGGTTTAATACTCATCATCATGAACTGAAATTAAATGATGGCTATTACCACGAGAGTCGAAGCGTTGTAGAAAATGCATATGCCAGCGGCGGAGTGGATTGGACATTAGCGCAGCATATAGCTGACTTCATTCATTCATTCACTTGAGGCCTTGGCGATCTAAAAACCTGAAGTCGTGGGTTCAAATCTCGGTCTCGTACCAATGAGTTCTTTGGAATTTATGTACGGAATTTAACACCAGTGGCTTTTCGGTGAAGGAAAACATCGTGAAGGAACCTGCATGCGTCCGTAGAAAAAATCGATGGCGTAATGTGAATCCACCATCCCGCACTGGGCCAGCGTGGTGGATATGGCCCTACCACCCTTCGTGGGTAGACCTACGTACTGCAGAGGACTATTAAAAAGGCTGGTACAGTACAGTACATAGCTGACTTCATAGACGTCATTATGTTTGATTCGATATATAATATCGAGCGTAGTAACGTAGTAGTAAGACCACATGTATTCGATTTCAATAAGTATTTATTAATTTTTTTTTGATGCTAATGAACAAAAATATATAAAAGCAGTCTTTACGTTACATCATACAACAATTTTGTCATGAATATTTTAATTTTATGATAAAAAATAACCATTTACTAATTAATAGCACAAACACGAGATACTTTATTAAGATAGTCAAACTAAAATTGTTTCAACGCATTAACCTAAACTCTATTGCCGTCCTTCACTAATAGAAACACAAATGTGAGATAGCAAGAAATCTTAGTTTTGTCAAACTAAACGGAATGTTTCTATTGTGTCGTCTCGTTCCCATTCCATACAAATGAAAAAGGCGAGACGAATTCTTAATACACAGCATAAAAGTTCTAAAAGCAACTTTAGTTCTTATTACGAGTACATAACAGCACTTAAATATAAAATAGGTATATTCTTACAGCCTAAACATAACATAATTTTTATAACTATTATTTTTCAGACTGAAATATTATAAAATTTATAGTAAATAAACATATTTTTGGTATAACGCACTGGGATTTGGCATCAAAGCATAATTATAACTAAAATCTGTATACCTACAAAAAAAAAATATTTACAATAATACAGGGTTATCTGCTTTCCCTGTACTATGCCGAAAGGGATTCAGACCAACATTTTTTACTATGGGGCCAACGTGGAATTTGAAAAAAAAAACAGTTGTTCTATATAAAATTACCACTCGGAATCGACCTAAACGTATCAAAGCATTTTTTTTTCGATTTCCATGTTGGCTCATAGTAAAAGTTGTTCATAATGATGGTTTGAAACGCCTTTTTTCGGCTTAGTATACCAGTATTGGATAACCCTGTATATACAGGGTTATTCCTAATAAATTAGCATCCTTTTAGTGGCTTATTCTGTACATCAAAACTAACAAATTTCGTTCTGCGAATTTTGTCAAAACTCAAAATAAAAATTGTTGTTCCGTAGAAGCAACAAAATGTGTGGAACAGCTTTTTTTTCGATTTTTGACAAATGTCGCAGAACAGAAGTTGTTAGTTTTGATGTACAGAATAAGCCCCTAAAAGGATGCTATAATTGAGTAGGAATAACCCTGTATATGTAAACTCGATAACATGCAAACCGCCTTATTATTACTCGTATTATTAAGCTCGGAGTAGTTATAGTCCGTGTTTTGTCTCTTTCTTTCCTTTGACAATTTTAATTCACTTGTAAAAGACAAAACACGGATTAACTTGTATGTTATTGAATTGTTATTTCATAATTACTGACATTCTTAATATTATTTATTATTTGACAATTGCTTATTTATGACTATCGTTATCCTGACATTTTCAATTAAATTGCTAATTTTAGATTGATTTAATTTTTCTATTTTTTTTTTTAAATAAGCAAATCTAATTCAATTTAATCTCATTTTAGTTCATCGTTATTATTTGAGTGGTGTAAACCAACCAACCAAACCAGCTGGTGGGTTTCCATAGCTCACATATGGCAACATTGTGTTGTTATTTTTAGATGAGGTTAATTTTTACTTATTTTGTTATTGTTTATTTATTTTCCGTGGTATTCTTGGATTAATGATTGGTTAGTTTGTGATGAATGGTCGCGCGACCAATCATTAATCTAAGGTTATTTATTGTTTTTAACTTTATTGTTAATAATTTGAAATGTGCTTAGATTCATGACGTTTCAAAAGTGTATCTTTGGTACTTAATTGAAATAAATATATTTGAACTTTGAACTAACTACTCGAAGTAGGAGGAGGCTAATAAGGCCTCACATGAGGTTTGAGAGCCCTCGCGATTGCGTTCAATACAATAACCACTAAACATTGTATTGTATTTTGTTGAAGTTAATCAAGGCACTTGCTCGATTTTTGGTAAAAATCATAAACATACTCAGTACATCAATACTTTTCCTAACCTATAAGAAAATTTTCTTTAAAAAAGCTAGGTACTTATAGTTTTACAAACTTATTCATAGCCAACAATGTTTTAAGGGCTTTATCCATCATTATGAACAAATTTTATTATTATAGGACCAATCTCAAAATCGTGAATAAACTTTTGACATTTTAATTCGTTTCGTATCGGTAGGTAAGGGTTAACTTTTGCAAAAGTTGTTCATAGTGATATTAATACATACAATGAACTCTTAAAGTATTGCTATACCTAAAATGGTACGGAAAAACTAAACCTCACATAATTAAGAAGTTTTACTTTGGAATAAGCACCTTAAATATAATGATATTATCTTTTGATTAATCTATACCTATTATTATTAAGTTTTGAGCGATATACAAAATCACAAACATTTGGTAATTATGCGAGATCAAAAGCATAAAAAAATAAATAGAATCTAGTTATATCATCTCGATCACTCATTGACTTACGACGTAATTTTTTTTCTTACAATCGAAATAAAATACGAAATAAAAATTAAGAACATTGGAATCAGTTAACATATACCAATATTGAATTAAGTAAGTAGGTAATAGTAATACGCAACGTATTTTCAAGGATAGACTATTACGTCTTCTTTTTTTCATTGATAGTATAAATAAAATCTAGAAAGGAATTAACAAATGTTAAACTACTAAAATTGTTTCAGTTTTGGAACTGACTAGCAAAAGGTACTTAATCGTAAAATTTATATGTTACCAGTATATAATTTCGATACATCGAAAAACTATCAACATCCTTGTAAAATTTACTCTCTACGAAAAAAAATAATTAAACGATTTGTGCGCTCGCTGCGCTCGCGCTTATTTAAAGTACCGGCAACAAATTCCTTTGATCACTTATCATATTGCATTTTAATGTACTCCTTATTAAAATAAAGGACTTAATAATATTTAACTTCACAACGCTCACGCAATACGTAAGTACATGTTATTTTTGTATTAACATTATAAATCTTAACTTAACAGACTTATTGATACAGTCATACCAGTATTCTGGTGGTCTCACACTATGGGCATTATGTGCAAGCTGAAAGTAGCCCAACGAGCTTCGGCAACAGCTAAGCTCGGAGTTTCTCTGCGAGATCGAATCAGAAATGAGATGACGTAGCAAAAACCGAAGAAACCGACTGCCGTTATCAAAAAGCACTCGAATGGAGATCACGAACCGGCAAGCACAATGTAGAACGTTAATCCGCAAGGTGGATTGACGACCGCAGGATCACGCTGGATCCAAGCCGCTTCCAACCGGTCTTAATGGAAGTCTGTAGGAAGCCTATGTCCAGCAGTGGACATCCTATGGCTGGAACGAATCAGTAGTCTTGCTTTATGTACATACAAACTGATAGATAACTTTTTACTCTTCATCGTTTTCCAAAAGTGGCGTTCTCTCGTTGACGTTCCTGACGTAACTAGGAGTTCTTCTTTGTCTGCAACGCTGTTTCCACATGGCCCAAAATCTGTAAATAAAACACACACAAAAATAAATGTCTAATATTATGTTCTTAAATGTATTATGGATAATAGGTATTTACAAAATGTTACTTTTAGGGTTCCGTACCCTAATGGTAAAAACGGGACCCTATTACATATTATTTATTCTTTGCTATTACTAAGACTCCGCTGTCCGTCTGTCTGTCACCTGGCTGTATCTCAGGAACCGTTATAGCTAGAAAGCTAAAATTTACTCAGATGATGTATTTCTGTTGCCGGTAGAACAACAAATACTAAAAACAGGATAAAATTAATATTTAAGGGAGACCCCTTTACAACAAACATGAATTTTAGACGTTTTTCGCTCGATTTTAATAACGGTGACAGGAAGATGCTTGAAATATTCACAGAATATTTGGTTAAATATGCACTTTAAAAGTAAATTAATTAATTAAAAGAAAATAAAATTTTAAGCGGGGCTCCCATAAAAGTACTAGTAGTAGTTAGTAAGTAGTAATAAAGTAGTATATTAAGTAGTGTTGGTAGGTAAGTTTTTTGCTCGATATTAATAACGGCAACAGAAAGATGCTCAAATATTAAGTGATATATTTCTTTAAAAATAATTAACAAATTAATCTAAAATATACTAAGGGGATTTCCACAGGTTGCGGAACCCTTCGTGCGCGAGTCTGACTCGCACGTGGCCAATTATTATAATTTAGTATTGTTAATTTAAGCAACACCTAATTGATATTTTTATTTGGTGTAGATGCGATAAGTCCTGCACTAAAGTCCCGCGCATGGGGTGTTTTGTGCATTTTAAACATAACTAAAAAAAATACCGAGAAGTTATTTTTCCACAGCTGCAATAGGCTACAGATCTGCGCACCTATATGATTTTAATTTCAACTCAATATCTTCACGGGTCCCGGTCGAAGGTGTTGACAAACGTGAGACGATAGACGGACAGACGTACAGACAGACAGACGGACAGACGGACAACGGTCAGATGGACCCTAAAAACAAAGAGTACAAAAACATAGTAGTATAAAACATAGTCAGTAGGTAGTATAAAACATAGTAGTATAAAACATAGTCAGTAGGTAGTATAAAACATAGTAGTATAAAACACGTACATGGCAACGCTGCTCCGCCTCCTGATGCTCGGCACGACCGGCTCCTCCGGCACCGCGCGCACGCTCCGCGGCGGCGGGGGGAAGGGGGGGCGGCCCTTGTTGTAATAGAATTGGTACGAGAACCCGGACACCGCTAGCAGCACCCAGATCACCATCAGGAATATATCTGGAATGTTTATCATCTCATGTAAATTACATTACCAAATTATGTAACCAAGTTAGATTTTGATCGATTTAAAAGTACAATAAAACATTTCTTTGAAGTTAATCCATTTAACGAATTAAGTGAATATAAATGTCAATGGTATTTTCAGAATCCTCATTTTCATGTACCAGATAATATTATGTTAGTAAATAAGACATCCAATGTATATCATGACTTGCCTGTAACGTTTAATGCTATTTTATGGCCAATAAAGATTTCTTATTCTTAAATTGATGCTTATGCTCGCGGTCACCGCGGGAAACGCATTTTTTGAAGTCCAACTTTTAGCGGCGTTGTGCATTTTTTAGGGATGGGTAAAAATCGTACACAAAATTCGTTCCAAAGAACAGCGGCGGAACAGGGATTTGATCACACGACCTCAAGCTTGTAAGGCCAGTTTTAGTACCACTACAGCTTTACTTTACTGCCGAGACTGATAGTCAAAGAATAGATGTTGAAAGCAACAATATTTTAAATTTTCATTATCATTAGAATAAAATAAATTTATAAAGAAATCTATTCAATAAGCTGCTGACGCTTTCAGGTATAGCAATTATTGAATTCTTTGGATGGATAACCGCGGGTGGCATTTACAACTGAGCGTTGACGTGGCTGAGATGAAACTTTAAATTCAGGGTAGTTTTATTAACCGTTTTGCCCAGTCCGAGGCCTTCCGGCGAATTAAAACCGCTGGGCATACCTGACCTATACAAACTTACTTTAATCACCTAATATCAAGGAAAATAAAACAAAGCTATAATCTAAAACCTACCTCAAGGAGTTATTTTTGTGATAAACATTTCAAAAATTGTCGCGAACGCAGGACTCGAACCTGCATCTTTCGGAACACCAGCCTGACGCTTTACTAATTAAGCTAGTTCACCTCCTGACACCCACGCCAGTGTGGACAAGAACAATAATGCCCGGTTTAGATTATTCCAGTCCAGCGACCGAATCCAGCGCTGGATTGCTTACTGGAAAAAGGTAAACCGGTACTGGATTGCACTGAATCCAGTTAGCATTGCAGTCCAGTAACTGGATTGGCGATCTACTTTTGAATCCAGTGCAACTGGAATAATGTAGACGGCCAACGCAGTGCTATTCCAGTGCTGATACAGTAAACACGTTTTGGTTGGTTTTGCGGATTACTGCGGCGAAGAAAGAATTTTAAAATGGTGAAGAAAAATAACTGAAATAATGTAGACGTTACAGATCCAGTCTCGCACTGGGCTGGATTTTTGCTGGATCACTGGACTGGAATAATGTAAACCGGGCATAAAATTAAACAGATCTATAAAACTGACCTCTCCATTGATAAGGCGGAGAAATAACTGCCTTATTAAAAGCTGGCACCGTCGCCCTCCTCACAGTATTATTGATGATATACTTCAAGGTGGACCCCATGTAGTAATCCAGAGGGTATATCGCCGTGTAACCGCCGATCACAGAAGTGCAGAGCATAATGCCAATGTGACTCGTCCAGAGGAGACATGTAACGGTCACTAGAATAACTAGGACGAAAAGATTCCAAAAGACCATGTTGGATTGAAGATATACCCGCCCTAAAAGATGATAAGAACATTATAAACACAAATGGTAACACATATTTTTGGATGAGTCATAATTTCATAAACATATCTTTCTTTACTAATGTTAATTAATGTAGTGTTCATAGCGTAGCTTGATAAGGTGTTCGTCATCGATTATCGAAGTTCAGCAACGTTCAGCGCGGTCAGTCTTCGGATGGGTGGCATTTATAATTGAGCGCTACTGAGACGCTAGGCGGCTTAAAAACTCTAACACCAGGGCTAGCCAGGTAGCCACCCGGCCTATACGAACTTACTTAACATTAATCCGAAAGTGTGTTTTTTTATTTGTTTGTTACTATTTCACGCAGCAAAAGAGCAACGGATAGACTTGATTTTTGGTATGGATATAGTTCAAAGGTTGGAAAATGACATAGGCTACTTATTATTTTGGAACAATATAAGGTTCCTATGGGATGGGATAGCTCAAAAATCTAAAGATCACGCGGGCGAAGCCGCGGACACCAGCTGTCATATCTTTAGTAATAATAATAATAATAAACCCGAAAGTATGTTTATTGATTTGTTAGATTACTACTATTTAATGTAGTAACGAAGAGACGATTTTTTTCACGGATATTAGTAGTTTAAAAGTCAGTTTCATGTATCTTTTTATCCCGAAAAATTAAAGGAACCTTTGAGAGACCTCAGGTAAATCTCGTAGTTAGTAAATAAAAGAAAAGATATATTTAAATATATGATCTTCGAGCAAATATCTAGAGTCCCAATCGTGCAAAAAAAGTGTCCGAGCCAAAACCCTGCCCAAGCTACGTAGTGGGCAGGCTTTATCGTCGTAAGGTTGCAAGCTGATTACAACGCCGCGCGATGCCAAAGTGCTGGGTTAGCACTAAATAGAACGTCGAGTTTGGAGAAAACGGGTCATTGTGAATTATTTAATATAAATATCTAAGTCGGTATGTATAAGGGCGCATTGGTATTTTTTTACTACTATCACTTAGGGACTGTGGCTCTGTAGATATTTGCTCGAAGTATATTGTAGAAAAACTTATAGGTACCAGGAGATATGTAGTAAAGGAAAGAAGCAATTAAGAACCCAATATCAGCTGATGACAGAACAATAATGTACACAGGGATTCCAAAAAGCCACCAACATACGAGTCTCAAGGCGCCGATGCATAATCCAGATATCGCAGCTGCTTTGATTACATCTGTGGACAAGGTTGTAAAACTACAACAACTACAAAAAATTAGAGATAAATAAATCCTGCATTTGCATTTGCATCTGCATTTGCGCGATAAGTCCCGTAAAATAAGAATAATGGTCTTAATCTTAACACGACGCACAAAAATGCCATGACATTTTAAAATAAATAAGCTGATCTTGCACTCATGACAAAATGATCATTGTAGAATACACAATTTTGATTCCAATTCCAGAATTCATTGAAGCTTTTGATATGATATAAGCTGCGGAGTTAAGGCTTTACGCGTAACTTGGGACTTAAAACTATTCTGTATAAATAAGTATTCAGATGTTTAAACCATAGAACAGCATGAAATAATTTTATTGCATGTAAAATTAGAGGATCACAAAATTTTCAAATTAACTGGTGTTCACAAGGCAGTAGCTTTGGCCCTCAGATATACAATCAATATATTAAATTACATTATGTTTCAGAAAACAAAGACATAAATAAATGGAAAGGGAACTCACCAGAGCTATCATAGCTGAATATAATCGATACTATTATATAAGTTACAACAAATCCACTCAGAAATCCGATGATTACTAATTGTGTTTTGAAGAACCAGTGTCCAAAATAACACAGTGATATACCAATGAAGAAAAACAACACGCTCATAAACATGGACATCGAGTCTTCTGCAAACGAAAATAAGTACTTAATAAAATTAATATATCTATAAAAATATGTATAAAACATCTTTAAAAAAACAGGTTCTCAATTCGACTGTATGTTTTTGTGTATTCAAGTTACGCGATTATTTCGGCAATTATTATTATAAACCGATTTTTAATGCCTCATTTTTTGTTCGGTAGATCATACTTCAGAAGTGGTTTAAATAAAATTACATCGAAATTGGTTGAGTGGTTTATGACAATATTAACAATAATAAAAAAATGGTATACACCGATTCGAGCAAACTATTCGACTTTAGTAGGCACGTAGATGGCAATAATTGGAATCGGTTATGCCATTTTTGGCGAAAAATAATTAAATGACCGAGCGAACGAAGTAAGAGAGGTCTCCGTTTTAACTCGACTATTTTGCTTTCGTCTGTAAGGATTTTGATATTTCTCTAAAGGTCGCATTTTTAAACAAATCTCGACGAGACAGTGTACACAGGTTTTTTGTTGGTGATTTTAGATTTACTTCAAATAGGGGGAAATTTGCTGTCGCTCTATTTGTCAGCTGATTTTGATGATATTTGGCAAAATTGTTTGGTATCTAAATCTTAAAAAGGTTTGCGAGTATGAACCAAATCGGTCAAGAGCGAGTTGAGGTATAGGGTTATGAAGATTCAGTTAAAGAGATGTGCCGCAATGTCTACGGTTCGGGGAACTACTAGTAAGTATTAATATGCTTACCTAATAAGTTACAGTCATTATCGACCAATGGCGAGCAGGCATAACTGTGTGTAGGTACGTATACAGAGTAACTGAAGCCGTAACTGGAGACATTTCTGGCAATGGCAACGAACATCACACCAGTTCCGGGGTATGCACTTACCATGCGGCGCATGGTCCAGTATGGATCAGCATTTCTAGTTATCTGTCAAAATTAATACATTTTGATAATAATTAAATTAAACTATTTACAGTGTAGCTAGCACTTAGAATAATGACAAGCAATAGAAACCTTGCTAAATTTTACTCAAATAAAAACTACGTTACGGCTGTCTTATTCATATCCTGGTAATACAGAATACGCGAGAGTGAGTGGAACAAAAAATCGCATTGTCTCGGCATACATCACTATCACAAGTTGAAATGTCAGAATGGTTCAAATTTGGTTCACTTTCTGGTCTTTTGAACAAACATTTTTTGAAAAATTTGAACCTTTTAGTTCCAGCAGAAGGTTCAAATCTCTGATCATATTACCTTCCTACTTTTTACCTTTTTGAATTTGGACAGTCAAGATCTATCTCGACTGTTTCACAAACTAGTATTGATAGATCAATCGAAATTACGTAAGTTCGGGTACGAGTATGTGCATCTTTTTCTAACACCTTTTAAATTTCATGTTTAAAATGGGCCAAAGTGATGTATATCTCTTGCTATTTTTGTATCGTTTCTATTAATTTAGTCCTTATTCTGAGAGCTGAGAGCTAGCATGGTACGGGTGACAGTTGCTTATTTTTGAAATTTAATTCTTGCCGTTATTTCCAAATTATGACTTAGTATTTCAGCTGTACCACATTTGTAATATATTAAATAAAATTAATAACTGTAGTAAATTAAATTAGACCCTAATTAAATGTAAAAAAGCAACTATCACCCGCACCATGCTACAGCGCTACAGGTATAGTAGAGGTACTATGAGTCTGGCTATTGAAAGTTGACACTGAAAAACAACATTGTTGTTATTAAAATTATTGTTTTGAATAAATATTTAGTGTATTTCCGCTCTGTCGTAGTCATATAAGTTAAGGGTACCATTCAAGATCCAAATTAAATCACAAACAAAATTAGTAATTAATCATCAACCTGTATCATGGTTCGACTATGGTTAGGTTAGGTCAGATCAGAAAAAAAAAAAAATTAGGTTAGGCTTAGGTATGTTTACAAAATAATTTTGTATATTTTGTAGTTTTGTAGGCCTAGGTATGTTTACAAAATTATTTTGTAAACACACAGGGTACGCGGGTATTGACAGGGGTACGCGGAGCAGAGAGCGCACGTCTCACCCCTCTTACCCACCCGATAACATCTCCCCCCGCTCCCTTCTTACCCCGCGGGCGTTCCGCGAGTTAAATGGTTTGCCTATAACTAAAAAGTCTGCCCACTACGTAGCTTGGGCAGAATTTTGGCTCGGACACTTTTTAGGCACGATTGTGGCTCTATAGATATTTGCTCGAAGATGAAGAGATACAAGCACAAAGAACTTACGACGCGGGAATTGTTTCGAATATTCTCTATTGTTGTCATTTTCTTGATAGCTTCAAAGTATACATCTTCATCAAAATTCTGTTCTGGCAGATACATCATATAAAATCGCACGACACCAATGGATGATGTACATTTTGGGTCCAATATCTGGTCCTTAGGTGGCGACACCTGTACCTCGATATACGTTTTATTGTGAAGAATGGCTTTCATAAACGGAGATATGGGTAAAGAGAACTCCAAGTTGCATCCACCTGGTATAGGATCTGCAAGCAAAGATATATTAGAGATTTAAGGTATTTGCCCACTATTGACTGCCTCGGTGGCTCAGTGGTTAGTGTCCCTGACTCTTGGGTCAAAGTGGCGTGGTTTCGATTCCCTCCCGGGGCAAGCTTCTGTGATGAACATAAGTATTTGCTCTGTGTCTGGGTGTCATTTAGGTACTATCTATATAAGTATGTATTTAAAAATATGTAATGTAGTATATAGCAGCCATATATCATCAGCAGCAGATTTAATTCTAGAAATAAGAAAATAGATTTTGGGTAGAGGACTTTAACACACATATGCATAAAAAAAACTAATGCTGACGTAATCACCATCTAGATTCCCCACCCCCCATGTCATCAAAAATAAGCAAAGGATAAACCCCCCCGCCCCCCTATAGTGCTTACGTAACACTTGAAAGGTCCTAAAGTTAAAAATACCAACCAGTTTGTTTATATCCAAGTACGGTCACAAAGAGTTTCAAGTCTAAATCCCTGTGAGGGTTTTCAATAACAAATGTGTCCAGGTCTTTAACTGAGCTGTAGAGCCCATTATTTATCCCAGCAATGGTATCATTATTGAAAATGTTTTTCAGCCGCACATTATAAAGATGACTGTGTACTTGAAATATAACGAAGGCTATGTTTTTGCCGACATCTGTAAAGTTAACTTGAAGTGTGGATGATCTGTTTAGGTATACAAAGTCACCATACAACTCTTTGTTCTTTTCAGTGAGATTTTTATTCAGAGGTATTGTCTTGGAGGCATCTGAAAACATATGCATAGTTTTAATCCTGAGTATTTAATAATCACTACATAGTATATAACTAAGTCGCTTCCCGCTCTCTGTCTGTCCCTATGTATCTTTAAACCTATGCAACAGATTTGATGCAGTTTTTTGAATAGATAGAGGAAGTTTTTCTTATTTTTATTCGATGTGGGGGCGATAAGTCCTGCATTGACATCCCGCATGGGGTGTTTGTACATTTCCCCTTCCAGCGTCTACCCGAGCCAACCCAGCTCCTTGAAGTAGTGAAGCATGGCTTTGGGCCACTGGCATAACTGTTCCAGTGGCTTAATGGTGAATAAGATGGCGATGTGGATGAGGAAGGTTTATATGTACTTATAATACACCTTTGCGAAGACGGGGCGGGTCGCTAGTTATTAACTAACGTTTTTAAGTTTTGGTTGCAGTTGCAGTGTTCAACAAATTGTCCTTAGATGGAAGATGTTACTATAATTTTATGGGTCACATCCAAACTGATGTACACACATAACAGGAAGGTAAAATGAAAAAGAGTAGGTACATTACTAGGATACGCCTCAAAAATAGCATAAGGAAAACTTACTTTCAGTGGCCCCCAGCGCTACTAATACTGCAAATATTAAGCAACACAATTGAATTAATGAGAGCATCGTGCTAAACATTATTTATGAGTAAAAACATTTGTTTGTTAATATCATGAAGGTACTGTCGTGTGATCGTAAGCACTGTTTTTACGCACTGAGCACTTATTATTGGCGATAAAAAGTTGCAAAATCGAAGTAGCGAACAAATGTAAGTCACTGAGAACAATGAACTATTGAAAATTTAATTATTGTTGGCAGAAATTAAACAAATTAAATATTGTAAATAAACATGCACGTCCGCTGACTGCCGTATCAGCTGACGAATGACTTTGACATTCAGCTTTGACATGACAAGACAACATTGACAACGAAATGACATTGACACTCACAGATCAGATACTGCAGCTTTTTTTTTGGGTTCACATTCGCACATTCCAACCATCACAGAGCTATTAGGTGCACCTAAAAAAACAAAAATGTATGGAAAATCTTGCTCAGAGCCGTCAAAAATGTCAGATTTGTATTGGAATTTGACACTACTGAGAGAAAAAGAGGGCAACTAGCCACTAAATCGAGATATTTTTCATGTCTCTTTCTAACTCATTCCATATCATATCATTGCATTTCTTTCTTTGCTCTCTCAATCTACCCCGTTATCCCTCTGGTAACCTTATGACAACTATTATATTACATGCTAGCTGCGCCCCGTGGTTTTACCCGCGTTAGCCCGAGATAAAACGATTTTTTTTTAATATAAACGTAGCCTAAGTTATTCTTTATTACATCAGCTACCTGCCAATAAGAGTCCCATCAAAATAGGTCCTGCCATTTCAGAGATTTGCCGGAACAAACAGACAGACAGACAAGACAAAAATTGTAAAAAATGTTTGTTTGGTGTATGTACCGTACATATCGAAACCGTGGGGTAGAAAGGTCGTAAAGCCAATTTTGACGAAAATTACTTAATAATGCAGTCTTGTTTATGCTCTCTATCGATCTGTAGGTACGAGTATATTTAAAGTTTCAATATTGTTAAAACAATGGTTTGTATCCTCGGTTTTTTTTGCGCCCTAACTATGCCCAACTTTGAAGGAATTCGTTTCTTATTCTCTTGAGGCATTCGTTAGAGAGAACACTTTTACGAAGGCTCCTTTATAATTAGGTCTATATTTTTGTTTTGAAAGTCGGTAAACAATAATAGATAATCAAATCAAATATCCATAAATGTAAGATATGTAACGGATTAAATAAAGGCACTGATTTAACAGGATAAAACCCTGGACTGTGTGTGGTTTAGGTAAAAAAAAAAAATCGGCCAAGTGTGAGCCAGACTCGCGCTCGAAGGGTTCCGTACCGTATGGAAGCACCCCTTAATATTTTTTTATTTAAATTTAACTATTCAATTTTGAAGGGAATATACAACATAATGTTTAAACATCTTTCTGTTGCCGTTATTAATATGCAAAATAATCATGTTTCTTGTATGGGAGCCCCCCTTAAATATTTATTATTTTATGTTTTTAGTATTTGTCGTTATAGCGGCAACAGAAATACGTCATCTGTGAAAATTTCAATGTTCTAGCTATCACGGTTCATGAGATACAGACTAGTGACAGACAGACAGACAGACAGACGGACTGACGGACGGACAGCGGAGTCTTAGTAATAGGGTCCCGTTTTTACCTTTTGGGTACGGAACCCTAAAAAGGCATGGGTCACAAACAAGTTTGGCAGGGGCAACCTCAAATTCACGAAACAGCAACCAGCTGTTCTGCATTTGGTATAGTTTGAGAAACTGTGTTCGACCGAGTTGGCCTCCGTTGGCCTATCGATTCCTTCGTCGGCCGCTAGAGCGCATTCACGTCAAATCACAAAAATGGCGGCGCGATCAATGTTCTTGTAGTGTGTAGTGTGAAGTCTAGTGTAAAAATTATAATGTTTGAAATTCTGTGTTGTTATTGTGAGTGGTAAATCGTTGATGGGCCATGGGGAGAGGCCAAGAATTGTTGGATGCTGCTCGCGAAGGCGACCGGAGAACTGTCGAGAAAATAATCGGCCAAATAGTAACTAAAAGGAGTGGTCCTTTTCCAAGGTACGTTTAAGTGCATGTTTTATGACAAATCTCTAGTTTCCTATAAGATTGAGGCTATATTATCCTGTTACACTGTTTCTGTGACTTCCTCTCATGTTCATGCCATGAGAAAGTCAAAGAAAAAATGTTATCAGTTATCAACAAAGGTGTATTGTTATCGATGACTTTTTTGGAATGTTTACTTGGTTATCGCACTAAATGGTAGGATATCTGGTTAATATCCAGCTGAACATTGTGTAGAGACGTGCCCTGCACAGTTTAAGATTAGGCCGTTGTTAACTCCTACTTTCTGGGCTAACATGTCATTGATGATTTCTTGGAACTGATTTTTATGCTACAGAATGACATGTATACTTTGCTAATGGACTTGGCTGGTAGAATATACCTATTTATGTCGGTAATTCTGTGTCTATCTCATACACGGAAGAATCAATTACTCATATTAAAATTAGGGAATTAGATTTTTTTTTGTGTGTGCTATTTTATAATTCAGCTAAAGATGACGGTCGATTCGCAGAATAATGTAAACAGTGGCAGTTTCCATAATGACAGCTACAAAATCTCTTCGCTATAACACCTAACATGTATGAGAATAAAAACAATAATTTCCAGAAGAATTATTACTACATACCTACTACACTATGCACTAGGTATGACAAGCAATTACTATGTAGCTTTATGCATGCATCATAAATTTTGTATTCTTCTGAAGGCTCATATCAGCATTGTTTGGGATCACAAGAAAAAGTATTGGCGATCCGTAAATAAGAAGTTGCCTCATCTCTTGTTTTTCTAATCAAATTCACTCTGCATATCAGCTGTAAGGCATTGAGTCTCAATTGTCCATATTAGGTGTCACTTGCAGGTGAATAACTGTCTATTTTCCTGTATTGCTAGAACTTGCAAGTAGCTTCCTCAATAAAAAATAATCGGCCAAGTATGAGTCGGACTCGGGCACGGAGAGTTCTGTACTGTATGGGAGCCCCCCCTTAAACATTTATTTTATTTTAATTTTATTATTTATTATTGAAGTGAATATATAACTAAATATTCTGTGAAAATTTCAAGCATCAACCTTTTACCATTATTGAAATAGAGCGAAAAACGGCTAAAAAATCAGGTTTGTTGTATACAGGCCCCCTTCATCATTAATTTTATTATTTATTATTGAAGTGAATTATTTATATAACTAAATATTCTGTGAAAATTTCAATCATCAACCTGTTACCATTATTGGTATAGTGCGAAAAACGGCTAAAAAATCAGGTTTGTTGTATATGAGCCCACCTTAATTATTAATTTTAATCTGTTTTTGAACATTTCAGCTTTCTAGCTATAACAGTTCATGAGATACAGCCTGGAGACAGATGGACAGACAGATGGACAGCGGAGTCTTAGTAATAGGGTCACATTTTTACCCTTCGGGTACGGAACCCTAAAAACTGTATGGCTGTTATATTTTGACCTAAATGATTCACATGATTACAAATTATAATGACAACACATGTACATTGTACTCACAATAACAATGTCCGGTCAGTGACAATCTTAAATTTTCTTGGGTTTTTGCGTAATGCCAAGTCCATTACTCATTATGAGCTCCAGAGAGGCCTACTGAAACTTGATCAAATGTGACTCGTAATAATTAAGTATTTGTGAATTAAAATATAGCAAAATTTTGCAATGTGAAGATAAATTAGTAATTTAATAAGACTTTTGGGACCTCATACCTTAAAGGCAGCACCCCTAGCATGGCAAGGAGACAAACAGAGTGGAAAACTCTGACACCAGGGCTAGCCACCTTGCCTATATGAACTTACTTTATCAGCCATAGGACATCCAATGCTGGATGTAGACCTCCCCTATGAATATCTTATAAGACCAGTTGAAATCGGCTTGCATCCTGCAATAATACATCCTGTATACACTACATTCAGCAAATAAAATAAATAAATAATGATGAGGTCATCTATCCACCTCATGGGTTGATATACCATGCTGCGCTTGCTGGTATGTAGTTTCCCTAATGTAGTTTCCACTCGAGGACTTTTGTACCCCATCAATCATCAATTCTCCATGCTATGTGCTCTGCCCACTGCCATTTCAATTTGCCAATCCGCTTTGTTGGTAACTTTGGTTCCTCTATGGATTTCTAAATTTTTGATTCAATCTCACAGAGAGGCTCTCAGTATAATATTGATTGGGTAGTCACTTCCCTTGCTATGACTTGATGACCCCCATTTATCGTAAGTTGCTCCACCAATGGCAGTAGTTCTGACTTTTAGCAAGTTTCCCCTTGATGCAGTTGATTGAATCAGGCGTTACTTTACGGAAATTCAAATCTTTTCTTCAAATCTATATTTTAAATGAATGTTTAGTGCATTAAATATTTATTCAAAACAAAGATTCCCATTGATAAATAAATAAATGATTTATTGACACAAATTAATTAATTACAATTTTGCTAATAAACTTGAAATGTATACAATTTAACATAATTATCAACTTAAAATGAACTTATTTATTAGCTACAATATTCATGAGCTATGGATTGCCGAACTAAGCTTTAAGCTTGTGTCTCAGAAATACGTGCTCCCCTTATAAAGATGGCTCTACATTAAATAATTGATTGACGTCGTCATATTGAGAAAAAAAGAGGAAAATGTTTTAATTTACTTACTATTAACAGAATATTTGATTTTAATATAATTGATGCCACAAGTTCTGGTCACTAGCACTTGAATTTTTATTTCTATTTTGCTGGACCACAATTCTGCGTGAAACTGTGGTAGTTGTGGTGTTCTGGTCAAGTGGTTGTAACACCCACATTACAATCGTGGTCATAGGTTCAAATATGGTCCCGTACCAATGAGCTCTTTGGAACTTATCTATGGAATTTCAAAATGACTTTTCGGTGAAGGAAAACATTTTGAGGCAACCTGCATATGTCCATAGAAGAAATTCGATGTGAATTCACCAACCTACACAGGGCCAGTGTGGTGGATATGTCAACAATCACAGTTCATGCCTATGTTCAGCAACTTGCTTCTCGGAGAGATCATGAATTCAGAAATGCAGAGGCAATGTTTACAAACATTTTAATTTCGTAGTCTGTAATATTGTCTCGATTGAGCAAACTGGTGTGTTTCTACTAAAAAATCGGCCAAATGCAAATCGGACTCGCGCACTAAGGGTTCCGTACCAAATGGGAGCCCCATTCCTCTTGCCATCATTAATAGTGAGCAAAAAAGTTTGTTGTATGAGAACCCCCCTTAAATATTTATTTTACTCACTTTTTAGTATTTGTTGTTATAGCAGCAACAGAAATACATCATGTGAAAATTTCAGCTGTCTAGCTATCACAGTTCATGAGATACAACCCGGTGACAGACAGACATACATTGAAGTCTTAGTAATAGGGTTCCGTTTTTACACTTTGGCCACGGAACCCTAAAAATGATGCTTCTATGCTGCTGATTTAATCATACCATTGTCATGTAGTTTTTTAACAATGGCTATATGTAAAGTATAAGACACCAAAGAACAGGTTGTTGACATCCTCATTTGCTCGTTGATAGAAATCTAGGATTTTTCAAGGCCAGAATAAGCCAGTTTCTGCAAGACATGCTTTATCTTCGACAGCATCGTCTGTTACCAATAGACGAGTTGGTAGTTCCACAGACTTAATTCAAGATAGAAACAACTTGAGTAGGTATGAGGAATTGACCTTGACTATACATATTATAACAATATTAGTTATAGTATTATTTATTTTTATATGCTCAGATTCGTAATTAACGTCTTAATTAGTAATTACGTGCATAACGTGCATTCCATTTACGTTTTCCTCAACAAAAAACCATATCGAATATTTTGTCATCGATTTCAAAATGTCTATAAAGACGCAGTATTTAATATGTATAGGCTGAATCAAAGTTCTTGGCGTCTCAGAACACGAGGCGAGTCATTGCGCAGTAGCAAAATCGTTGTTAGCTGCGTGAGGGGAGGGGATTTGCGCAGCTTGTAGCTAACTTCATAGACGCCATGAAGATTGATTCGATATCGATACGAGTAGATATTGTTTTGATTGATAGGTATTGATATATGTAGTAATAAAAGATGCGCCTGATTTCCCTTATTTTGTTAGTGGTCGATCGTGGGCGTATTATAAAGTCTGGTATAGCACCAATTACACTTTTAATCTAATCGTTATCAATATTACAAAAGATACTAATGCGCGCCATTGCTCGTTCCTGTCAAGTCCGTAGCGTCGCTAGTGTTGTGCCCTCTCTTGGCGCGCGTTAGGGATGTGCCGATACCAATCGACTCGGAGAGTCTATTATGCGGCTAACAGTAGATAGAGTAGGTATAGTAGTATATTTCTTGTTAAAGGTGCCGTTATTATGGCCGTGGTGGTCTAGTGGTAGTGACACCCGCCTTACAATCGTGAGGTCGTGGGTTCAAATCCCGGTCCCATACTAACGAGTTCTTTGGAATTTATGTAGGTACGGAATCTTACACCGCTGGCTTTTCAGTGAAGGAAAACATCGTGAGGAAACCTGCATACGTCCATATATAGAAGAAATTAGATGGCGTATGTGAATCCACCAACCCGCACTGGTCCAGCGTGGAGGATATGGCCCAATCACCCTTCGTGGGTAGGCCTACGTCCTGCAGTGAGCTATTAAAAAAGGCTGGTACAGGGACAGAATGCCAATATTCTTGGTCTACTACTGTATTGTAAAGTAGTACTTTACTCGTAGTAAGTCTACACTGGCTAAATGCTAAAACTAGTTAAACCCCAAAGTCAACAGTCTGTCAAGAAACACCAAAATTAGTGTGCTTCTAAGATAACGCCAGCATGTCTAAATACCACCCTGAAGTGGAATATCTGATGATATCTATTGATATTTACCTTCCGAATAGGTGCATCATATATCTACAGTCTCTTTCAACTTCATTAGTGTTGCTAATGTTACAAGATACATACTAAAAATTAGTTTGGGTTCAAGTCCGTCAGGTGAAAACGTAGCAAACTCCACAAGTCGCCACAAACACTAAAAAAACCTCACAAACAACGCCAAGAGAGATGAATAAACATATCATCCGAATATGCCCAATCTATTTTAGGAAGTGGGTAGGTAGGATAAGTTAAACCATTAAAGTGAAGTGTTTAGCCGCTGCTGGCCAGACGCCAATATCGATGTTCGTGTACGTTGAACTTTTGTTCGACTGTCTGTATACTTACGCGGATGCACCTCGTATGTTTGTTTAACCTGACATGTCGAGAGTTTCAAACGTAAAGGCTTGATTGAGTGAGATTGTAGAGCATTCATTCATAAAATGACGTAAACAGGACACTCGTAAGAAAAGTTAATTGAATTGGAATCGTTTATTGGTCTAAAGTTGAAACTACAAGCTGTGTTATGCATAAAATGAAAAAAACATTGGAATATTCATAAAATACAAGGCACCAACTGTGATGCTCTACCCTGTTTTCTAGCAAGCCTTCAGAGAAAAAATAGGAATTTATTAAAGCCATGTATAGGCCGCGCCACACAAGTTGGCGGAATGAAGTTAGCTTTGATGACGCGTTGATTGGATATTGCGCAGCTTGTAGCTAACTTCATTTCCACCAACTTGTGTGGCGCAGCCTATACCTATTCTTTGAAATCTTAATCATCGTCATCAGTTTATTTCAGCCCAGTGCACGGCATAAGTTTCCTCTTCTTTCGTCAGTTATACCTGTCCAGTGCCAACCTCATCGTCAGTCCATCTCTGTATAAGTGTTCCAGGATTGCGGTCCCCATTACAGGCCCCTCCATCTATCAGCCATAGGACGTCTTCTGGATCTATGTCCAGCAGTGGCGTCCTATGGCTGAGATCTATAGGGCAGACCTATGCTTGCCTATCTCCAATTTGATCGGTTGGTAGCGACTTGCATCCAGCGCGATCCTGCGATCTTAATGAGGTCATCCGTCCACCTTGTGGGTTGACGTCTTACGCTGCGCTTGCCGGTACGTGGTCTCTACTCGAGAATTTTTCGACCCCACTGGTCGTCAGTTCTCCGTGCTTTGTACCCACTGCAGTTTCAACTTGCCCAGGCCTCTCAGTCAAATACTCCACCTGCCGTTATAGCAATTGACCAAGTGTTTTACCTAGATCTCTATGGTCTTACTCAACCGCTACTTCACTAAATTCCTGTTTCTTCGAAATCTATCAGCCTCACAAAAGATTTTAACACGCTTCAAACACTGTTTAACCGTGCAATTTGTACTCTTAAACATTGTCTAAAGCGTGTGCGAAACTTTTGTGGTAAGACAGAATATCCCTAATCAAAAGTTTCAGCACTCTAAAGTCCGAAAACAGAGTTCGCGTGCCACAAACTATTTAGATACTGCACCCACGTTTATTATTGTTCTACGCATCAATAGAGCTTGCTAATCAGATAATAGGCTTATCAATCTGGCCTAATTTCGGTGTGTTTTAGAAGCCGTCAATCTCTATTACACTTATTGGGGCGATAGCGAAGATTAGGCTACGCTGGATTGGCGTCGAATGACCCTATTAGCTAGCTCTTAAAAATATGCCTCAATACAGGTAATCAGAGGTGAGATAAAACAGTTTTTGCCGGCCGCTGCCGCGGCACGCTCGCTTCGCTCGCTCGGCTCGTGCGTTGTTTGTCATGTTCTAACCTAACCTATTTTTTGTTTCCCACCTAATCTATCAAGGCAGTTTACTTCTGGCACTTCGCCGGCCGCTGCCGCGGCACGCTCGCTTCGCTCGCTCGGCTCGTGCGTTGTTTGTCATGTTCTAACCTAACCTATTTTTTGTTTCACACCTAATCTATCAAGGCAGTTTACTTGTGGCACTTCGCCGGCCGCTGCCGCGGCACGCTCGCTTCGCTCGCTCGGCTCGTGCGTTGTTTGTCATGTTCTAACCTAACCTAACCTATTTTTTGTTTCACACCTAATCTATCAAGGCAGTTTACTTCTGGCACTTCGCCGGCCGCTGCCGCGGCACGCTCGCTTCGCTCGCTCGGCTCGTGCGTTTTTTGTCATGTTCTAACCTAACCTAACCTATTTTTTGTTTCACACCTAATCTATCAAGGCAGTTTATAGTATTTTGAAAGACCCAACATGAAAAGTGTAAGAATTTTGCTAAATATACGTTTCGTTTTACGGGTTGAGAAGTAATTAGCGAAGTGTTTTGTTAACCTCTAAATCGAATTTTTCAACATTTTGTAAAATTAACTAAATATACTTCGGCGCAACTCCGGCAGCCAGAATGCATAGGAACGATTGAAAAACACCCCCGTGACTCCCACATAGTGTCGCAATCCTTAGGTTTGTGCTCCTCGTTTTAATACCCAACCCCAGTTTTTGAGAGAACTAGGAATTTTATGAAGGGATATTTTCTTGGACTAACTCTCGATTCCAATATGGTTGTGACAGTTACATATCCGGAACTAAAAGGGCTTGGCACAGATAATAATTACTACGTTATTTTTTTAAGATGATGCATTTGCATGCGTTGGTCCTGCTATTAACAAGGTTCCCTGTCGTTTTCTGTCTAGTGCCGTGGGCGTCATAAGTAGTAACTATGTATTATCAGATCTGATGTGTAGTCATAATCTGAATTCGATGGACCTTCAATGGTCACAAGAAACCGTTCACCGAATCTGAAGAAGAATGTTGTGTAGTTGTTGCTAACTCTCTCTGAGTTCTGCTGCCGGAGAAATGCGTTGAGAAATCAAGCGTTTCCAGTTACTTTGATTTTGCATTGTGGTGTGTTAGTTTCTATCAAGTATCTCGAGTATATCGCGCCATCTCTTTCGGGAACTGCCAGTACTCTAGCTCTATTATACGAGTAAGCTCTTATGCGTCGAGTTCATTTAACTTCATACTTGTTTTTGTGTATTGTTTGTTTACTATCACAGTAATTTAGTTTGTAATTATAGTCTTTCAAGGTGCTATACGTTACGTCGTATCTTATAATCATCGTGTTAATTGTCCAAATGAATATTCATTCGGAATTTGCACCGGATTTGGATAGCATCGTTAAGGAAACGGCAGTAATCTTCGTTTCAACAAAATGTGTAATTTATTTGGCTTTTTTGCTTTTAATGACTATTTCAAGTGCGAGCTGAGTCTGCAAGGTCGAGGTTTTATTTACTTGGAGAAATATATAAATACTTTTCATTCGTCTTTTTGCTTAGTTTTTATTTAGCTTTTGTATTGTTTGCACTTTTGTGACTTACTTGGCTAATGAAATGCAAAAATGTTTTGCTCTGTTTTGGTTCATTCCCCTGTAGTAAAATGATACGATAAAATTTAAATTTATTTGTCGCCTTAGAGAGTTTACGTAATAGCCTTTTACTCCTAAGACCATTTTTGACCGACGAACCGGAGGAGGTACTCAACTCGACGCGTATAGGTTAGTCCGATTTCAATAATTCATTTTTTATTAGAAAGGGTATACTTCGAAATTGATCCCTTTTAAATTTTATCGAAATCGGATGAGCCATTTTTGATAAATGAACAACAATGTGGAAAATGCTACATCGATCCGTGCGAAATATTCGCGAATTCTGTAGGTACACGAGTGAAGTCGGTCATGCTTTTTTGTTGCAAAAAATAATTACTGTATTGGATGTGGTTTATAGGACATTTTACGCAACATGAGATGTAAAGAAACAGACTAAAATCTAGGTCTTCATGGTTCATTTTCAACCGTCTATAGGTATATCGTAATTCGTAACCAATTGGTGAATCTATGGTTGTTGGTCAATCGCATAAAGATTTGCACGCATTGAATAAGAACACAATGAAAAAGCATTTGCCTGAATAAGACTTGATTTTACTAGACCGTATGCGATAAAGGTTTTTTTTTTTTTTATTCTATATAGGTTTGCGTTTGACTACATACTGCCTGATGTTGAGCAGATATGCGGTCTAGGATGTAGCACGCTTACCTAGAAGATACCTATTTACTCGGGATTTGAAGACACCCACGTCGTACTTTAGCGGGAAGACAGACCCAGGCAAAGCGTTCCACATTCTGGCTGTTCGTATGAGAAATGAGGACTCGAAACGCTTGGTTCTAACGCGCGGAATGTCCACCATAAAAGGGTGGCGCTTTGGTCGCGTCTGTCTAGCCGTACGATAGAAGAAAGGGGCAGGTGGGACCAGATTGTGCAACTCCTGAGCGCACTCTCCGAAGTGTATCCGATAAAAGGCCGACAAACACGCCACCTTACGTCGATGCTCAAGACTTTGCAGCTGCGACTTAGTCAAGGTGTCGTTGTCAATCAGCCTCCTGGCTCGCCTCTCAATCGACTCCAGAGCCTCCAGTTGATATTTGGCAGAGCCATCCCAAAGGTGAGAGCAGTATTCCATACAAGACCTGACTTGTGCTTTATAAAGACTAAGCAGTTGCTCAGGTGTGAAATACCGTCTCACCTTAGCGAGAACACCAAGTTTTTTGGAGGCTAATTGAGCTTTTGACTCTATATAAGAGCCAAAGTTAAGAGTCGATGAGATTACGATCATTTTTGCATTTATGGTGTACTAGCTGTGCCCCGCGGTGTTACTTTGTATTACGCGGTGTGAATTTCATCCAAATAGGTTCACCCGCTTGTGCGTGAAAGAGTAACAAACATCCATACATACTATACATACCCACTAATTTTCTCGTTTATAATAATATAGTAGGATATGTAAGAGTCTTTGAGGAGTAAATTCGTATGCTCACCTATGCTTATAAAAACTAATTAAACAAACTTTACATTTATCGATTCAAGTAACTAGCGGACTTTTAGCGGATTTTTTCATAATCACGACCAAAACGAGCTGATCTCTACCATAACCAGTTTCCAGGTATTTTAATCATTGATCATTGTCGACAGAATTAAACGCAACCAAATTTCCTTCGAACCAACTTCACAGTTCACAGCATCTGTGAAAATCCGAATCGTTGACAAAGCGTCTTGCTCAGCGATTTAATTAGGACGGTTGCCGCAAAACAGTTAGTTAAAAAAAATACCGCAATAAAAAGCTCTAAGTGAAGCGACCTGACCGACCACCGGGCCTATGATTCATCCAACCACTCTCCGGCGCCTTTTACACGGTTAGTCACATGCCGCGATTGGGCCGAACACTTCGTTCTGTCAATATTTTCAAATATTTGAATAGAGAACGAACGTGATCCCGTAACCGATAAACCGTTGCGAAAGGTTTGACACAGCGATTTTGCTAATCACACGTTATTATTATGTTAATCGTGCTTAGTTATGTTTTGATTGTGTACGTCTCGTGGTTTTGATTGTGATTGTGTTGTTATGAAAATGAAGCTGAAGATATCTTGTTTTGACGACAGTAGCATGCTAAGGAGGATCAGAAGGAGTTTCGGGTCGGTATTGTTGTTTGTTACAAAGACCTTGTTTAATTTTGTTCATCGACTATTGTGTTAAAGCGGAACGTCTGGTCTTGTATGAGCATATTTGACAAACTTTACATGTCGGAAATTCTTGTGCCAATTTTTCATGTTTAGATACATATTATGATGTACCTATTGGGTACCTACTTTATTGAAAGTATATAATTTTTGTTTTCTTTGTCCTATACGTAGTAACCCCTATGGGTTATTTGTATTCGGTAACTTATTTAATCAAAACTGCTAGAGCATAAAGTTACCTATCTGTGTTTTTCTTGAATATCGGATTGATGGAATTTGACATATTTTGTTGATCGCTTTTTGAGTGTAAGGTACTATAATAATTATGTTACATCAGAAATAGGAAAAACAGTTCTTAAAGGCGCAAGTCACGGTTGTGATTCACAATCATTGTTTTAAGTGATTAGTATTATTACAATAGTCGTGATTAATATATGATTCTAAATTCATAACAATTTGTGTGTAATTTAATTTCCATTGTCGTAATTCAATTATCCTCCTTCACAACATGTACTTGTCTGGTCTTGTCTGTATGTATGTCATCTCTGTCTATAATATAGGCCGAATCAAACCGCTTGACGGATGTGAAGTTAGCTGCACGCTGCACAAAAACCAATCCTCGCGCTTTTATTATGGTGCCGCCACACTCTCCACGAGGTATACAAGTCGGCGATGTGAAGTTAGCTACAGAAGCGGTGGCAAAAACCAATCCTCGCGCTGTTAATATGGTGCCGCCACACTCTCCACGAGGTATACAAGTCGGCGATGTGAAGTTAGCTACAGAAGCGGTGGCAAAAACCAATCCTCGCGCTGTTAATATGGTGCCGCCACACTCTCCACGAGGTATACAAGTCGGCGATGTGAAGTTAGCTACAGAAGCGGTGGCAAAAACCAATCCTCGCGCTGTTAATATGGTGCCGCCACACTCTCCACGAGGTATACAAGTCGGCGATGTGAAGTTAGCTACAGAAGCGGTGGCAAAAACCACTCCTCGCGCTGTTAATATGGTGCCGCCACACTCTCCACGAGGTATACATATCGGCGATGTGAAGTTAGCTACAGAAGCGGTGGCAAAAACCAATCCTCGCGCTGTTAATATGGTGCCGCCACACTATCCACGAGGTATACAAGTCGGCGATGTGAAGTTAGCTACAGAAGCGGTGGCAAAAACCAATCCTCGCGCTGTTCATATGGTGCCGCCACACTTCTCCACGAGGTATACAAGTCGGCGATGTGAAGTTAGCTACAGAAGCGGTGGCAAAAACCAATCCTCGCGCTGTTAATATGGTGCCGCCACACTATCCACGAGGTATACAAGTCGGCGATGTGGAGTTAGCTACAGAAGCGGTGGCAAAAACCAATCCTCGCGCTGTTCATATGGTGCCGCCACACTTCTCCACGAGGTATACAAGTCGGCAGTGGCGTGCACACAGTTTTAAGTCAGGGTAGGCAGAAAATTTTACTCACCAAAAACACGTTGGTTTTGGTTCGTCGTCTTGTCAATTGATAATTTAGGTAATTGCCAAATGTCAGCTCAAATATCCATAGATTGACTGATTTTATAGACATAACAATTTACGGAAATTCGAAGTGGCCTTTCGGCGCGTTTGTTTGATGTTTTGTGATGTTTGTGTGATTTGCAAAATTTAAATGAAAGCAGTGAAAAGATGGTGGTGTGAGTATACTATATAGGATAGTTTTATTTGTATATTAAATCAACACGCCTATCTTTCTGTAAGAATGTCTGCAATATGGAATCGTAAAAGTTGGGAAGGTGCAAATCCGGTGCACGACCTATCTCGATAACTTGTTTTTTTTTTCCATCGAGCTATATTAGGTAGTAATATTTCCTCAAAGTTTGTTTCACCGAAAGATAGTTTTGAAAACGCATCATATTTTATTTTCTCAACACACACACCATCTGAACAACTTTCACAGACAATATTATCCATTTTTCACTCTATTAACAACGTTAATATCCCAAATATCTGATAGCGTAGTCACAAACACAATACACATCAAACAATATGGCGACTATTGAATATTGAAATTAGTAGTAAAAAAGAGAAATGTAATACCACAAAAAAATGATGGCCATCTAAATGTATAAAATTCAATGAAACATGTTAGGTACTTCTTAAAATATTTGCATTGCATAGCAAACTTTCTTTCGGAAATGTTCGGTACGAGTCGTAATTGTTCGTGTTAGCTAAGCAAAAAGACACTGGCTTTTCATGCAGTTGTGTGCGTGATTTTTGTCATTGTGTGTCAGCAAAGCCCACGTAGCTATAGGAACGCACACACATTAAATCCGCATGACCACGACTTACCACGAGAGCACACATACAAAACATTAAGAGATCTATAGTTTGTGTCTTTGCCGTGGCAAGGGCGGGTGGCGCTTGTGCAGCGCGAATCGGTGATGCAAAATTACTTGTCGATGTTATTGATACCACCGGCACTCGATAGGTGGAGCTGATTTATGATTTAAGTTTTTTATGTTATTTTGTTTATTGATAAAATATTATTAGATCTATTATCAGAACTAGGGTAGGCAGTGTCTTTCTGTCTTTATGAAGCGTCCGCCACTGCAAGTCGGCGATGTGAAGTTAGCTACAGAAGCGGTGGCAAAAACCAATCCTCGCGCTGTTAATATGGTGCCGCCACACTCTCCACGAGGTATACAAGTCGGCGATGTGAAGTTAGCTACAGAAGTGGTGGCAAAAACCAATCCTCGCGCTGTTAATATGGTGCCGCCACACTCTCCACGAGGTATACAAGTCGGCGATGTGAAGTTAGCTACAGAAGCGGTGGCAAAAACCAATCCTCGCGCTGTTAATATGGTGCCGCCACACTCTCCACGAGGTATACAAGTCGGCGATGTGAAGTTAGCTACAGAAGCGGTGGCAAAAACCAATCCTCGCGCTGTTCATATGGTGCCGCCACACTCTCCACGAGGTATACAAGTCGGCGATGTGAAGTTAGCTACAGAAGTGGTGGCAAAAACCAATCCTCGCGCTGTTCATATGGTGCCGCCACACTTCTCCACGAGGTATACAAGTCGGCGATGTGAAGTTAGCTACAGAAGTGGTGGCAAAAACCAATCCTCGCGCTGTTATTATGGTGCCGCCACACTCTCCACGAGGTATACAAGTCGGCGATGTGAAGTTAGCTACAGAAGCGGTGGCAAAAACCAATCCTCGCGCTGTTATTATGGTGCCGCCACACAAGCGGTGCTCGCGTCGCCTTGGGGAGAATGAGGACTCAACTCACCATTATGTGAGTTTCAGTCAGGATTGGGTTTTGCTCAGCCTGGTGCCTGTCACTTCACAGCCGCCTATAAGTTTTATTCGGTGACACCTTGTATATGTATACTCGTATACCTATAGCTATTGATGTTTACAAACAGCCAGCCGATGCCATTGTTGCTGATAATAGCTGTAGGATATAACTGTTTCGCCATAAAAAGGTTGAATACGTTAAAGCTAAGTGTCATTACGACGGTCAACAGCCGGTTCTTGGAACGCATGCGTTTTATCATTCGAATATTTGCTAACAACGAACAGAGCGATAACAGGATTTTTCGAGGAATGAATAACTTATAACCCTGTATTTACACCAAGATTAAATACAGGGTTTTACATAACTGGTTTACTAAGCTGAAAGAAGGTGTTTCAGACCATCATTATGAACAACTTTTACGAACGAATTCGAGAAAAAAATCAGCTATTTCATACATATTGTGGATTGCTAGTAGCAGTTATCTACGTAACAGCTGGTTTTTTTATTTCGAATGTTGCGTTGGCCCCATAGTTGTTCATAATGACGGTCTAAATCATCTTCCGGCTTAGTAAAGGGCAAGCAGATAACTCTATACATATAGAGCTGACATAGATAAAGTCTGTAACCAAAATAATCGGAAATGTCTTTGTCTCTCAATGTTTATCTCACTATGTTTTACGGTTAATATACCGTTTAGCCCTGTCAGAGGCCTTCAGGTGGTTTAAAAACTCTGACAGTATATCTATATGAACTTATAAATGGTAGAAGTCTCTTTTTTTTGTGACGGCAGCGAAAAATTCCTGCCTTCTAGTCGTATCATTAATAAGCAAGCAACGATTTATAAATGTTGTACCTAAATGATTTAGTTGACATTCCATCCATCCATCCATCAGCCATAAGAAGTCCACTGCTGGACATAGGCCTCCCCTATGGATCTCCAATAAGACCGGTTGCAAGCGGCTTGCATCCAGCGCGATCCTGCGGTCTTAATGAGGTCATCCGTCCACCTTGTGGGTGGTCGTCCTACGCTGCGCTTGCCGGTACGTGGTCTCCACTCGAGAACTTTCCGACCCCATCGGTCATCAGTCCTCCGCGCTATGTGCCCTGCCCATTGCCATTTCAACTTGCCAATCCGTTGGACTATGTCGGTAACTTTGGTTCTTCTACGGATCTCCTCATTTCTGATTCGATCTCGCAGAGAGACTCCGAGCATAGCCCTCTCCATAGCTCGTTGGGCTACTTGGAGCTTACTAATAAGGCCCATAGTGAGAGACCACGTTTCTGTGCCATAAGTCATCACTGGCAACACACACTGGTCGAACACTTTCGACTTGAGGCACTGAGGTATGTCGGACGAGAAGACGCTACGCAATTTTCCGAACGCTGCCCAGCCGAGTTGGATTCGGCGATTGGCCTCTTTCTTGAAGTCGGACCTACCTAACTGGACTACTTGTCCAAGGTAGACGTACGAGTCAACGACTTCAAGAACCGAGTTCCCAACAGAGATCGGGGTGGGTACAACATGGGAATTACACATGACTTTCGTCTTGTCCATGTTCATCTTAAGACCCACCTGTTGGGAAACCCGATTGAGGCCTTCGAGCATCGTGCTGAGCTCTTCCATCGATTTTGCCATGACTACTATATCGTCGGCAAACCGAAGGTGAGTGAGGTATTCGCCATTGACATTGATGCCGAATCCTTTCCATTCCAGGAGCTTGAAGGCGTTCTCCAAAGTAGCCGTAAACAGTTTCGGAGAAATTACGTCTCCCTGTCTTACGCCTCTTTTTAAAGGGATCGCCTTGGAGCTCTCTTCCTGTACTCGGACCGACATAGTGGCGTTATTATACAAGCACTTCAACACTTCTATGTACCGATAGTCAATACGGCATCGTTGGAGAGACTCGAGCACAGCCCAAGTCTCGACCGAATCAAAGGCTTTCTCATAGTCCACAAACGCTAAGCAAAGTGGCAAGTTATTAGTTTAGTAAGATTAGTTGACATTGCTATAGAATAATTATAATGGAAAACACGCCGAAAATGGTACAACCGACTTCAACCGTATGCAGAATTTGAATAGTTTGCACGAATCGATGTGTCATCCGTGTAGTAATTTTGATATTATTATTGATTTTTCAAAAACGGCTTAGGCGGTTTCAATAAAATATGACTATCTCTGAAGTATGATACTTACCAAACAACAAAATAATCGTTAAACTCGGTTCAGCCTAACTGTGCTTTTTTTGTGTACAAAAATACGGCTTATTTCACAAATCCCCTTAGAAGATCCCCTGCGAAGGGGATAAGTGGAATTTTTGACCATTTATCCCCTGCTGTTTTGCGTAAGGGAATTTTTGGACTTTTTGTCCACAAATCCCCTGCCGCAATGCCGCAGGGGATTTTTGGACTACAGGTCTACAAATCCCCTTAAAAAGCAGGACTTTATTAGGTAAATAATCGAATAAATTTTTTTACATAATAATATACGAGTGGTGAACAAAATAAAAGAGACAAAATAGAGTCACTTTGAAATGAATATAGGTATAAGTGGTATCACAAATAATATACATATAATAAGTAAAACACAGAAATCATATTTTTACATAAATGCTTCTAAAAATAACTTCTACAATCACAGATTATTATTATTGTTACTTGATTGAAGAATATCTAAATGTTAAATGACTTAATGCTAGTGTTATTATAAATTAATCGTTTTCTAACAATAAAATAATAATTACAGTTACGTTGAAACTAATAAAGGTACAAGTGGTATCATAATAAAACATTCCAGTACAAATTAAAAAATTAAAAATCACAGATTATTGGTACAATAATGATGATTAAAAGCTTCACGAGGTAACTTTCAAATACTATACTAGCGGTTTAATTACATAATACTTATCTACCTTCCAATAATTAAATTATTGTAGAATGTTAACACCATATTAGCTAGAGACTGATTGCAGTTTGTCAACAAATCAACGAAGTTTTTACAAACAATGTTCAATCGTTATTTCTCCTATTACCCTTAAATGCATGATTTCTTGTTTAGTTTTGAAAAAAAAAATTTGGTGTAGATTTTGGGTAACAGATAAAGAGAATCCGAACTGAGAACCTCCTTTTTTGAAGTCAGTTAAAAACCAAGCCGAGATTTGATGTTATAATTATAAATGATTTAGTTGACATTGCTATGGAAAAACCGTGTCAAGTGTAGCCTACGCTCAATCAAGAGGCTAGGGGGCGTAATGCTTGTGACCTAGATCTGTGCGATTTTGTTGTTCAAAATAACGAATGTCCTGCTTAAAACAACCACACACTTTTACTCAGTAAAATGCTTTTGAAACAATGAGTTTTATTACTACGCAAATGTAATAAAACTCATTGTTTTCTAAGTACCGTTTTTATAACCGCAACTATATAAAATAGGCATAGAAAATGGATTTCAAATTTTTGGATGATATTTTCTGAAAGGATAGAAAATGTCATAAAAGTGACGACTTTAAAATTATGACCGACCGGTTTAAATAAAATTATTCCAGTCTATCGATAGAATCCAGCGCTGGATTCCAACTGGAATAATGTAAACCTGTACTGTACTCCATTGCATTCAAGTGCCAGTTTACATTATTCCAGTTGCTAATGATGTAAACCAGTCATTAAAACAATGTCAAATTATGTCAATTGGGCAACTGATTGTAATTTAGAGTAATTTAGCTGAACTCTACTGAATACTGATAATATCTGGGACATAAGCTTAGCACTGTCCACAATATTGATAACCATACACTTTTACGAGGCCCAATTTTAAAAGCGCCATCGTAAAATTAATAGCAAAGTAAAATATTGTTCTCTCTATCAAAGGCATGTAGTGAAAAAGAAACAGGAATATTTTAAATTGTTATTAAAATTCTGATGGCTCCTTTAAAATTGGACCTACTTAAAATTAGGCTTACTAAGCAAGACAGCGGCTATAAGTGTCATTTTTAAACTTTTGCGTTTTGAATACAATATATTAGTCCCGTATTACAAAGATAACGGCTATAGATAAGATTGACAGGTAGAAATAACAAGTAACACTGTAAAGTGCTATACAATCACTTTCAATCTTTTGTCTTTAAATACTATTCAGTCAGTCATGATACTCTTTTGCAACCTGCTGCCTGTGTACTATTTCCAATAATTCATTCATTTGTAAAAACACTTTGAGTTTGTTTTGCATTTCCTTGGTCCACTTTGCGTATCTTATCGACGTTACCAATATCTTATCATAGCCAGCGTGTTTGTTAACAATTATTTCTTTTCTCCTATTCGAACTGTACACACCTTCTTTAGTCATTCCAACGTCATTACTGTATTAATGAATTTCCTGAATAGTTATGTTTTTGAGTCCATTTACTTATTCAACAATGACTTGGTTCGAGTTAGTCGTCTTTGAACATTTCACGGTAATGGTTCTTTAGCTTCAGTGCTAGTGTTGTGTAGAAATATGAATAAGAACTGAAATATGTTGGGCAGTGAGAAAAAAGTGTCGTGCTGCGGCAGTGACTTCGATTTAAACTTTAGTGACGTCAGATACAGCTTCCACAGGAGTTGGGTTAAAGCTAAGAAGTTGAAAAACAAAGTTATCGACAAAGATAGGTAAGGTTTTCACAATAATTTTGATAACCACACCATGACTACTTATTGTAGGTATGGACTCTTATATTAATTTTAGACCAAAATTTGTCAGAATAAGGTAATTATTCAATTCTCCGTATTCCCATCACGAACATAGCAAAAACGACATTGAATATTATATTTTATAAATGGTATCAATAATACCTATCCAATGACTGAATATACCTATAAACTATAGACCTAATTATTTACTGTTATCATTTTTCCTGTATATTCCCTATATCAAATCCCACATTCTGTTCGACAATGATTCATTCGGTGTCAGTATTATTCAACTATTGCTAGTGATGGTTGTTTGTTACTTGTGATTTATTTATAATGAACCGCGACAAAAATGTGTCGTGCCTTGGCGGGGACCTTAGTCTTAAAAAAAGTGAAATTAAACACAGATATCGTCATAAGAAATTAGTACAGAGTCAAAGGTGGAAAAATAGTGCTTTGAACCGGAATATTCGTCTTGTAAGAGAACGCGTACATGCAAATTGGATTATTCTCAAGTATGGGTAGGTTTTGCTTTATATCCTTACAATTTCGTTATTTTTTTTCGTTGGTCAAGTTTCTCTATCTAGTTCCTTCATGCTTGAATCATCGAAAAAGAATCTCCCTCTTTATTATATGCCAGCACCGGTCTTGTTTTTTTCTTCATATGTCCTCTTCTATAGCATTACAAAATTGTCTCTTTTGTTGCAAACAATATTTAGAACATCCCATTGAGTGAGCAAAGCTATGTAGGAGTATAGTTAAAGGCTTAAATAAAGATAGTGAAAGTTGCATGGGTAGCTATTATTTGGAGCAACTTGTTGCCAGTTGCTCATTTAGAATATCATTACGTGAATCTTCTAATGTTGAAAGGAGTATTATGTGTGTGACGTGACGTTACGGTTTGTAGAAATCTTGTATGATGAAGGGAATTGAACTTTACAGTCTTCTGAAGACGATATTTTTCAATTAAAAGCCGTTAGGGTGCTGATTTTTAGATTCAAAGTGAAATACGAAAGTTTTTTTTTCTGGCGCCTCTTGATTTCCTACAGTTGTGCTGTTGGATATGGCCCAATCACCCTTAGTGGGTAGGCCTACGTCCTGCAGTGGACTATTAAAAAGGCTGGTACAGTATTGTAAAAAGTATATGATCCATCTGCATAAAACTGTGGCGGTCAGAATTTTAGATATCGTAAACGGAACTTCCAAATTAGTCAGCTTCATTTTGGTAAGGATCTTTCCTTACCAAAATGAAGCTGACTAATCTGGACCGATACGATTTGTCTACCTAATTAGGATTTTACATTTTAGTATTATAATATATCGTAGGTATTTCTAGTCAACAATTAGAAACAGAAAAGTGAAGAAATAATATACATGATTAACATATATAGAAAACGACCATTGCTTGACAAAAAAAGGCCAAAGAAGATGCTAAAATCCCATCTTATTTTCGGCACGGGTTTTCCTCTCAAACCCGTTCTTTACGTATGGTATTACAATCTATAAGCAAGTGTCTATTGGGAGCTTTATTTTACCTCAATCATTCCTTCCAACTAGTCGAGTTGAACGTGTTTTGTATTAAATATTATTTAAATCATTAAGACAGCCGATCCGCGATGGCTTGCCTTGAGTCAGAACTCTAAAGTTTTGTTTTGTTCTTGGCAGGTGAATCAAAATAGTCCAAAAAGTTTAAATTAAGCGATCCGTGGCAGCCTTCCTTGAAGCATTCCTTGGAACTTTGGACGGGATGTTAGTCTCTACAGGATGTGGAATGGATGTTGTGTTATTAGTGAAGTGTATTCAAAACATTCGAAAATAGTATAATAATCAAACAGGATTTTGACGAATCTTTGGACTGAACTGTTGTGATTTTTTCCTCGGTTGCTTTTATCGGACACCCGGTCCAATGTTTCCTTTGTTGAAAAAGTAAGTATCACCTACGCTATAATTTCCTGTTGTCTACAGAATTCTTTAGCATAGCTAACATATAACAATATAACTCTTTGGTAACTTACAATGTTATGAGATGTAGTTTTTTTGCTATTTGTTTGTCATTCGCATTGTCTTTTACATCATATGGATTTCCAATGGTGGTCAAAATTGTAAAAATTCTTCATTGTCGTGCATTCGAATCAACTGTTATGTGGCTTATGTATTCTACTGTTATCAAAACTTAATAGAATAAACTAGTTACTACTAATTTACCTGCCGCTCTCAGCCTTTAGTTAGATCATAGGTTCAACAGTATTCTCTTGGTTAATAGTTTTACTAATTTTTATCTTTTCTCCAGACATATTTTCACTTGTCATATTGGATTCTTACTGTATATTCTCGAATACTTCGCTCTTCCCAATCAAGTATCTTATTACTACTATTTAATCTGTGTTGTCTGGTGGGCCGACACCACGTAGCTTCCTTTTCTTGGAATCTCAGCGCTCATGTTGCCGCCCCTCTTGATCGAATTTGAAATTATAAAGCGAATGAGTCACATAACGTCGAGTTGTCGACAGATCAGTTTTAAGTTGGCCTTGACATTGTTTATCTTGATAACGTTTATGTAACGTCCGTCGGCGCCGGATATCACAAAATAACTGTATGATTCAGCAAATCAGACTTAGTTTCCTCCGCATTGACTGCTCTGATGAAATCTCTGTTTAGTTGTACATAGCGTGTTGAAGTTAAAGATAAAATTAAAATCACTTGTGAATATACCGTCTTACAGCAAAAAATTTACGCACGTTTTAGATAATGTTTAATAGTACAAATTACACGGTTAAACAGTGTTTAAAGCTCGTATGGCGAAATTGGCGGATAGTGTTTTACTTGAACAATACGATATGGATTAGTGGATTTAATACGCGGTACTACAAGTAAATATCAAAGTTAATCGAATAGGATAAACTTCGTATAATTTGTCCCTTTCTTGTACTGCTTTGCTTTTTGCTAGAGTTTCCCTCTGATATAGGCCGAATCACACAACTTGGCGGCTGTGATGTTAGGTACAAACTTCAGATAACATATCATTCATAATTCATTTAGGTACCTATTTACTTGCGCTTAGGGTTTACAAAGGTGTTGTAAAATACAGAAGTTCGCCATAACACAATCTTGACTAAAGCTAAAGCTAGAGCTAAGACTCGTTAAAAATCTGTATACTTATTATGAAAATAATAAATTTTATTTACAATCTGTTGCTGAGTAAATTTTAAACGGTCTGGCAATTTTTCATACTTCACAGTCTTTATATGTATAACCCGGTCAGAATATCTGTGCACCTCGCTGGAATGCGGCGCCTCTCTCGCTTCTCCTGTCACCTCTCCGCGCACTCTCCGGTGCGACGGTACGGTTAGCATCTTCGTTGCCGATACACGTCCCGATAATAATTTACGTCAGGACGGTATAAGTACTAGACGTCCGGTAATCTAGGTATATACGTCCCGATAATTCGATATGACGTCACGAAGTCAGGTGCACAGATATTGTGACCGGGTTTTATGTATTTGTTGTGAGTTGTAACTACTTGTGTGTGACCTTGCTACTTCAAGTCTTTGCACTTATGCTACAATAGGTTGTCATTAAACACTGTCTTTTGAAACTTTAACAAAAAGCACCATACTTCTTGTAAGTAAACTACAAACACCATCTGAGCATAGCACTCTCTTTGTTTATGCCATTCACCTCCGTCCCTTGCCAATGGCATCAATAGGTACAGACTAAAAACTACGAACATTGAGCATAAAAATAGTATCATGACATTTTACGAGTAGACATCATAACACATTTACCTACTCATACCTAATTTTTCTTCAAAACACCTAAAAATACTATTTGCTCCAACATCTACAATGTAAACGAATTTTTATAGAAAAATACAACGATCGTGTGTATGTAATTGTGTATTCGGAACAATAACGGTTGACCTGTATGATGAAATGTATGGCAAAAGTATTCGTTCCCAAATAGTCATTGTTGATACAGTTGCTCATCTCGCCACAGTTTGAGTAAATGTGCTCAATTTGCAGGTTTCTCCGATGAATGAATTGCATTGGTTCGTTGACCGAAACTGGGGGGCCAAGGCCGGTTATATGCAAAGTGTGACAGGGTTTCCCCCCCAATCAACTATGTGAAGCAAAAAGTACATTTATTTTTATGTGTGTAAAGTTCAGTTTCGCTGGCTAGACAATACTAAATTACCTATTAAAAATCCGAATACAAGTCTGTTGAAATTGAATTAAAATCAAGTTGAACAACTTGTAATATTGCGGGCTATGTAGTGAACGGTATTTTCGTCCGCTCTGTCAACGGCAGTCGTGGCCGAGCGGTTAAGGCGTCTGACTAGAAATCAGATTCCCTCTGGGAGCGTAGGTTCGAATCCTACCGACTGCGGACTCTTTTTGTGTTTAAAAATTAATTAATTTGGCTTTGTTTTGTTGCAGTTTACGACGGGGGCCTGGCGTGAACGTTCAAGATGATAATGGTTATACGCCGTTGCATCACGCGTGCTTGAATGGTCACAAGTGAGTTTTTTGTTTACTGTTTGGCTTCACACCTAAACTTGGAAGGGGGAAGTCCGATATTTTGCAATATCAGATACATTGGTTATTTACTGATCGCCCCCACAAGAATGCAACAAGCTTTTGCTCTGCTGGTAAATCCGATGAGTATTATTTAAATTACGGTAAAATTTTATCTATACTGACATTATAAAGATAGTTTAAGTATTTGCTTTGTTTGTTGCCATTTGGCGGTAAAACTAATGGTTTACATGCAAAATATTCTTAGATAATACATAAAGACCAGTCTCCAGTTGATGATTTAAATAAATTTAAACTACAATATGACAAATTCATCGCCATGGAGTGTAGACAGGAAATGTGAGCTTTCAACATAGTAGGTATAAATGTATGATATATACCAATGTTTCCTGGTCTAGTTAGGTTATGGAAAAATAAGTATTTTCCTGGTAAGCATGCTCTATTTATTTCTATATCATACAGACATAACATTGTTAAAAACGCGAAAAAAATATAAACAGTAAAAATAGTGTCCAGTGTGCTTAGCATACAAGACCACGACAAGAGTTTATCGACGTGTGCAAAGGTGACAGATATATGCTTCATCATAACTCTGTCACGTTCTGACGCGTCGATAGTATAATTTTATGGTCCTTATGCTAAGCCCGCAGGTTACGATTAGCACAGGACAGAGACAAGTGCCACCGTAAAAGAGATACAGATACGGATGATAATGATGATATACGGGTCTTCTGACTCAGGTATATTTATACTTAATAGAATGCCCCAATCTAAAGCCATTTAAGGAATTATTGGTTAAAAACGAATAGTAAAATAGTAGTTTATGCAACTGTCATATAATGAAGATCTCATTATAACATCGCGCATCATACAACACTCGTTACTATTAGAACTCACACTCGTGTTTTAATACCCGTGTTATATGCAGTTGCATACACTACTTTATCTTCACTAATAAAAATAAAAAATAAAACATATTGCGAAACATTAAATTCACGCGTACGTGTATTGTCACAGTGAACTTGGCGCCATTAAAATCTAACCAATGAGAGCGCAGCTGCGCGCGCTGGGCCAATCAGGAGCGAGCGCGCGATGTTATAATGAGATTTTATATTAAAAATGCTAATGACATCATTACAAATGTTCATAAAACAATTCCTTTTGTCGTGTGACTAAATTACTGATGACCAATTAATGTGTCCTATTTTGTATCAATATGACACTAAATTACCTACTGGAGGCGTATGTTTTTACATTTATATTTATTTATAGCTTTGCTATAAGTTTACAATTGTACATTTTGTCTATAGGATTTGCCAGCTGTTTTTCCCAGCTAAATTATATTGCTATTTTACGGGGGCGAGCAATAAATACTTAACCCGCCTTACCGCAAAATATTTAAACACGTTTTAAACAATGTTTAACCATGCGATTTGTACTGTTAAACATTGTCTAAAGCGTGCGTAAAACTTTTTTGGTAAGACGGAACATGTTTTAGTTCTTTCCAGAATCGTGGATTTCCCATTCCAAGTAAACAATGTTTAACCATGCGATTTGTACTGTTAAACATTGTCTAAAGCGTGCGTAAAACTTTTTTGGTAAGACGGAACATGTTTTAGTTCTTTCCAGAATCGTGGATTTCCCATTCCAAGTAAACAATGTTTAACCATGCGATTTGTACTGTTAAACATTGTCTAAAGCGTGCGTAAAACTTTTTTGGTAAGACGGAACATGTTTTAGTTCTTTCCAGAATCGTGGATTTCCCATTCCAAGTAAACAATGTTTAACCATGTGATTTGTATTGTTAAACATTGTCTAAAGCGTGCGTAAAACTTTTTTGGTAAGACGGAACATGTTTTAGTTCTTTCCAGAATCGTGGATTTCCCATTCCAAGTAAGGTCATCGTCACAGCATTACCCAAAGGTTGCCTGGAAGAGATCGCTTATATAAGGCCGCCATTTGTTACACTTGATATTATTTTAATTTGTTCTTTTTTGTGAATTTTACTTGGTGTTAACAATGAAGAATTTATCTATAGGTATTACAATACAATACAATATATCTTTATTTTCACACCAGTATAACATAAAGCTTAGACTAGAAAATACAAAACGATCTGGTAGAATAATGGGCGGCCTTATCGCCTGCAGCGATATTGTGTATCTATCATCACTATTGTTTGGTCGATCTTGAGCTGTGGTCTAAAACCTGGCCAGACATCAATCAATAACAGAGGATTATGTCTAATCAACAAGTAATGTTAATGTTATTTCATTCCAAATTTGCGATTTTTAACCGACTTCCAAAAAGGAGGAGGTTCTATGTTCGTCTGTATGTTTTTTGTGTATGTTCATCCATAATTTCGCCAATTGTGAACCGAATCGAAAATCTCTTTTTTAGTTCGAAAGGGTATACTTACTCCCGAGGTGGTCCCATTTAAATTTTACATAAATCGGCTGAGACGTTTTTGAAATATCAACAATATTGTAAACAATTCGAGCGAAATATTCAATAAATGTACACGATGGAAGGCGGGTTTACCTTTTTGCGAAAAATAATTATATCAGTTTCGGTTCAATAATTCAGTGTAGCATTTTAAAAAAAACGGTTATTTGTTTTACAATTAAATACTATATGTATAAAAATATGATGATCCAATATAATATTTTGAGTCACATGAAATTAAAGTCGAACCACCTTACAAAAGTTCTTAGGGAAAATAATTTTAAATTCTATTATAATTCGTGATGGGTATGATGTCAGCCGTGGTGGTGATGACACCCGCCTTGTAATCGTATGAGGTTGTGGGTTCAAATCCCGTACCCGTACCAATGAATTCCTTGGAATTTATGTACGGAATTTCACACCACTGGCTTTTCGGCGAAGGAAAACATCGTGAGGCAACTTGCATACGTCCGTAGAAGAAACTCGATGGCGTTGTGAATCCCACCAACCCGCACTGGGCCAGCGGATATTGCCCAAACCCCCTTTGTGGGTAGGCATACCCACAAAGGGTGTTTGGGCTTTCTGCAGTGGACTATTAAAAAGGCTGGTACAGATGATGTCTGCAGTGATATCTTGGTTCAGGTACATTGGGAATTCCCCCTCAGTGCGGGGAGGACGGAACGGAGTACCTACCGTCTTGGGTCGTTGGCATATAGCTGATCTTCTTTTTGCGATTTTGACTCCCTATGTTCTGGATCCCATAGTGGAAGTTGGTTATAATGACTAGCACAACTACATCCTAGAGTAACGCTAGTTAATTTCGCAAGCACCTTGTAAATTCGATCTGCCATTACTGTCGATGGAGCAACTTCCATATCTTGCTATCCTTCGCTAGTGTTTTTACCGACTTCTAAAAAGGAGTTCGTTTGTGCGTATTTTTTTTTTGTGTATGTTCATCGATATTTTCGCCAATTGCGAACTTATTAAAAATTACTTTTTAGTTCTAAAGAGTATATTCTCGAGGTAGTCCCATTTAAATTTTATAGAATTCGGCTGAGCCGTTTTTTTTTTAAATCGGCAAAAAGTACATGGATATCACATCTATGACAGTCGGTGTTGCGATTATTTGAGAAAAAATAATTATATGCTCCCTATACGACATGACATCTAGGGACTTACCTTGTATTTAATTTGATCTAAAAATACCGTCCGTGGTCTGTCATATCATTTATTAATACTATCATTATAAATTGTCACAGAGAAATCGTGAAGTTATTGCTATCGACGAGCTGCGATGTGCCCGCGTCGCCATGCATCGTGGACAAGAAGGGAGCCACGCCGCTTCACCTGGCGGCCTTCAAGGGGCAGACGGAGGTGGTTAAGATGCTCCTCGACTACGACAACCCTCGCGTCAACATTGATCAGATGGTGAGCTCTGAACCTTCTAGAACTTACTATACCATAGAAGAACCAAAGTTCAAGTTGAAATGACAGTGGGATGGACACAGCAATAACCGATGGGGCCAAACAGTTCTCGAGTGGAGACCAGCAAGCGCAGCGTAGGACGTCCACTGACTAGGCGGACTGACGATATAATTAAGACCCCAGGAACACGCTGGATACCAGGCTGCTTCCAACAGGCCTTATTGGAAACCCCTGGGCGTCGCGACGTGTAGCTGACGATTTTTTCAAAAAACCTTTTTGTGGAGGCCTTATTTCAACAATGGAACGTAATAGGCTAATATAAATCGATAAAATCGACCAAGTACGAGTAGGACTTGCGTATGAAGGGTCCCGTACCGTATGAGGGCCCTTAGGCAATAAAATCACATTTGTTGTATAGAAGCCTCCCTTAAATATTTATTTTGTTCTGTTTTTACTATTTGTTGTTAAAGCGGCAAGAGAAATACATCATCTGTGAAAATTTTAACTTTCTAGCTATCACGGTTCATGAGATACAGTCTGGTGACAGACAGAAGGACAGACGGACGGACAACAGCGGAGTCTTAGTAATAGGGTCCCGATTTTACCCTTTGGTTACGGAACCCTAAAAAAAAGTTATGAAATGAACAAAAAGCACGCCTAATATCACTTAGAGTAACCTTGTCCAGATTTCCTTTGGATAGCTGGATTAATGTTAGACGGTAGATAGTGAAGCCTTATAAAATCTCTCGTTATAGATCAGGTTGTAAAAAAATAAATGTACAGCGAAATCAACCATCCATGAGCCATAGGACATCCACTACTCGATGTCAAACATAAAGGTGTTGTTCCTTCTTTATCCAAAACACCATTAAAAAACGCTCATAATATTTTTGGAGATCTTTGTTTTTGGCAAGGAGGCAACTGCACCTTTCTTATTCATTTATTTGTAAGGGTTCATTGGTTTGTATGGGTACGTTAGGTTTCTTGCTTTCATGGAAATCATTGGTGGTCTATAAAATAACCGCCTTGTCGAAGCCTAATGCCCAATGATTAAATGCACTGCTTTAGGATAAATCCTGACTTTCTAATAGCCTAAATAACGGACCACCTTTTGACCTGCCAAACTACTATTTTAATCAGCTGGGTGGACCAAGTAAACCAGCTTGAAATTTCCTGCTTCAAAACTGACGCAACTACTGGTTCAATCAATAACTGCATTGAAACACAGCTGGAAACAACAGTTTTTGTTATAATCTTATTAAAATTCTGTCACCATTAAGCTGATTTCTTGGGCATGGAATGTAGCCAGTGTCATGCGGTGAATATAAATGGCTTGCCGTGGGCTGGCGATGGCAATCGCCCTAGAACCGGTCTATGGGACCCGGGGTCGATGGCATTATGTGCAAGCTGTATGCACTTATGCGGCGGCCTTTCGACCTTCGGAGTTGTGGACCTCGTTTTATGAGCCGTGTCAATCAGAGGGTGATCGCCTATGTTAAATCTCATTGTTAAAATCTATAAGAAGTGGACGTGGATAATTTTGTACAAAAGAAGATCCTTGCATAGATCAACACAGACGTTGTATTAAACTGTTTCTCACTACTGATTACGTCAATCGAAGGAAAATACAATGATCTTCTATGTAGAATCTTATTGGTAAAACCTATAAGAAGTGGACATTGCAAAGATAATTTTAGGCGTTGTATTAAACTATTACCTATTGTTGAGTAAGGGCCTCTTTTCAACAAAAGGGTTCGAAGGTAATAAGTAAAGTTACTCAAATGCAACCCACATTTGATTAGTTAGCGTGCTATAATGCTGTTAAAACATCTTTATTCTTGCACATGGAGAACTCTTTAACTGTCGTCGTTGTCGTTTCAGCATAGGACGTCCACTGCTGGACGTAGACCTCCCCTATAGATTTCCAATAAAACCAGTTGGAAGCGGCTCGCATGCAATTTAAACCTAAAGTTTAATGAGGTCAACCGTCCACCTTAAGGGTGGACGTCCTAAACTGCGGTTGACGACTTTGGGTTTCACAGATTATTCATGGTTAATCATCGCGTGGTTAACTGTTCGTTTAGAACTACTTACTTAGTTATGTTTTTTTTTTGAGTGTTTGGTAAGTTCTGCGTTCTAAAGTAGCAGGGACTTGCCCAACAATGTGTCAACTAAGATGAACTCAAGTAATCGGCGACCTTTGCAAGTGGTACCTACCTTATTGCGTGTTCCTAACCGGTAGTTTTATGCATGATGAAATGATGGAAAATGGTCAGTACCATGAGTAAAGGTTAGGTAATAAAGTACTTCTGTTCGTAAATAAACTTGCAAAATAATTCAATCTTATTTACAAATTATTTTTCTTGGTTTGGGAAAAAAATCTAAAGCACGTTGATAATTTTGTTTTGGCTATTTTGTTTTCTCGTGTTGTGGTTCTTGTATGCCGGCGTAGACAGTCCTAAGGTTCTTGTTTATTAATTGGGTTTATTACTACAGACATGGTGTACCATCATAGACACTTTTACAACATGATTTAGGCAGCCTCAGAAGTGTTTGTAGCACTTGCGTTCAAGGTTTAAGGTGACACTAGTCAAAGCACGAAGTCGTTCTTGGGAGCGATCACAAGTAGAGTAGATAACACCGAGTAACACACGGAAACGTAGCCTCGGACTCCGCCGGTGATCGCTTTCACAAAATAAATCAAAATAAGTGTGTAATATTAAGAAACTATGTGAATTATTTAGAAATTAGCATTGCGTGCATGCCCTGAGCATTCATTCTCGCCATCGAAGGCTCCTTCTTGCGGCAGCGTCGTGTGTCGGGTCGTTCTCCTCCCTCAAATATGGTCGAGGAGAGCGATGGCTGGCACATGCGTCACACTCGTGATCGGGTGCTGCTTGCGGGTCGCCGGTTTGCTCGCGGCATTTACGCAATGCACTGAAACTACTAACTTAGACTAAGATTTAAACTAACCCATCTCTATTGTACAGTCGTATTCTTTCAATTGTAACTTGTTAACAAAGGGCACAGACCCTGGAGTCTGTGGATCATTAATTTAAATAAAAAAAAAAAAAAAAAAAGTCGTTCTTGGACGTAGCTTAAATAAATCATAATTATTTCACCTGTCTTGTCTTAAGAACAGAACTCATCAAGACCGCAGGCTCTTTCTGGATGCAAGCCGCTTGCAATCGGTCTTGTTGGAGATATATAGGGGAGGCCTATGTCCAGCAGTGGACGTCCTATGGCTGAAGCGTGGATAACGAGTACTAACCGACTTCCAAAAATAGTATCTTAGTGCGACGGTTTTTTCTTTTTGTATGTATTTTACGCGCTTACTTCGCAAATTATGAACAGATTTTATTGATTATTTTTTTTTGTTTGGTAGATCAGAGGTGGTTTCATTTAAATTTAATCGAAATAAGTTGAGTCGTTTCGATAAAAAAAACAAATGTGAAAATTACTACATCGGTGATACATAAACCTGTGCAAACTATTTGAATTCTGTACGCAGTTGAAGTCGGTTATGCCATTTTTCCTCGTCGGGACCTTTTGTGTGGATAGCAAAAGCTCCATCTCCAATCATCCACGAGCCTAAATAGAGGTCCCCTTTTAGTAGGCTCTTACTACAGGCAGGGGATACCGATATTACCGATACCGTTCCCTTTTTGTTAGGCTCTTACTACAGGCAGGGGATACCAATGCCGTTCCCTTTTTAGTAGGCTCTTACTACGGGCAGGGTATACTGATATTACCGATGCCGTTCCCTTTTTAGTAGGCTCTTACTACAGGCAGGGGATATCGATGCCGCTCCCTTTTTATTTAGTTGGTTCTTACTACAGGCAGGGGATACCGATATTACCGATGCCGTTCCCTTTTTTGGTAGGTTCTTACTACAGGCAGGGGATACCAATGCCGTTACCTTTTTGGTAGGCTCACTACAGGTAGGGGATACCAATGCCGTTCCCTTTTTAGTAGGCTCTTGCTACAGGCAGAGGATACCAATGCCGTTCCCTTTTTAGTAGGCTCTTACCAAAGGTAGGGTATACCGATATTACCGATGCCGTTCCCTTTTTATGAGGCTCTTACTGCAGGCAGGGGATACCGATTCCGTATTCTATTGCCCCGGCATCAGGGCCAACCCAATTTACAATCCTAATGAATTTTACTGTTCTTTCTATACAGACGACGAACAGAGAGACGGCGTTGCTGATCGCCGCCCATTTCGGCTACGTGGACATCGTGGCGTTGCTGATAGCACGCGGCGCTGACGTCACCATCCGAAACGCTAACATGGAGAGCGCTTTGGACCTGGCTGCTCAGTTCGGATGGTAACACTACGACAACTTACTAAAAACTCTAATGTACTGTACACTGTACAGTATAATAGCTCGCAGATAGCACGCGGCGCTGACGTCACCATCCGAAACGCTAACATGGAGAGCGCTTTGGACCTGGCTGCTCAGTTCGGATGGTAACACTACTACAACTTACTAAAAACTCTAATGTACTGTACACTGTACAGTATAATAGCTCGCAGATAGCACGCGGCGCTGACGTCACCATCCGAAACGCTAACATGGAGAGCGCTTTGGACCTGGCTGCTCAGTTCGGATGGTAACACTACGACAACTTACTAAAAACTCTAATGTACTGTACACTGTACAGTATAATAGCTCGCAGATAGCACGCGGCGCTGACGTCACCATCCGAAACGCTAACATGGAGAGCGCTTTGGACCTGGCTGCTCAGTTCGGATGGTAACACTACTACAACTTACTAAAAACTCTAATGTACTGTACACTGTACAGTATAATAGCTCGCAGATAGCACGCGGCGCTGACGTCACCATCCGAAACGCTAACATGGAGAGCGCTTTGGACCTGGCTGCTCAGTTCGGATGGTAACACTACGACAACTTACTAAAAACTCTAATGTACTGTACACTGTACAGTATAATAGCTCGCAGATAGCACGCGGCGCTGACGTCACCATCCGAAACGCTAACATGGAGAGCGCTTTGGACCTGGCTGCTCAGTTCGGATGGTAACACTACGACAACTTACTAAAAACTCTAATGTACTGTACACTGTACAGTATAATAGCTCGCAGATAGCACGCGGCGCTGACGTCACCATCCGAAACGCTAACATGGAGAGCGCTTTGGACCTGGCTGCTCAGTTCGGATGGTAACACTACGACAACTTACTAAAAACTCTAATGTACTGTACACTGTACAGTATAATAGCTCGCAGATAGCACGCGGCGCTGACGTCACCATCCGAAACGCTAACATGGAGAGCGCTTTGGACCTGGCTGCTCAGTTCGGATGGTAACACTACTACAACTTACTAAAAACTCTAGTATACTGTACACTGTACAGTAATAATACTAATAACCCCGACTTACGCGGTCTTCTTTTTGATCACCGCGCGCATCGGCGTATTCGACTTACGACAATTGCGGACGTGTTCTTGTATATATACCCTCAATACAGGGTATATATGCCATATATTTAGTTAAACTGGTTTTTAACTGAATTATGTATATATTTGCAATAAATATAATAATAATAGTTTAACATACGCAGTGAAGTTCGAACGTTTTTCCACACACGCCATTGAATTTCCTATATGGACGTATGCAGGTTGCCTCACGATGTTTTCCCTACCGTAAAGCCAGTGTGGTGTATTCTTATGTCTATGTCGATAGAGAATCAGATGGAAAATATTTTATTTCATATAGATTCGCGTTTAAGCACATTTTGCATGATATCAAGCACACATAAGGTCTACGGTGTTGCACGTAACGTCTTGTTTTTCAACACTAAACTTTAGTACTCGTAACTTTTCGGTTGTATCTCTAAAATTAATGTTAAACCACACGTTTCACGATCTCGTCCATAAGTTATCGTGAAGTATCTCGTTAGTTTACTAAAGCTCGCTCCACGGTCGCTAACTTAGAGATTTTGTTCTGCGATACTTTACTCGTAGTTTAGAATGTCGAGTTTTCTCATTAAGTTACTAAAACTTAAAGTTGCTTGAAAACTGATGCTTAGGCAAAGTTTCGGAGCTGTATGTCACTAGTTGGCTTTTAGTTAAATAAATAAATAATAGGAGACATCTTACACACGGTCTCTGACTCCAAACTAAGAGACTGATATACTACATATTAATATTTTAAATTCATACTTATATAGATAGTACCTAAATATCTCCCAGACACAGCAAACACCTATGTTCATCACATAAATGCTTGTCCTTGGTGGGGATCGAACCTACGCCTCGTTGATCCAGAAGTCAAGGCTACTAACTACTGAGCCATCGAGGCAGTCTGTTGAAGACGTTTATTTGCACATGTTGCAGATAATGTTCAGGAGGCCTTGGACCTTTTAATTTTAAAAACTAATGTCGAAAAGTTGTCGCGTGGAGACCACACCGCATGCGCAGCGTAGAACACCCACCTACAAAATGGACAGATGATATCATTAATAACGCAGGATTGCGCTGGATTCAAGCCGTTTCCTACCGGTCTTATTGGAGATCTACGTCCAGTGGACGTTCTATAGCTGATAAAAACGACATGACGTTATGAACGATTTCAAAGGCTAATAAAAATACTTAAAATATAATGGCAGACAATAAAAATGAATCAAAGACATGTGCTACAGATATTAAAGTCAGTCGAATCAATAGATGGCCTACTTATATTGTGTCGCCTAATAAGTTATTCATTATTGTGTTGAATATAAAAAAAATATTGATTCAAATGACCGTGTTCTCTATAGAATCTATTAGATGCTGATTAAAACTTAGACTTCACTGAACCACTGCCACTGCTGAAACTAGGTAGGTCTTATCTAAGCACGCTGTATAGTCCGCGCCACACAAGTCAGCGGATGAGAAGTTAGCCGATGACACTTTGCGCATGTGTGCACAATGCCGACGCCGCTTGGCGTAGTGGTGAGCACGGGCGCGGGAGGCATGAGGTTGGCGGGCGGGTGTGTCTCGTCAAAGAATATATAATAATACTACGTATAGAACGGCCACTCGTTACCCCCCACCCGTTTGAGTCTTCCTCACTTCCACCCCGCGTCTACGTACCGCATCGTGCACTCTGTGTGCGGGCTGCACAGGCCGGTGAATTTTCTAATAAAAACTACCTAGACTGTGACAATAGGGAAGACTTGTACGGTGTATGGTTGAATATCAATGATACGTAACAAAACAAGAAATTTTAATGTTTCCCTAAGGATAATTAATAGGAACTTATTTTACATTATTTGGTAACTTCCTCTTGATATTATCTTACAAAAGAAGTAGATCGGTTACTTTTTGTTAAAATGCTTCCAAATTAAGTCATTGTTATACTATTTTAAGCACTAGATTAATATTCATTTTTGCAAATTAAGTACGCAACTGTCTCACTCACGCGGCATGACGTCACGATGTGGTGATCGCTGACAGCCATAGACGTTCCGCACATAAATGCGCGTGTAGCGACCGTGCGTATGTGTCGTATCTGTGAGTAAGTACTGTGTAGGTGTGCGTAAGACAGCAGATTTTGTATGAAAAATCGCGGAGTGTCCGGGCTGTGGTCTCGTCTCTCTGGCTCCCGCGCATACCTATATTTCGGCTTTTGCGCTGTGTTCTGCGCATAAATTCCCATCCGCCGACTTGTGTGGCGCGGATTATACCACTAACTCGCCCCATGATAAGCGACGTTGTGGTCGAAAATGAAGCTCGGAGAATTAAGAAGATTTTGAAAAGCTTTAGATTATATCTCTCAGGAAACAGTAAAGCCACCAGGCTGTTCCATTCCCTGACCGTACGAATCAGAAATGTTGAGTCATATCGCTTCGTACGCATCTCAGCAAATCTACAGTGCAGGGGTAGTAGTGAGGCGTCCCTCTACTTGTCCTGTAGTAAAAAAGGGATGGTAGGATAAGGTCGTGTAGCTCTGATGCGCAGTTGCACATTCTCCGAAATGAACTTATATAAACGAATCATTTTCAAGCTTATTTTTATGTAGGTACTACGGGACTCTGAGGCCGTGGTGGCCTAGAGGTAGTAACATCCGCCTTACAATCGTGAGGTCGTGGGTTCAAATCCTAATCCTGTACCAATGAGTTCTTTGGAATTTATGTACGGAATTTCACACCACTGGTTTTTCGGTGAAGGAAAACATCATGAGGCAACCTGCATAAGTCCATTGAAGAAATTTGATGGCGTATGTGAATCTACCAACCCGCACTGGGCCAGCGTGGAGGATATGGTCCAATCACCCTTTGTGGGTAGGCCTACGTCCTGCAGTGGACTATTAAAAAGGCTTCTACAGTACAGTACTACGGGACTAACCGCACACTGAAAATATATTCCGACGTTTCGACCGATTTGTATCGATCGTGGTTACTGGCATACAGTTCTGTGCGCGATTTGGCCCGTAGTGCAAAAAAATAATGAACGTGTTCAAATCGCGAAAGTTTAATTAAAACATTTTCAATTTGTCTGCAAGGTTGGACACAGTGAAGCACTTGGTGCGAGTCCGGCCTCAGTTGGTGGACCCGTACCGGCTGCCGCCGCTAGGGGACAGTCGGTACCTGAGCGGCGGAGACACCACGCCTCTACATCGCGCCGCCAAGCACGGGAAAGAGTAAGTAGATGACGAATTATCCATAAATCTATCCCCAAGGAACACTACCTAGGTGATAGGATCACCTCGCTTCACGTCTCTGCGTCGCGTCGACAAGCAAGGGAAAGAGTAAGTAGATGAGGAAATAAAAAATTGGCCAAGTGCAAGTCGGACTCGCGCACGAAGGGTTCCGTACCGTATGGGAGCCCCATTCCTCTTGCTATTGTTAATAGCGAGCAAAAATCTCCTAAAAATCACGTTTGTTGTATGGGAGCCCCCCTTAAATATTTACTTTATTCTATTTTTATGTATTTGTTGTTATAGCGGCAACCGAAATACATCATCTGTGAAAATTTCAGCTGCCTAGCTATCGCGGTTCATGAGATACAGCCCGGTGACAGACGGACAGACGGACATCGAAGTCTTAGTAATAGGGTCCCGTTTTTCCCTTTGGGTATGGAACCCCTAAAAAAGCACCAATACTAGCACTGATATTTACAATAATCCCTTTTTAAACCTCGTGCTTACTTCAATTCTTAAGTATCTTTTCTAGGTCAGATATCAGCTATAAAATATTGCAAAATCAAAAAGCAGTTCGTTAAGAATTATTTCTAACAGAAAATGGTCGCCAGTCCCTTATTCTTACAAGCTGTTTGTACAATCATGTAAATTATACAAGTTGGGGGAATTCATTTTGCCTAAATATATAGGGAAAGAGTTATGTAAAAGGCCCATTTGTTAAAATATTATAACGACGTCGTTACATGTCGACAGATGGGAGTATGGTACAAGACACAAGTGAAGCATTATAGATACTATCTATAGATAGACTGAAAAACAATTGTTGTTCGAACCTTAAATAAATACAAACAAGTCAAAAAAAGATAATATTCCCGCTTCTTGGTGTGGCGCTTCCTTAGCACTAGCTTTCAAAGAAATTGATACATAAACACCGCAAGAAAAATCGTTAAATGTCGGCTTCAATGATTTTGGAATGTTTGCGGTGTTGATTTCTAGATTTCTTTGAAAGCAAGTAAAATGAACGTCAAGCCTGCCAAGAATGTGCCAAGCTAATAAGCATTTGAAACATTTTTTTTTAAACATTATTGTGATGTTTGTATTCGTTGAAGGTATGAACAATACTAATGAGTTTTCATTCTGTCAATAGATTCTCTAGATAGTGCGCTGCTTCACTCGTGTCTTGTACCATACTTCCATTTGTAACGACATCGCTATAATATTTTAACTAGCTTTTACATTAATTAATCATTCCCAAGCTTCCAATACATGAATTCAGTTTTAATTTATTATTTAATCGGGGAGTTTAAATTATCTAAAGAAAGTTGATTGAATCAGACGTTACTTTGCGAAAGTTCATGTTCAAATCAGTGTTTAATATATATTATGTTGTGATTTAAGCACTATAAGTTTTAAAGGCACCTAGTTAACTGCACATTTAGACTGCCTTGTTGTTCAATCACAACAGAGCGGAAATGCACTAAAGATCTTTTTCAGAACAAAGATATTTAAATCGCCTGTTCGGTCGTTTGGATCGTTCCCTTCCCTCAAATATGGTCGAGGAGAGCGTTGGCTGGCACATGCGTCAAACTCGTGATCGAATGCATTGAAACTGTTTGTACTAATTAACTTAGGCTAAGATAACGTTAACTCTGTTCTTGTATAGAGTTTGTGCAAAAAGAGACGCGCCATAGGAATTGAGGTCGCCTGTGTGCCATTTACTAATTTGTTACGTTGACAACACGACTCAGTCACTGCTAGTACAACTAAAAGTGTTTGATACTTGGTAGACACCAATTCGGTTTTCATCAGTATTCGCGTCTATCAAGTAGTAGGACCCTGGGCTGCTGATTAAAATCTTATTGTTAGTTCACCGTAACGCCACGACGCGTCGGTTCTCTTTTTGCACATCCTTACATAGTATAAAATAAAGTCGCTATTTTTGTCTGTTTGTTTGTCTGTATGCTTAAATCTTTAAAACTACGCAACGGATTTTGATGCGGTTTTTTTTTTATGGATAGAGTGATTCAAGAGGAAGGTTCATATGTATAATACACCTGTGCGAAGCCGGGGCGGGTCGTCTAGTACTCTATAATTGTGAAATTTGATGCAATAAAGACACGGAACCTGGAGTCTGCAAAGTAGTGCTATAATTATAAAAAAAGAATCGCCTGTTCTTATGATTTGGACCAACCAAGTCAACAAACGGCGTCGAAGGCGTGCGTCACACGCCACCGTCACCAATTTAACCCTTCGACAGGAAAATTGACACATAGAAGCTGATAACGGAGTAGGAAACGATCCTTTTATGGATGCGGCAAGCCTATCGTTTCAAATACATATCACATTAGTTGCCCAAATATCTGTGCCTAATAAGGGCAGTTTGAAATTAAAATTATATGAAAGTTTTTATCCCCGATCAAAGCAAAAAATGTAATATAGTATGTTCAATATTTATTTTTCCACACTAAGGATGTCCGATGACAAGAAACAAGAAAATATATAGAATTATGTGACGAGTGATAAGCCTAGTGCATGTCCATGACAGGTTACCGCCACCCTGAATTTTGAACTATGGAGCACCGCGCTGCTTTCGTTACTTCGAAATATAAAAGGTTTAAGAGATGATCTGATAGGGTCTTATCTGCGACTTTTTTTTGTTTTAGGTAGGTGCTTGTTTTTTTATCGCGAATAAATCCACGCTTGACCACCAAGTCGCCTGGTGGTAAGCGACGTTGTGATCGAAGATGAAGCATACAGACTTAGAAAATACTTAGCTTACGGTTTTATTGTCATATTCGATGTAAAACTGGCAAAGATAAATTCGCAGGCTTTCGCAGACTGAATAGGTTTGTTTACTAAAAAAGTATAATTAGTCCGTGAAATAGATTATCAAAAAATAACACACACGTATTTTTAATTTTGTCAATTTAACAAAAATTGGTGAAGATATAACCTGTTAAAGTTCCGCGTGACGTCACTAACCTACTACAAATGTATCGGTACCGGCTAGTGAAACCACGAGCCCCCACTCTCAAATTTGACAAAGTTTATCTTTGTCATTAATTGTTTGATTGACAAAAGAAAAAATACGTATCCAATTTTTTTTTTATAATCTAACGGACTAATTGTGAATAATGTTTTTTTATACCCAGTACACATGCCTATTGCTCCCAGGTATTTCTAACATAAAATCAGTCAAAGAATCTGTGTATTGTATTCATCATAATACCGTATCCAAAATCGCACCCCGCCCTACGCTCTGTGTGCACGTAAATTCCCTAGCACGAAACCTATCGGTGCGTTATAACGAACGAATGAATATGAATATGAAGCGATTGTAACGCGTTGTGTACACGCCTTTACATTAACATAAATTAATGAGTACGGTAATAATAGTTGGCGGTGTCACGTGGAAATGGTGCTTTATTTCGGTTGTATCTTGGTAAGGTAGAGGGTTACTCTTCTTTTCACCACAGTATTTTTTTTATAAATACAGGGCTTATTTGAAGCCGAACGGGGATGATTAAGGATTATTATGAACAACTTTTACTGTGGGCCAAACCGAAATTTTAAAAAGCAGCAGCTCTGAATCGACAAAATGTATGAGACAGCCGATTTATTTTTCTCGAATTCTGGGTTGTCGATACTAAACGTTTTCCATAATGATGACCTGAATCACCTTCTTTCGAGTTAGTAAAATCTATCTATCCGAAAAAACCTATGTACACAAATACCGGGAATTTCTCTATATAGTAGGTAGGCTGCGTATATAACATTCCGAGACTGACCGAACATTACAGCCTGTAAATTTACAAGGTTCTCAGCTCTCCGCGAAATTGATTTTTAAACATCGCATGTCACTGGCACCAGGTAAATCAGACATAATTATGAAAATACTAGCCGACCCGGTGAACTTCGTTTCATGCGATTTATGTGTTGTTCTGATGTATAAGATATTATTACAAAGTTTCATCTAAATCCGTTCAGTCTTTTTAGCGTGTTAGATAAAAACATCCAAATATCGCAAACAAACTTTCTTCACGTTTTTAATATTAGTATGATAGTATGATTGCAATAATATAAATGCATAGATTAGATTATTAGATGGTCATGTACGTCTCACTTTTTAGTTTCAGTTTTTAATGTCTTTTGTTTCATAACATTTTTATCAAATAAACCGTAATATTTTTTACGATACTTTGATTATACAATCGATAGTAGTAATATGCGCATTTATGTCGGTTTTTCGAAGAAAATGGACGAAAAACAATAAATGAGTCATTACCGTACCTGGTTACAATTTCAACCAGCAGCGTCACTCATCCGAAAATTGAATTTTTCTAAGTTTCTAACCGAATTCAAGGTGGTCGATCGGCAATCTATTTTATTTATTACAAGCTTTCATCTAACTTGAAATGGATGTGCCTATGTATGTATGTAGGTTCGGGTGGGACTCTTATGTGTGGTGGGTGGTTAAATTTTACCAACTTGTCGGTTTACGATTGAGCTAAAATTTTGCACGCAAATGTATGTCGCCTGACAATGCAATAATATGGTAGCATGGAGCTGATCTGATGATGGAGTAGGAAGGTGGCCACAGGAATTCCTGTAGTAAACAAGATAGATTTATCGTGTTTGGGCTCGTTTTACTTGTCTTGGCTAGCACTCTGTTGCTACATGATATCCATAATCTCAAAAGCTGGTATTTAAAAAGTTATATTTTTTTTAAATGTATTACTGAGAAAGCTTGCTTAATCTTGTATCAGAAGCTTCTACGTAGACCTAGCTATCTAGGCAGGTAATCTTGGATACTTCAAGAAGAGTGTAATTTTTTTTTTTTTATAGAGACGAGAAACATTTTATTTTACTCACTATGTTCAGTTCATATTATCATTTTCCTACCTTGTTCCCACTTATGTGGTATATACAGAATGTCCGTATAATCAATTGATTTACTTCAACAACATGAATCCAGAGAAAATAAAATAAACAAACAATAGTACATTGTTCACCGAGAGGAGAAAGTGACCGATTACCGTCGAGGGTGTCGTTTGAAACACCCGAGTTCGGGAATCGCATTTTTTTTTATTGAGACGATTTTTTTTTATTTTGCTCTCTATGTTCAGTTCATATTATCATTTTCCTACCTTGTTCCCACTTATGTGGTATATACAGAATGTCCGTATAATCAATTGATTTACTCCAACAACATGAATCCAGAGAAAATAAAATAAACAAACAATAGTACATTGTTCACCGAGAGGAGAAAGTGACCGATTACCGTCGAGGGTGTCGTTTGAAACACCCGAGATCGGGAATCGCACTTTCTCTCGAGTAATACATAGTGCTTTATACTACACCTACGAAGAAATAAAAAACTAAATCTTTACTAATTGAAATTTATATTGAAATTGTTGCAGTTAGTGAAGCTTAATGTAACACTTGAAAATGGCGCCAATGGCGTCTGAAATTTTCACACACAGCTAGTGGCCAGTGTCATTTTGCGAACTTGGAGATAAAAACTCACTAAAAACTTTTTGGCTTTTGATATTTAGGTTACCAGCGCATAGTCTTACCCAAAATTAAAAAAGAAAAACCACGTAAGAAATGGATTTTCATACACTTTTCTCTCCCGCTCAGATGCGTTTTCTCCCCGCATATTTGTTCGATATGCAATGACATACTTTCTACCGTAAATTTGATAAAGTATCAAGGTACTTTCCGAGCAGGTGTAGTATAAAAAAATCTTTTCTTTCATTCTAATATCCCTCAATAAACGTACATTGTTACGTGTATGTTACTCGTAAACGTATGATATTTCTTCAGTGCCAGCAATATTTATAATGCACTAGCACTAATACATTTGTACCAGTTTCACGTTCCGCTGCACTCGCATGCCTGAATGAATAATGCAGCGGAACATTTTTCGATTCGCACGTTATCCGCCGCTATGCGATATGTAAACATAAACATGCGATGACGACTCGACTGTTCGTTAGTGCCACTACATCTGAATATGTATGATTGTGGTGATCAGTGTTGTTATCGTAAAAATCTGGGTTGCCGTATGTCACATTCTGATTTGCCGTATTTTAAGGGAAAAATAACTAAAATGCCGTATATAATTTAAAAATGTTTATTCCTCATTTATTTCTTCTCCATAAAGGTTTCTTATCGTTTCTATAACTTCAGATTCATGTTTATCTAGTGTGTACTTGTCCTTGCTTATCATTTTGTCACACATGTCGCGCGACACCTTAAACTTCGTACAGTTCCCTTGATTTTGAATAAGTTGTCTTGCTAATAGTTTTATTTACAGTCGATGTCCTTAATTATTTTTGGTCATTTGTCACATGTCGTCGCAAAGTCGAAGTTTCACACGATAATTTAACGTCGCATACGGTGCTTTGCCCTATACAGATCATCTTCAACAGGAGCAATCCAGTCTTTGAAAACATCGTCACTCTCCCACTGTTGTCGACATTTTAGTTTTATGTGTTTACCCTTTTTAGTCTTTTTTGGCGAAGATGGTCCTTCAGAGTCACAATCACTCATGTCATTAATTTAATTCACAAATAAACACTAAGTAATTAATGAATTATTTATCTCAAAACCGTAACAAGCGAATGAGCTCGAGTATTATGTTTGAGCTATTCAGATATTCGACTCATAGATTCAAAGATAAACCCAATTCCTACTTTAGTTCAATACGTTGTCTCTTTTATTTTTAGCTAAAGCAAAGGAGATGGCACTATACGACGATATGAACTTAGTTGCGAGTCGGGATTTCCCCGGCCATCGGCTGTAAGTGGCACGTTTAAAAACGTTTCGTTTCATACGTTTCGCGCTGGTTAAAAAACGTTTCTTTTCACTTACAGTCAATTGCCGTATTTTTTGATACGGCAGTGAAAGGCCTGCCGTATACCGTATTTTGTTAAAATAAAACGTGGATTACCGTATATTACGGCAATTGCCGTATCAATAACAACGCTGGTGGTGATTTACATATGTGCATACTGGGTTGGAGTATCAACAAACTATAGGTATGTAGAGTTTCTGATGTAGTGGAGAATTGGCCGCTTTTGGTAGTTTGGTCTTGAATTAAACTGGGCTCTACGGAGATTGACAACAATGTATATGGTAGTGTATGCCTCTACGGTACCAGCAATAGAGCTCAACAGAATAAAGTAAGAATGAAAAAAAATTGTACAGATGTTTATAAATTATAAAACTTTATTTTCAGATAACATGAGATCCATAGACAGTATTTTACAGAAAAATAATATGAGATCAGTAGTGTTCACTGTTAAAATAAAAACCCCGTGAACGCATAAAAAATACTGAACCAGTGCGAGGCAGGCTCGCCTACCAAGGGTTCCGTACAGATCACTAAGATACCTGGTATTGAAAAACTATTGAAACAACCCTCCCGACTCCTCTCTCCGAGCTCCTAGGGCGCAAGACCGTAGGCGGTGGGTCAACTTATAAATACAGTGTATATGTATACCAAATCACAATAGACTAATGTATCATTTTCCGTATAGGGACGTGGTAGAAGCCCTAATAGACGCCGGGTTCGACCCCAACATACGCACCGACAACGGCACAGCGTTGCACGAAGCTGCCTGCTTCGCCAGAGCCGACGTGGTCCGCTTGCTGCTGAGAAGAGGCGCCAATCTGAACGCCAGGGACTGTAGGGGACGGACTGTGTACGACATGCTCAAGGATCATCCTAAGGAGGCGACGAGGAAAGTTCGGGAGGCGATACGAGGTAATTTTATTGTATAGCTAACCAAGGATGCTACAACACGATACGAACAATAATTATTTTTTGCAAAAAAAAGCATGACCGACTTCACCCGTGTACAGAATTCGCGAATATTTCGCACGGATCGATGTAGCATTTTTCACATTATTGTTAATATATCAAAAATGGCTCAGCCGGTTTCAATAAAATTTGAATGGGACCAATTTCGAAGTATACTCTTACCAATAAAAAAAAATTGAAATCAGACTACTACGAAAAAAGTTATGCGTGGTTATACGAGTACATAAAAAAAAAATACGCGTCGGATTGAGTACCTCCTCCGGTTCGTCGGTCAAAAAGACATCCAGACCCTGTACAGGGTAGGTACATTTTGATTTCCTTAAGGTGCCTTAAATGGTGCCAATCTAAACGCCAGGAGGTACTTAACTATTAACAGAATATTGGCAGGATTGAGGCTCTTCACTACGATTTTGTTGTCGTGGATGCTACGAACAAAAATAAAGACAACCAACACCCAGACTTTAAACAGATACATACATTAGAAATGGCGAAGATACATATTTAAAGGTGCCAATGTGAATGCAAGTTGCCGTGGAATAACTGTGTATAGGCCGAATCATATAAGTCGGCGGATGGGAAGTTAGCAACAACCTGCGCGAAACCCAATCAATGCGCAACTTTATGTTGGCCTCAGTCAGATTGGTTATTGCGCAGCTTGTACTAACTTCACATCCGTCGACTTGTATGATTCGGCCTGTACGACATGCTCAAGGATCAGCCTAAGGAGACGACGAAGCCAAGGCCGGCCAAGGGCAGTGTAGGATGTCCGTCCACTCAAAATGGACGATTAGATAAAAAAAACCAGTCCGCAACTTGACGTCCTATCTCTGATGACAAATAAAAACGATTTTTGTTTCGTACCTTCTTAGCTAAGGACTGTTATTAAATGAATGATTTTTTCCCCAGAATTCGACAGGTGCCCCAAAAGCTCGTATGAGAGTGAAGAAGACCTACCCCGGTTCCCAGTGGACCACGACTACAGTCCCACCGCCCCTGCGTGAGTAGACCTATCTTATTGCATATAGAGAACAAAATTGAACGAACCATTCTTTCAAAAGCGCCCTTAGTAGACGGTAAAATTTTGACTGTTTTAGCACCTTCTGAGCGCCACTCCCTAAATTATAGGCTGAATCAAACTTGTTGGCGGCTGTAAAGTTAGCTACAAGCTGCGCGAAACCCAATCCTCGCGCAGCTGATAATTGAGCTTCAGTCAGGGATGGGTTTTGCGCAGTTTGTAGTTAACATAACAGCCGCCAAGAAGATTGGTTCGGCCTGTATTCTTTTTATTTCATATTATGTGGCCTAGTTTTTTGTCGACTGTAGTCGTATGCGACTTAGGCGCGCAAAAGGTTAAAGAAAAAGAAATGTCTATTTTAAAGACGTCACGCATAACTTAGTCCAATTCAGATCTAGTAAAGCTCGCGCCAAATAACTAAAACCAAGATAGCGCGTTCTGCGCATCTGAAGTACAGATAATAGAGGGGCGCACGCAGTCGCTACAGCGCAGTAAAATAATCAACCTCACATTGTCACCTAAAAATGATTTTTGCGTACGTTTTATTTATGTGGCGCGATCTGTACATAGTTTAAAATGATTTACAATTTTGTAAAAAAAAGTAAAGAGACTTTTTGAGAAAATACCAAGTTACACTATTGGCCTAAGGAAATTAAACAAATTTCGAGTAGCTCAATTTCGCGATGTAATTACATTATTTAACTTTAGGCTTTATTTTTGTTTAAATATTGGGTTTTTTAACAAAAATAAAGCTACACAGTTTTTGAATGCAGATAAACTTGCGTTAAAGCTACGGCTGTGTGTTAATTAAATATCCATTATCCACAGTTTTTCATTGAAATATCATAACTATTCATTTTGTTGGTTTATTTGTTAGTATGTTCTTTGAATTTTCGTTAAATTTCCTAAAGGCAAGATTATTATTTCCTTATTCATAAACGTCAATTGCTCAGTTAATCCACGTTATTCGTGGAACATTTTTAAACGACGGTCATATTCTAAGATATCATTATACTTATGACCAACTTTCACTATGGTCCCAATCCAGAATTTGCCAAAAAAATTGCTAGTCGGTCGTTTAAAGATACATCCTCGTTAACTTTTCGCTAATGTGATGTGTCATTAATAAGAGCGAGATAACGAACCCTTCAATCACGTTTATGAATAAACCACAAATGATAAAACTTCTCAATATAGAATAAGACATTCAACCTCCATCCCCTATCATGGTGTGGGTTTTATTCAATCTAAGAACTGTAACGTACTAACATTGCATGTTCTACTTCAAACATTACCAAAAAGGGTCGTGTAAACGCTTAGCGGTATCTGAAATACTCTAAAATCTGTTATTCAAAGGGAGCCTCCGGTATGTGAGCTCCTACCTGTAATTACTCCAAAGATTCCACACGAAAGGGCTCTAAACACTCGGTTTTAATTGGAGTGCGTACAGTGTACACCCAAGCTTTCTGCCTTTGAACTCCTATTGATATCTTGGGTGCCTCTTCCCGAGCTTGTTTCTTTTAGTTCTTTTTCCCTTTAGCAACAATATTGACGCTTTTCTAACGTGTCTTCTCATTTCGGTTTTGGTTTTGCTTAGCGTTAAATTGCTAACATTTTTTTCATAAAATAATAAAAAAAAAAACATCTGCAAAGCGCCTTTTTAAATAATAGATGGAAAACAAAAAAGGTAAAAACGCATTCAACGGCTGTGCCTCATTAAAATCTTCCGTGTCTTTGATTTTGTCTGAAAACGGCCAGCAGAGATGTCTGTAATGTTAGGAAAAGATTTCCTCGCGCCGGCATCCTTTGATGGGCAGAGCTTCTTGTTAAAACGAGAACTTTTTTCAAATAAAAACACCTCAGACGCCTGCGAAAAGATAAACCATACAAATTAATTTAACGAACTTGTCTTTAGCTGAAAAATTTACGTAAAATACTCTGAAATAAGTAGAGAATGCAAGTTATTAGTTATTTCGCAAAGGGAGATCCCTTTGCGAAATAACTAATAATTCTTATTCTTGTTTCTCTATATATGTAATATTTTAATTTGCAGGTTTAATTATATCAAAGCATCTTCTAGTATCTCGCAAAAAAAACAAGCTTATTTGGATAGCATACGAATGAATGACGAAAAAGTGACTAACGCTAACAATTCTATACCTTCACCGATAACAAAACCTACTCCAAAAAAACTATTCAAAGACACTCATCTATCTGTAACGCCTAATCATATTATGCGAACGGATAGCTTTCTTACCAAAGAAGAATCTGTAAAAAAGTTAATGAAAGGGCGCGGCCCCGAGATGTCACATTTTGCCAAACAATTTGAATTAGTTTCTGAACTTCAAACTCTTCACTCCAATATTATCAAACCCAATGAAATCTCCAATCAACGTCCTAAAGAATCTATAAATGCTAAAAAAATCGAGAGATCAAATGTTTTTAAATCAATTAAGAAAATATGGCCGCAATTAGACCAACCCGAACCCAGGCCATTCCGGTTAGATAGTATTGATAAAAAGAAACCTGCTCCCCTGCCAAAACCTAAAACTTATCTAGAAAACGATCATGATAAAATCGCCACGTCTAAATTCCATCATTCGCAACTAACCAATTCCCATGCGTCCATCTGTCCGCAAAAGAACTATGAATCGTACGAGTATGAATCTGATCAATTATATGCTAATACGAGGGACTTCAAAGATGATTGTCAGATTTATGAAAATACTAACGATTTGATTGTAACCGAACAAATATACGAGAATTTATCAAACCTAAATATATCTGATGATGTGAAGGCAAATATACCAATTGTAATGTCAGAAAATACTTACACCTTTATGAAACCTGCAACAAATGCTTCACATATCGAGAAGTCTACTCTTAAAACTCATAAAATGTGTGGTGATGTATCATCTACAGTAGAGCAAAATTATGATACTTACACACGAATGACGCCTACAGTAGAGCAAAATTATAATACTTACACACGAATCACGCCTACAGTAGAACAAAATTATGATACTTACACTCGAATGACGCCTGCAGTGAACACAAATAATACAATTTACATGCCTATGACTCCCACAGGGAACGCAGATACTGATATTTATACACATACAACAACGCAAGATGCTGACCATGAGTTATACGCAGATGCGAACATCCTGAATCGTAACATCGATTGTTCAAGCAAACTTGTGGATTCAGAGAATCATTATTTATCCGTACGCAAAGATCCAATTTACTTACCGATGAAACCAAAGCTGTACCGGCGACTAAGTACTGGTGATTTCCCTCGTAGTCGTAGGACTAGAACATTTAGCGCATCATCTGATTATGTAGATATGGATATCAATGTTCGCTGTAAAGTTTCTCCTTACGCTTATACTCGTGTTATGTCAATTCCAGAAGGGTTTCCTTTTGCGCGTAAACCGTACAGTATGCACATAAGGGGCGTTTCTGGATGTCTTTTTGAAGAAGACGATAGTTATATTTACGAAATAAATCATAAAGCTCTCCGCAACAATGAGTATCCATTTACAAAGAAAAAACAAAATAAATTTAACATGCCTTGCTATTGCAAGGATTTGTCGAAGTACAAGAACTGTGAGATACTACAAAGTCAAAATGTTTATTACAGTTGTGAAAAAGTAGGCCCTGAAAAAGAAGAGTCTCAATATACGTATGTTGAAGATTCTAAAAATCCTTCGAAAACATTTAAAATTAAAGGCCCCGTAGGCAATAACATCGTCGTGAAAAGATTAAATAATACAGAGTCTCCCTCGGAAGACCTGTCTGCCGATCAGCAGGATTCATGTGAAATAAGACAAGGTGTATTTAGAAAAAAAATTCTCCAAATAAAACAACTTGTGACAGACTGGTCATGATAACATTTTATGTTTACAAATTTCACTCGACGTTCTCAAAACTTTCTGCAATCGGTGGTGGTATATAATAAATATACTAACAATGTTTCATTACTTAACCATTTCATTAGTTTATTTCATTGTCCTTAATTTGAATTTATGATTTATGTTTTATTTTTCCTGCTCTATGTGTTTTGCAGGACGGCCCCAGAGACCCAGAAAATGTCTAACAAAAATGACAGCTTTATACCTCCATCTTCATCGTCTCTAACAAAAAGTCATCCACAAAGTTTTGTAAAAAAGCTTGCTTCTAAATGCTTGGGCCTCAAAGCGAAGTTCAACTCGGCTCCTAACATATCTAACAACGCAGGCACAGAATCGGAAGTCGATGTTACGGCAAAGTCAACGAATCACAAGTCCAACACTAACACCTTGCATATAGGTAACAGTAAATTTTTCAAAATGTTGTCGAAAAAGGAAGAATCTGGTGAAATTGTGTGTAATGACGAGTTTGACACTATATCTTTAGACAGACTAGGGACCCTCAATAGAGATTCTGTTGTTAATAGGAGTAACAGAAGTTGCCCTGGATTTAAAACTTCTTTACCTAATATATCTGAAAATAACGAGCTTAGTGATCATGAATCCATCGCGGAATCCGTAGTTATTACTGAAATAGATTGTGATAATTCTAACAATGAGGTACATAATGTAAATGAGGCCATTAACACAAATCTTAATATATTCGAGCCTAGAGAACGCACGTCTATCATTTCCAGTGCGTCTGCAGGTTCAGCTAATTTAATCAATGAATGTTATGAATCCTACGAATTTGATAATTCCGAAGAGTTATCAAAAATTAACTCTATCCCGCGTCCCATTCCTAGGCCTGCAATTGCAAATAAAAACAATGAGGAGAGTACGATATATGAAAACGTTACGAATCTTAGGCCAAAACCGACTCCAGCAGCAAGAACACATATCCCTGTAAAATTACCGTTGGATGAGGTAGAAAAAAAAAGTTTATACGAAAACATTTCCATTCTTAAGAAACCTGAACCGCCAAAAAGGACACTTTTACCATCACTTACAAGTGGTTCAGACAATTCACGTTCACGAAGCGTGAGCAGATCATCCACCGTGTCATCTGATTCTATGGTTGATGAAACTAACCTAGAAGATATTCTGTTGTCAGAAAAATCCAAATCCTTTAGACACGGACAAGTCCCAATTTATACAGATTCTTACAAGTCAGATGTGCGTAGAACTCAGTCTACGGCATCTGATTCGTCTGATTCAACAGAGGCTAGTGCATTAGAAAATGTTGATTGTAGTGCCGACTCCACTGATGACAAAGCTTTATATTTATCCATGACAGGAACATTGCCTAGTAAAAAGTCAAATACGGAATCAAAAAAAGTGTTATTTAGACACAAAACGTTCACCAACATTGAAGTAGATAGAAATTCTGTTAAAGTGAAAGATTTACCGCGATGGAATAATGAACTCTTAAAGGAGACTCTAGCACACTATCATATTAGAGGTACCGGTCATTGTATATACAACGCGCCGACCGTTGAAGAGTTCTTATATATTTTTAATCGTGATACGTTGTACAAGGACGTTCCACCGTTTACTAAAGTGGCAAACGATAATAGAGATAGTTACTTTGAAACAGCTATATGCTTTTGTAGACCGAGACCTCCAAAACATCACAATAGCGCTGAGGATCTCTTGGAAAGATCCCCACAACAAACTGAGGAAAAGGTTTCGATCGATATCGAAGCGCTCAAACGTAGACGGGAAATTTTTGCCACGTCCTTTAAATGCTTCTGTGATGAAGGAACTTGTACGTTTCATGCAACACATCGCGATACTCTTAATGACTTAGTCGTTAAGTTTTCAGCTATAAAGAAAAGTATATCTACACCAGACATCACCTTGGCTCCTTCTTTTTCGACTCTTCCTAGACCGAATTTACCGAAAAATTATTCCGTTCCTAATAATCTCGAGGAACCTTATGCAGTTGTTAGTGTTGAAGATATCATAAATAGAACAAGCAAACAAGACGCACAAAACGATGAGGGCGAAACATATTCAACTATGTCACATCCTTCTACACTGTCCTCGTCTGCATCCCGTATGTACTCCATAAAGGACATTGCAGAAGTGATCTCTCTAAACAAATCGGCATCGACCGCCTCCACTTTGTCTAACGCTTCGGAATTGCATTTGCCTGTTCGAAAGTCGAGCTCCTCGGAATACTCCGGTCATTGGTCGCTCCAAACGTGTAATTCAAACATAACAATCCAATCCGATGCGTCATTTAAAACTTGTCTAGAAGAATCTTCCGACGATGGTTCCGACGGCACCTTGCACTCCGACGACGATTCCGACACTGAAACTATCAAGTCCGATATCAGCACGGCTAAAAGGCCGTGGGTGCATAGTGACTCTTTTCGATTCGGGAGCAATAGTAAGCCAGAAATCGAGACTATCGTGGAAGAGAGTCACAGTTCTTTCGAAGAGAAATTCGAGTCGATGTCTTCGAAGTTTGAGAGTGGGATAAGTGTTGAAGGGTCGGAGAGTTCGTCGTCGGGGGGCGAAGACGATAGCGGTGTTCCGAGGGGTGGGGATGTGTCGCTTGGTGCTTCGCTTGAGCGGGGTTCGGTGTCGCGGGGTGTTCGCAGCGGGTCAGGCCGCCGGCGGTGGGACGACTTCGAAGGCACCAGCGAAGGAGACGCGCTCAGCATTTCTTCGGCCGCTTCTAGCTGCGCGCCGTTGCATCTGGCGCATCATCACGACTACAGCAAAGTCTCGGTGAGTTTTTCTATTCTCAAACTAATTTTGTGATGTTTCATTTATTGTAGGCTGAATCATACAAGTCGGCTGATGTGAATTTAGCTACAATCTGCGCAATATCCAATCCTGACTGTAGCTCACATAAAACTGCACGATTGATTGGGTTTCGCGCAATTTGTAGCTAACTTCGCATCCACCAACTTGTATGATTCGGGCTGTACTTAGCTTAAAAATGCGGCATACGTGTGTTCATTTCAGTAACTACTTTTAGAATTATTTTAAACGTTGATTCTATTGAAGTTGTCTACTTTGGATGGTCGACAGAGTATGATGAAAGCATCAGTCATTTTCACGGCGTCTAGTCCAAAGCAACACATTGCAATACTGCATACACAACACAAAAGAAAAGCAGTTCAATATTCATAAAGACTTGGCGAATAATGTTTTTTTTTCTAGTTAGCCTAAAAGCTTTACCAGATAAATAGTTGACATTGATTCTTCTTAAAATAAAATCAACTATAATTCTAAGCTTTAAAAAAATAGCAATTCACTCCTAACTATCGTTTACAGCTCCACTTATCTCGTGTAACCCTTTGTCATTGTGCAGCCCATCTTTCAGTCAATTGCTTGTGGGAAAAATACTTCTAATTAAACGCAATCAACTCAGCTGCGAGAATGCATTTCTATCTCACGGTTTTGAACCGTTCAACAATAAATTCATACCGCTTTCTTGAAATATTTTAAATTGTCATAAAATATAACAGTTGACAGTATTTTTTGCTATCATTCTTATATTATGCGACTAATCGCGCATTAAAATAAATCATATCTACCAAAAACATTTTCGTGTAAAATGTTGACGAGGCTTTATGGATCGCACACTGTCAAAAAGTTTCAGATCACATTTAGAGCCAAGCTTTTAACTCTACACGCTCTAGCCTTAACTTCACAAAACTCTACATTTTAGTCAAAATATAGGGCTTAAACAAAAAATGACAAAAAGGCAACTGACAATTTTAGCTCAGAAAAAATAGAATTTAACTTTGCACTAAATATCCGATCCATTTTTTTATAAGGTGTACGATCACTTACTAAGCATAAAATCACAAAATGCTGACAGATCCAGGTTGAGCTCCAAGCGCCGTCTTGAAAAAACTTTTTTTGGCCGATATATCGGAAACTATGCACTTTAGGGCAAAATCATGGAGACCATTATTGTAGAGAATAAAATTTCGCATCTTTTGTTTCTAGAATTTTTTTTGTAAATCTTACCGTTTACGTTTTATGTCCAATTTAATAACTTTTGTCCTAAAGCGCATAGTTTCCGAGATATCGGCCAAAAATGTTTTTTTCAAGATGGCGCTTGAAGCCAATCTGGATCTGTCAGTCTGTAAAAAAAAAATGGATCGGAAATGTAGTGCAAAGTTGACCAAATAAAAACGTCTATTTTTACTGACCTATTTGTTTTTCGTGCGTATGAACGTCGATGAACAATGCTCATATTTACCGCAACTATGTGTTAGCTAATTTATTAGGTACTTGTAGGACATTAATCATCCTGTATTGTGCTATATATAATGCGGGAAATCCATAATAACATTAAACGTAGTCACAAATACAAGTACTTAATGCTTATATTTTGTTATTGAACTTCTTTATAATTCCATGTAGGTACATTGCGTTTGACTACATCCTGCGTGTTGCTAAGCAAGATGATGGCTAGGATGTACTCGGATGTAGCACACTTACCAAGAAAGTATTTATCTGTAAATAGTAAAAAAAGCCAAAAAAAATTGAATTTCAGACGCTGAACTAGGGCAACTGCCTTAAAGAGTTCTCCGATGTTCATAGTAAATAATCGAAATTTTTGTCTACATAGATACAATTTTTCATACCTATTTTATTTGTCTCTACATGGTTATCATGATATTACAGTAAAGAAGTGACAGAACAGTTTACAGTGAAAAAAATCTGCTGTGTTATCGGGCATAGCCCTCTCCATAGCGCGTTAGACTTAGTATAAAACTAGCTTATTAATAAGGTCTGTAAGTAAGATACCCCGATCAAAAATAATAGATGAAGGCTTGATGTAGGTTAAAGTTTTACTACCGACCTTTTTAATTGTCCACTACTGAACATAGGCCTACCCACTAAGGGTGATTGGACGATATCCACCACGCTGGCCCAGTGCGGGTTTGTAGTTTCTTCTAGGGACATGTGCACAAGGCAGTTTGCCTCACGATGTTTTCCTTACCGAAATGCTAGTGGTGTGAAATTCCGTACAATTTTTTTTACGCGAATAATTACGCGCCTTACCACCAACTCACATGATAAGCGACGTTGTGGTCGAAGATGAAGCACGCAGACCTAGAAGATACCTATTTACTCTAAACTTGAAAAGCTTTAGATTATATCTCATAGGAAACAGGAAAGCAGGAATACTGTTCCTTTCCCTGGCGGTACGAATCAGAAATGTTGAGTCAAACCGCTTCGTACGTCTCGAAGGAAAATCGACAGTGGAAAATCTGTAGTAAAAAGGGGATGGTAGGATAAGGTCGGATAAATTACAAAATAAAAAAAAACAACGGTAGGTACGGGACCGTTATTTAATTTGATTGAAATTCCGTACATAAATTCCAAAATTTCTCACGATCGTAAGGCGGGTGTTACTATCACTAGGCCACGATGGCTAAGCTTGATTTATGGTTTTTGTTATTTAGGTAAATAATCAAAGCAAAAGCATAATTGAATTACTCATAATTAACGATAATAACGTTTCGTGTTGACCTGTTGCGCGACCTATTAGTGACCCAGTCACGCACCGCGGCGCCAAAATGTTGCTGAATTATTGTGTCGTGTTTGTGTGCTAGTCACGGAACGAAAGTTGTCACTAATGACTCTGTTACAATGAATAATTATTAGTAGCTCTTATAGTATAGCTCCAAGTAATCCAACGAGCTGTAGAGAGGGTTATACTTGGGGTTTCTTCGAGATCGATTCAGTAATGACGAGATCCGTAGAAGAACCAAAATTACCGACTTGCCCTAGCGGGTAGACAAGTTGAAATGGCCGTGGGCAAGTCACAGCACGGAGGACTGATAACCGATGGGGTCGAAAAGTTCTCGCATACCGGCAAACGCGTCATCTGTCTGCACCGCAAGACCGCAGGATTGTGCTGGGTCCAAACCGCTTCCAACCGATCTTATTGGAAATCCACAAGGAAGACCTTTGTCCGGCAGTGGACGTCCTATGGCTGGTGGGTGGATAGGTGGATGATAGCATAGTTTAATTAGGTGTTCCTTAAGGATCATCGAAGTTCAGCAACGCTCGGTACGGTCAGTCTTTGGATGGGTGACCGCGGTCTCATATTTGCACTTGAACGCTGCCATGGCTCGAATTACGAGTTAAATTGTAGGCCCCGGTGATTTTATCGGCTTAATTACGTTCAGTCTTTAGGTGGCTGTTGTAAAAAATTACAATAGTGTTAGCCCACTAGTTCAATAATTACACTTAATACTTCTGTACTCATTGAATTAATTATCCTTTGGAATTCGTGTACGGATTTACACATCACTAGCTTATCGAAGTGTGAAGCAACCTGCGTCCATCCGCGCGTCCGTAGAATAAAATTGATACCGCTTGTGTATCCATCAACCCGCACTTGGCCAGCGTGGTGGATATGGCACAATCGCCTTTCTTGGGTAGGCTATGCTCAGCACTGGACCATTGAAAGGCCGATGCCAGGTAATTGCTCTTAAAGTTCAAAAAAATAGTTTTTTATGACCTTCTACTGAAACAGTGAATCAGTGTCATATCGTACCAGCCTTAAATAGTTCAGTGCTACACATAGTTCTACCCTCGAAAAGCTGTTGGGATTAAATACGCCATATGTCTTCTGATATAATTCTGTAGGCATCGTCACGGCGGCGTGGTCATCATTTGCTACCTTTATCCCATTCAGTGGGGTCAGTACAGTTTGTACACTTTTGCTATTCGTCTCTATCATTTGTCATAATTATCTGAATTCACTCCCAGTTTCCTCATATGATCTATCAGATAGGTCATCCACATTTTTTTCAGTCGTCCCGTAAAGTTATTTTTTTATCTCTCTTTGTTACAAACAATGCGATTATTCACAAAGTTAAGAAGTCCGCTAATTTAAACATTGTGGTAAAAATATCTGAAAAAAAATTTATATCTTTCACATTCGCAACGTTCAGTACTTAATAAACGTAAAAGCTTTGTTATATGAGGTCATTCGTACACAAGGGGATGAGAATAGGTCGATTGTAGAGACACGTGGTATTATTACGAGTGTCATCGATATCTTGTGTTGCGTGAAAATTTAAGCATAATTATTTTATATACATTTCATTTATTTATTTACACGAATTATACAAAACTATAATACCATTAAAACGTACCTATGATTGACAACGAAAATGAGTACATATAATATTTCGGCGTTATGGAATGTGTTTGCTACGTTATACATGCGTATTTATGTATTGTCCTTAAGGCAAAACAACCAAATTGTTCGAAGTACTATTTTATAAGTTATCATTATGGAGGGTTTTTACTGTATTTACTTACTCCTATCGCCTATGAACCTAGTGAATATGTTATTCTGTAATACTGTGTCAATTGACGATTACAAAATGCATTTGTAAGTCCAACTAAAGAATAAAGTAAATTTTGACGTTGATCGCGTCGTACACGAACGGTCTTGCATATGCAAGAGAAAGTATGAATAATGACGTGCGTTTAAATTCCAAGATTAATAAGAAACGTGAGAAAAGCCGTGAACGTCATCAATGCGCTTAATACTTCCCATATGATAGCGGTCCCAAATGTTTCCGTTCTCGTTAATGACCTCTAAGTCTATGTGAAAAAATTTAATCTTTGCCCATATCTGGTTATACCTTCGAGTACAATGATCAAAACCAGACTAACTACAGTTACATAGCTCGCAGCGGATAGCAGGCTTCAGCAGTAGACCAACGGCTGATATGATGATGATTTGTTGATCTGAAACAAATCTGAAAAAAATTTGGAATGAGTTAAGAAAGTGTGAATAAGGGATGATTTATACTAGAAAGGGCCGTGTCCGGAGACACTACACACAATATATGGTACGTACGCCATCCGGGCCCCGTCCGAGCCGGTATCGGATAACGGCCCGTTCTAAGTAGGCATAGGCATCCCCAGGCATCCCTAAGTAGGCATATCATACCCTGAAATTTCTATTGTAGACTTCGTCAATAAATTTTCCCGATGTCATCAGAATCCGACTCACAATTTTCTTACCTCTAAGTATGAATATTCTTACCGCTAAGTATAAATATTCTTAATCAATGATGTGTTCGTTATAATTCATCTCCACTAATCAGATGACGCAAATAGTTCTTTTTCTTTAAGGGAATTTGTATATCTAAAGCTCAGATGTAAAGTTGCTCTCAAATGTTTTGCCCTCATTTCTGTACCATTTCTATTCTGTTCTTTATTGGGTTAGTCAATAATCGTCTCTATATCTCTTATTTTCCCATCGTTGCTATCATATCGAGATCCTTAATCCGTCAACAATGGCTCTTCTATTTTTAGTGTATTGTTACACTGTTACACTTGTGCGTTTCTCGTCCCACATGTTTGTTAGCTTCGTGCGAGTATTCCAGTCGCGAAGAAATTGGGCGGTCAGTTGCTCCGTCGCGTATGCGATCGACGCCTGCGTCTGCCGCCGGCGAATCGATTAATCGAGCCCGTTATCGATAAGCATCGAATCGATACGAATCGAATCGTTAATCAGGTGAAAGTGCTGTGATAGTGTCGTGTCCTATCGATTGTGTTGTGAAGTGTTCTGAAAAGATTTTGTGCTCTGTAAATGTAAGTATCGATGACGAGATAGTGACTGATAAGATCGTTTCGAATTGAATTTGTTGGTTTTAGGAAAATGATTCAGGAGTTAAATTTAGAGCGTGATTAGGCTTCTGTTGATAAGGATGAACTGATTGTCTTGAGTAGGACAGTAATGTTATCATTTCTTCTTTAGATAGATAGTATTAAACAAAGTCACTTTTTGCCGTGTTTACGCTAATTCTTCTAAACTACGCCACATATTTTGTTGCTGTTTTCATAAGTAGAGTGATTTAACAGAAAGGTTTAAATGTACAAAATATGCATATTGCAGTAGAGAAAAGATAAAGATACAAGAAGTCGGTTAAAAAATAGTAGTCATTGGTTAACTTTTTCTTAGTATTTTTACTGTTTCTTAGTGATTTGTGACACACGATGTCATCATATAGAAGTGTACGTATTATATACAAGAGGCTTATGCAGTAGTGAAGGTTGTACAGCTGGTAATAGTATAAAATATAGCAGTTTTCTACAATTAGTCTTAATGATTTATGACAGCCTTTTTGTTATTCTACAGCGTCTATTGTCAAGGGGGATCTGTGAGAAAATCAACGAGACTGTTTAGATTATAAAACGGCGTGTCAAGGGCCCTATAACCCAATTCCGTCGTTTCGTAAATTCACTGTCTCTATAAATACTCTATCAAATACGTAGTTCTCGACTCTGTTTTCTTAATCGAGCTAATATTATGCTTGCTAACGAAACTTTGTTTTTATTTTGTTTACTAATACTACTGTACCGGCTTTTTAATTGTCTACTGCTGAACATACGTCTACCTACAAAGGCTGAATTGGCCATAACTGCCAAGTTGACCCAGTGCGTGTTGGTGGATATACATTGATACGCTATTGAATTTCTTGCCGGTTGTTTTCGTACCCCGAAAAAAAACGTGGTGTGAAAATCCGAACATAAATTCCAAAAAAAATAATTTGAACTCTCGAAATCACAATTGCTAGGCGAGCGTTACTACCCCTTCACCACCACCATGTCTTATAATAATCGGCCCAGTACGAGTCCGACTCGCGCACGGAAGGTTCTGTAGTGTATAGGAGCCCCCCTTAAACATTTATTTTATTTTATATAAATGTGAATATACAACTAAATATTCTGTGAATATTTCAAGCATCTACCTGTTACCATTATTAATATAGAGCGAAAAACGGCATAAAAATCAGGTTTGTTGTATGGGAGCCTCCCTTAATTATAAATTTTATTCTGTTTTTAGTATTTGTTGTTATAGCGGCAACAGAAATACATCATCTGTGAAAATTTTCAGCTTTCTAGCTGTAACGGTATATGAGATACAGCCTGGTGATAGACAGACGGACAGCGCGGAGTCTTAGTAATAGGGTCCCGTTTTTGTACCCTTTGGGTACGGCGTACGGAACCCTAAAAACAAAGTTATTTGAAAATAGCCATAATTACGACGTGACTTTATATAACAGAGCTCTAAAGCCAGTTTCCTCATTTCAAAAATAACAAACACATGCTTCTGTAACCCGAATTACAGAGCTGTTGATAGATTTCAACTATCCATTATGATAATCATGATTGATTCTCCACTTATCTCCTAATTGGTGTTTATGCTTAGCTGCTTTCTCTGTAGACCACTTTTAAGCTGCTATTTCACACTCTTTTAAATATTATTTTAAACATCCATCCATCCATCAGCCGTAAGATGTCTACTGCTGGACATAGGCCTCCCTTATGGATTTCCAATAAGGCCGGTTGGAAGCAGCCTGCATCCAACGCGTTCCTGCGATCTTTATTATATCGTCAGTCCACCTAGTCGGTGGACGTCCTACGCTGCGCTTGCTGGTCCGTGGTCTCCATTTGAGAACTTTACTGCCCCATCGGCCATCCGTTCTCCGAACTATGTGCCCTGCCCATTGCCACTTTAATATTTTAAACGATGTTTAGAAAAAAACTGTTTTTCTTTTTTTTTTTTCCTTGGGGTTTTGTAGCTTTTTTTTCTTTCATTAAAATGTACACAACATTTTGATAGAGATTCATGCTAGAAAACCGGACAGGTTTATTTCAATTAAAAAAGAAACTATTTTTATCACTACTATCGTCACTATCTTGCTTTTAAATAACTCTGTCTCAGAATATTGTAAAAAAATCCATTTTAGTAGTTTTCTAACAAACTATATTTTATCATGTACCCAACAAGGTTTTAGGTAAGTAGCTAAAACGGATTTCAAGGCTAGCCACCACCCTATATGAACGTACGTCATCATCATCATCATTTTCAGTCGGTAATCACGCCCTACTGAGTATAGCCCCCTCGTCTCATACGACACTAGGTACTGTGCCAATCTTGGCTTGTCCTGGACAACCTGACGACTGATAGAACGCATTATGCTTTGTTTTCAGCGGTCACTATGCTAGTGGCTATTTTAGCCCTGGTGTCATAGTTTTTAGCCGCCTAAAGGCCTCTGACATGACTAAAATATCTATCTTATAGCAAAGAGTTCTTGTGCGAACTTACCAAACCTATAATTATTTTTCGCAAAAAATTGCAGTATCGACTTCTACCGTGTACAGAATTCGAATAATTTGTACGAATCGATGTGACATCCATGTACATTTTTGCTGATTTATCAATAACGGCTCAGCCGATTTTAATAAAATTTAAATGAGACCACCTCGGAAGTATAGTCTTTCAAACTAAAACCAGTTTTTTTATTTTAAATCGGTTCATTATTGGCGAAAATATTGATGAACATACACAAAAAAACATGTAGACTAACATAGTACCTCCTCCATTTTGGAAGTCGGTAAAAACTAGATCTGCACACGTCAGCATCGATTTGATGATGGAAAACATGTGATGCAATTTCTAATTCTCACGTCGGCGTGTCTTTCGGCTTGATTTATCGGAAAGCCCAGGATTTACGGAAATAGCGAAACGACTGGCGTTTGGCCGACCGCCAGTTCCCGATCCTATGCACGCGGTGCTTACCAACTTATGATACTGTTGGCAAAATGAATAAATTTTGGCACAAAGTGACGTTTTCGGCAAAACTTTGTGAAAACAACAGGCTCTGTTATGATAAGGTGCAGCTGTGTTTCACGACCTAATCCTAGCTCTCTATCTACAATACATATTGTCGAAAACCCTAAAGATACCGTCACTTTCAGTCTCACCAAGAGTTCAAGCATGGGACGATAACTGCTGAACACAGCGGTTCCATATATTCCCAATAAGATCTTCTGCCTTATTTATTGCTGCTTTTTATTTATTCTATTTACAGAACATTGTTGAAAACCCTGAAGCTGCCACTTTCAGTCAAACTAAAGAATTCTACCGTAGAACGATCACTGCTGGACATTTCTACGATTGATTGATTCGCTGTGTTCAGCAGTTATCGTCCCATGCTTGAACTCTTGGTGAGACTGAAAGTGACGGTATCTTTAGGGTTTTCGACAATATGTATTGTAGATAGAGAGCTAGGATTAGGTCGTGAAACACAGCTGCACCTTATCATAACAGAGCCTGTTGTTTTCACAAAGTTTTGCCGAAAACGTCACTTTGTGCCAAAATTTATTCATTTTGCCAACAGTATCATAAGTTGGTAAGCACCGCGTGCATAGGATCGGGAACTGGCGGTCGGCCAAACGCCAGTCGTTTCGCTATTTCCGTAAATCCTGGGCTTTCCGATAAATCAAGCCGAAAGACACGCCGACGTGAGAATTAGAAATTGCATCACATGTTTTCCATCATCAAATCGATGCTGACGTGTGCAGATCTAGTTTTTACCGACTTCCAAAATGGAGGAGGTACTATGTTAGTCTACATGTTTTTTTGTGTATGTTCATCAATATTTTCGCCAATAATGAACCGATTTAAAATAAAAAAACTGGTTTTAGTTTTTTTTTTTTTTTTTTTTATTTGAATGTTACACTCCACAGACTCCAGGGTCTGTGCTTTTTAAGATTAACATTTTTTAAAATGATTTGAACAATATTGCTTATAACTAAAGGCTTTACAAGAGGACACTAAAATGAATCTAAATCTAATTTTCTTTAAATACGATTTTAAACTACGATTAAATTAATTATTTATTATTTTCCAAATAACTACTTATACTGCTCAGGGCCTCCATCACCGCCGCGTTCCGGTCTTTAATGGCCATCTTTAAATTATAGTCTACGATGACCTTAGGTGACGCAGTAGTCGCACGCCGCACAAAGCGGCTGATGGCGTCTTCCTCGTTGTCGGCGAAGTATGTGAAGGACCTGGTGTGCCGTGATACTGCGACGACCGCGTGCGAAACGCTTTCGTGCAACCTCATATTGGCCTTGATTTTAATGGCGATGACAGAGTCGTATGTCAGACCTTGAGCTTCGTGGATGGTAAGGATGCGCGACCCTGACCCCTCTCCATACCCTTGGCTGATAAGGGTCTCCTTTTCTTCTTGAGTGTGAACCAAAAAGAGGGTGTTGGGGAGGTTGTGGGGTATTAGCGCACCCGTGTATCTTTTCTGCTCTAGAGATCTGACTTGGATTGCTGAGGAATATACACCCGTGTATATTTCCCTCAGAGAATACGCTACATCCATGGGGTTCCGGTGCGTACATAACAACTCCTGGCTGATGTTTGCGACCAGGTTAGGGCGATGGTACCTCATCTCAAAGAGGTTTTCTCTATCGATATAAGGTAGCTGATTTACGTCTCCGATGAGGATAAGTTCACTGGCACCAGACAGCCTCAAAGCCATCACTATGGCTCCAAAATGATTCATGAGAGCCTCATCCACCATTAGACGGTTGCAACTCTCGAAACTTCGGAAACCATTTACAAGAATGGAGGCCATGGTACGCACCTTAGTTCTTACTAAGTTACCAATACGGTGCGCCAGTTTCTCTCTTAGATCTTTGGCTGCTTCAGTTGTTGTGGTGATGATAACGTCCTTATCCACATCGAAGTGTCGTACCACCCAAGTTGTCTTGCCGCAACCGGGCACTCCATTGACCCACTGGATCTCGGGTACCGTCCAGTTGTCCCACCGCGCCTCGACTCCAGGACTGCCCTCGATGGTTTTTGCCATGTCAGCAATCCTGTCGTCCAGCATTATTTTGGTACACCTGGCGGTAACCACAATAGGGTCCTCTGGTGGTGTCACGTACTTCAGTTTTCCCGTCCGATCCGTCTCATCCTCATTGAGGGCCACGAATCCTTTTATTGCATTATAAGCAGCCATATATTGACCTCTCATTGTTCCCTTGATGACATGGGAAGTGTCGTTATTGTATATGGCTGCTTCTGCTTCTTCCAGTCTCGCCATCAATAGACTCTCATTTCCTAGCCGAAAAGCCTGCATGATGTTTTTGCAGTTCCTGTGATTGACTTCTCTAGTCGCTCTCGTTATAGCTAAGAATTCTATGAAGGCGTTTCTGGCGTGATCTGTTGCTGTTGAGGCGGGAATATAGAGGGGTGGAGTGACCTGTCCCATGTCCGCTCTGGTTGGAGCCGGTTGCCTTGTTCGAGGTGTTGTTTTCGTGGCTGATGTAGTGCTGTGCCATTTTATTTTTGGTGTTTGTAGGAACAAGCTCTGTGCTGCGGCGCTGAATGCTGTCAGAAAAGCCGAAACTTGACCTCTACTCTCGTTGCTACTGCCACTATGCTGTTTCGCGGCCTTTTCTGCCGATATTCTTTCTTGTACCCTTTCAGAACCGCTTTGATTGGATGAACATGGAACAGGGTGTCCCCAGCTGTCGGTTGCAGAGTTTTCTGACGAAGACTTCAGAAAACTTAAGTTTTCTCCCCTGTCTTCGTATATGATGACCTCATGATTTTTGGAGGCCTCCAGGCAACTTAGCCGGTCCGCGACTTCTCCTGTCCAGTGCGCTACAACCATGGCGTCGACGCTTATCACTCGGGAGACACTGTCTGCGTTTTCACCTAGTTTCTTTAGCAGTAAACCTGCCTGTGTAAATGGAGTCTCGGTCGTCCAGTCAAACAGTGCAATCGTTTTATTTTTCGATCGCACCAGTCGACATCGACAGCCCGCAACATCCAGTATTGGCATCGCATCGTAAGTTTTCTGCTTCATGGTGGTTTTAGAGGTGCTGCCATTGAGCAGACATGCTAGTCCAGGTGACAGTCGGACACGTTTTTTGTTCCGGGTGAGGCAGAAGCTTATTCCAACTGGTTTTAGTTTGAAAGACTATACTTCCGAGGTGGTCTCATTTAAATTTTATTAAAATCGGCTGAGCCGTTATTGATAAATCAGCAAAAATGTACATGGATGTCACATCGATTCGTACAAATTATTCGAATTCTGTACACGGTAGAAGTCGATACTGCAATTTTTTGCGAAAAATAATTATAGGTTTGGTAAGTTCGCACAAGAACTCTTTGCTATAAGATAGATATTTTAGTCATGTCAGAGGCCTTTAGGCGGCTAAAAACTATGACACCAGGGCTAAAATAGCCACTAGCATAGTGACCGCTGAAAACAAAGCATAATGCGTTCTATCAGTCGTCAGGTTGACCAGGACAAGCCAAGATTGGCACAGTAAGAGAAAAGAGTAACAAAAAAGAAACACACTCTCAGATTTATATCATTTAGTAATTATCCATAAGGCTTATAGACTGTTGTATCATCATCCAGCTATAGACTGTAGAATTGTGGACAATTGTAGACATACTCGTACGTCTGATATGTAATACAGAGCTGAACATCAACAAAATTGAATAGATTTTGTTGATGTTCAGCTCCGAATATTTTTGCAATGGTAACTCAGCTAGATAAATTGCCGTTTCATTGGATAATTAATTACTTACGCCAGTTAACATTATGACATCATAGCTTAGTCGAACATTTTATTGGGTTCAATTCTAAGAAAGCTACGATGGGGGATTGAATATTTTATTGCCTACGCAAATAATATGGTACATATCCAAATACTATGTCTTCTATTCGAGACGTTATTATAGGATAATACGTAAACTACAGTAGTATCCGTATGGCTCCATACATTTTTATAAAACGCCTCTGGCGGAAACGAGGAAGAACTAACAACATGTATAGAACTACGAAAACGATTATCGTTTTCGTTTCGTTATGCAAACACAATGTTACACTGGCTTGACATTTTAGAATCGTTAGTGATATTAGGATAAATATTAAGTCATAAATTATTGGGTATCTGAATCTTTGGAATAAAATACAATAATCGTGTAGAGTACCTAGCTAAAGAAATCTTAAAATAAAAAATACAGCTAAAATCGGCAAAACATTCTTAGTAAAAAACTTGAAATTCCAAAGGTCAATAATAAAAAGGGAAAATAAACAAGTATTTGTATGGAAATGGAACTGTACCATCTGAAGACGTCGTACAGATCCCATTGAAAGTAATCTACGAACAAGTACCTACTGTAGCTACCAGTACTTTTGATTATCCACTACTGATCAGGCCTATCCACAGAGCTTGACCATATCTACCACGCTGACCCAGTGCGGGTTGGTGGATTCATATACGCCATCGGATTTCATCTATGGCCGTATGAAGGTTGCCTCACGGTACTTTCATTAACCGAACCTTTTTACAAGCAAGAAAAAAACCATACTCGAGGCACAGAATGACACATTTCCCAAAACAGATCTACTTATCGTTATCTTTATTATAGCATAGCGATTATTACTATGGCTAATAAAATGAAGGAACTCAACATCGCATGAATGAACAAAGTGTTGAAATTATTTAAAATACCCTATCTAAGCCATGTGCTAACGATTGCAACAGTCGGACATGTGGCGCGCACCAGATGCGCATTCCGCGTATTGTAAACTCTGCTCAATATTAACTATATTGATTTCGTCACTCTTATCTGGGTTAGCGGGACTAGATTCGTTGTAATATTGATTTTTAATGTACATTATTTTAAGATATTAAACACTTCAGCATTTTTATCAATGTTTGTTGATATATTATGTCGTTTCAATCAGTCGTGATATTTAATATGATTTCGATTTCTACATCTACTCTAGGTACTTAATCATATTTCTCTGGCACCTTTTAATACTGGCGACGATTATATGATGCTCTATATGTCTAGTAAGAGAACGAGTGATATGGTTAGTGGTGTGTGAAATGTAGGTTCAATCATAAACAAAATAGACATCGTCTTTCACTCTAACCATTGTCAGTTTTCCTCCTAAACCGAACTATCTCACTGCTGAGCAAAGATCTCTTGTTTCTTCCATCTATTAAACTCCATCGTAAAGTTCTTGAGTGGAGACCACGTACCGACAAACGTAGAACGTCCACCCACAAGGTGGACGATGACCTCATCAAGACCTCATGATCGCGCTGGCTGCAAGCCGCTACCAACCGGTCTTATTGGAGATCGTTAGGTGAGGCCAATGTCCAGCAGTGGACGTCTTATGGCTGAAAAGAAGAAGAAGATTAAACTCCATCGCCTCTTCGTACCAGCCTTTCCAAAAAACGTTAATATTGTCACGTCTGTAGGCTTTCCCTGGCTTTTGCTAGTCCCATCTTTCCATAAATATGTATTGTAAAAGAAGTACGTCCACATTTTTCCGTCACTACTCCATTAGTTGCGTAACGACTTCCCTGTGAAGTCAGTTCAAACCACGGACGTATCTAATGAACCCGATCTGTCACGGTCAATGTTCATATTCCCCATCTACCCATGTCAATCGTGTACCATCCGAGCTGGCGCCTTATTAATGTTCCATGATACGCCTACATGACTCTTCTAGATCAGTAGGCTGTGTCACGTGCTGTAATGATTAAATGTGCACTGCTATGGCCACCTTTTTAGGGTTCATTACGTAAAGGGTAAAAACGGGACCCGGTTCCTAAGACTCCGCTGTCCGCTCGTTCGTCTGCTTGTCACTGGCCTTATCTCATGAACCGTGATAGCTAGACAGTTAAAATTTTCACAGATTATGTATGTAGTTATGTTCCCGCTATAACAACAAATACTAAAAACAGAATACAATAAATATCGAAGGGGGTTCCCATACAAGAAACGTGATGTGTTTGGCGATTTTTGCTAAATATTAATATTCACAGAATATTCACTTCAAAAATAAATAATTAAAATCAATTGAGAGGGGCTCCTATACGGTACGGGAACTCTTCGTGCGCGAGTCCGACTCGCACTTGGCCGATTTTTTGCTTGCTTTTGTTGTTTTCATGTTTCATGTCTCGATGTTTCTTTCTATCAGTCTCTATCTATGGTATGGTATTCTGTAGGTAATTTTGTATGTTATCAACCTTCTGGTTTTATCAGATAATTTCAGGTTTGCATACTCCTAAAATTTCTAGATTTAGGCAGCATTTGCATTGTATGTAGGTATTGGTCACATACATGTTGATAGCTATATATACTCGTAGTTGGATTGATCTCTAATCATTCTTGCCATTTCAGTGACGGTGTGTACAATCATATTTAGTCACTTCAGCTTGAGTCTGTGCTTGTATTATAGTACTTTCTGTTTAATTTGCTTCGATCTTGTTCGGCATCTGTCTTACTTTTCCACGTTCATTTTAAATCGTCATAAATCATTTATGGTCATTTTATCTATCCCATTAAACTTTATTTATGCCAGGTCAAATTGCCAGTTTTGATTTCAGTATATCTGTTTTTAATTGGAGTTTCCTTACTGCTCTATTTCGCTACGTATACGCCATGAGAGATGCGCTTGCGCACTTTAATTTATATCTCGGTCCTTTGATGTACGAAAGTACTTACGACTGCTTGTTTTCGGAGAAATAGTGGCTTTGTAGCTGCGTGTTAATTTGTTTATCTGATATTGCACTGTAACATCATTGAGGTTGTTAATTTGGAACATAAACTTCTCATTGCCAGTGACGTATAATTTCTATTAGGCAGTAAGATAGAAAGTCACAAAATAATGTTGGCTGTGTATGTGGTATAGTTCTATACTGTGGTGTTTATTTTTATAATCCTACACGTCTGAAAAGGGTATTAAACATGTGATACCTACATCATTCATTGTAGTACAGTTATTAGACTGATAATTTGTGTAGTGGTGGTTGTCTTGAAATATAAAGTTAACAAGTTTTTTTTAGGAAAACGTCCACTGTACTGTACTGTACCAGCATTTTTAATAGTCCACTGCAGGATGTAGGCCTACCCACGAAGGGTGGATTGGGCCATATCCCCCACGCTGGCCCAGTGCGAGTTGGAGGATTCACATACGCCATCAAATTTCTTCTACGGACGTATGCAGGCTGCCTCACGATGTATTCCTTCACCGAAAAGCCATTGGTGTGAAATTACGCGCATAAATTCTAAGGAATTCATTTGTACGGGACCGGGATTTGAACCCACGACCTCGCGATTGTAAGGCGGGTGTCATCACGGCTTACGTCCACTCGAACATAATGATCTCGAACATAATTATCATTATAAAAATAAAGCAAAATACAACTGCAAACACTATTTATGTACAAAAAAAAAACAGTATACCACGATTAACGATTTAGTTTACCACAAAAATATTTCGTGGTGTTTAAATGGATTCTTTAGATAGTCGAAAGTTTTATTTATAGAAAATAAATTACTATAAAGATATAACTCCATAAATATAACTCATGATCCTGGATGTTATGCTAGCCAAGACAAATAAAACACGACAGGTCTATCATGTTTAGTACAGGAGCTCCTATGGCCACCTTCAGACTCCATCATCAGATCAGCTCCATGGTACCATATTATTGCAGTGTCACGCGATATACATAATAATATGAATGCAAAATTTCAGCTTAATCGGTAAACGGGAAGTTGGTCAAATTTAACTTTGCTAGATTCCACCCGAACTTACATACGTAGGTACATCCATTGCAAGTTAATTATAAGCTTGTAATAATCGGCCAAGTACGAGTAGGACTCGCGCACGAAGGGTTCCGTACTGTATGGGAGCCCCCCTTAAATATTTATTTTATTTTATTATTGAAGTGAATATAAAACTAAATATTCTGTGAAAATTTCAAGCAAACCTATTATCATTATTAATATAGAGCGAAAAACGTCTAAAAATGCAGGTTTGTTGTATGGGAGCCCCCCTTAAATGTTTATTTTATTTTGTTTTTAGTATTTATTGTTATAGCGGCAACAGAAATACATCATCTGTGAAAATTTCAGCTGCCTAGCTATCATGGTTCATGAGACATACAGCCCGGTGACAGACAGACGGACAGACAGACATCGAAGTCTTAGTAATAGGGTCCCGTTTTTCCCTTTGGGTACGGAACCCTAAAAACTAGGAGTAGAAAAGGGATGAACTAAACAAATAAAGGATGACTAGGCGATTTATATAAATGTCAACCAATCAATGAAAAATTTCAACCAAAGCCAATTCAATATATACCTACCTAAAAGAAAAAAAATACTATTTAATTTAGCTACATCTCAAATTCAATACGCTCTCACACATACATTAAATGGGCCCATAGAAAGAGGAAGAGAAAAGCTAAACCATTCATGTCGTAATAGCCATTTACGCTAAAGCGGCCTATTCAATGACCGGCTGCGACCAATTTGAGCCTCATCCGCGACTTTGTATTGAATTACTTGGACCACTTGGGTCTTGTAGAGACGGTCTACGTCGTGAGCGATTAGCTTATTATTCGTCTGAGTGTTTTCTGATTCTAAATCAAGACAGACATAGAGACAAAACTCTTTAATAAACACTATTTATGCACATATATGTCAAAATATGGTAATGGTACAATGGCGGTATAACGAAACAATATTAGGCAGAGTAAGATATTAAGTAAATAATAAATAGAAGAATATCATAAAAAATCTATGTAAATAATATTCTGCAGTGGAGTAAAATAATGATTTTGATCTGAGGACAACTTTCAGGATGGTAAATATACATATGTGATTAAAAATCGAAGAGCTAAGTAACAGACAGCAGCACCGATTCGATCGATTTAAATTTAGGTGAATGGATATTAAAATGAACATATTAGGAAAAACTATGTAAAAGTGTGTGTGTGAGCTAGAGAAAGGAATAAAGCAAAGCGAAGCGAAAGAAAGAAGACCTGAAGACAAAAACATTCTTAAAAGATAGATAAAATCAATTACTAACGTAAAAACGTTTTATAAATACGCATACAACTAAATCATTCTTGAAAAGCACATGATTTTATTATATTTTGAAAGAAAATAGGTATAGTGAAAATTCTTTCCCACGTCTAGTCGACGAAATGGGTAAATCCTGAGAATGAGACAGCATATTTTACTCTATTTATACATTCCATATTTTGCTATTCAATTCAATTCCATAGTTTTATTGCACCACAAATACATACATCTCTTAGTCTAATTTATAAACGGATAAAACATTTATGTAAACTTAGAGTTACATATATTTTATGGACCCTGTTTTAGGGTATCGCAATTGACTTAAACACTAAATAAAATAATAATAGGAACAGTTAGGTATCGGTGAAAGTTAGGATCTTATTTACTTTGTTTGGTTCGCAGTATCTAAACATTTTTCGTCTAGGCAGTCCTGTATTGAGTAGTAGCTTTTGGGTATGAGAGTATGGTACTGTCTCATCTGGCGCATTCTCTCTTTTCTCCTATGGCGTTAACCCTTCATTTACTGCCGTACTTACCGATTCAAATTCGCTATTACTCAATTGTGGCACTTATCCCGCTCCTACGACGAAGCTTCACAGAAATAGATAGGGTTATTTGCTTCCACCGCAAATTGGTCATTAAGGAGTGAAATTTCATTTTAACGAAACAATTGCCTAGAATTGTTAATCCGAGTTGTCAAAATGTCTACTTAGAAGAATTGCCCTTACTCGCACTATCAACTAGCTTATTAGTTTTGCTCTAAAACATTTTTAGCACATTGATGATGATTGATGGTTAACTAATTTTATGAATTGTGTCCAAATATGCTCTTGTCTAACCGCTGCGATATGTAGGATGATAATTATTATGTGGACCATATCCTGAAAAGAACACACGATGCAACTGAAACTGTTTACAGTAAAAACGCGGCGCAATAATGTCGATCTGTCAAATTTAGTTTCATTTTTTGGCCACGGGCCTTATTTCATTGTTGACAAAGACAGGTTTGTTTATTATTATATTTCGGAAAATTTAAGTTCGCTAGTCATGTTATAAAATATCCGTCTGAGACAGCTCACTCAAAGCCAAGCTTCTGACTGCCCTGTACCTTGCAGCCCACCCCACCCAAGAAGCCACCTCGGCGGAACCTCTCGGTTTCCCCGACCCACGCCAACTCACCCTCCTCGGGCTACAGCTACGAGCTGAGGGTCCACGCGAGGAGTCAGGATGACTTGGACGATATACAGGTAACCAGAGGCACGCGATCTTTGGCAAAGGCCGGTCTTGTAGGTAGCACGTGTAAAAGGTGTAGATATCCTGTAGGGTTATGGGCAGGAGAGTCTTCGGTTAGGGTTGTCATGTAATCAGTTTAAAGGGGACAAAAACCTATAGGAGCTCAGGAGTAGATTTGGCTAAAGCTGTCATGTATAGGTATTAGGTAGCTATTTCAAAAGAACGAAAGTCGGTTTCTTGTAGTTTGTGGGAGGCGAATCTTTGTCTAGTTCTGTCTAGCTGTTCACATAGGTAACTAATTTAAAAGGAACGAGGAACTACAGGTAAAAATGATTGTGGACAGAAGAATCTATGGCTAGAGTTAGTCATATCGGTCGCAAACAAAACAACTAAGGTGTTGGACAAGGGAATCTTGGGCTAATGTTGTCATATAGCTACCTAGTTAGCTTAAAGAGGACGAGTTACTATATGTAACCAGCGTTGAGGGAAGATGAATGACAAAATCTTTTGCGCAGCACCGATTGTAGGGAAGAAATTATTTGAGAAAAATTTCTTATGGTGATCAGGCACTTTAGCTGGTCATAAGTTTTTATATTTATAGTTTGTTCCTTCAGATCAAATTGTTTCAATAGTAGCATATTTCTCTTGTCTATATTATATACGGGCTATTAATAGTTAAAATCTTTTACATTCGGATAAACCTATGTGTAATCACTTGCTAATTGCGATGATGAATGATTTGATTCAATGGACGATGCTACGTATTTAATTTGCCTACTCAGAACTGTTTCTAATATCGTCTCTCCTTGTTGCAGGGTGCTAGACACTACCTCAAACACGGCCGCTCAGTCGACCACTACGTAGACGGGAAGCTCTCGTATTCAGAATACGAAGAGAACCACAACTCCCCTCGAGTGGCTCCCGTACCCAACCCTCGGCCCAGCCTGAAACAACGCTCACAACCCGTCGCCATCACGGCTATGTACGAAAACGTCGTCATCAAAGAGCAAAACCCTAGAAGAAAACTCCGCAGGAACAACTTCACCGACAGCTATGAGAACCCCAAAATGACGACGAGAAAATTCTCGCACCAGGAACGGTCTTCGCTCGAGAGTCTTTTGGACGACCAGTCGATGAATAGTCCGAGCGATTGTGAGCGGTACTGTGACGGGCCGAGGGTTAACATTCCTTTGTCTCCGACGCATTATGAGCAGCCCCCCACTCCTGACCACCCGCCGCCGTCGGCGCGCCAAGCCGAGAATAGCATACACGAAAGGATCAGGCCATTGAGTCAGGTTAGTCCTGATTGTAGCTAGTTTTAGGTCACAACACTTATCTTGTTATGCTGTTTCGATGTAGGTTACCGGGATGCCTCTGCGTTGCGAATATGCATCTTGTTTTTCTAATAGTACGGTAGCATTTCGAATCAAGCGCTCGTATACTGAGCGCCACACAAATCGACGGATGAGAAGTTAGCCGCAGATGACACTTCGCCGTGATTCGCTAATTATTGCGTTGGGAGCGCGCGGGAGGCGTGAGGTTAGCGGGCGGGTGTGCCCCGGCGTCTCGTCTCTCTGGCTCCTGCGCATACCTATATTTCGGCTTTTGCGCAGCGTTCTGTTCAACTTCCCATCCACCGATTTGTGTGACGCTTAGTATAGCAGCGCGACTCGATCGCGCTTACAATTAAATTCAACCATATCTTCTAGCATCTAAGATCGATATCATCATGCATTGCGCGAACCAACATCGAAATGCTACTGTTGTAGGCCGAATCCTGTGGTGTTAGTCACAAGCTGCGGATAACCCAATCATCGCGTAGCTGTTCTTTATTCTTTACTAGCTGACCTGGTGAACTTCGTCTCACCATCTGTCAACTGTCAATGACAACTTTTACATGCAGGAACATTTTGTATGGGAAAATGAAACTAATGTTTTTATTATTTTATCGCCACTTTTATCAATTTTTCTCACCGTTCTTAACTTCCACAAATATTTCAAGATCTAAATTAGCCAAATCGGTTCAGCTGTTCTTGAGTTTTACAACCACGATTCATTTTTATATATGTAGGGTAGATTTGCACAATGTAGTGTATATTACAATAGTTCTTAAACTAGTTGAAGTACAAAACATAGACCCCGTTAGGGCGCTGCAAGAGTATAATGCTCTTAATGTTAAGTAAGCTTTAGTCAGGATTGGGTTATCCGCAGGTTGTAGCAAATATCACAGCTTCCAAGATGTATGGTTCGGCATTAAATATGTCTATTAATTAAACTCTAGTGTATACTTCATGCAATTAATATGGCACTTTAGAAGATCGCTTAAATCACTATCTTATATTGCATAGCGAACACGTATATGCTTGAATTAAATTTAGTAGGCTAAATAAAATTATTTAATTTACAATATTATCGATACCTCATTACAAAAAATTATGACCCAACTTTCAGTTGTCTTGAAATTTATTGTCGCACAAACTTTCTTATATGCACGTATATTATTTATCCAGTCGCATGGGCATGTTAAAGCTATCACGTTTTTTATAATTTTGTTATTATTTAAATTATTTTGAACATTTCAGCTTATAATGGAAGTTGTAGAAGAAATAAGAATTAGAAAAAAGTCGCAGGGTGAAATAACGAATAGCTGATTTATTTATTTTGGAAACAACGAGAAACTTGTATATTGTTAAACAATACCCTTCCTTGGTAGTCGGGTAAAAATAAGAATACTTTTAATATTCTTCCAGGGATTTGTCTGTCAAATACTTGGACGTCGATTTTGCTACAACCATTTGACGTAACTACATTTAACAGATATGAAATCACGTTTATTTTAATGAAATAAATAAAATACAGCAATTATTTTAATTCTGTCAAATGCAGTTTTAAAATGGTTCATTGATATCGTCGTGACTGTCAAATTGTTCCGACCAAAATAATCCAATAATAATTTTGGTTGTGAATATTGGTGCAGTGTCATATTTTTTGGCGTGTACTGTAATGTGTGCACCCTAGTCTAACGGAGCGTATACATTATATAACAAAACACGTTATATAACATGTTTAAGTAATTTGGACATAAAACGTCTTAAACGTCATAAAAAGTAACTCCTTGATAAAAGGTCTTGTTATAATAAGTTATATACCATGTTATATAACAAAGTTATACATTATGTTACATAATGGGTACGCACCCTAACATTTCGTGCTGACGGTGCTACGTAGTTAATAGAAACAAAATATATTATATTATAGATGTTTATTGTAAATAGATTTTATTATATATAATATAGATTAGTTAAGGTGCTAAATAGGCTTAGACTTTCTAGTAGGTGCTTGTTGTAAGAAAAAAAATGCATTATTAGTTTGAAATTTTCGTAGCAATATTTTTGGTTATAATTATGAATAGAATTTTATTTTAATTGGCTTGTAATCGGTTTTTTGTAATCTTTAATTTCCATTAGTTAATAAACTTATGAATTTTATGTGATACGGCTAGTTGAAAAGTGCCTTACACTATATACAATGCAGTTTATTATATATTTTTATATGTCTTAGAAAAATATTATTACTTAGTATTAAACGGTAACAACATTGGAGCGTCAACCGAGTATTTTAAATTATACCAATGCATTTTAAATTGTCTGAATCTAACCGCATTAACACAAAAGTTTTAAACACGCTTTAAACACTGTTTAACCGTACAATTTCTAAAGTTTTTGCTTAACACATTGTGTAAAGCGTGCGTAAAACTTTTGTGGTATGACGGTAAGTGTTTTCTTATGTTTGCATTTTATCGCAGAAGATATTTACAAAAAGTTTGTACATTACGAAGCTAAGATAGGTCACAAAATACTATAGTCCTTCCTATTTACCTATATGACAGTATATTAGTTACTTTATTAGGAGTTATGAATTGAATTACTACGTAAATGGCTCCTGCGCAAATTATCGTATGTCTTTGATTTTAATAAAGTAAATCGCAACGCAGACAGCTGCGGTCTGGTCATAAACCAATCATAGACCTTGTTTTAAAAATTGCAAGCTGTGATTGGTCGAACGCCAGGCTCAGCCGCTGGTTGTAGCTGTCTGCGATACGCTTAAAAAGCCTTATTATTCAATTATTAATGTATCACACAAAAACTATGATCGCTTTCATGTGGCTCTATACATTTTTGTTATATACTCGTATTGTTTGATTTCGCTAGAGGCGCGTTACAAAAATGTATGCAGACAAAAATGACCATTGAAATTTTTGTGTTGTAATATTTTCGACTAAGGGCTCAGGAGATACGATAGTTTACGAGGAGATATTTACTATAGCTTGGAGCTACTGATGTATTTCCAATATTTTTAGTAAGAAATTATAATTCATAAAAGGACTTTTTTATTGCCTTATGTTTTAAGCTTCATACGAAAAAACGCGCTATTTTAGCTATTGGGGCTTTCAGCCCTGAAATATTGAGCGTATATGAGGTTGAAAATAAAAATGAGTAGACTATTTGTGTGTGGTAGACGAAAATAAAATGTTATTGTACATTTGTTTTTTCTACTTTTTTCAACAATTTTAATGATACTGTTACATTCAACTTAAGAGTTATTATTTTTGTGAACTCTGGAGTAAATTTAATTTAGTCTACTAAATACAAATGCCGTTTTAGGCTATAGGTATAGCATTTTTTCGTCACATCTTGTCTTTTTTAACTAAACACTTATATTATTTCGCTGTCAGTATACGCTGGATTTGTACAAATTAATTGGCAAGAACTATATTATTATGAGGTTGTTTAATAAAAAAAATTACAAAAAGACAGAAGGTTAGACTGATGGGCCAAAAAATGTCCCAAAAAGAATTTACAGTATGTTTTAAGTTTTCAATATTAAGTTTATTTTAAGTGAAATTCTTGTATTATTTTCAATACTTATTTTAACACGCATAGATTTATTGTAATAAACTTTTTTTTTTCATTTGTTTGTTTTTCTATTTTGCGCTTGCGCACTATATTTTAGTTTGCTTATATTTTTTAAGCTTGCTAAATTTGCTGTGTAGAAATGATTCACATTCTGTATTCTAATTTATTTAAATTTGATGTAAGTATGTATTAATCACATCAAAATGTATAAAAAGTAATGGATCAAACTAATCTCAGGCAAAATAACTGCCCCTTGGGGGTTGTACTCGTCAAATCAAAGCAGAAACTGAACTAGGTCAAATGTGAAACTTGTCTGTTTATTTTCGTCTGCAAAAACTGTGCCGAGTCCAAAAAATATTTATCATACAAAAGTGCAAAGTAGCTTTTTTACCGCGTGCTTAATTTTGATGACCGAGCAAGCGAAGGATTCAAAAATTAGAATCCTGAGCGTGAGCGAGGGAATCAAAAGAGCACAAGATTAAAAATCTTTGCATCCGAGTGCAACACGTAACTTTTCATCCCACCTCAGCGAGGAAAAAGTAAATAGGTGTGATAATTTGATTTCACAAACTTAGTGCACACAATGTTCCAAATTCAATTTTACTTTATTCTCTAGCGGATAAAAACGGCTTTTACACTCGGAGTTTGAAGAGATTTTTCATCCCGGAAAGAGTAAAATACTCTTTCCGAGATAGGGGGGATGAAAAATATTTTATTATTATAATACTACGCAAAACGTCCAAGCTAAAATAAAGCTAAAGCGTAAAACACTAAAAAAAAATAAAAAAAAAATACTGTTGTTTTTTTGTGTTTTATCATTTGTTTTGTCGTTATGTATTGTACCTCTTATTTTTGTTGCAAATAAAAAATTCTGTATTCTGTAAAAACGAATGATCATTTTGATGCTTCGCGAGGCAGAAATAATCTGCCAAGTACGAGTCGGACTCGCGCACGGAGGGTTCCGTACTGTATGGGAGCCCCCCTTAAATATTTATTTTATTTTAATTTGATTATTTATTATTGAAGGGAATATAAAACTAAATATTCTGTGAAAATTTCAAGCATCTACCTGGTACTATTATTAATATAGAGCGAAAAACGTCTGAAAATTCAGGTTTGTTGTATGGGAGCCCCCTTATATATTTATTTTATTTTGTTTTTAGTATTTGTTGTTATAGCGGCAACCGAAATACATAATCTGTGAAAATTTCAGCTGCCTAGCTATCATGGTTCATGAGATACAGTCCGGTGACAGACAGTCAGACGGACATCGAAGTCTTAGTAATAGGGTCCCGTTTTCCCTTTGGGTGCGGAACCCTAAAAAGAAGTCAAAACAATTTATGTTTAACATTCGACCTAATTCAGTTATTTATATCTTAAATAAGGACAGAAATGTACCAGCCTTTTTAATAGTCTACTGCAAGACGTAGGTCTACCCACGAAAAGTCATTGGACCATATCCACCGAGTGGCCGAGTGCGATTTGGTGGATTCATTTCGGTACACCTCGAGCCAAATAACTGTTAAGTAACTAAATATTTGTGCAGTCGCTACTTCAGATGAAAAACATCAAAAATCGCATCACAGGTTATGCTTATGTGGCGCTAAGTGTGGATTGACGTTGACAACTGACATTAAAAAATTGGATGTTATGGGTAGAGTGCGTTTCAGGAAAGAAGTCCCACGGCAAGAAGTGAAACTAATTTTAACATATCGACTGGCCAGGCGACTCGTCTGAAGGACTTCTTTCTTAAAAATAACTCTAGTACTGACCCATATCTGTCTGAGTAAAACTAGAGACCGTAGGTACCACGAAAGGAGTTCCCCGAAATAAGTGAAACTAATTTTAACGGATCGGCCATGCGATTGTGGCGACGTGTCTGTGGGACTTCTTTCGTGAAACGCACTCTACTAATAACTGCAACTGTGTATTACAGCCAGTTTTAGTTTCAAAACTGTAAGTATAGTAGTAACAAACAGTCAGAGGACCCCCTCGTAACTGCCCCTAGTGGAGCATGTGTTAACCAAAGTAGCCTGGCTAAAAACCGAAAAACTCGCAAATCCTACGGGTCCCCCAGTGAAGCGTATTCTCTCGGTCGAACCATACTTACATACGAGTGCCGTTCTTTACTGGGGAAAGTAGCATTTGTACAAAGTGTCTTAGTTTTTGCTACGGCCGTAGGCATTGGATTTTGTGAGTTTTTGGCCCGAAAGCCTTAGTATACAGTGGCCACATCTTGGAGACATAATGGAAAATAAAAAAGACTACTTCAAGTCTTTACTTCAAAAAATTTTTCGTTTCAAGTGGCGGGCTTGATAAACCCCTTGAACACTAGTTTTGATAAACTCATCATCAGAAAGGAGTACAATATGCCAGATTTCAGTTGTAATTGTACAGTGCGACACAAAAGAGTAGAAATTATGGGTCCTTCCTGATGGTCAAACGTCGGGAACTAAAAAGTCACTCTTGCTGGAACCACTATCTAAGCTATCAGTCATTTTCTTGCATTTTTCTTGTTTTGTGTTATTTTTTGGATTGTGACCAGAAACAGTGGCATCATGAACAAAATGATGCAAAATATGCTAACAAAGCGATGGTGGCGCCCTAATTTATGTATTTTATGTACACAACTTTGTAAACGCCTAACAGTATATTACTGCAAAGTATCAATTGGAGAAGGCTTCAAACTTACGCCTGAAGTAAAACATAATGCAATACGCTACTACGTTTTTGGCTCGTTTGTTCTCTTCTCTGCATTGAAGTTGGTCAGAAAATAAATAAATTGAAATGGTAAGTCATTCTGCCGTAAGTATTGTGAATATTTTCTTCGTCATTGTTTCATTTCAGGCATCTGTCTACTTTTGTCCAATCCTGATAGTTTTCTGGAGGTGGCAAAGAAGCTTTTAAATAAGGAGAAGAATTGGCCCACCCGTGCCTCAAACTCAAACTCAAATCATTTACTGCAACATGAAAATATGCGGTTCCCAATCAACATGCTTTGTATGACCCTACAAGGGCTTGGCAATTCTACCATTTGTATTGGAACGATTTATTATTATGTTTTCTAGATTATCGTTAAAAAACTCCTCCAATGTATGATAGCATTCCCCCATCATTAGCTATGCCCGTGTCGGGGTTCCTATATCGCACGGGGTCCCCCACTAAACCCGAATGATATGGATGCAAAAGCAGGCAACCGAGTACCTACTACCCTATCACAACTCACCAAACGCTTCCCTTGCTATATTCTGGTAGGTATATATAGGCCGAATCACACAAGTCGGCGGATGTGAAGTTAGCCACAAGCTGCGCAATATCCAATCCTGACTGAAGCTCACAAAGCTGCGCGTTGACCTACGAGAATATAGCAAGGGAGGGGGTTGTCAAAACTGTTCAGTGGGTCACGAGAGCTTTCAGAAATTTCGATGTGCTTGTAACAGAACGTATTATGGCGCATAGTTATCTTGCACGCACTCTATAATAGTTACTAGGTACTTAACCTAGTTCTTTATGTCTATTATATTGCGACTTTTCTTCCAACAGGAATACAAACGAAGGTCCCAACTCCGCGACAGCTACACCGAGACTGAAGTAAACTTACTTCGGGCAGCTTCCGCTGCTTCCGTCGCCAGTGGCGCCACGGACAGAAGCGGTAACACCGACAACTGCGTCGAGGAGTACGTGTGCGATGTGCCTTTTGCTGGTGAGTTTAGAGTTTAAATTACGTTGACAAAAGTTTAGAATTACTACGAGCTTTTTGCTTTTCTACATTATGCATTCTGCCGATTCTGCCTGATGTGACTTCGGTGTGACTACTAGAAGCGTAACGAGTTGAAACATAATGTACCTTCTTGTATGAATAGTTAAAGAGTTTAAATTGATGGCGGACGTCACTTTATTGAAAAAGTCGTCATGGGTGTCGCATTCGAGGTTTTTGGGGGTGTAGATTTCAAAAATTGCATCCATTTTGGAATTAAAGATGACGGACGTCAGTTTTTGTCTTATTTGAATAAAATATTAAAAAAAAAATTAAGTAAGTAGGTATATTATATTTAAAAAAAAAACTTTTTTTATTAAGGACCTACCTAAAACTGCATTTAAGACTTCGACTTCGGCGTGTCTGTGAAGCGTGACAAGTTGATAACTTTGTCCTGTATGTATAAATAGTTTAGTTTAAATTACATTTAGAAAAAAATATCCGTTAGGTACTTCGAGCGGTACCTAAGCGACTCCATTGGTAGGTTGACGACTTGATATCTATTAGTAGGCTATAATTCTTATTCTTCGTCTTCGTCTTCATTTTATGACGTTTCATATTCATAGAACACAGCAACGGAAATAAGCAAGCATTTATACCTATATTAGCGACCCGCCCCGGCTCTGCACAGGTGTATTATACATAAAAACGTTCCTTTTGAATCACTCTATCTATTAGAAAACCGCATCAAAATCCGTTGCGTAGTTTCCTTCACTACATAGTATAAAATAAAGTCGCTTTTATTGTCTGTTTGTTTGTCTCTATGCTTAAATCTTTAAAACTACGCAACGGATTTTGATGCGGTTTTTTTAATGGATAGAGTGATTCAAGAGGAAGGTTTATATGTATAATACACCTGTGCGAAGCCGGGGCGGGTCGTCTAGTTAAAGATAAAAGCGTACATAAGGACAGACAGCGGGAAGCGACTTTGTTTTATACTATGTATGTAGTGATAGTGATTAAGCAGTGTCGAAAAATTCGTTTTTAGGTCCGATCTGTTCTTTAATGTGTTTGTACCTATAGATACTTAGTCCTTGCTGAGGTGATAAGTATCAACTGGCAACCAGTTCCAGTTGTAGACCACTTGTGTCTACAACGTGTCTACGTGTGTTGCACATAGGATTGTACTACCTAAGTGTTCAAGGCAAAACCTTCTATGTACTGTACTGTACCAGCCCTTTTAATAGTCCAATATAGGACGTAGGCCTACCCACGAAGGGTGATTGGGTCATATCCACCACGCTGGCCCAGTGCGGGTTGGTGGATTCACATACGACATCGAATTTCTTCTACGGACGTATGCAGGTTGCCTCACGATGTTTTCCTTCACCGAAATGCTACTGATGTGAAACTATTGACTACTTACGTACTATAATATACTTATCACTTACTATTCCTGTCGCTCGTCAACACTGTTTGAAATCCGATACGGTAAATTGTGGCATATTTGCGACAATTCACGGTTTTCCCGATTTTTCCTGGTATTTATCCAGCAAATATGGCAACACGGCACGCTCCGTTGGCTTGCCAGACGGCAAACAAACACTGTATTGTTCTGAAAATCCCACAATGAAATACGCCAAATATTTGCCCAGTTCGGGGGTAATTTTATATTTTTACCGCTTTTATGGTCTTGGTGTAGACTGTGAAACTTTTTGACGATTGTTTTTCACAAGATTTTCCAAGAAAATCGAGAAGTACGGTTTTTTAACTGTTATAAATGGTTTTAGATTCAGGTCAAATCATTCATTGCAACATATGAAATTTACATGCGGTTCTTAATTAACATGTTTCGTATAGTTATACATATGACCCTGATAAGGGTATGGCAATTTTATTATTCGTATGATTCGTATAAAATCGGAACGATCTATTATTATGTTTTCTAGATTATCGTTAAAAAAATCGTCTAATGTGTAAACATTTGGATAATAGAACTGTTTTTAGTTGTTTTATAAAACAGTTTTCCTTTTCGATATCTTTAAGATTATTTGGCAATTTATTAAATATTTTTATAGCTAAAGAACGCGGGCTCGAACTATGCATTGCTAAGTTGGACTTTGATCCCACGAGTTTATGTCTGTATTGTGATCTAATTTGAGCGATTTATCAGACGCTTTGTTAAAATAGTCAGGGTGCTTTTTGACAAATGTTTATTTTTCGAATATATAGATAGACACCAGGGCCATAATTTCAAGTTTTGTAAAATACGGTTTATGGAAGTTCTTTTTGGTAATGTCGGGAATTTTAATATTTGCTAGAATACGAATACATTTTTTTCTGTATTATTAATATTTCTTGTGCGTTTACACTATTCCCTCATAGTATAATTCCATATTGGATTTAGCTAAAGAACTGTTTCGTAATTTTTACAAAAAACATTTGAAAATTAAAACTAAAGACTTGACGAGTATATTCTACATCTTTGTACTTGTTTGATACTTATTCAAGTGTTATACCTCTAGTATACCTATTTTAATTGATTTCATTCTTCTTTTTTCCCGCCTAACGCCTAATAACTAAGACACCGCCGTCCATATATCTCTCTGTCACTAGGCTGTATCTCATGAACCGTGATAGCTACAGAGCTGACATTTTCACAGATGATGTATTTCTGTTGTCTGTTGCCACAGAAATACATCATCTGTGAAAATAACTAAAAAATAACAACAAATACTAAAAACAGAATAAAGCTCCTCGACATTAAATTAATAGCGGTAAAAGGTGCTTGAAATTTACAAAGAATATTCACGTCAAAAATAAAAAATCCAATTAAAATAACAAATATTAAGGGGGGCTTCCATACGGTACGGAACCCTTCGTGCGCGAGTCTGACTCGCACTTGGCTGATTAATACATTCTAATTTAGAGGTTGAACCATTTATTCTAATTTATAGTATAAACAAAATTTAAGTGAATACTTCAGTATATTCGAAGTACCAGGCGGTGCATGTCTTACGGCTTTATTGCAGTATTCAAATAGTAGTTTATGCAACTGTCATATAATGAAGGGTATTAAAACACGAGTGTATAATAGTAACGAGTGTTTTAATACCCGTGTTATATTATATGCAGTTGCATACACTACTTTATCTTCACTAGTAAAAAAAAAAAAAAAAAAAAAAAACATATTGCGAAACATTAAATTCACGCGTACGTGTATTGTCACAGTGAACTTGGCGCCATTAAAATCTAACCAATGAGAGCGCAGCTGCGCGCGCAGGGCCAATCAGGAGCGAGCGCGCGATGTAATAATGAGATTTTACGATATCGATGTGGATATTATAACATCATGTGAAATTTCTTAAATGTTGTCTGCGCTATAACAGTAGTTATTATAAGTCAAGTATTGGAAACATAAGTAGAATGTTACAACATTAGTGTAGATAAAGTATCTTACCTATTTTCCTGTCGTGATCACAAATTTTAATGTTAATATTTTACTATCTCATTAATTTTCTGACCTCTGACACTTGCGCGTAGATAATTCACTCCATTGAGTTAATGCCCATTCAAATAATGTATTCATGCCCTTTCGAAATCAACTAATCATAATCTTGGCTTTGCCTCGTTCCCATACTCACCTTACCTTACAGGGTAAAAAAAGTAAGTAGGTAAGTACACAAATACATAGTATAAACATAAGCAGTGCGAAATATTTTTTTTATTGTTCTTAGGTATAATTTTTCTACAATTTTTCTTCTATTTTAATAGAAGAAATTTATAATACAAACTATCCATCCATCTGCCATATGGCGTTCAACGTTGGACACAGGCCTCTCGGATAGATCTCAAATAGGACCGTTTGGAAGCGCATTCAGCGCGATCCTGCGGTCTTGATGAGGTCCATTTGTCCGTTTCGTGGGTGGATGTCCTACGCTGCGCTTGTCGGTACGTGATCTCCACTCGAGAAGATTTCGACCAGTCATAAGTCCTCCGTGCTATTTGCCCTGCCATTGCATTGTCATTTCAATTTGCCGATCTGCTGGGCTACGTCGGTAACATAGTATTTATTACTGCCTATAATTTTTTTATACTGTGGTAAACTTACGCACTACGCAGAATATGCGCCAGTCTCTACGCTACCTTAATCACTATTTAGAAAGACACGAAGGCAATTAGTTTTTTATGCGCCAATCAATCTCCATCACCATTGCGCACTAATAAGTTAATAACTTAAATAAGTTACGTCCTTGCGTAACTTAGTTAGTTGCTTTTCATTAACTTTAGTAGCGTAACGGTTAATGGCACTTTTTGTTCGACTGTTGTTATTGCAGAAATAAACTTAGAGTATATCTTCTGTGCTTAGTAGAACTAGTGCTTTAGTTGTAACTTGAGATAACTTATAGTTATATAGTTGTGCTTGGTATAGATCGTAGAGCAACTAGCAGTTTCAAATTCAAATGTGTTCAACATCAAATTTTATCAAAATCTTTAATTTAGATACAATGTTTAGATGATCTGAATAAGCGACATTTCTAAATGCTAGTTTCGATTTGTTTTTTTTTTTCATTTTTGCACTACATATTTTTGTCATCTGATAACTTTTCATCCATCCATCCATCCATCAGCCATAAGAAGTCCACTGCTGGACATAGGCCTCCCCTATGGATCTCCAGTAAGACCGGTTGGAAGCGGCTTGCATCCAGCGCGATCCTGCGGTCTTAATGAGGTCATCCGTCCACCTTGTGGGTGGACGTCTTACGCTGCGCTTGCCGGTACGTGGTCTCCACTCGAGAACTTTTCGACCCCATCGGTCATCAGTCCTCCGCGCTATGTGCCCTGCCCATTGCCATTTCAACTTGCCAATCCGTTGGGCTACGTCGGTAACTTTGGTTCTTCTACGGATCTCCTCATTTCTGATTCGATCTCGCAGAGAGACTCCGAGCATAGCCCTCTCCATAGCTCGTTGGGCTACAACACACACTGGTCGAAAACTTTCGACTTGAGGCACTGAGGTATGTCGGACGAGAAGACGCTACGCAATTTTCCGAACGCTTTCCAGCCGAGTTGGATTCGGCGATTGGCCTCTTTCTTGAAGTCGGACCTACCTAACTGGACTACTTGTCCAAGGTAGACGTACGAGTCAACGACTTCAAGAACCGAGTTCCCAATAGAGATCGGGGTGGGTACAACATGGGAATTACACATAACTTTCGTCTTGTCCATGTTTATCTTAAGACCCACCTGTTGAGAAACCCGATTGAGGCCTTCGAGCATCGTGCTGAGCTCTTCCATCGATTTTGCCATGACTACTATATCGTCGGCAAACCGAAGGTGAGTGAGGTATTCGCCATTGACATTGATGCCGAATCCTTTCCATTCCAGGAGCTTGAAGGCTTTCTCCAAAGTAGCCGTAAACAGTTTCGGAGAAATTACGTCTCCCTGTCTTACGCCTCTTTTTAAAGGGATCGCCTTGGAGCTCTCTTCCAGTACTCGGACCGACATAGTGGCGTTATTATACAAGCACTTCAACACCCGATAGTCAATAAGGCATCGTTGGAGAGACTCGAGCATAGCCCAAGTCTCGACCGAATCAAAGGCTTTCTCATAGTCCACAAACGCTAAGCAAAGTGGCAAGTTATACTCTTCGGTCTTCTGTATAACCTGCCGTAGCGTATGAATGTGGTCCATGGTACTAAAGCCCTTTCGGAAACCGGCTTGTTCGGAAGGCTGGAAGTCATCAAGCCTGCGCTCGAGACGATTCGTAATGACCCTTGAAAACAGCTTATAAACATGGCTCAGAAGCGAGATGGGTCTGTAGTTCTTCAATAATAGGTGTTGTCACCTTTCTTGAAAAACAACACCACCACCTTGTTGTTCTTAAGCTGATTTAGGGCCATTCTAATCTCGTACAGGCTGATGTCTGGGATATCTTCGGTGAAGTGTCGGGTCAGCTTGGCTCTTGAATCTTTGGCCGCGCTGCTAACAGGCTTAGCGACCGAAGCGTATAGCTGTCCATAGAACCTTTCGATCTCCTCTAATACCTCTGCCTTGGTCGACGCTAAACTTTCATCTTCTCTCTTCAGCTTTGTCACCAGAATACCAGCGTTGAGTGTTGGGTCCTCCCAGCACTCAGCATTTTATAGCTGAGGTGAGTCCCTTTCGGCACTTTTGTTTTTTCACTATTTTATAAGTTTTTTTATTTATTTGTACTTGTGTCGAATAAAGATATTTCTTTGTCAATTGGCTTTGCCCAATAGACAAATCTCTTGCGAACACTTTGGAGCCTTTGTTCCGCTCTATCGTCTTTTTAATATGTTTAGTATTAAAAAGACGGATGTCGTGCCGCAAGGATTTCGAAATTTGTCTATTGAGACGCCTATATGACTTTGCATCATCGGAAGACTGCAATCTTAGCGAGCGTCGTTCGGCCATGAGATTTACAGTGTGATCGGATAATTTCTGCGGTTTATTTGAACGGCGGGGTCTAAAGAACTTATACTGATAACTTTTACTTTGCCGATATCAAACTAAGTGTTGTATGAAATCTTGTATAGTGAAAAAAGTGAAATAACTAAAGTAAAATACTAGTTTCGATTTTTTTTTTTTTCATTTTTGCACTACATATTTTTATCATCTGATAACTTTTACTTTGCCGATATCAAACAAGTGTTGTATGAAATCTTGTCTAGTGAATAAAGTGAAATAACTAAAGTAAAATACTAGTTTCGATTTGTTTTTTTATTTTTATTTTTGCACTACTTACATATTTTTATCATCTGATAACTTTTACTTTCTAGTACGAGTATCTATAAGTTCCTATAACATCTTACTTTAGAAACGTGATCAGCAAACCAAAACGTACGAAAGACTAAACCGGCGCCTGACCGTATATGGGAACTAATTGATCCTTTGTTGATTTTGCTGATGATACCTATTATTTAATGTCTAGCTCACGGTATGTAAGAGCTGCTGTTTATTATAGGACGAATCAAAATTCCTGGCGCCTGTGAAGTTTTTTTTTTAACTAAAATAAGTCCGCGTTTGGCCAGCTCGCCTGATGATAAGCGACGTTGTGCTCGAAGTTAGCTTCAAGCTGCGCGAAACCCAAGCCTCGCGCAGCTGTTAAGTGAGCTTCAGTCAGTATTGGGGTTTGCGAAGATTGTAGCTAACTTCACAGCCGACAAGAAGTTTGATTTTGCCTTTATTATTAACTAGCTTTTACCCGCGGCTTCGCCCGCGTTTTATTTTGATTTTGGCTAATGTTTATGTCGGCTGCGAAACCTAACCTAAGCGACAAACATCAAAATACCTTAGAGGAATGCTTTTGTTGGTTAAGTTACGGTTGGAGTGTATATACAACCCCCCTGTGTATTCCCGCCTTGTCGTGGCGGGGGAGGTCTAAGGCAGCTGAAAAGGCGGCGCTCGAAGTCTCCCTCTTCTTTGGGTCTTTCCCCCAAGGCAGCTTAGAGGCCGGCACTCGTTGTTCAGCCGCTTTTAACTAAAGCAGCTGAGAGGATGGCCGGTAGGTTGCCTGCCTTATGCGGAGTGTTGCTTCTGAGGCGGGCTGCAGTGCCGCTCTTGCGACACTGCAGCCGAGGATTAGGGGGTGCGGTGGGATGGAACTGGTTGTGTGGGTGCCGTCACCTACCCTACCTTCCCCTAGGCCGTCAACCTGTTGGCAGACGCAGTGGGGCTGCAGGGGAAGAGAAGTGTCGGTATCGCGATGGCCGTTCTCACTGCCCTCTGCAGTTGAAAAGGCAGGCGCTGGGCTACTATGACTAACCCGTTGCACTGGGACCAGGGCGTTGGAATGCTGTCTGACGCTCAGTGCTGGTTAGTCCCGAGTGGTGGATGACAATGTGTCTTGTGCTCCGAAACACTCCGTCATTATTGCGGGAGCGCAAGATCCGTTATGGAGCCCGAGTCTGGGCTAGCGCTGTTGAGTGCCGCGAAGGAGTGCGAAAAATGTAGGAACGTCCTAAACTTGAAATGACAGGTTATTTCTGGCGCTTAGACGGCTGCTACCGCGGCCCGCTCGCTTAGTTTTTATCCTATCCTACGGAAACTGTTAAAGTTTTTGGTATAAAAAGTGGCCTATGTCACTTTTCGTCTTTCAAACTATATTCATGCAATAAGCCAAGGCAATCCGTTGCTAGGATAAGACAATAACTTTTTCTCAGCCGTTGTTGAGAAAAAGTTATTGTCTTATCTTACGGGAACCGCAATTTTTTCGGAATGGAAAGTATCCTATGTCACTTTTCGGTCTTCCAAACTATGCCCATCCCAAAAATCAAGTCAATCCGTTGCTCCATTGCTGACAAACAGTTATTGTCCTATCCCATGGGAATCACGAATTATCTCGGGATAAAAAAGTATCCTATTACCACTTTCTGTCTTTCAAACCTTAGGTATCCATACCAAAAATCAAGTCAATCTTTTGCTCCGTTGCTGCGTCAAACCAACAAACTTTTCGGATTGATAATATTAAAGTAGGTATGATGATTCTGTACCATAAAGGTAGAATAAAGAAACATGTTAAACCTCTAATGATAGTAGATTTAAAAATATTTTTAATGTCAGACAAAATGACGGCCTGGTAACGTCATAGTAAAATGTGGCATGCAGAGGGAAAAAAACATTTTATCTAATTTTAATGTCAGTTGTCATTTTCAATCCATACTTTATTTCCTCTTCAAGGGGATATAATGGTGGAAAAACAATTTGTCCTCTTGCCATGCTACCTGTGATTTATAAAAGTCTGCAAACAATGTCACCTGTCATCTAATTACGTTTCACTGTGACGTTTCATTAATCCATATTCGCGTCATAGAGCACAGACTTCCCAATGTGTCATAGAGGAATTAATCACTTAGCGTCTTTGTGATAGTGGCGACAGTTTTGCTTTCGATAGTTTTTGTCCTGTCCACAGGTCCTGTCCTACAGGAACTATGCAATTTTTTGCTTAACGTCTAACGCTTAGCATCTAAAATTCGACGCGCTTGGTTTTGCTCTTGAGTCTCAGCAGTTCTTTGCGCTGCGTGATGCTCGGCATCTAAAAGTCGCCGCGCTTGACTTTCTCCTTAAGTCTCAGCATCTCTCTGAGCTGCGTGATGCTCAGCATCTAAAATTCGACACGCTTGGTTTTTTGCTCTTGAGTCTCAGCAGTTCTTTGCGCTGCGTGATGCTTAGCATCTAAAAGTCGCCGCGCTTGACTTTCAACTTCAGTCTCAGCAGCTCTCTGAGCTGCGTGACGCTCAGCATCTAAAATTCGACGCGCTTGGTTTTGCTCTTGAGTCTCAGCAGCTCTTTGAGATGCGTGGCGCTCGGCATGTAATGTAAAACGCGTTTAAGTGTGCTCTTCAGACTCTTGGCTTCTAGCAATTTTCTTTACGCGAGCTCCGCTAGAACTACGCGCTAGATTCGATTTGCGTTTTGTAGGCATACCTATTAGAATGAAAACTACGTAATTAAACTGAAAAAATACATGTAACCTTCTCTAAAGTTTACAGGAAAAGATTGATTGACTTTGACATTTGCAACTTGAGCAGCCTTGAATGGGCATTGGGCATAGAGAATGTAATTTGGAAAGTCAAGATGCAAATTACCATTTGTCATGGTAGAATATAAGTTTTTTCTTCTAAGATTCTAGCCAATGCGTTTTCATCCCCCCTTTTCAACCCTTTAAAACTATTTTTTCGAATCAAAAAGTAGCCTATGTCCTTTCTCAGGCTCTAGACTATCTGTGTACCAAATTTCATTCAAATCGGTTCAGTAGTTTTAGCGTGAAAGCGCGACAGACAGACAGAGTTACTCTCGCATTTATAATATTAGTAAGGATGTAAGCCTTTTCTTCCCTAGTATTTAGTATTTATTTATTTCTTGCATTATGTACAAAGCAATGTTAATGGCTAGGTACATACCCTGTTAGGGCGTTGCAAACATATGTATGTAAGGACTTAACATCTAAGAAAATTTATCCTTAATATAAACTTAAAAAATACCACACAACATAGGTTAACATATCATGCTTTAAATATATCTGAGTTATATAATTCTGTAATCAAGTGTACCTATTGTCCATATCAATATTAGACTTTATTCATTTTGTTTTTGTCATCAAAGTAGACTTCTAAACAGCTGTAATAGCATTTGTGGAGCAGGAATTGTTTGAGTTTATTATAAAATGTTTTTGACATGACAACGTCTTATAAATTGGTTTGCCGGGTGACACTTCAAGAAACTGCGTTACGCTCCGCTCACGTTATGCGCTCTCATTCGTCTCATTCATTTCGCCCGTATACCGACTTTACAGGCAACCAATTTTTTCACCGGTTTCTCTTTTCACTCTTCGCAATCTAAAGCTGTGTGGGTCTAGTTGTTACAAACACAGGTTACAAATCTCTTTGACAAGAGCGTGAGGTTGTGGATTCGTTCCCGCAAGTTCTGCACCAATGAGTTTTTAGAATTTATTTACGAATTTTCTAACCATTGGTCTTTAAGTGAACGAACAAAACGTGAGGCAACCTGTTAAAGAGTCTTTGAAACGATAGCGTAGGTATGTGAATACACCAACCGGCACTGGACCAGTGTGGTGGATATAGCTCAATCGTCATTTGTGGGTACACCTATGTTTATCAGTGGACTATATATTATTTTAAAAGACGATATTAGTCGTTATATATAATTAGGACCGTAGTATGGCGTTGGATGCAATTCGGTTCCATCCAAAGGGGACCTATGTCCAGCAGTGGACGTCCTACCACTAATAATGATGATGATGTTGACCTGGTAGAACTTCTTGTGAAGACAACATAAACCGATGTCAAGTAAAAATCTATGGTCAATCAAATCTCCTATAACTACACTATCACATGCTCTTTATTGCCAACTGGCGTGTTCTCTGCCATTAGACATGACATGCCGCGGTCATGTAGCGCCGGCTGATTGTTGCTTTCTCGTGACCGCTGCCGGCGCATGGTAATGTTACGGTGCGGTTCGGTCATGTTACTGGGTCGATTAGAGAGTACCAACGATAAAGATAAGCTATGTTAGCTAGTTAATTCGTAGCTGGAGGATATATCACTATCACTACATAGTATAAAACAAAGTCGCTTCCGCTGCCCCATGTCCCCATGTATGCTTATATCTTTAAAACTACACAACGGATTTTGATGCGGTTGTTTTTAATAGAGAGAGTGATTCAAGAGGAAGTTATTATATGTAAAATAAACCTGTGCGAAAAAATAGACCGGGGTGGGTCGCTAGTTTCTAAATAAAACGTCTCAATTGTATCTTACCTTTAGTTTAAAATCAGATAATATATTGTTTATCAAACTAGGTATATACGCGATTGTCTACATCATATTTAATTTTTGCCTTCAGTCGTTCATACGTTCTCAATGAACGCATTTTCACTTATCAGTATACTAACTCATTTGTTCTTTAGTCAGTGCCGATACTAGATCCAGATGTCCAGGGGCCAGGGATGCAGCATTAAACAACCGATCGCCATCGCAAGCCGCAAGTTTCCTCGTGGCTCCGAAACTTGATTCCTTCAAGTTTAACAGCATTAATGTGGTTACCGCCGTCGGTTAGCTCGTATTACAAGATTTATGATGAGAATAATGCATGAATCTTGTTCTTGTAGCTACTTCTAAGGTGGTTGGCTCTACTTTGCTGATTAAAGTTTAAATGTTGTAACAGGAACATTTTGTAACACAAGCGTGATCTGGGTCATGCTATTTTTAACTGACTTACAGAAAGGAGGAGGTTCTTTGTTTGTCTGTATGTATTTTAATTTTTTTTTTGTTTCTGTTCATCGGTAATTCCGCCAATTATGAACCGAATCGAAAAATTATTTTTTGGTTCGAAAAGGTATACTCCCGAGGTGGTCCCATTTAAATTTTACAGAAATCGGCTAAGCCCTTTTTGAAAAATCAAGAAATATGTAAACAATTCGAGCGAAATATTCGAATTTTGTATACGATGGAAGGGGTTTTTGCCATTTTTTGCGAAAAATAATTATCAAAATAAATCTAACGCCTCATGCTTTTCTCCCACTAAGCTCAATCATCGTTAACTCAATAGTGTAAAACAGCCTTATACAGCACTGATGAAACAAGATAACTTCTTCCTTATCTGCCTACAACGTTGAACTCAGACAAATTGTATCAGTCGGCGGATTCTCATCGTATATTCTAAAAATAGAGCCGCGCCTTGTATAGAATGGCTAGACGGCAAGTAATTAGTATTGACAAGTCCGCTTCGTAGCTCCTCAGGGGACCTATTTTTGAACTTCGCACGGCTTGGTCGTAAACGGAACTTGTATGGAGTACTCGTAACTTCCATAGCCTAAATAGAGTGTTTTCATACAATCTGTCAAAGTTCCGTACACGTTCCCAGGCGTGCGAAGTTCAAAAATTGGTCCCCTGAGGAGCTAATTGTTTGAACCGATAGAAACGGACTTTTCGAATCGCATATTTCGCTTTTTCGTTCGCACGAACGTTTCTTTAATGCTCGCTCCTGTCTCGTGACCATTCACATTTTACGCATTCGTATAGGATCAAAAATAGAGCCCCTGTTTTTGTGCACTTTGCCGCACGCTGTATCGCCGCAGAGGCGCAAAAAGTGCAACAAGTCTTGCGCGAGCGCCGCTCTCGACGTTTGTCCTTTTTATTTATGTTTTTTTTTTAAGGTTCAGTGCGTAGTGAAAAGAAACTTTAAAGGGATTTAAATTTTGTACGATTTATAGGTTTATAAATAAACGCTTTAGAGTTACCTTGAAGTATTTAATCCATGTTTTAATTTTTACGAGGATACTATAATTGTCATAAGATAAAGATTCTCCGGTGTGAAGACTACTAAAATATATCGTTTTATTAGAATTGAATACCAAAATAATCAAGAAGGTGGACCGATAATTAAAATCTGATCGAGATACTGGATGCAAGTCGCCTTCAACGGGTCCTATGTATTGGGAATCTATAGTACCAGCCTTTTTTTAATAGTCCACTGCAGGCCTACCCACGAAGGGTGATTGGGCCATTTCCAACACGCTGGCCCAGTGCTAGTTGGTGGATTCACATACGCCATCGAATTTCTTCTACGGACGTATGCAGGTTGCCTCAGGATGGTTTCCTTCACCGAAAAGCCAGTGGTGTGAAATTCCGTACATCAATTCCTAGGAATTCATTGGTACGAGACCGGGAATGAACCCTCAAACTCACGATTGCAAAGCGGGTGTCATTACCACTAGACCATCACGGCTTCATCCATAGGGTCCATTGGGAATCCATAGGGTAGGACTATATTCAGAAATTTCAGCAGTGTACGTTCCTGCGTCTGATAAAATGATGATAACCTACAAAAATATATAATTTTAAAAGTTATGAAGCGATTTAACGATTTGATAATTTTGTGTTAGTCTATTCTATGAGATAAGTAGGTACAGTTCGGCCAATCAAGGAAACAAGAAACCTTGATTTCCTGATTTGTGAACGCAACGCTAAAAGCAATATCAAATTCTAATTCAAGTAGGTACCAGCTCTTTAATTATTTATTAAAGAATTTTTAAAATTAGGCTTAAATCAGAAATAAAAAAATATTAGTTACCTACCAATATTACGTGTACGGAACCCTCAAAGAGCATTTTCTCTCGTTTTGCCATTTAACGTTTATGTGCGAAACGAAATATTGTTATTATTTGTTAAACGAGCTTTTAGCGCGTTAACGTAACCCTGGACGTTGGTTTTACTTTTAATTTACACGAATTTATTGCGTTGTAACTGGGTGAATGATAATCTCAGCCAATTTGTAAATTTTTATTTAACGCAGTCTTGTATTTGTAAGAATATGTAGATATTTCTTAATCATTTTATTTATCTGTTAAATACTCCTTGATTAATTACTTTTAAACGGCACCGTATTATGAACTCAGTCGTGAAATATATGCATTGCAATGCATATTATAGGGTTATTCCTAATCAATTAGCATCCTTTTAGTTAGGGGCTTCTTCTGAACATTAGTGCAGTGAATGTAGCAGAACAAAAGTTTTAGTTTTGATGTACAGAATAAGCCCGTAAAAAGATGCTAATTGATTAGGAATAACCCTGTGTACTATGGACTTAACACGTTTTGTCCTACCCATGGACACTAAGGCTCTTGAAGTCCTGACTGATGAACGAAGAAGCTTCAACTTGATAATCAACTGGGCCACGGTAATTAGATATCATTACCGTGGCTGGGCTATGTCGTTTTCGAATCTGTTGAGCCAGGTCATTTTGGTTCGTCTATAGACCATTTTATTACTGGTTAGACCTCACAGAAAGGACTACGAGCATAGTCCTCTCCATAGCGCGCTAGTCTGTTTTAACATCCCAGAGCTAGCATACAAATAAGATTTTCCGCTGAAGCGGTTTACTTATACTCTTTCTTTTCTATTCTATGCTTTGAATGTTGCGTTCCTATTCCTATGTAAGGTAAAGACAATGAACATAAATTGCAACTTTCTACCTTCAAGATTAGACAGCCACTCTCAATTAGTTTTGAATGGAACTGTTGTGGTCTCTACAGTGATTGCTTTTGTGGTCTGAGACCACTGTACGTCTTTAGCTGTACTCTCGTCTAATCGATATGAAATCTGGTATTCTCTATCTCACGGCATTTGTAGTAAGAGAGATATTAACAAAATCATATCGATCGCTTCCAGAAAAGAGTCCAAATATTACAGAGTGCTTTAGAATGTGATGTTAGTTTCGACATTTGCTTTAACCATTAAAGTTTATTGAGGTTTGTTTTGTAAGTCTATTAGAAGCAGTAAAGCGAAATTGAAGCGTATTAAATTTTCTTATAACGATAGCCAATGGTACCAAATACCTTAATTCTCAGAAGCTGACTGCGGGTTAATATCTGTCTTAATTAAGTCGGCATAAAGTTAAAGTTTGGTTGGTATAATGATGCAGTTGTTTTTTGATTTGTACTCGTATCACGTCGTACTATGCGAGTACGCCATGCTAGCTCACATTTGATATTTTAACTGCTATATCCTGCCCAGCAATAGTTTGCAAACATTGCTGTAGGTATTATAAGGCAATATATTAGCAAAATGGACCTTAGACCCTTCAGTATACTATTACAGGGGGCGCCCCGTCAGGATTGGATTATCCGCAGCATGAAGCCGCCCAGTTGATTGATTCGGCTTATACATTTTCTTACTTACTTGTATTTTATTTGTTCTATTGCTCAGGATTGTATTGAGTAATATTCAGTTTAGAATTCTGAGTAACAATATAGACCTTGTAACTACAACATTACACAACTCTATTAGGTATAAAAATGGAAGAAAACTTTTCAAAAAATAACGGGAAATCTACAATGTTAAAGCAAACAATCATTCTACACAGTTTGAGCAATAAATTTTACTTTTACAAATTCTGTACACCAAAATTTCCAAATAACACCTAAAAAAACAAAACAACAAAAAGCACTAGATAAAGCTAATACTTACCTGGCCGACGGTAAAGGAAAACATCCAAAAACATGTAGGTTAAGGTTTGCTGCGTGAGAGAGCGCGCAGTAAAATAACGTGTTATTACCATAATGAAATTCACGGCTCAAATCCGTAGGTCAAAGGTTATGCAGATCCGGCACGAAGAGATGTAAACGTGACAGAACTGCACTGACAAAGGTGTGATTGTGTTTGTCAAAAACGTGACTACTTTCTGCTCTACCTCATTTCTTTGCTCTGAAATATGACTCAGTGTACAGACCGCTCAGACTCAGCCTTTTAGATAATAATTATTTTTCACAAAAAATGTCAAAACCGCCTTCCACCGTGTACCTACAAAATTCGAATATTTCGCTTGAATTGTTTACATTGTTGTTGATTTTTCAAAAATGGTTCAGCCGATTTCTGTAAAATTTAAATGGGAGTATCTTCCCATCTCTAACTATCCCTTTCCAACTAAAAAATAATTTTTCGATTCGGTTCACAATTGGCGGAATTATCGATGAACATACACAAAAATACATGCAGATTAACACAGAACCTCCTCCTTTTTGGAAGTCGGTTAAAAAGGTAAACAAACCCGACGCCACAATCGTATGGCCGATCTGTCAAAATTAGTTTCACTTTTGCTAGCGTAATTTTTTAGTGAAACATCTGGCTTAGATTCCTAATTAAAGAAAAAAATAGTAAAATAACAATGAATTTTGATGATAGGAGCTTTATAGAGATAAAAGACTGCGCGCATTAAAGAGTAGGAGATGTAAAACAAAAAACATACCTACGTGGTAACGATTCCGATGCATTAACTACATCCTAATACACAAATTACGCGTTATTAAATAGTACCAGTAACACCAGGTCATCATTAAATTAATAGCGAATTTATTTTGGTAGATTTCTCCTCTGCTCTGACTATATCTTGTGATTTGTTTATTTTTTCCAAAGTTTATTTACATAGGTATCAGAGATGAACTGATTAATCTTACAATAAGTGTACTAATTCCAGTATTCCCCGTTTCAATTTCACTCCGTTCAATTTATGATGCTAATTTTGGAAGCAATTTAAAACATTGTCAGAATTTAATTGAAATTGCATCGCGAATTAAGTTGTCATGTAATGAAATTATGCGAATTTGCCGTGAAGGTGTTAACATATGGTTAAGATTTATAATGTTGCCGTGTGTTTGATTTTTTATGAATACGGAATGGTTAAAAATAATTATAATTTTTACTTTATATTAGTAGGAACAACAGATTTTTGTGGTCATGATATAGATAATCATGATAGAAACAATTTTAAGTACGTACAACATAAAGATCGATGGATACCTACAGCCTAGCGAAGAAGAAATGACAGTAGAAAGGACATAAAGATTGATGAAACTGTAAGGTTCCCATATGACCACCGATTGGACAATGGAACTCAAGAGTTGTGTGATCTTTTTTTTTAAACACAATTATATGTATACGAAAGGCCAGGTCCAACAATGAATGTATTTTATATGAGCCTCTCTAATTTTTTTAAAATATAGCCTATGACACCCGGGGTGTAGCTTCCCAACAGTGAAAGAATTTTTTAAATCGGTTCAGTAGTTTCGGAGCATCGAGCATATAACCAGAATTCCGGTTATATGCTCGATGTTTCGGAGCCTATTCGATGCAAACAAACAAAAAATCAAATCCTTCCTCTTTATAATATTGGTATAGATAATGGCGATTAGATGAAATTTTATTTTTTTCTCGGAACTCTGAAAAATTAATTGTGTTAAATTCTTAGTTTTTTTTAACATATGTGGTCTACTTTTGGGATCCAAAATTAGCGCAACAAATCTCGGAACCAGAATGACGACAGCTTTAATCGCATGTCGGACTGACAGCCACACACGCGATGAAAACTCGCTGCAATTAAAATAAATAAACACGAATGAATTAATTATACATCGACGGACACGACACGCAGCCATAACGTAAACTCACCTCTGGTGTCGAAAGATTACATATAATTATACATTTGAGTGCTATTTTCAGGTCTTGAGTGAAGGTATTGTCTGGACCGGTCATTTTTAAAGTGCTTCGAAATGTGGATCTGACTGACAGTGACACTTGAAAAAGACGTGATATCAACATGTAGAAGAAAGGTGTTATAAGGTGTTATTAAATATGCATTTGTGATGATCTTGTCGAGAAGAATGAGTGACGAGATGGCTAATTACATTTTTACGACTGCCTCGGTGGCTCAGTGGTTAGTGACCCTAACTAATAGGTGTGGGTTCGATCCCGACCCAGGGCTAGTATTTATGTGATGAACATAGGTGTTTGCTCTGTCTGAGTGTTATTTAGTTACTATCTATATAAATTTGTATTTAAAAATATGTATAAATAGTTTATCAGTCTCTGGCAGCCATATTACAAGCTTTGCTCAGTTTGGGATCAGAGGCCGTGTGTAAGATGTTCCCAAAATATATAAAAAAATCAATTTCAAAATTTTCTTTATTCCATAAATAGTCTGATAAATTCAATGACAATTAGAATTTAAACTCGTTGTCATATCTTGGTCATACCATACCCTAGTTTAAAATCTCTACGAGACTTAGCGAAACTGCAAATAAATACTTAGTTTCGAAGATTCGCATTCTTTTATTCTTTGTAATAATCTTTGAATAAAGTAGGGGAAGTTTAATCCGAAATAACTACATCAGTACAAGTAGCGGCACGTAAGTCTAGCGCTGAGGGTACTGTGGTAGGGATGCTGCATGTTGACCGCCATACTAAACTCATGCGCATCCACCCCCTCTACACTTCGCTCAGCGCTAGACTTATATGCCGCGACCTGTATTTACATTAAATACTTTAGTAAGAAATTGCAAAGTACCAACGAAAACTTAAAGTGTAACACATTTATACGCGCGCAGTTGTGCATGATGCGCATTTGGATTCCCACAAATAAACCAATATAGACGACAGCGACAAGTAAACACGAAACAAGTAAATTGTAAATGTGTTCGTCTTAACGTAAACTAATAATCGGCCAAGTACGAGTTGGACTCGCACACTAAGGGTTCCGTACTGTATGGGAGCCCCCCTTAAATATTTATTAATTTGATTATTTACTATCGAAGTGAATATACCTGCAACTAAATACCTATTCTGTGAATATTTCAAGCATCTACCTGTTACCATTATTAATATCGAGCGAAAAACGGCTAAAAATTCAGGTTTTTTGTATGAGAGTCCTTAAATATTAATTTTATTTTGTTTTTGGTATTTATTGTTGTAGCGGCAATAGAAATACATCATCTGTGAAAATGACAGCTTTCTACCTATAACGGTTCATGAGATACAGTCTGGTGACAGACAGACAGACAGACGAACAGCGGAGTCTTAGCAATAGGGTCCCGTTATTACCCTTTGGGTACGGAACCCTAAAAAGTAAAAAGACCGTGAAAACCTATTCAAAAATAAACAACAACTTGACCTAGCGCAACGAATCATGACTTTGTCGCCGCCAAGTCGCGCCAGCGCCACCGTCTGCGCCTAAAACAAATATTCAACCTAAAAACACTTCAAAAACCAACCTTCCCTTTATTAACTTAAGGTTCACAAAACTTACCGATTGAGCCATGTCCTTACTGTCTGGGATCACAGATGGAAAAGTTACCAAGTGCAATGAATTTATATTAGTGTTAAAATATTCGCAATATGCATTCCATGATATTATTCCGGATATATTATATTGTTTAAGGGCTGTTGATGAACTCTATAGTCAACGATATGGAGTGTTTGATCGGATAATTTATTTTATGATCGCCTATAAAGTCTTAGCTGGTTTTTAATAGCAGCATTATTAAATTTATAGTTGCACATTAATTAGGTACTTGTAATTACTGCATTAAGAAAATTGCAGGGAAATTGAAAGCGTGGTAGAAATGCCTTGGAATTAGTTTATAGAATTGTGACACTAGCTGTTATTGCTCTATAGTTTCAAAATTTATTAAATGAATTATTTTCCTACTTTATACATTACTATGCTAGAGAAAACTATCTGTTATCTTTGAAATGGAACAACTGTGATAGAGATTTCGAAAATCTTTTTTTAAGTCATCTTTACTAGTCCTTACTAATATTAAAAATCCGAAAGTGTATTTTGTTAGTTTGTTACTCGTTCATGCAGCAACAGAGTAACGGATCACTGTTTTTAGGGTTCCGTACCCAAAGGGTAATAACGGGACCCTGTTACTAAGAATGCGCTGTCCGTCCGTCTGTTCGTCTGTCTGTCACCAGGCTGTATCTCATGAAAGAGCCGAACGGTGATAGCTAGAACGTTGAAATAAAAATTAATTTTATTCTGGTTTTAGTATTTGTTGTTATAGCAGCAACAGAAATACATTATCTGTGAAAATTTCAGCGGTTAATAACGGTTCATGAGATACAGCCTGGTGACGAACAGCGCGGAGTCTTGGTAATAGGGTCCCATTTTTACCCTTTAGGTACGGAACCCTAAAAACGATCCCCTGACTGTTCGGTAGAATAACGATTTTTCTTACAATTACAATTTTATACAAGAAGATTCGACTACCTGCTTTAGTAATCCTTACTAATATTATAAATCCGAAAAGTTTGTTGGTTTGTTACTCTTTCACGCACCAACGGAGCAACGTATTGACTTGATTTTTGGCATGGACATAGTTTAAAAGGCGGAAGGAGCTTTAGGATACTTTTTATCCCGAAAAATTGCATAGTTCCTGCAGGACAGGGCAAAAACCATCGAAAGCGAAACTGTCGCCACTATCACAAAGACGCTAAGTGATTAATTCCTCTATGACGCTAATATGGACCAACGAAACGTCACAGCCAAACGTAATTAGATGACAGGTGACATTGTCTGCAGACTTTTATAAATCACAGGTAGCATGGCAAGGGGACAAATTGTTTTTCCACCATTATATCCCCTTGAAGAGGAAATAAAGTATGGATTGAAAATGACAACTGACAAAATTGGATAAAATGTTATTTTCCCTCTGCATGCTACATGTTACTATGACGTTTAATACCAGGCCGTCATTTTGTCTGACATTAAAAATATTTTTAAATCTTCTATCATAAGAGGTTTAACATGTTTCTTTATTCTACCTTTATGGTACAGAATCATCATACTTTAATATTATCAATTCGAAAAGTTTGTTGGTTTGTTCCTCTTTGACGCAGCAACGGAGCAAAAGATTGACCTGATTTTTGGTATGGATACCTATGGTTTAAAAGACAGGAAGTGATAATAGGATACTTTTTTATCTCGAGTAAATTCGTGATTCCCATGGGATAGGACAATAACTGTTTCTCAGCAATGGAGCAACGGATTGACTTGATATTTGGGGTGGGCATAGTTTGGAAAACGGAAAGTGACATAGGATACTTTCCATCCCGAAAAAAATGTGGTTCCCGTAGGACTTAACAATATTTTTTTCTCAGCAATGGAGCAACTTGCCTTGGCTTATTGCATGAAAATAGTTTGAAAGACGAAAAGTGACATAGGCCAATTTTTATCGCAAAAACTTTAACAGTTCCCGTAGGATAGGATAAAAACTAAGAGAGCGGGCTGCAGTAGCAGCCGTCTAAGCGCCAGAAATAACCTGTCATGGCAAGTTTAGGACGTTCCTACATTTTTCGCACTCTTTCGCGGCACTCAACAGCGCTAGCCCAGACTCGGGCTCCATGACGGAGCTTGCGCTCTCGCCATAATGACGGAGTGTTTCGGAGCACAAGACACATCGTCATCCACCACTCGGGACTAACCAGTACTGAACGTCAGACAGCATTCCAACGCCCTGGTCCCAGTGCAGCGGGTCAGTCGTAGTAGCCCAGCGCCTGCCTCTTCAACTGCAGAGGGCAGTGAGAACGGCCATCGCGATACCGACACCTCTCTTCCCCTGCAGCCCCACTGCGTCTGCCAACACGTTGACGGCCTAGCGGAAGGTAGGGTAGGTGGCGGCACCCACACCACCAGTTCCATGTATCCCACCGCGGCCCCTAATCCTCGGCTGTCATATCAGAGTCCAGAAAGCAGCCTTGCTTTATGAAACTAAGAAAGGTTATTCCCAGCAAGTAACTGGAGATAGAGAGACAGAAAAGAAGCCACACCCAGCGCAGCAGGAGGAGCTGGATTTCATATGCTTGGCAGACGGAGCAGCACTAGAGCAAAATCTTAACCGAGAAATTAACATATTTACAGACGGCAGCAAAATTAAAGGGAAAGTTGGGGCGGCATTATCCATTTGGGATGATGCCGCTGAGATCAGTCCCCGCGAGCTGAAATTGGCCGATTGGTGCTCCGTGTACCAGGCCGAGTTATTGGCACTTCTTGAGGCTACCGAAAAAGCAAAAATCTTTTGTGACTCCAGCTGGCTTAGCATACAAGACTACGACAAGAGTTTATCGACGTGTGCAAAGGTGAAAGATATATGCTTCATCATAATTCTGTCACGTTCTGACACGTCGATAAATTTTATGGTCCGTATGCTAATACCGCAGGTCTGCACTGGAAACGGTAGTTGGCGTATCTTCCCTCCATCCCTTAGCAGTAAATTCAAAGCTAACATAAAGTTACTACACGCACAAAATAAAATAGTGAAACTTTATTGGAATAAAGCGCACGCGGGGATGGAGGGAAATGAGAGAGCGGACCATCTAGCAAAGGAAGCAGCACTGCACTCGAAGTGCAGACCTATTTACGATAACTGCTCCGTTTCATTCGTCAAGCGAGAAATCCAAAAGGACTCTCTTGACGAGTGGAACCGGCGGTATCAGGATGGACACACAGCGGCAGTAACCAAAACATATTTTCCGGATGCAAGGGCGGCATACAAGATCGTAAGAGAAATAGCACCAGTGGGAATCATAACTCAAGTGCTGACGGGGCATGGTGAGTTTTCCCAATACTTACATCGATTTAAGTTGAGGGAAAGCCCATCGTGCATCTGTGAACCCACAAAAGAGGAGACTCCACTGCACATAATCTTGGAATGCCCAGTTTATGGAAAGCAGAGATTTGATTTAGAACAAAAAATTGGAATTAATCTAACACGTAAAAACCTTAGAAACAATTTTATCGATTTTTTGCACAAATATTTGTGAAAAAGCAATAATTAGGAACAAGTAGGTATAAACTTTGCTGTACCATTGTAATGTTTATTATAACTGCAAACAGCCAAAAACATTGAAATATAGGTATAGTTTTTATTCATTTGTAATTAAGACCCCTGATCATGTCAGGGATATTTCGCGATATAATAAAAAAAAGTCTGTTTGTTATTTTTAGCTATTTACACTACACTCTATTTAATTAAAGTCATACTTTCACTGAATAACGTTTATTAACTCACTTTTACAGACACTGGTTATGAAATAAGTCTATGTTAGTTATTATTTTAATTTTTACATCTGAGACGCGTGCGCGTCGTAAGGCCGTTCACGAAAGAGAGCGAGATAGCAATATACTTTTTAAAACTATGAAATTTAGTGTGACCATACTAAACAAAGTCCTCGGATGTAACGTCGCAAGAGCGGCACTGCAGCCCGCCTAAGTTGCGACACTCCTCATAAGGCATGCAACCTACCGGCCATCCTCTCAGCTGCTTTAGTTAAAAGCGGCTGAACCTCGAGTGCCAGCCTCTAAACTTCCTTGGGGGAAAAGACCCAAAGAAGAGGGAGACTTCGAGCGCCGCCTTTTCAGCTGCCTCAGACCTCCCCCACGACAAGGCGGGAATACACGGGGGGGGGGGGGGGGGGGGGACTGGTTGTATATACTCTCCAACCGTAACTTAACCAACAAAAGTTTTCCTCTAAGGTATTTTGATATTTGTCGGTTAGGTTAGGTTTCGCAGCCGACATAAACATAAGCCAAAATCAAAATATAACGCGGGCGAAGCCGCGGGTAAAAGCTAGTCTAAAATAATCGTAGACGATATTTATATGTTGTATATCAAAACCAACCAAAAATATAACAAGATAGACATAGAAAAATAAAGATACTGTTTAATATGTCGCAGACATGCGATTTGCCACTTGAACCGGTCACAAACTTGTGGTCACGCGCCGCCCACAACCATGGCAATGCCCCAGGGAGCATTGTCAGTGCATTGCCTTATCTAGAACCTCTCTTCACCTTCATTTATAACGATGTTAGTCTCAACTAGCGATATTTGGTGACATTTTCCTTTCTTTTTCTGCCTGGAACAAAAAGAGTTGATTGCAACATTTGCTACTCTGTTTTATAGACCAACTAGCAGCGCCCCGCGGTTTTACCCGCGTTGTGCCCGTTCCCGTGGGAATTTCGGGAATTTTTATACAAATAAACCTTCCTCTTGAATCACTCTATCCATTAAAAAAAACCGCATCAAAATCCGTTGCGTAGTTTTAAAGATTTAAGCATACAGACAAACAAACAAACAAACGAAAATAGCGACTTTATTTTATACTAGCAGCGCCCCGCGGTTTTACCCGCGTTGTGCCCGTTCCCGTGGGAATTTCGGGAATTTTTATACATATAAACCTTCCTCTTGAAACACTCTATCCATTAAAAAAAACCGCATCAAAATCCGTTGCGTAGTTTTAAAGATTTAAGCATACAGACAAACAAATAAACAAACGAAAATAGCGACTTTATTTTATACTATGTAAGGACTATGTAAGGATAACTCTATAGCCCGGGAGGTAAGCGCAAAAACTTGCAACTACTTTATAAAAGCTGAATTTTTGTATTACGTTGTCATGGTGGTGTACAATACCCCGGATTCAGTCAGCTGGGATGCTTAGCGTTTGGTGGGGATACCCGTTTGAATTAAAAAAAAATGCTCGCAAAATGTTTATTTGTATAATTTTATAGTGTGCAAGTGTCGCTTTCTTTGTATGCTTGTTTTGATGAATATGAGATTTTTTATACTTCCGTGCAGCAATCGTTGTTATGACGATTTCAGCAGTTGTAACTGCAAACATTGCAAAATGATGCGTTCGTAGCGTAATTTAACTATAGTCAAACCGCTAAACTCAGACTTCGCCTGCGCGGGTACGGGGGCGCGGGGGTAGACGACAAAGAGGACTGAGACAGGTGCGGGCGCCGGGGACCAGCTGCCCGCGCCTGTCTCAGTCCCCTATGTCGTCTCCCCCGGCGCCCCTGTACCGCGCAGGCGAAGTCTGAGTTTAGCGGTTTGACTATAGTAGCGATCATCGAAGTTAAACAACGTTCATCTCGGTTGGTCTTCGAATATGTTGCGAGTTGCTGTAAGTATGATGAGGAAATGAAATGAAAAGTGACCGCTGGTAGCATTTCCAATTAAGTCCTACCGTGAAATTTTACACGTTGTTTTAACCATGTAAGAGGCCTTCAGGCGGCTTAAATACTCTGACACCAGGGCCAGCCATCCGGCCTATACGACCTAATCTAATCAGCCCGTCCGTCTTTCTTCCGGTGCTGTGCCAACCTCATTCCTTGCTTCCCGACAATTTGGATAACATCATCTGACCATCGGGCCAGTGGTCTATACCTATCTTTGACTGTCTTGGTTTACCTGTTGACATCCCGTCTAGCTAAGTGTTTGAAAAACGTATACAAACTTCATTCATTCAGAATTCAAGAGCGCGGTTCTTGTCGGTGGAGCAACTTTTACGTGTTACGGTCTTCCGTCAGTGTCTTCATCTCTCTGTACGATATGACATCTACCTTCTCTTTGATTTGATCTATAAATACTCTCCATGGTCTTTCTCTTCCTCTCTTTCCTTCTATTATGACTTTCAGTAGATTGTCATGTCGTGCAAGGAGGCCAAATACCTTTCCCTTTCTATTTTGAATTGTCCAGCTACATTTGGTTCGAACTTACTGAACTGCAAAATATAAGTTATCGTTTCCAGCGTATCGGCGGTCTGCAAGACGAATGACGTGTCGAAGGTGGAGCGGCGCCGGCGCCGACGTCCCTGCGACGCCCGGTTTCTGGGTCGCTTCCTCGTCTCACTGACTCACGAGTTTTATTTACGGTGCGAGATTTTGAGACCGATTGTGGCTATTAAACTCTTAGCCGCTTTGAATATGCCGCTACAACGAAAGGCGACTTTGTGTGGGATACGTGATAACATCTATCTTTGAAATCGTTGTTCGAAATTCAGATTTTACCTTGGGTATTATGTTTTTTAGTTCTCTACGATTTTTAGATCTATAATAGATTTTAGAAGACGCGATACTAAAGCTTTGGATTCTGCCAGATTTTATCTTTAGTTACTTAGTTAGTTTGATTGTTTGTGGCAAGTTCACACAGGTCTTCAATTATTTCGAAATAAATATGTAACATCGATGCATTTACAGTTTTACTTAGTCAGTTTTGATGTTCACTAACATAAACATTGAGACTTTTTCATTTATTAGCTTTTGCCTGGGTGAAATTTTTGTTTACCTTTTAATTTTCCGGGATGACCTTTAAACAATGTCCATACAAAAATCAAGTCGAAACCTACCTCTGTTGCTGCGTGAAAGTGTAACAAACAAACTAACAAAACGCTAATTTATTTCAAAATTTCAAATTTTCGGATTAATAATATTATTAAGAACTATTTCCAATTATTACCCTGGAAGCAGTAATCTCGTAATTACTGCTTCCGTGTCAATATAATTATATACTAGGTACTTCCAGTATGATTTTGTAAAGAAAATATGTTACAAACAGCACCTACGCCATTTGTAGTTCGACAAGATAACTCCTAGCCCTTTGCACAGAACTTTGACCGAGTTTTGTGTAGCATTCTAAAATAAAACGTCTGGTTGAATGAAGAATCAGCTTCCGCAAATATTTGCTAAGAAAATAAACTTCGCCCAGTTTTGCTAATTTAGTTTTCGTTACTTCAGGAATGTGTTTTTGATTTTCAGAATAATATTTATGCTCTTAATCGCGATATGGATGAACAAAACTGTTATAACAAACTTGCATATTTGAATTCTTTTTTGAATTTGTTATTAGCAACATTACACACCAAAAGCGTAATGCATTTCAAATAACATAGTTATGTAGATAAATTGTTTGCCTCCTTTTTGCCTCTAATTTTCACACTAATACAAGATAGGGATTTTTTAAAATAGCTAGAAATGCTAATAGATATAATAATAGTTTTATAGATAGTTAAGCATTAATAAACGGAAAATATAGGTGAATGAATATTGACTGAAAAGCATCAACGCTCAAAGTTCAAAGTTTCTTGGCATAAAAACTGGTAAATAAACAATACTATAAATTGCAAAAATACAAGCATTGTGCCATAGTAATGTCAGAAAATGAACCGATAAATGCCAAGGCGAAAGCTCATGAAGTAAGTACCGGAATATTTATTGATTTCACCAAATGCTCCCGTTTAATTGGGAATAAAATGGCCAACATTGTCAGATTTCAAAATGCAAACCATATAATGTTGAATTTGTTATACTTTTGACACGTAAATTTTTTTTGTGTGCTTACCGTAATTACCCCAGAACGGCTATCTCTGTTCTGTGATAATTATTAATTACGCAGACCTATTAAGTTTCATATAGGGATTTAGTAATAATTTACAATTTACTTATTTCCACGTAATTTATTCTTATAATTTTTTTCCAATTCTTTTTTTCTGCCATTGTTCACTTGTCATCAGTTTTTTGCTTAGCACCTAATGGGACTGGTGGTACAGTTTAAAGTTGAAAGCAACTTGGAATTTTAACAAACTCGACTGCAGTCGACTCAACCCTATCAGATTTAGTACCGTTCAGAGCCCTACCATTCAGAAGTCCACTTGTTTATTCGAATTTGGAACCGTCCGAGTAGTCCTGCCACATGCGCAGGAGTGCGTTGACACCGGCCCACTGTTCCGTGTTATTGGCCCAAATCGATCTGGGGATATAGATCGTATTTGGAACACATCCGATTTTAACTACATAATGAATTGGGGCCCTGTTTGGTATTCCGGCGTTGTTGTAATGAGCCTTGATAGGTCGAAGTCCGGTTGATTGGCTCTTCTTCTACCTACGTATACAACAACATACAGCCCGGTGACAGACAGACAGACGGACATCGAAGTCTTAGTAATAGGGTCCCGTTTTTATCCTTTGGGTACGGAACCCTAAAAACTACGTTGTTAGGAGCTTTTTTTCTTGTCATACGTCATTTTTATCGGTGCAGCGTCCTCCAGCTTCGACTGGGTCAAGTTTGATTTGACGTACAATAAAATATACGTTTGTATTAATACAACTGGGGCTTAATTTCATTACTCTCACAAAAGAACCATGAAGCTTAAACTTAAACTAAAATCGTCATTTTATTACAAAATGTTAAACATGTAACAACACTGCAGTCTGAAGTCAGGATTCAATCAACAATTATCTTTAGACCTTCAAAGGTCTGTGGATGATCCAATGCTTTTTATGTAGTAGTAGTGTAGTTCTGTTGTAGTTAATAAAGGCACTTTTGTCCGTTTTGTGAGTGTCAACAATGAGAGATGACATGATCCATATTATATCAATAATACCTAATTGAGCATGTACGTTTTTACGTCGTTTTTATCAGATCGATATTACAAAATGATTTCTATGTATTACATTTATGATAGCGGAGATAAATAAGTCCAAGATAGATTGCACCGTGAGATAGATACAAGAGATTACATCAACACTGCGTGTGCACTCACAGAGCTAAGTTATTAGACCTATACATTCTAATCAGCTCAAATTGCATATGAATTATTGCATACTAGTTCTAAGACTGGAAATACTACTATTGAGATCAAGGCAGATTTTAAAAAGGTAATTGCTCAGAGTGTGGAAAGTCCTGGTAAAGCTTTATGCGGTATAATATAATGTTCTGAATATAGATTATTATGAGGAAATTATATGCTGGGATTACATAAACTGGGAAATTATATAAACTGGGAAGTAACGCTGGTAATGACGACTACATAAGTATTTGTGTCTCATCCACTACTATCATATCCCAAAAACATACTTACAATTTTTTTTTCGCAATCAAACGCAACACCGACTTCCACCATGTACAGAATTCGAATAATTCAAATTAAAAAAAAACAGGAACCGATGTGATATCCATTTTTGTTCATTTATCAAACACGGCTCAGCCGATTTCGATAAAATTTAAATGGTACCACCTCGGAAGTATACTCTTTCGAACTAAACATATTTTTTAAATCGGTTCACAATTGGCGAAAATATCGATGAAAATACACAAAAGATATATACAGACGAACATAGTACCTCCTCCTTTTTTGGATGTCGGTAAAAATTGAGATCCTCATTATTTTATAAAGTCTGTTGAAAAATATAATACGCATTCATAATAATTATACCAAAATTTTGTGTCAAAAGATTCAGCATGCTATTTTTTTACGCGGTGCAACCGTTACAACTGCGGTAAAACAGTACTTACAGGGCAATTGCAATGAAATAATTATGTTTATTAGCCGGAACAACTGTATTTTATTACTTTTATTTTTATCTCTGATCTTGCGCATTTATTTTGAATACAATTTTATTCCTATCCAGTCCCTTTATTATTCGATTTTCATACAGAAGCCCTTGGCCCTACAGAAGTTATTACCTGCCACACCGTATCTACTAAAAATACATTAGTTTCACGGTGAATAAACATACTATAAACCAACCTATTCAAATTACCTCAACTAGGAGTTCAGTTTAAAGAATAAAGTCGTTGCTTTAACTTGGTCGGCTTAATCTTGCGCAGACGCAGGCCCCGACGATACCAGTTGTCAGTAGCTCTCGATCGATCGAAGCGGGTTCACGTGTGTTCTCTTTTCGAACTTATTGATCGCTTGAATAGATCCATTTTGTGATTTAGTGGCCCCATTTTCAATAGTGATTTCGTCAATTCAGTGGATTTTATCTGCAGCATTCTTGTCTTTATTCTTTGGTGAGTATGTTTTGTTCATCTATTTTGAGTTATTATCTAAGGTGCATTTAATTTCATAATGAGATAAGAGTGATAGTGGTTTGGTTAACGCTTCTTATTCTAAATTGATGAGATCTCATTTCTTTAGATCATATAAGTTGAATTTCAAACTTGTTAATGAAAATAGCATCAGTTTTTGTGATATCATCGTAAACAAACACAGTTTAAGTAATGAATGAAGAATATACTCTAATTGAAACAGCATTGGCAACATCGCACATAACATCTACGTTTGTACAGTAATCATTGTCAACAATATTATCACTGTTCACGTAATAGTTATCATTACCGACTTCGGTGTTAATGAATTTAATCTTGCATTAAAGAGGTCATTCCTTTGATTAATTTGAAAACAAATTAGACGTGTTGCGTGTCGTTGGTTGCTCGATTTAGAATTATCTTTTAACGTGTTTTGGATAAATATGTTTCAGTTTTAATTCATAAATAGTAATTTATTTCACATATCATTACAATATTAAGGTTATTGGGGAAAATGTTATATTTTACGAATTAAAATAACGTATTAGGTGTATCCTATCGGACTTCCATAAGTTTGTACTTGAAATATAATTATTTAGACATTTACTTGAATATCCAGCCAATGCCCATATTATCGTCAATTACCCGTAAACTTTTCCAAGAGATATTTCCCTCACAGTCAGTTTCAGATTCCCACAATTTTTAAATACATATCTGTCACAATCCTTATTTTATAGGTTTAATAATATGTATTGCTAATATTGCAGCTGCTATAAGTACGTAGTATTTGATAGGACATAACTTATGTAAACAGCTAACTTTGTCTGTAGAAATGTATCATAGTTGAGTTGCCCAAAATTCAGTAAAATACCACGGATTTTCTACAGTGGGTAGGGTTATTTGTAATACAGTATATCAGAGACTTTCTTCAGCCTCTGCAAATTTGTTTTAGCTCAAAAACTCTTAGCTTGTCTTCTGGGATTTTGTAGTACAATAGATAAGGCATGAGTCTCGGAAATTCTTTTATAGATCACAGTTTGAGAACGGAGATAAAATATCTGGTTTCATCATACGACTAGATAAAGATAGGAGGAAAGTTGCAACACCATCAAGATACATATAATTTTTATGAGGACATAGGTATTATACTACAATTAGGACATACTACATAAATTAATGTATACTAAAAACTGCCTTTGTTTAAAAAGAGTTCGTTTAGGCCGTGTGGCTAGCCCTGGTGTCAGAGTATTTAAGCCGCCTGAAGGCCTTTGACATGGCTAAACGGTTAAAACAACCAGGGCCTACAAATTAACGTGTCATCCGACCCACGGTAGCGCTCAGTTGTAAATGCCACCCGCGGTCACCCACTCAAAGACTGACTGACTAAATTTGACATTGAGAATAATAAAGACGTTTTTTCTGTTAAATCTAATGATCTTCTATACCTAAAGATCATTGATTCGATGTATCAAAATGTTGATTAACACAAGATTAAATTTCAATAAAAATAAAAATAAAACCAAATAGCTAAAGTTCATAGAGTTCTTGAACTTCTTGAAGAATCTGAGAGATGCATGAATATTCATTCACGTTCATTAACATTTCAAATGATGTCACAGAATCCATGCATATGGATAGTCGAAGAGACAACAAAAGTAAAGTGATAAATCATTGATTTGTCTGTTTGTAGTCGCATGTCAGGAAGTCCCTGATTTTGACCAGGTAAAGAGAAAAGCGTTTCTTTAAAAACAAAAGATATTGCGAGTCATTTCATGTGGCCATGGTATATGGCTTTTGCTCGTTACTGATGATTTTTAAGACATGAAGTTAAACCTTCAAGTTACGGTAGAGTATAGTAAAATAAAAGCCCACATAATGTAAATAAGTTGTTACGAGTATTAGCCTGTTCATACGCTTCTTTTTTTCTTACGCTTCTTTTTTTTCCCACCTCCAGGTTTTTCGGCACCGATTCCGATATAACATGACTTCATATGCTACGAAAGCTTAGTACGCGACAGTTCAAATCTACCTACTCTATTGCATAATCTATTTGGTCAGTTGGTGAATCATTATTGATTTTTGACTGTGTTTTGATAGGCAGTCGCCGGTGTTTTCTTTACAAACATTGGTTTAACCTGAGATAGCCGCACGGTCTGTAAGGTCATGATCGAGGACGTTCTTTATCGTATTTGTTTTGGAATAGAAATGCTAATGCCCTTTCTATTTACTTTGTTTAAATATTGAGTGTGTACGATAGTCCTGCTCTATATTACGAACCTTTTTGATGTCCTTCTCCTGAATATTTTTAGCATTTGACCCACGATGGCTACCTACTATGTCTAAGAACGGTGTGGTTTTTATACGTTGTGTTTTTGTCATTTTGAACATGAACGACGTTTCTTCTCCAGTGGGTTCGGCAAACCATTCATGTACCTACAGCTTAGAATTTACATTTTATCTTGTGTAACTACGTAATGTACGTAGTACTGATGCAGTGTAAAATCTAATCAATTTAAACTAGTGTAGCTCCTATTGGTTAGCTTTCAGTTTCCTTCCGTCATTATCGTCAAAGTAAAAGTAAAAGCGTGTCCAAAGAATGCCACACCATACAGCTAGATCTAATTTATATCTGACACAGTAGACATTGGTTATACTTTAGAAACAAATAATAAAATTGAGAATCATTGTACTCTAAACCGGACTTTCGCATAAACGCTTCGCGAGACATTTCAAGTTTTTGCCGTCAGGACAGGTTGGTCTACCGCACATTCGTATATAACTATAGAAAAATTACCACAGGGTAGAGAAGGTATAATATAGGTTATAGCGACATGATCTAATATGTTAGACCATGCATAGTTAAATAAATAGAGTTAACGCAGTAAGGTCTAATCTAAAAACAAATTCTCATCGTAAGTATCCAAGCAAGTGTACATCAAAATAACTCTTTATTGTTGTGTATGTACTAACTACCTCACCATTTTTGCCTCATAAGAAATTATTGTAATACTGAATAATTACCTTAAAAATATTTCCATTGCAATTTATAATATTTTAAAGTAATACATTATCAGTTAGAAGTCAATCCTACTCGGTAGTTACGTGCATGCGAACATATTCTAATGACGGTTTGTAAATTAATCTAAGTTTAATTCAAAGCTGCGATATATTTAGCCAGATCAAGTCTCCCACGTCTACTTGTCATCTGTTCTCGATCCGTGATGAATGATCCCTTGAGAAACGTTTTTTTAACCAAAGTTTCCGGTTCTGGATTGCCGGATGGTAACGATTAATTTTGAAGCTCGAAACAGAGGTAACAGTGTCGAAAAGATTTAAGCTGTAAACGTTTACAACGAGAATGAACAAAAAGACTGGTTTCCAAAATTGGTTTTCGATCAGCAGCCACGAATTTTATGGTGACAGATACGGTAGAAGAAATGCCCTGTGAATTGATTGAGCCGTTTTCATTTTAATTGATATTACTGGTACTTATAAAGGCAGAGAGAGACTCCGTAACAAATTAGTTTTTGATGGTAAGGCGTGACTGGTTCTCGCAGGTGAAACTTTGGACACTGCAAAGTTCTTGAGAAATAAAAAATGTATTACTGGCTTAAAATATTGCTGCAACGTAATTTGAGAATACGTTAATACGAGTATAAGTATAAAAGTTTACTTATAAATACTTTTCCAAGAACATATTTTGTACACGCAAGAGAGACCTAGAAAGAGATTAATTATAATGATAAGCCAGTGCAAGCTGCGATACTTAATGACCGCAGCATGTTTGAATGTGAGATAACAGAGATAAAGACCACGTGCGTAAGTGAAATAATGTGTAGGAGGCAGACAACATGCCGTAAATGCTCATGCATTTACGGTTTTTATTTAAATTACTTGCGTATTGAAAATCCTTACTAATATTATCACAGATCAGAGAACATTATAAATACGAAAGTGTATTTGTTGGTTTATTGATTGGTTCCTCTTTCACGCAGCAACGGAACAACGGATCGACTTGATTTTTATCATGGACATAGTTTGAAAGATAAAATTTTGGCATGGGAAGTAAAAAAATTATAATATCACGCGGGCGAAACCGCGGGCAAAAGCTAGTAAATTATGAATTCTGAAAGCGGCTGACAGTAGAGTCATTTCGTTGTTGTTTTATCAAATTCTTAGCACATACATGCGTAGTTTCATACACATTTTGCAACGGACTTTCCATATTGCAGTACAATGCTACTTGTGAGGCAACGCTTATCAGTTTCACAATTTGTTTGTTCTTGTACTTTTTGTAGGTACTTGGTTTCCGCAACTGCTAGGGAGACGATATTGCTCATTTATTTATCTGGTTTTGTTTAAATACAGTTATATTTCTTTATTTCGTCCATATTATCACAATCATCACCCCTAAGTCGTCAATTCTTACAGAGTCGTAAAGCCCGATTACAGAGGCGCCAGCGTAATTATATTAGCTAAATAGCATAGTTCTGTTTCTTTTTCACTTTAGGCATTCGATAGAGAGAACGCTTCTTATGTTGCTATTAAATTTACGCTAGCGCCTCTGTAATCGGGCTTGTAGAGCTCCTAAAAATATTTATATTTTTTTATATCTGATAGGTAATTTGATGCGATACCCATAATTCATTTCGCCTGAGATTGAATGTGAATTGATTGAGAGTGAATTTAAATTAAATTCAAAACTGGTTTGGTACTATCAAAACAACCCATAGCTTTGCATTTTTTAAATATTAGCTTAGTTACCATCAAAAACATATTTGTCATACTGTCTTGGTTTCGAACATCATTTTTTTTTCTGAATCATATAAGCATCATAAGTTATCACATTGTAAAAATCATATTTCGTCTCGGACTTTCTGCTTCGCATTACTACCTCAAACGAGAATCACGAGATGTCACAACGGTTATCAGTTTTGTGGCGGATGCAAAGCCAGGTAACAGGATGGTATGCCGGTTACATTTCTAGAAATTAATGTCATCGCAGAGATACTACTCGTATACATATAGTATAACTTTACTTATGATAGGAATGTTTCGACCTACTCGAACAGCAATTGCTTAGAATAGTAACACCTGTAGTAATGTGTATTATTTCTGTGGACAATCAAATTTTGCTTAAAAATATTTTTTAGGTTAATAGGTTTTCGATCAGCAGCCACGAAATGTTAGGTTGATCAAAGAAGTATTAAATGGAGTACTTTCTATTAAAAATTGTATAGCTGCTACTTCAAATGTTGAAATTAGCCATTATTCTGTCAAAGAGGGCAATCTAAAGCCTTTGTATAAAACTGCAATTGTAAACCCATTGTTACCGCAAACCATGGTGCAAGTCGAAAGCATGACGAACTGTACTGTCGTCCTAATTACATCGCTGTTCGTCACGTTTCGTTGCCCGCAACAAACATTGGAACTGTACCCGTACGTCAGAACCATGCCATCTACATTTTATAACATCGGTGATTCAAACTGCATCGCCAGCTAACTTTGACCTCCCTCGTTTTTCCTGTCTCTACTACGAGTTGTGCTTCACAAAACAATTCAATTGCTAGTCAGAGCTCTTCATTATTTGGTCGTAGCTTAACCTCAAAATGGACCCCGTTGATATCATCTATGCAGGTCGCGACCTTCGAATGTACTCCAGATAGTTGTGGGAATTTCATGGTAAGCTGACATGAAATTAGATTTGTTATGGTCATTTGGCTGTTAGAAATGTTTGGGTGGTAAGTGGTTTGACCTTGCCTTCATAGTACGAGTAGAATGTTAATTTAATACGATACGTGTGATATCATTTGTATTTTTCATTTCATTGACCATATCATAATTAAATGTCAAAAGCTATTACAAAATGTATTGGAACATATTTTGGCCTTATGTTAATTCCTAAAATTTTTTTTTAGATAGTTCCGTTACTTTTTAAAGTAAGTAATATTTAAGACCATAAACAGATTACCGGAACTAGATCTCAGATAAACAAATAAGCTTTTAAGTATTTGTCTTTGTCTACTGTATGAACCATTTTTAGCAGCTTAAATAACTATTTAACCCTAGCTCACTAACCTTAATGTCAAGTAACATTATCACTAACCATTCGTAAATTTTACGACGAATTAAAACATCGATATTTATTTAATCAACTTTATTTACGATACAAAACTACTTTTACTTTCAGTCTTAGTTATCTCTTAATCAAATAACATAATCTGTTTTAGAAATAAGCTACAAAGAACAATGATTGCACATTGAAACAATATGCTCTCTGCAAATCGCTTTTTTGCAGCCCTTGCAGAAGTTAGTTGTCATACGACGTTTTTTTGCAGGACAGTAGCTGCAAGTTTTGCGGGTTCTGGGAACGTCTTGACTAGAACCTTCTTGAGGATCATCAATTTTTAAGACCTCCGCGATGATCTGCTTCAGATTTCGTTGCAAAGTTACAGTCTGATATCTCTCTTGCAGCCAAGGCTTCATCAGTTCGTCTGCCATTTCAAATGCAAAAGGCCTTCTTTTCATGGGTTTTTTTCCAGTTCGGATCGCATTAGAGACGTAGATGACATATGCATTCACTATAGACAGATTTAGGATGTCGTAGAACAAGCACAGCGGCCATCGATTGGTCTTACGGCTAGTACTCATGATCGAGCACATCTGATCTACAGTATCAACCGCACCCTTTGTGGCATTGTAGAATTCAATAATTTCGGGCTTTTTTGAATCGATATTGATGGCAGGTTGATCATGTATCATAGAAAGAAGGTAAACGACCTTATTTGACTTCGGTTTATAAGACACCAACGTCATTTCTTTATCGAAACCGAACATCGAAGTACCTACTCGTCTATTTCTAGAATTATTCATTTCTTTGGGGATCTCTCGCTTATTGCTTCGTAGAGTACCTACCAATGTGAGCTTATATGGTGGTTTCAACAGTTCAGTGGCCAGAGGAACCGATGTAAACCAATTATCCATGGTTATATTCCGGTTCGATCCATGGTACGGTTTAGACAGCTCCTTCACAAAATAATTTGCTAATGGCTCGTTACCTGTGTTTGTGTTTTTTCCCATATAAGGCATAGCATTGCACATGTACTTTGTACTAGAATCAGCCATCATCACAAGCTTCAAGCCATATTTGTTGGGCTTATTAGGGATGTACGTTCGAAAAGGACAGCGTCCTCTAAATCCGACCAGTTATTTCGAAGGATATTCTGTCTTGGTTGAATGATTGATTGCTGCTGTGGTAGTTCCTCATGTTCAGAATCCATCTGATCCATACCTGATGTCAGTGAAGTATCATCATCAGAATCTATGACTAACCTTCGACTGCGACTGCGACGTGGAACGAAGAACTCGTCGTCCGACAAATCTGCAGCATCCTCGTCGTTTCCATCAGTTTCGGTATGAATTTCCGTCTCTAAATGATTACTATCCTCCGATGCTGAAGACTGTGATTGATTATCGGATATTGACTCCGTTTCCAAATCACCTAACCATTGTAAAATGTTTTCATTTTGACGCCTCAAATCCATCTGAAACCATAAAAACCAAAAACTAAATACATTTCAAATCTAAAAAAAACAACAAAATATCAAAAAGATGCTAATAACACTGAAGTCCATTAGTGATTTATAAAATATAGTAATTATTACGTCATAGTATAAAATAAAAATAATATGTTCTAATAGTAATTATTGAAAATAATTGACAAAAAATAAATGCACAACTTTGAAAAAAAAGTTACGTAGATACTAACCTTTCGTAAATTTTACGACGATCACACGATATATCCCGATCTGATGAGCGTGCGTCCGCAACAAGTAATTGCGGGTCACTAGCGATGCGAATTAGGAAGGTATTAGAAACGAGCGGGGTGGCGGGGGTCGGGATCTTACCGAAACATTAAATGCGCAAGGTACGCGTCGTCATTTTGACGAATGGTTAGTGAACTAGGGTTAAGAGTCATTAAGCTTAAAATGGTCATCGTCTCCCTTCTGTTTAACTAGTTAAGTATTTACTTCATTCTTTTAAGCTGTGTCGTCTCTGGCATTTAATTTGAAGCTTTATTGTTCTGTGAATAAGTTTCATTAGAGATTGTCTTTGTGAAGTCTATTATCATTGTTAATTTCAGCGACGTAATCGTCCTGACAATTGCTTGATTACTACAATTAATCGCAATTGAAAGGAATTTGTAGTTTCCTACATTAATGTTACGAAATGTGTTATGACGGGGGATTAAAATGTCTATAAATTGATTTCTTACAAATGGAATGGTACGAGCTTGTGGCGTTAATTCTTTAGTAATTATGCAAAGTTTTTATTTTTAAGCTTTCGCAATTTTAGCACTTTGTTCTTATTTTACAGGACTTATCGACTTACGTAAAGTTACTAAGTGGTTTACAAAAACAGCAACAAATCATTCAAACAAAGCCAAATTTAGTAAATTAATCACAACTGTCATAAACGTGAGACTCCTGTCTATTTGTTTATCACTTAACTTTCAAGGTTCTATTTCACTGTTGACTAATTATTCTGCTGATTTGCTTAGCTAATTGCTTAGTTAAATATTAATATCCTTTACGTCAACCCTATCCAATCATATCATCATCACTGAATGCAAACTGAACCATTCAATCACTTTCAATGGGTTTTCTTCTTTGCGTACGCGCATGCTCTAATCTAAATTCACCACCGAGCCTAGCTTTTGTTTCTCTGAATGAACAGGAAGCGCACTATATGTAGTTTTGTACAGTTTCGTTCATTCATTACAATCACGATTGCATTCTAAAAGTGGATCGGATTTTGGATCTCGGATAACGGACGCGTTGAAGGTATTTAGGTTGGTGGAAATGCATGTGATGGCCCAGTTGATTGCATTGTTCTTTTTAGTACAGAATAATTGGTTTGAATTGTCCATTATTGCACATCTGATGGATGATGGCATGGCCGCATGGATGGAGATATATTTTTCCATAAGTGCCAATTACTATGTGAGTAATGATAATAGTTAGTGCTATGCCATTCTAATGAAATATACAAATAAATAAATAAGTTTCTTACTAAGAAATGCTTTACCTAGTAATTGTAACTTGGTGTCTATGAACACAGCTAGGTCACTTAACGCTGGAGAGGAAAATGCACAAAACATCCCATGCGGGACGTCAAAGCAGTAATACTGTAACTGTACTGTAACAGCCTTTTTAATAGTCCACTGCAGGACGTAGGCCTACCCACGAAGGGTGATTGGGCCATATCCACCTCGCTGGCCCAGTGCGGGTTGGTGGATTCACATACGCCATGGAATGTCTTCCTTGGACAAATGCACGATGTTTTCCTTCACCGAAAAGCCAGTAGTGTGAAATTCCGTACATAAATTCCAAGGAATTCATTGGTACTGGACCGGGTTTGAACCTACGACCTCTCGATTGTACGGCGGGTGTCATAACCACTAGACCACCACGGTTTCATAATATAGCAGTAATACGCCCACACCAAAAGAGAATAAGAACCCAGTGAAATCAGTCAAAATACTTATTTCTTGAGTAAATATAATTATCTCAAATTTTCAAGCTCTGCAACTATTTCTTAACTTTAACGCGTATTCTTCACCACAGTGCTTATTTCACTCATCTATTAAACCCTGTTATTATAACCGAGGATGATTACCAACTCTTACGCGCTCACCACTAAATTGCCGGGCATGGGATTTTAATTAGCAAATTGCTAGTTTGTAGTAATATTTATTACTCATCGTGATTGCTCCACTTCCCGTGTTCAGAAATTAGTACTTAGTTCCCGGTGCAAGAAACTGCAAGAAGCATAGAGGAGCTATTAAACTTGTAAAAACTGAGTAGCAAACTAGGTGCTGTTCTACAAAGTGCATTTTAAACTTACAGAGGTTAGGGGTAATTAAAGTGGTAGAGGTAGATTTTTCTATAATTATGAAAAACTTTTATTAAAGGACCAACACTTTAGTGTTGTGTTTGATATTTTAGCTCCAGGTGGAGAAAGAAAACCTGAATTTCTGAATATTCTAATGTTTTGTTATGCGTAATATTCCACGCATTAGACAAACGTGGTGAAATTATAACCCTCTCTTTTTCGTAAGAAGTGACTCATACTTATAATAAAATTGACACAGTGCGGTGCAATCTGTACTGTACCGGCATTTTAATAGTGCACTGCTATCGAAGCTATCGCTTCGCTTCTAAAGAAAAATAATGCTTTAAGATTGGGAATAGAAGATAGAGAGCGGATTTTCTTGATTCTTTATAATATGTATATCGTTCACGTCGACTTCATAACATTTATAACTTTTAGATCATTATTAAGAGCCTTTGCTACACATGGTAAATAACCTAATTAATAGCAAGTTAATAAAGTTACTTATTTTGAATTATTTATCAAAGTAATATTGAGATGTTTGATATAAATTCACGGTTGATCTTTATCCTATAGTTGCTAGTTGTTTAAAATTATCTTCAGCAATATTCAATGTCAAAAGAATGTTGTCGGTTATTATGTAAATAGAAGACGAATACTGTATGTCATGCGTAATGAGCTGTGACCATAGATTGTTAGAAGATCGAGAGTTTTTAGCTTTTGAGCGATTTAGCTATTTGTTTCAGTCTTATAGTCCATTTAATAAAATTGTATTTTATTTAGATTGTTGCCTGTTGTTGTATTAGGCATTGTATGAAGTTTATTTTTTGCAGTTTTATAGTTTGCAGTGGTCCTTATAAAATTGGGACTTTTTTCAACTCAGCAAAAGCTTGTTTAAGGAAGGATTATGATAGAGTTAGGTACTCGATCGGGTTAATGATAACTACATTTTCTTATTTTCACTTATTATTACTTGATAGTCTACCCGTGTCCACGACCGATGCAACTCGGTTGAAACGTCGGGATGATGAGGTACCTATTTATTTATCTTGTAATTTGAGTGCGCGATAAGTCCCGTAGTAGGTATATATTAATAACTTGGTATAACAATCTATTATTACCAAATTTGTCAAGACTGTATTTTAATTGCTTAAAATTTACATTCAGAAGACCAGATAATTCCATGAAGCATATAGAAATGATGCTTTACAGGAGAAAAGCCCTAGGAATCGTGTGGTCATCCTAATTCGTATGACGTAGAACGGACGTAAGATTTACACGTACCTCAGTTTACTCATACGTCTGGAATGTTTCCATTCGTTCTCATTTTAGATAATTTGCGATCTCTACAACAGTAGAGAAGAATGTATTTATCAGTGGGCTAATTGCAGTAAGTTTTTTCCAATCTAAAATTAACTTTAGTATACGTTGTTTGCCTAAGATAAAGACATCACACTAACTGGAACGTTTCACAGCTTTCACGAAGCAAAACTATGTACCCATAATGTTCAGAAATGTTCCAGTTTAGTTTTGTCGAATAGTAACTCATATGGAATGTGCTACCATTTGTCTAACAAGTCTTTCTCTACAAGTGGTGCAATAGTAAGTAATTTGGAATGTGCCACCATTTGTCTAACAAGTCTTTCTCTACAAGTGGTACAATAGTAAGTTCGTATAGATCGACTTGTCCTAGTGTTTTAAGCCGCCTGAAGACCTCTGATATGGCTAAACGGTTAAAACAACCGAGCCTATAATTTAACATGTCACCCTAACCACGGTAACGCTCAGTTGATATCCACTTGAATCTGCCACCCATGGTCACCCATCTGAAGACTGGCCGAACGTCGCTTCTCACATCATCTGTGATCGTTGACAAACACCTAGTCAAACTACGCTATGAACATTACAACAAAAACAACTACTACAATGAATAGTATGAATAATATATATGTCGGAGGAAGCTATGAGTCGAGTTGATTGTTGTTTGCATACGTAAATCACAATAGTGTTTGTTTACATTATAATTACTTTGAAAACTCTTAATTTAATCTAAATTGATTTGTTACATTTTTTATAACTTCAAATCTCAATAATTCAACAAAAAAATAAGAGTATTGTAGTACACTTTGTACGTAACGACCAATCAGAGCAGAGTACTTGCCTCGAGCGAGGTCGAGGCGCCATCTTGGCTTGTTTTGGTTGACAGTTGGTGCGTGGCTTTTGCGCGGGAGCAAACGATCGGGTTGGAACGTTGTTGTGTGGTTAAGAAAAGTAAGATCGGTGCCCCGAACTCGCTGCTCGGTCTTAACAGTTGATTTTACATTGCATTATCGTGAATTCATCAGAACTAATGTGTAAACAAACCTAAAATTTGAACTAAAATAAGTAGTGATAATAAAATTGTGTTTTGTGCTCGCATTTTACCCTGATGACGCCCACTGAGCCCGCAACCACTAATGACGATGTCGGTCGGCGGGAACAATGACTATCTCCGACATCAGAAGTGGGGATCGGTGCAGGCACAAAACGTGAGTGAACAGACAGCGGCAAAAGAAGGATGGCGTGCGTTTTTTAAAGCGCAACAAACCAGCATGAGGTTATTGGTGGAGGCGCTAACCGATCCACCGATTACCGAAGGATAAAAGCATTACGGTGCCTAAACTTCAAGCGGAAGATGCTGACATTGATGCCCGGGCCTAGCTAGCAACGGATATCTGCTCATTTGATCGTGATAAACAGGGAAGTAAATTAATTCTCATACTAAGTAAGGCTTTGAAAGGTCCTGTTGCAACATATTTTTCTCAGATAGCTTTTCCCTACATAATGTGGGTAGAATTTAAAGATTTTTTCTCTTGCTCGGTATGATACGTTGGAAACATGCGTAGACATTAAAAATGATTACGGTCAAACCGTAAAAAAGGTAATCCCTTGCTGCATATGCAAGCCGTTTATTCACTTTTCCGATGTAACGATGGGCTAGGTTGGGTAAGGAGGAAATGGTTGTATCTTAGATAATTGCACACATGGGCCACTCGCAATGTTTTTTTTTCTAAATAACTAACTACCCGCAGTAAAATGCAACGTAAACTAATTACCCGCAGTAAAATGCAACAGCTTTCTCTTATCGCAAGTAATACGCTAAATTAATAAACGTCCTAGGTTAAGTTTTGTTTCAACAAAATGTTACGCTTGTGGAAACGCGGCCGTTAGGCCATTACTAGGCGGCCCCTGGTGTCTTGCTACAAATGTGGTTCTGAGGCCCATGTCACATCGCGGTGCTCAAAAACATTGCCAGTTGCAAGCAGCAGCGCTCAGCCCACCGCCGCTGCACCTAGCGTTGTGAACTGAGTAAATGTATGCGGCCTGAAACCTGTCATCGGAAAAATTACGCAATTTGGTGAGCGGTTCTTATTTTGTTTTGATTCCGGTGCCGATTGTTCCTAAATTAAAGAAGGCATCTCTCGTAAATTTGTTGGTACGTTTCAGCGCGCAATTATTATTTAGACTGGGGTAAAAAAATATCTAGAATTTTCCTTAATCGGGGACGGTTTATCTACGGACTGGAAACGCACTGCGGTTAGCATTCGCTACATTCAGACAGATTTGCGTGAGGCGCAAGGGAGGTGTTTACTGAAGCTTCGACCTAATGCCTAAGACTTGGGGTCAAAATGTTATTGTGTGACGGGTTTACGGAGCGGGCGAAAGCGATGCAGCCCAGTTTTTGGTATTTCAGTTTCGCCTTGATTGCTTCGGCTTTAGGGTCTGAAATTGTACAATGGAGTATCTGGTGTATCGTTTATACGTAGGTACATTTTTTATACCATGACAGAGGGTACGTTTGCTAAATCCTGCAAGTTCTTAATAGTCATGACGTAGATATTTCGTTTCACATTATACTCGTACCTGACGATTGATTACTTAAACAACAATAATCTTATTGGTCACGAATGTCACGATTTATTGGCCTTAGGGTTATCCGTACACATATCGAGTGATCAACTTTCTATATTCCTGTACTGTTAATATTTGCGATGTAGGTAACGTGGCGGCTGTCTTTGACGACGTGGATACCTTAACAACAACTAACAAAACTTCTTAGCTGCTTTAAGAACTCATTCGTTGGAGCCACACCTACTAGTAGAGTAAAGACAGGTGAATTGGAAATAAATTTAATAGATCCTATCAAAATCGTACAACAGCGACCATATCACTTGAGCCCTGAAAAGCAGAAGTCAGTATAGAATAGGTGTAGTGAGTAATTATCTGCTAGAGTTATTAGACCGAGCAAATCGCCCTTCTTCAGATACTTTTAGTCAAAAAGCGCAATGGCATGGGCTGAATGATCATAGACTACTGAGAATTAAATTCCAATACAGTCTATGACCGGTATCCTTTATGTCTAATCGGCGGTCAAGTTCAGAGGTTATCAGGCGCAGAATTTTACACGTGTGTTGACATGGATAGTGGATGGTATCAAGTTCCTATAACCATAGAGTAAAAATCTATGAAGGTAACCGTTTTTGTTACCCCCGACGCTCGTCATGAGTTTACTGTGATGCCATTGGGCCTTCTAAATGTCCCCTCTATATATCAGAGAGCTATTAATATGGCTTATCGCACTCCTATGTGACTGTCTACATAGACGGTCTCGTCATTAGTGGACGGTCTCTTAGTGGCACTGAAGCTTCGTTCAATATGAAAAAAAATGAGTCTTTCTAAGGAAGCAGGTCCAGTTTCTGGGATCTGAAATGTCAGAGGGTAAAATTCAAGTTCCCCCAATCTTGTGTGTTCTACCGAGCCAGATCCGTGCCTGTCAGATGAATATGATGGTAAGATTTTTACACTACATTTATTTTGTTTGAAGTCGTTAGCTTTCAGACTGTGTGTGGCGAATACTCAAGTTGTTTTGTAAGAAATCCTATAGGTTGATGGTGGCGCATCACGAGGTAGCTGTTAAGATTTGTATAAGGCGAGGTGGCCTTTGAATGGCGAGTTGGCCAAAATAAAAAAGGGCGAGTTGGCCAAAAGAAAAAAAAGGGCGAGTTGGCCAAAATAAAAAAGGGCGAGTTGGCCAAACCAAAAAAAATGGCGAGTTGGCCAAAATAAAAAAGGGCGAGTTGGCCAAACTAAAAAAAAAGGCGAGGTGGCCATTCAAAGGCGAGGAGGCCATTTCGATATTGTCAACGGCAGAACGCGTAACGTGAAAAACGAACTACAAACGTGTCGTCAGGAGTGGCCGAGCTCTACAAGAATTTCTTTCTTTTCTGCACATGATGCGCTGCCTTCAACATCACACGAGGGCGTGTAATACGTCAGGAAGGCCGTGTCGGAGGAAGCTATGAGTCGAGTTGATTGTTGTTTGCATACGTAAATCACAATAGTGTTTGTTTACATTATAATTACTTTGAAAACTCTTAATTTAATCTAAATTGATTTGTTACATTTTTTATAACTTCAAATCTCAATAATTCAACAAAAAAATAAGAGTATTGTAGTACACTTTGTACGTAACGACCAATCAGAGCAGAGTACTTGCCTCGAGCGAGGTCGAGGCGCCATCTTGGCTTGTTTTGGTTGACAGTTGGTGCGTGGCTTTTGCGCGGGAGCAAACGATCGGGTTGGAACGTTGTTGTGTGGTTAAGAAAAGTAAGATCGGTGCCCCGAACTCGCTGCTCGGTCTTAACAGTTGATTTTACATTGCATTATCGTGAATTCATCAGAACTAATGTGTAAACAAACCTAAAATTTGAACTAAAATAAGTAGTGATAATAAAATTGTGTTTTGTGCTCGCATTTTACCCTGATGACGCCCACTGAGCCCGCAACCACTAATGACGATGTCGGTCGGCGGGAACAATGACTATCTCCGACATATAATTATATATTTATCAGCTTGATGTTTTAAAATCACGTACTGTAGAGTTGTACGTGTGATTTTCCACCTGTGATGCCGACGCGGTAATTTATTTTTGATGACTCATCTTTGCTATGGGTTTGTACAAAAATACTGATTCTGATTGTACGACCTAGTTTTCCTCATTCCTTCTTGCTATTTTTGCGTAAATTAAATTAAATATTACATTCATTTTGTATTTGTATCTTTCACTCATCATCATCATCATTTTAAGCCTGTAATCGACCACTGCTGAGTATAGGCCTTTCTTCTCGTACGCCATTCACCTCGATCTTGTGCCATCTTGTTCATCTCAGCCTGTAATTGCCCACTGCTGAGCACAGGCCTCTCTTCTTGTAGGGCATTCACCTCGATGTTTTGTCTTGTGTGTCATCTGGTTCATCTTGATCTTTCACTCACACCGTAATGAATTATTGTAAATCTTTAGAATCTTGTCTTAGACTATTATTTTACTAGACATTTACTTAGCTCTATTTTTGAACCGTTAAAATTTTAATAGCATAGTTAAATTATCCAATTCTTACTAAAAAAAAAAATGATCATTTGAATCAGTATATTAAAAAGTTTCAGTCAAGAATTTAATGAAATGCGAGGGTCGAATAGTAAAGTAAAAAGACACAAGTGCACAAGACGTGAGACGTAAGACTCAGAAGTCACGATAAAATCAAATTTTGAATTGACATGAGAACGAATATATTCACATAAAGATCTTTTAATAACAGTCAAAGTTGCTATAATTTTAAATGAAAACAAGGACGAACCTTCAAATAAAAACCTTATATTAATAGTCAAAGCCGTAGTAAACAAAACAAGGGATGCGGGACATTAACCGGGACTCCGGCCACGTGACGCGGGTTTTTATGTCCACAAAAACTGTAACAAAAACGAGCAGTTGGTCGCTGCTACATAAATTATAGAAAACGTGAGAAAGGTCAGTTTTCATAACGATGTCTATTAAATTGGGGACAGATTCAGAATAGATATTAATGAATAATAGTTGTTGATATTGTTGCTGAAGTAGATACTGACCAAAATATAAATCATACCTCCATTGAAATCTGTTAGAGCGATTGAACGTTATACTCGGATCTAGTGACATGTGTAAAAATGTCAAAAAAGTACTATGTTGTATCCTTAGTAAATATGAATCAGGAAGTGTATTTGTTGGTTCGTTTGGTAATCTTTCACGCAGCAATAGAGGAATGGATCGACTTAATTTTTGTCATGGATATGGTTCAAAAGTCGGAGAGTGACACAGGACTTTCGTAACTAGGAAAAGTGGTAGGATCCAATGGGAAGCCGCAAGGTAAAGGTTAACAATATCACCGGCGTTTTATCGAATAACATTAATTACATAACTTACGAGTAGAACCGCTCTGTTTTTTTCCGTAGGACCGTGTAATTGTAAACCGTTAATAATTTTCCATAACATTTGAAAATTATGTATCATTTTTGAATATAGGTATTGTATTTAATGACACTAGGTAGGTAAAACATACGGCTCTTGGTAGCGGTATTTCCAAGTTTTATTCCATAAAGTACAAAACATATCAGATGCTATTCTTAACCTACTAGAAGACAGAGCCATTAGGAAGACACCTGTACATATTTTCTATGAAAACATCTTGGTATCTACTCGAGCTCCGGTGGTCCGATCTCGCTGATACTTCATATCTTCCTACGTATTTCTGTTTAATGCGAACAGTGAACATCGAATAGATTTTATCTGCCTACGATTAAGTACTTACGGTTTCTAACATAACATTTATGGTCAAATTCTAGATAGAATTAAATTGCTACGGGCATTTCAAATAGATTTGAAATATTTACGTAAAAATGTCTATATTTTAAAAAGATAAGATAGTAAGTTTTAATTAATTATAGCATGATGCAGGGCCATTATTATTTGACAGATAGATTCCATACTCTTTATGGATTCACATTCTCACACACATAAAACAGAAAAAATAGATGCTAAAGCACATGAAGCGACCGGCGGCCTTATCACTGAAAATGATTTCTTCCAGGCTGATTCTGATAATGTGAAAATGTTTTTAAAAGGACATCATAATTATTGACCTGCTGAATTTTTATATTACATCAAATCTCAAATCAAATCAAAATTCGAATAATTATTTTTTGACTTTTGTATTCGGTCGTGTAATCACTCCTCGACTTTTGAATTTGGTCATGTAATTACGTCCTGAAATCCCAAAACGAGTATAAAGGAAGCGGTCGTGCCGGCCCCGTTCCGTTATCCTTTAATTGGGAGGACCCCTAACGGGACCGGACCACGACTTGCCCTGCGCCCGCGCCGAATGCATTCGCCATGCGCGTAGGGTTATCACAAAAAACACAACAATTTTAGAGAAACATTCTGCAGCTTGCAAATTTTCAGATTTTGTACCCACAGTTGGTTGTTTACTTTTAGATCACATCATTTAGTGAAAACTAAATGATCGTAAATAATGTAATGGTTACTAAAAGACTAACAACTTAGAGCCCCTAAGCAGAAGAAGCAGAAGCTTCTTTCTGCTTCTGCATTGGTATTATCATTAGCTTTGTCATCCACATCGCCATCATCTTATTCACCATCTAAGCTACTGGAGCAGTTATGCCAGCGACCCAGAGCCACGCTCCGTTACTTTAAGGAGCTGGGCTGGCTCGGGTAGACGCTGGAGGGGGAAATGCACAAAACACCCCATACGGGACGTCAGTGCAGGACTTATCGCCCCCACATCGAATAAGAATAAGAATAGAGCCCCTAAGCTCTTGATACTGTCGCAAGGGTCCTTCAGTGAAGTCAGGATGATGTAAATGTAGCTTGAATAACGATCAACCCTGATCATTATTTCAGCCATAAGACGTCCACTGCTGGACATAAGCCTCATCTATTGGTCCCTAACTCTCTAATAAGACCGGTTAGATGCGGCGCGACCCTGCTGTTTTAATGACATCATCTCTCCACCTTGTACAACTTGTTACCGCCATACAATTAATAATTATATTTCGCAAGAGACTTCCACCGTGTAGGTACAGGATTCGAATAGTTTGCACTAAACGGTGTGACATCCAGGTACATTATTGTTGATTTATCAAAAACGGCTCAGCCGAATTCGATAAAATTTAAATGATACCACCTCGGAAGTATATCCTTTCGAACTAAAAAAAAATTGTAAATCGGTTCACAATTGGGTAAAAAATATGAACATACACAAAAAATACATACAGACGAACATAGTACCTCCTCCTTTTTTGGAAGTCGGTAAAAGCCTACAATTTCCTGAATCTTCCAAAATCTGACCTGAGAATATCCGAAAAATCTTGAGAACTCAGTATTTATCCTTATATGGTAACCCTACATGTGCACGAGGTGTTTCGCGATAATATTATGGTGTTGATGGCGGTTCTCTTGTTTTTTATTCTCGGCTGATAAGGAAATTATGATGCTCTTGTTGTCTGCAGAGATTTGGTGGAATTAAAGGTATTTAGATATCGTTATGACTGTATTTATTTGGAAAAGTGTATCACAGTAGTTCCTCCTTTTACGTCACGAAAAAGTTGAATTAAAAAACATTTATTATCGCTTTTATAATACAATCGCTACTAGAGAGCGATTGAGGGTTGATCGGTGTATAACTTATGTAATCGGCATACGCGATAATAAAATCGGAATACTTACGTTTATATATAGGTATGTAGGTATGTAATAAGTATGTAATACTATGTCGTAGTACTATGTATGTGGTAATATGTCTAAGACACACCTAAGATATTTCGTATACCTACCTACAGATAATTTTATGAAGAAAAGTTGTATCTGAATACCAAATTTCATAAAATTGGCTATAGCTGGTTGCAAGATCCGAATATTGTGCAAACAAATAATAAACAATAAAATAGAAATTTGCTCGTTTAAAGGTACTTAGAATCTTACCGCCTTACCACAAAAGATTTAAAAAAGCTTTAAACACTGCTTAACCATGCAAGTAGTACAGTTAAACATTGTCCAAAGCGTGCGTAAAACTTTTGTGGTAAGACGGCTATTCTTTGTGAAGTTGTGCCTATTTTTAATGTAAAAAAAACGGTTTCAGCTTGCGGTTTCCGTAGCGTTTGACTGGAACTGCAACTTTGCCAAATTATACATATCATTCTCTACCATTATTATAAGGCAGAGCACACGTGCTATTGCAAGTTAATTCACCTTCCCTTTCATCTAGATTAATGAATTTTACTATGGAAGTTTACGTGGTTTTCACACATTTTAAACGATATTAAACGGGACTCACACACGTGTTCGTATAGTCATAACACGACTATAGTTTCGATCGCGTTCGGCGACCTTTCTCAAGTTGGCGAGTGCTAACACGCGGAGCCGTCTCGCAATGCACTCAAAGGTCAAACTTGAGAAAGGTCGCCGAACGCGATCGAAACTATAGTCGTGTTATGACTATACGAACACGTGAGTGAGTCCCGTTTAATATCGTTTAGATTAATGAATCTTTCAACTACTTTCGAAAATACATTTATAAATTAAGTTTGTCTTAAAAATCTCATCAGTCCACCCGATTTCCGAGAGTTATTGGTTTCGGAAGATATCTCCACATCCAAATATAGCTGCAAACGACACCTTGACATCCTGACGATTGCACAAACCGTAATGCTTATTCCTTCACCATTTTTGGACAAACAAGACCAGACAATCTAAACCTCTAATCCCCTTGTACTATTGTCAAAAGACAGATCTTTGTTGAGTGGTCCCAGGTAGTAAGAACCAATTTTAGAAGATCCCTGCTTATAAGGGATATCTTTGAATACACAGGCCTATGTTGGCTAGTTCGTAGTAGATGCAGGATTTAGAAAATCAATTTGTCTGTCTGTCAACAGGATAAGGTAAATTTAGTGTCCTTCGTGCCTCAACGCAAGATTGGAAACGGCTATATTTGGACCTAATTACTTTGAAAAATAAGCTTGTTTTGGTTGAAAAGACTCCTCTTTCAAGTTTATAAATCCCTTTGTCATGTCGAAGTAGAAACTAGTAGTTCTCCGAAGTAGACATCGCATCTGTTTAACAAAATTTTCTTAAGCCTGTATCTGGACACGCTCTTGATCGATTTTGTTTATACTCGCCAATGTTGTTATAGGATTTAGAATTTTCGATATTAAATAATTTTACCAAATACTACAAAATCGGTTGATAAACAGCGCTACGGAAATTTTTTCGTCGTTTTGAGGGAAATAAATCGCTAAGCAAAAGTCATCACCAACAAAAAAAAACCTATACAGGGTCATAGGTATTCAACGCAAAACCTTTTAAGGGCGGGTCTAGTACATCTAGACAAACAACTTTTATTCTAGGAATTTTGGAAAATCACGAAGTAAAAATCAAAAGTTCGTCAACGCGCGGCAAAATGTATGGAGAAGCGATTGTTTTTTTGTGAATTTTCAAAAGTCGTAGTACAAAAGTTGTTTGTCTAGATGTCATAGACCCGCCCCTAAAAGGTTTAGCGTTTAATACCTATGATCCTGTGTATATAAAACAGTGTAGGTACTCACCAAATTTTGTCATGGTTCGTGGAAAAATGTGACCTGAAGTGGAGAATCAATATCCGTGCAGACGAAACTAAAATTTCGCTAGGTCAATTATTTAGTTTATTTGACAAACATTTCTGTCTCGTTTCTGTTAACAAATAGTTGGAAATTACTATCACGTGGAAATTAAGGCGCAATAACATCCAAGGAGCCATTGCAAACATATCGTTCTTCCAATATGGAGGATTCATTAATAACACCCACACAGCGATTTCCGCCAAGGTTAGGATAAATCGTATTGAATCTTTAGTACTTAAGTTCAATTAAAAACCTATTTTATTTTGTTTATTTTACCATTAAAACGTTAGCTGATTTTTATTAACGGGAGGAAAAAAAACTATAACTACCCACCAGATGCTGAGTCGCATCTTCATATGAGTTGATTTTCTTTTTCAAATTAGTCTGTTGACAGAGAATTCCTCCGACCTTGAACGTGACAAAACGTCAGGATTCGAAATTTAAAAATAATTCAGATTTAGAACGCGAGTTCCCGCGGCGCTTCTCAACGGCCTGTTTAAATTTAGAACGCGTTCTATTCTGGAACAGTGAACTCCCGGCCGATGGCTTCTTATTGTTTTTGCTGCCATTTGTGGGATCTTTAAAGAAGTTTTATGGGATAGTAATTAGCTGTTTTCTACTGAAAACTGGAAGTGGGTGTACTTATTTATGGAGGTTTACAATTCTTAGAGTAAATTTATTAAAATTCTTTGTATCGCTCGGTGACGAGTGAATGAATCAACACGTGGCGAGCAAAACAAAGGAACGTTAAAAGTTCCTGAAGGACATCAAACAGACAAATTTTTATCGACTATTGTCTTATGGCTCCTGTGTTATTGATTTTCGTAATAAAGGAATTTATCGTTCTACCTTGTACGATAGAGATACTAGCTGTCAGACCACAAAACTTTTACGCACGCACGTACAATGTTTAACAGTACAAATTGCACGATTAAACAGTGTTTAAAGCGTGCGTAAAACTTTTGTGGTAGGACGGTAGAATTTTAAAATAGTCTACCGGAATTTCTTATTAATTTAAGTAAAAAAGCTAAAAAAATAGTTTTAATAATGCCATAACCCTAACCTAGAGGAACAAATTAAAAGTAACATAAATACATATCAACAAACAGAACGAGGTTATATTTGATGTCAAATACAGATAACATAAATTTAAAAAATATAGGAATTAAAAAACATAATTACTTGGCAGTCGGATACAAAGAGAGTTAGAAACAAAGAGAAAGAGTGAGAAAAAGAACAATGGTAAGAAAGGAATAAAAAGGCAATAAATATTTCAAACTTGAAAGTAATGCTCAATGCGAGAAAAATGATGCTAGTATTATCAATTAAACTCGTAAGGTCACTTTCACATGGATATATATTTCTAACTTGGTAAAATAGGTACATTTACTCGTACAGTATAATTCACTTAATAATATTCAGCATTTGCCTCTAGCTAGATGCTTCCACTTTGGAGCGAGTTATTTGAATGCTGGCCTGAAGCCTCTTTCTTTACACATCGACTTGCTTCGTTACTGATACGAGTAATGATGGGCCGACCGAACAGCACGCGGGAAACGATTTCATTGGCTAACCAAATGCGCGCCACTTCTTGCTGTTTTTAAATCGGCCAATCATATCAAGCCAGTGTTGCCCTTGAAAGAGCTACTTTATTTAAAAAATAGACAACCATAAACGATCAAATTAGAAAATCATAACACGAGGTATAGGCTCAATTAAATGTCTTGGTGGTTGTGATGTTAGCTACAAGC